>CM070784.1:74046084-74676084 GCA_036346955.1 Dipus sagitta | reverse complement strand
TATGCCATCTGACATTCTGTGGCCTCCAAACATAAGTACTTGCACACCTGCACATGTGCGTGCATTGTGCGCACGTGCATACACAATAGTATAGGAACCAGTGTCCATCATGTTTTCTTAAAGAATCCTTTAAAATGTCCAAAAGAATATAACCAAAAGAACAAGTCCTCATTCATGCACACAGTACTTGACATCCTCTTGGGAGCTGCAGAGCCACATATTTGAAACCGAGTTACAGATGGGTACGTGGGGTGGTAGGCACTTGGGAGAATGGAGCGTATCGAAGGACACCATTACTGTCTTCCAGCTGTCAGGCAGCAGCACCGGCTCGGCAATGCCAGACCCCATCCATTTGTAACGAGAAGCTGCAAATCTGAATTTCCTGCTCCTGACCCTTCTCCCAGGTTTTAGGTTTGACAGCTTGTTTGTAGCACTGTACTGTGTAGATACATGATATAGAGCTGGCCATCTTAATTGGTAAGTGTACACAATAGCTCACAGGGTTAAGTCTATTCATACAGTTGTGCACCCGCTTTCAAGTCTCTTGCATCTTGTAAAACTTAAACCCTGTAGCCAGAAAGCAACTTATCACCTCTCCTCCCCTGACTCTCTGCAGACTGCCATTTCACCTTCTATTTTTTCCAAGGTAGGGTCTCTCTCCAGCCCAGGCTGGCCTGGAATTCGCTATGTAGTCTGAGGCTGGCCTCAAACTCATGGCAATCTTTCTACCTTGGCCCTCCAAGTACTGGGATTAAAGGAGTGTGCCACCATACCTGCCATTTCAATTTCTGTCCTTAAGAATTTGACTTCTCCAGAGACCTGATTGAGATGAAATCATAGGGCCGTCCCTGCCTTTCTATGAGTGCCCTGTTCCACTCCAAGATTTTCATCCTTTTAAAATCTGCATAATATTTTCGGGCCACATTTTGTTCCTTCATTCTTCTGTTAATTGATAGTAGGTTGCTTGGCCACTAGTTTAATTTTAATTTACTTGTGTACTTATGTATGTATGTATGTATATGTGTGATTATGTGTGTGTGGATGTATATGGAGGTCATTGGGCAACCTGGTGTGTTTGTTTCTCATGCCACCTTCTCTTGAGACAGGAGGAGTTCTTCCAGATTCTCCTGATCTCCTCCCTCCTTGCTACAGGCATGTTGGGATTACAAACAGGTGTGCCATTTTTCATTCAGCTTTATGGCTTGACATGGACACTCAGGAGGATTGAACTCAGGGTGGCAGGCTGGCAGGCATGCGCGTTTACCTGCCGAGTCATCTCCCCTGCCCCTTGACAACTAGTTCTTACAAAGAATCAAAAGTGTTCTGTGAGCTGAACTGCAATACTATTCACCTGGCTGGAATTTCACAGGGAGTCAAGTGCCCTGTATGGATGAAAATTATAATCATAAAATGATTATAACTCATTGCTGTAGGTTATTAAATGCTATTGAGGATAAAATAACCCCAGAAGCCACACTAAAGGACGGAACTCCCCAACTCTGGTAAAGTAGAAATGTATGGAACATGACGAGGGATTTTTTTCAGGGTACCAAATGTTCAGCTTCATACTCAACTGTTTCAAACCCCAAATCAAACATGGCAAACAGTGTTATTTTGGAAAACCAACATACAAGACCAGGGGCTTCACCCAGAGCAGGCACAGAACAAGATGAGGTCATTTCAGTGTCGATTTGTGCGGTCCCTGTTCTCCAGAATAGTGCTGTAGAAATTCAACCCTGTGCTGGCCGAGCGCAGAACACAGGGGCAATCTCCCTGGGCATGTGCAGTGACTTGATTCTGGCCAAGGATCTTCTAGACTGCAGTGAGCAGTGGACCTGCATGTCTGCCAGCTCCCTGAGCATTTGCAGTGACTCGATTCTTGCTGAGGGTTTCATTCTAGACTGCAGTGAGCAGTGGACCTGTGCGCCTGTCAGCTCCCTGTGCATGTGCAGTGATTTGATTCTGGCCGAGGGTCTCCTTCTAGTCTGCAGTGAGCAGTGGACCTGTGTGTCTGCCAGCTCCCTGGGCATGTGCAGTGACTCGTTTCTGGCCGAGGGTCTCCTTCTAGGCTGCAGTGAGCAGTAGACCTGCGTGCCTGGTGGGAACTCTAATGCCCAGGTGATGAGTACAGCCAGCAACTTGTTCATGTGACCAGTCAGTGACTTTTCACTTTATTGCAGCAAAGCATCCAAAATAAACTGGGGAGCCCCGAGATGGGGACCACAGTGCTTTGCCCTTGGCTTCGCTGCTGTGTGGGGAGTCATTGGATGCTGGCCCCTTCACCAGTCTAATTGCCTCTCTCTGCATGTCCTGTCTCTGGTAAGCGGGTCCCCTTGGGATGGTGCTTTTAAAGATTTCTGTGTTGATGTTGATGTGGATGCTGACATTGGGATTTATATCCTGACATCACTTTGAAGGAAGCATTTAACTGCTAAAGACATGTGCCAGAGAGTGCTCAGCGATTTCAATGTAAATATAACATGCCAGCAAGATGTGTTACAGCACTGTATGAAGAGTCTTTTCTTCCCATTTTCCTTCTTCCTGCTGCACTTGGTCAGCCTGGCTTTTTAAAGTATCAGGGGCATGAGTTCATCAGTATATAGAGTAGCAGGACTTTTTCTAACTTTTTAAATATCTTTTTTAAAAGCTTTATTTTAGGGGCTGGAGAGATGGCTTAGTGGTTAAGCACTTGCCTGTGAAGCCTAAGGACCCCAGCTGGAGGCTCGATTCCCCAGGACTCACATTAGCCAGATGCACAAGGGGGCACACGTGTCTGGAGTTCGTTTGCAGTGGCTGGAGGCCCTGGTGTGCCCATTCATTTTCTGTCTCTCTCTGTCTCTCTGCCTCTTTCTTGCTCTGTCTGTCGCTCTCAAATAAATAAAAATGATTTTTTTAAAAAAAAAGCTTTATTTTAGCTGGGCGTGGTGGTGCATGCCTTTAATCCCAGCACTTGGGAGGCAGAGGTGGGAGTATTACCATGAGTTCGAGGCCACCCTGAGACTACGTAGTGAATTCCAGGTCAGCCTGGGCTAGAGTGAGACCCTAGTTTGAAAAACAAAACAAAAAATTAAAAAATAATATTAAATAAATAAAAATCTTTATTTTACAGAGAGAGAGAGAATTGGCATACCAGGGCCTCAGCCACTGCAGTCAAACTTTACCACACATTTGCACCACCTAGTGGGCATGTGTGAGCTTGAGCTTGCCTCACCTTTCTGCGTCTGGCTTATGTGGGATCTAGAGAGAGATTGAACATGGGTCCTTAGGCTTTGCAGGCACACACCTTAACCACTAAGCCATCTCTCTAGCCCTCTGGTTTTTTAAAAAATGTTTTAGCTGTTACCCTGTAAGACATCTTCTTGTCTCTCTATCATTGTGGCCTGCCTGCTTTTTGTGGGGTTCAGCAGGTATGTAGGCACATTTCTATTTACACTTTCCTAGAGTCAGGTTCACTTGGAGGGAACAGAGAACAGAAATCTCTGCAATTTAAATACTTATTTGCAAGGAGAGAGAGAGAGAGACAGACACACACACACACACACACACACACACACAGAGAGAGAGAGAGAGAGAGAGAGAGAGAGAGAGAATACAAAGGGCCTCCTGCCACTTCAAACAAACTCCAGACATATGTACCACTTTGAGCATCTGGCTTTATGGGGTACTGGGGAATTAAACCTGGGCTATCAGGCTTTGCAAGCAAGCACCTTTAACTGCTCAGACATCTCTGTAGCCCAACCAATCATCTTAAGTCACTACCTTTCTGTGGTCTTCTGTCTATATGGATGTGTTCAGATAAGTGCCATGCATATCTATCTTAAACACCTTGCATTACACCCCATGTCTGCGAAACATAACTGCTGTGATGTTTTCTTTTTGACAGGTAATATACCAGCCACATACATGGTAAGGACTCTGTTGTAATTCCCTGTGTGACAGGCTTTCACCTTCCTCCATATACTCTACTTGTCGGCATGTAGGTCGTCCCAAAGAATATATATATACACATACATATATGTGTGTGTGTATGTATATTTAGTATTTATTTACTTGAGAGAGAGAGAACAGACATGCCAGGGCTTCCTTTCACTGCAAATAAACTCCAGGAACATACACCACTTTGTGCATCTGGCTTTATGTGGTACTGGGGAATAGGACCTGAGCCGATAGGCTTTGCAAGAAAGCTCCTTTAAAGCCAGGCGTGGTGGCGCATACCTTTAATGCCAGCACTCGGGAGGCAGAGGTAGGAGGATCGCTGAGAGTTTGAGGCCACCCTGAGACTACATAGTGAATTCCAGGTCAGCCTGAGCTAAAGTGAGACCCTACCTTGAAAAAAAACCAAAAAAAGCACCAACGCCTTTCCAGTCTGACGAATATTGTTTCTTAATGAGAGCAGTATCGCCCACACTGAACCACACTCACATCATGTAGAAGGAGGTGGTGATCTGGAAATCAAGGCCATGCTTTGATTCAACAACCAGACCTGCCAGTAGACTCGGGTGTTTTATTGAAACCTGTAACGTGGGTCTCCAGCTGCCTGGCAGGTGGAGGTGTCACTGCCGGTGGGATCCTGGGATCCAGCCCAAAGGTGTGTTTGGGGGCGGATCTGAATTCCAGCCCAAGGGTGTAAGAGAGCAGCCTGAGCTCTGGGGTCCCTGCTGCTCTTGGTTTTTCTGGGCTATCTGGTTGTTTCTCTGCTCGGGTGTGTGGAAGCAGCCTCTTCCACCACTGATGGAACATCTTCCTAATCTGTAAGCTTGAAACAGACCCCTTCCTCCCTACACTGAGCCTGAGTGTCGTCCCAGCTGCATGGAGCTGACTACAACTAGTTTACTCCGTCTGCTTAGGTGCTTCTTTTTTCCATTTTAATTTATTTATGTATTTGAGAGAGAGAGAGAGAGACAGAAGGAGGAAGAGAGAGAATGGACACGCCATGGGCTGTAGCCACTGAAAACAAACCCCAGATGCATGTGGCCCCTTGTGCATTTGGCTTTACGTGGGTCCTAGGGAATCGAACCTGGGTCCTTTGGCTTTTCTCTCAAGTGCCTTAACTGCTGAGCTATCTCTCCAGCCCTGCCTAACTATTTTTATAACCTTGCAAAATATTTACTGGCCGTGGGTATGACTCCACATTTCACCTAGCATTGACGTGATCCATTTGGGTACATGCTGTAAATGATCAGCTGGATGACAGGAGCTCTTGATAAAAATGTTGAATTTATTTTCTGCTGGAGTGAGTCTTTACCTCCCTTGGGCTGCAGCATTTGCTAATGAGAAAAAAAAGAAACATGAATGAAAAAGGTGTTTTAGGTGATGCGCCATTTTCCTCTTGGTTGTTACTAGTGATACCTTTCATCCTCTTAATAAACTACTTGAGTACATGCATGCATACGTGTGCGTGTGCACGTGTGAGTGTGCGTGTGCTTGTGTTGGCATCTGCTGGTGAGTGTTCAGGTTCGCAGAGGAAGAGACACTCGCCACTGTATCTCAGCAGTTCAGCTGGCTGTGCCTGGAGGTTTTCTATTTATGTTCTCTAGGGAACCTGCACTCTGGCTGCATAGACTGCTGGCGCGTCTCCAGGGTTGAGGTGTTACCTCACACCCCTAAAGCTTTTGGAACCATATTGTATTTCTGCCATTGATAAGTTGGTTGGCAGTGAGGGACCAGTAGATTTATTCTGTCACGGGCATTTAATGATGATAAAGCATTAGTGATGCTACTTAAGAGCATTTTTGACAAGTAGTCCCTCTGCTAAAGACTTTGACCGTAGGTTAGAATACTATTAGGGAATCAGACCGGTAAGCAAATAAATCTTTAGGTTGCTATTGAACATGAGACGAGGTTGTGCCTATTTTTAAATTTCCTAGGGAATTCACGAATAGCCATTGCATAGGCTACTATTTTTATTTTTATTTTTATTTTGGGGACTTCATATTGTTAGTAATATAGATTGGATGACAATTTTTTGCCCAGTTATTTCAAGATTGCTGTAGGGAGTTATTTATAAGGGATCTTTTTTTTTTTTTTTAAATCTCATTCATTCTTCTCCCATCTAATTGTCTCTTTGCCTTGGCTAGATCTATTCAGTGAGCTAGATAAATCACAATTAGATGTGGCAAGAGGCCAACACCATGGCCCAAAGATGGCAATGGAAATATCAGAACCAGGGCCCTTGTGATTGTAAAAGGAAGGAAAGATTCTTTAAAATAGATTTGTTCTGCCTTTTTTTTTTTCTTAAAAGATCTGTTATCTATTTCTGTCGCCTTGCCTGAGGCCAGGGAGCGGGCCCAGGCTCTGTGAGGTCATTTGGCTGCTCCATACGGCACGTGGATTGGTTTGCCCTCCCATACCCAGGATGGCAGCTGTGTTCACAATGAGGCAATGGCAAAAGGCTACTGTGAGAGCTTGGCTGGTCCACTTGGCCCACGGGGACCTCGGCTGTTTCCCTAGGAGCTCAGCCTCCATTTGCTTGGGAAGTGAATGCAGTAAGATGTGCTGGTGCTGGAAGGTGCATTTGTTATTTTCCAGAAGACAGACACCGGTCCCTGAGTTAGGTGTGCATGCGTGCATGCGTGTGTGAGTGTGTGTGTTTATACTAGAGACTGAACCTAGGGCCTTGCGCATGCTATGCATGCAGTCTACCACTGAGCTACAAGTCTAGCCTGGTCCCTCCCTTAGTAAGGAAGGTGATAAAAACCAAAGGCTCATCACTATAATAATGAATATAATATAAACACACACAACACACAAGGGATAGTGTTATTTTTTAAAATATTTATATGTGTGTGTATGAGAGAGAGTGAAAGAGAGACAGAGATAGAGAGAGAGAGAGAAAGGAGACACAAAGAATGGGCACTCCAGGGCCTCCTGCCACTGCAAATGAACTCCAGATGCATGTGCTACTTCACGCATGTGGCTTTGCATGAGTCCTGGAGAACAGAACCCAGGCCATCTGACTTGGCAAGCAGGCGCCTTTAACTATGGAGCCATCTCTGCAGCCCCAGGGGTAGTGATCTCATACAAGTGTACCTGCTAGTATTTGCTACTGCTAGCCTGCATTGATGAGGACCCAGTGAGTAAGCACAATTTCTCACTGATGGAAGCATTAACCCTTAGGCAGAGGGAGTACTTCATCCATGGCTTACCAGCTGGGTAGTGACTGGCTGGGCTCGGAACCATTTGGTAGACTTATGTGCCCAAGCCCCGGTGGTATTCAGGACCGATGCCACTTGTGTCAGGGTTCTTCCTGTTTGCAACTGTTTTTTATGGATATTCTTATCCACGTGTCAATTGAAAATACAGTTCTCTCTTTAAAGAGAATAAGAGGGAGTTTATTCTGGAGCCAAATATGAGTGAGCATGCCTGCGAAGTGTAGATTCGGGTCACCACAGATAACGTGTTACAGTGTATCCACAGTCCCATGTCATTTCTCGAACTCACAGCGAGCCTCCTACCTCTGCCTCCGGAGTGCTGGGATTAAAAGGCATGTGCCACCACGCCTGGCTTCCGTGACATTTTTACAGTAACAAACAAGAGAAAGTGATACACCAAGGCATTTTCAAATTCACTGGTAGGAATAACAGTTAGGTAGGTTGCATCCAAACAGGGAAGTCTCTGATCTTGGTTTCAGATGCTATCAGATGACATTCTTAGCTTTTGCGTTGGTGGAAGCTAGTGGTCTCTTAACGCATATATCTCAGAAGATTTCATGCGATAGTTACCAGGATGTTAGAGCCATTAAGGGACCAGAGACAGGCTGAGATTAACTTGTCTCTGGACCTACAACATCTGATAATGATGCTGTTAGTCAGTCAATCTTCCCTTTAGAAATTTTAACACAGGCGTAGCTTTCTTTCTGGGAATATTAGCTCCTATCTTTCTGACCATAGTCTTATCTGGCTTAGCTGTGATCACGTAGCTCACAAGAAGTGGAGTTGAAGTTTTTGTTGAGTTCTTCATTCTGCCCGCCTGTGTGGTGATTTCAGTCCTGACGGTAGAGGAAGTGACGGGTGAGTTACCCATGTGTCACGAAGGTTAGGTTCCTGACTTTGACCTCTGAGTTTCTCCATCAGTTCTCCCTGCAACTTCCTCCCTCTGGTTTTCTTGTATGTTTGGTTGGCTTTTGTTTTGTTTGTGAGTGTGGTGGTTTGAATCAGGTGTCTTCCATAAACTCGAATGTCCTAAATTCTTGGTCCCCAGCTGATGGCCATTTGGGGGAGTGGAGCATTGCTGCAGGAGGTGTGTTGTTGGGGGCGGGCTTAGCAGAGTTATAGCCAGCTCCCCTTTGCCAGCGCTTGGCTCACTCTCCTGCTGCTGTCTTCCACCTGCTGTGGCAGAGGTGATGGGCAGCCTCTGCTCATGCCATGCTTTCCCCTGCCATCGTGGAGCTTCCCCTCGAGACTGTGAGCCGAAATAAATTCATTCCACCCGTGAGCTGCTTTAGGTGCTTTGTCCCAGCAATGTGAAGGCGAGTGTCAGCACTGAGACAGGGTTTGTGTAGACCAGGCTGGCCTTGCCCTCCTGCACCTCCGTCCTCCGCCGCAGCTCCTCTGCCCGTCACACACCCGGTGAAGTGGGCAGAGGGAGCTCACCGTCATGCCACGTTGCGACATCATATGGCCCTGCTGAGATATGCCAGAGGGAGAGAGGCTAGCAGAGGAGGGTATCAGCTCCTCTTCCTAGAAATAGTGACAAACACCTGAAGCCGATCTAAGTAAGACCTTTCTGGATGAGGTATTTTGTTTTGTTTTCATTGTTTGTTTGCTTTTAGGGCTGGGAATTGAACCCAAGAGTCACACATGCTGCATGATCTTCCACTGACCATATTATATTCCCAGCCCCTGGCTAAGCCGTTAGCCTCCGTAACCGCTGTTGCTTGTCTGTAAAATTGGGAGGGTGACACTGCTTTATAGACTAATCGTAAGAGAGGAAGTATGCACAGGATACATCAGATTGGCAGTTTTTACTTTTAGTATTATCAGTCTAAACTTACCCTTTCAGGCTAGGGAGATGGCTCAGTGGTTAAAGAAACTGGCTTGAAAAGCCTGTAGGTCTGCTTTGTTACGGTTCAATTCCCTAGAACCCACTCATAGGCAGATGTATAGAGTGACACATGCATTTGGAGTTCTTTTGCAGTGGCAAAAGGCTCTGGCACACCCATACTCTCTCTCTCTAATAAAAAAGAACCCATCCTTTTTCTTGCGTTGCTTGTTAGCTCTTAAAAGTCCTGTTCCACCCAATATATGCTCACAAAATACTTAAGCTCACTTTCTGTTTCCCATAAAAAAAGTTTCTGCTAATTGATGCAATTTGTAGGTAAAAATGGACTGGATAGGATGCATTTTCCAGATCTCTCTCTCTCTCTCTCTCTCTCTCTCTCTCTCCCTCCCTCCTCCCTCCCTCCCGACATTCTGTTTTGCAATGGA
Source organism: Dipus sagitta (assembly GCA_036346955.1). Taxonomy (NCBI): domain Eukaryota; kingdom Metazoa; phylum Chordata; class Mammalia; order Rodentia; family Dipodidae; genus Dipus; species Dipus sagitta. Next base: position 74,666,659 of record CM070784.1, on the reverse strand, counting down.
ACAAATATCTTTGTAGGCTTCAGAGACTCACCAGTACCCAGTGTGGGCCTTTGAAGGTAAGGTGTGGTGCCAGCAGAGAGGGGTGAGGGCTGGGCTCCTCACCGGGAGCCACCTTCAGGTTTCTAGGTGAGATGAGGTGTCCTAGGCCTTCCCTGGCCATCAAGAGGAGGGCTGGTTGTACCCGGACTCACTTCGGTTCCTTTGTGTGCTGGGCACACTCATCTTCATCCCCGCCTTGGTTCCTGTTGCCACTCGCTCACTGCTTCAGTTCAGCACTCCTTGGACCTTGCCGCTTGTTGGCAGGAGGCCATGGGGACCTTAGAGCACAGAAGGTGGCTTTCTCTGAGCAAGAGACCAACGACCGAGCACACTGGAGGCAGCAGTGACTGAGGCCCTCCCTTCGGAAAGCACACCCCGTCATTTCCACAGTACAGCAGCGTCTTCAGTGGCAGGTGACTGCAGTGAGACCTGAGAGGAGCCGTGCACACTGCTGTCCAACCAGGAGCTGTGATTTCCAGCGAAAGCTGCTCTTTGTTGCCGACCCTGCTTGTGCCTGTTGCTTTGTTACTGCAGAAAGAGAAGTTAATTAAGAACTATGTTAATCAGTGAAGTATAAATGAGAGGAAAATTTTAATTGCCATTTGGTTAAATTCATTTGAGTCCATTAGGAATTTTTTTTTTTGTTAAAATATTTTTTATTTATGGGGTGAAAGAGAGAGGGGTGGGGAGAATCTGGGTATGCCAGGGCCGTTTGCTGCTGTAGACAAACTTCAGATGCATGCATCACTTTCTGCATTTGGTTTTACATGGGTACTAGGAAATCAAACCTGGGCTGGAAGGCTTTACAAGCAAGTGCCCTTAACTGCTAACCCATCTTCTCAGCCACATTAAGAAGTCTTGATAAAGGTTGATTACAAATAAATAAATAAACAAATAAATCTAAATCTGGGCATGGTGGCACAAGTCTTTAATCCCAGCACTAGGGAGGTAGAGGTAGGAGGATTACTGTGAGTTTGAGGCCACCCGGAGACTACATAGTGAATTCTAGGTCAGCCTGGCCTAGAGTGAGACCTTACCTTGGGGCGGGGGCGAGAGGGGGGGAGAAAAAAAACAAAAATTAAGTTAGAGGTTTAAAAAACAGAGTTGTTTAAAAAAAAACATTCAAATTGCTTTGCAGATGTCTTTGTTATCATGTAATTTTAAATAAATTAAATCCAAACTAGGAGTCATATTTTCTGAATTACAAAGTATGATTTATATCAAGAAAAAGCCTATAAAATCCCAAATAGTGGATGTAGGTTCCAAAGAAGTTCTTAGTGTACTTCAAAAGATGGATGAAGGAGTGAACACTCGCTGTGTGTGGGAACGCACCTGCGGGTTATAGTCAGACACTTTGAATTATAGATGAACGTCTTTGGCTGATTTCTTGGGACCCGTATGTAGCCCTTTCGGCTAAGCTTCATGTACAGGTCTCCAAAGTGTCAGAAAGGGGGCTTTCACTGAATGACATGGTTCAGAGGTTCTTTCTCATCTACTAAGTGTTGCAGAATGACAGTTACCACACTGTCCAATCAAGAGTCGTGTCCATCGAAGTGCCACTTTTTTTTTTTTTTTTTGCAATGCCATATTTTAACACTTCTTTTTTTTTTTTTTCTTTCTTTCTTTTTGGTTTTTCGAGGTAGGGTCCTGCTCTAGCCCAGGCTGACCTGGAATTCACTATGTAGTCTCAGGGTGACCTCAAACTCACAGTGATCCTCCTACCTAAGTGCTGGGGTTAAAGGCATGCGCCACCACATGCGGCAGCAATACTTTTTTTAAAAAAGATAACTTCCTTTTATATTTAAGTACCTAAGAAATTTTAATGAAATAATTTGTTGGTGTAAGAAAAGAGGGTTCATCGTCCCTAAGTCCAAAGTTCGCAGTTTTTTTTTTCTCCCAAATTAAGTTCTCAAAATAGATTGAGGTCTAAGTTCACAGGAAGAGTTAAGTCACAGCTTGCCTGAAGCTCGCGTGCCAAAGTGCCAAGTTCTGTAATTCAGCACTTCTAAGGTGCGTGTCTCAGAAACTGGAATATATTCCACGACCAGTAGAAATGCCCAATCGGTGGCATTTTGGAATTTTTTCCCCCTTGTTCTAGGCTTTGTTTTCAAGTTAAAGTCTCAATCTCGCCCAAGCTGACCTGGAATTCATTCTGTAGTCCCAGGCTGGCCTCAAATTTAAGGGGATCCTGGTACTTCTGCCCCCCAATCGCTGGGACTAAAGGCATGCATCACCATGCCTGGCTTCTTCTTGTTATTTAGTTGGCAATATATAGTTCTTCGTATATTATCACTGCTGGCTTGGATTTGATAACACATGATATGGTTTATAGCTTTATGTTCCGGAAAATGTGCTGAATGCCTATGAATCGCTGGTTTGTTAAGGTTGTAGTGAGTCTCTGCCAGCTGTGGGTTGACCAAGTCTGTCTCAGTGTATTAGTAAAGTTTTATACAACAGTGGCTTGAAAAAGTCTTATTTAATTTTGTTGACAGGAAGGTAATAAATACGGCACTTGAGTGTCTCAGTGTGCTCATGTGTAATGAGAACAGCGATTGAAGTTACTTTCATCTTCATCGTAAGATTCGGAGTCTTTTCTAGAAAAAGCAGATTTTAATTCTTAATCTATTGGTGGGCTTCTTATGTCTTTTGATAATAGAAGGAAATATATCAACCCTCTCCAATAAATAATGTCCCACCCGAGTTACAGTTGGATGGGAAAATACATTCTGGTATTGTTGTATGCTAGGATGACTATAGATGATAATAGTATATTGTGCTAGAAGAAAGGATTTTCAATGTTTCATCATAAATGATAAATCCAGCTATGTATGGTAATACATATCCATAATCCCAGCACTTGGCAGCTGAAGGCAGGAGAATCCAGGAGTTCAAGGTTATCCTCAGCTACATGTGACCTTGACTCAAAAACAAAACAAAAGCAAAGATAAATACTTCAGGAGACAGATAAATTTCCTAGATTTAAGCACTACCCAATGTAATACATTTAAGAAAGGTGCCCCCCCCCCAAACTGCCATCAGCTGGGAACCAAACATTGAAAATGCATGAGTTTATGGGAGACATCCGATTCAGATCACTAGTGGCTAGTGTAGCAATTATTCAGTCCTCTGTTTTCAAGAACATTTTTCTTCTTTGTAGTGATAGGTGGTGTGTGTGGGGGGGAATATCCTCACTGCTTTCTCCTCAAATGCCCTCTTTATGAAAAACATTGAGGAGTTAAGGTTGGTTGCAGTCTGTGGGAATTTAGAACACTCTTTTCATTGTTTCGTGACCTCTTTAGTTAACCCTTCCTATCCTGGCATTCTCAAGTGGTGTGGTTTGTGGTCCTTACGACTTGGCCCATTGCTTCCAGTCTAGTTTAGTGGTGATTGTAGAGAATGACGTCACTAAAGCCTTTTGCTAGGAAATTTATTGTTTGTTTGTTTTTTATTTTTTCAGGTCTCTGTCCTTTGTAATAGAACACATGTTTACATTAGTGAGCTGATAGCCCGTTACAGTAGAAAGACTTTATAGGTCACCTGGTAGTACACTATATTTTCTTGAGTTAATGATCAAAAATGTAGACTCCCTGGCCTTTCCTCTAGAAATTCTACTCAACAAGATCAGCACTGGTTACTAAACGTGCTTTTTTTATTGTTTATTTTCTTGTTCTGGTAAGTGTCTTATTTGAAACTATATGCTCAAGGAAAGCTGGCGGCCCTCTTAAAGCAAGCCTGTTGGAAGTATTGGTTAAAACGTGATTCTTGGAAGGGGGTGGGAGTTTATCCATAAGATGTGGACTCATGGGGTGGCTAAGAGGGAATGATATAAGGACAAAATCAGCTGTCACCTGTTTTGATTATACACTGTGTTGATGTCCCATGTATTTTCTCTGTGGTCCTCCTGGCTGTATGTGTGTATATAATACACACACACACACACACATATACATACTTGTTTTTTTCTTTTTTCTGTTTTTTCTGTTTTTGGTTTTTTCGAGCTAGTGTCTCACTCTAGTCCAGGCTGACCTGGAATTCACTATGTTGTCTCAGGCTGGCCTGGAACTCACAGTGATCCTCTTACCTCTGCCTCCTGAGTGCTGGGATTAAAGGGGTACACCACTGCTTCTGGCTGTATTTTTTGATAGAAAATGGTCCCATTTGCTACCAGCACTGTAACTTTCCAAAGGAGAAGCCAGTGATGTCTCTGTCATTGATGAGGAATAAAAATCAACCCATTAAAAATGGAAACTTTGGGCTGGGGAGGTAGTTCAGTTGTTAGAGGTGCTTGCCCTGGGCTCAGTTCCCCAGTACCCATGTAAGCCAGGTGCACAAAGCGGTACATGTGTCTGGAGTTCATTTGCAGAGGCAAGAGGCCCAGGTGTACCCATTTTCTCTCTCTGCTCAATAAATAAATAAATGGGGCTGGCTTAGTGGTTAAGGTGCTTCCCTGCAATGCCAAAGGACCCAGGTTTGATTCCCCAGTACTTGTGTAAAGCCAGATGCACAAGGTGGCACAGGTGTCTGGAGTTCACTTGCAGTGGCTGGAGGCCCTGGCATGCCCATTCTTCTCTTTCTTCTTCTCCATCTACCTCTTTCTCTCTCTCGAATAGATAACTAAATAAAACCTTTAAAATGAATACATGAAAAGAAGTATTTTTTAAAGGTGGAAACCTTTAGAGTGAGATGGGGAAGGCTCCTTTCCCCCTGTGTGGACAGTAGTGAAAGCATCTCCCTCTACTACCAAGGCAGATGAGAAGGATGACACTTACCCTTCCAGGATGAGAAAGTCTGCTCATGCCCTGGACTTCCATATGTCTGTGAGGAAGTGACAGGAGAAACTGCAGTCTGGCTGGACCTAGGCTAGATGCTATTTTATCGTTATTAATTGACACTTGGTGGAAGGCACTTTGGCTCTGTGTCCCTACTGAAGGCACACTGCAGAGTGAAATTAATAGTGGATGAGGCTGTGGCTAGGGGTACATATGTCAGCTCCCTACCAAAAGCAGATTTTGCAAGGTGATTAAGTTATTCAGTGAAAGTCTTCCAAATGTACTGTTGACAAAGTTAATTCAACTGCATAATGTTATTTTTTAAGACTTATTTTTATTTATTTATTAGAGACAGGGAGAGAGAGAGAGAAAGAATAGGCATGCCAGGGCCTCCAGCCACTGCAAACAAACACCACATGCATGAGCCACCATGTGTATCTGGCTTACGTGGGTCCTGGAGAAATGAACCTGGGTCCTTAGCCTTCGTAGGCATGTGCCTTAACCACTAAACCATTTCTCTAGCCCCGTGTAATGTTTTAGAAGAACTATCTTTATTTTTTAAATTTTTATTTTTATTTTTTAACTTTTTGGTTTTTTGAGGGAAGGACTCACTCTAACCCAGGCTGACCTGGAATTCACTATGTAGCACTTGCAGTGATCCTCCTACCTCAGCTTCCTGAGTACTGGGATTAAAGTCATGTGCCACCATGCCCAGCAAAAGGGCTATCTTTTGCCTGGCACAAAGTCATGGACATACTGTGGTAAGATAGGATAAAACCAATGATGACATTGACCAATTTAGTCTAATAAGTATATAATTAGCAAGTGAGCTATGCCCGAGAAAAGGAGAGGAACAAGATTCTGGAGAGAGTGTGACCATGGCACTAAACCTGGAGAAATTTGTGTGTGTACATGCACGGAGGCTAGAGCTAGAGGTCAGTTTTGGATCTTTATTAGCTACTTCCTACCTTGTTCCCTGAGACTGAATCTAGAGATTTCCTGTTCAGCTAGACAAGCTAACTAGCAAGCCCTAAGGATCCTTTTGTCTCTGCCTCCCAGTTCTGAGACTATGGCCATGCTGGGTTCTTGGCAACCACTGAGCCCTCTCTAGCTTGTGGGATTTATTTTATAATGCCCTGTAAGAAACTACCCCAAACGTAGAGACTTAAAAAGACATGCTTTGTATTGTCTCCCATAATTGCTGAGATGGCTACACGCTGTCGTCCTGGCTCAGGCGCTGTCGTGGGGCTGGTGAACCTAGTTTAGACATCTGGGGAACTGAAGGACTGACTTTGAAGATGGCTGCAGTGCCTTACTGGTCACACCAGCGGCTGGCTTCACAGCAGGAAGTCCAAGGAAGAGACCCAGAGTGCACTCATGGTCAAGATGCGGGTGCCACTGTCGTATAGTCTCCTCCTGAGGGTGTTGTGCCGTCACCTTTCCTGTATTTTTCAAAAAAATATTTTAAATTATTTGCAAGGAGAGAGAGAGAGGGAATATATTGACGTGCCAGGACCTCTAGCCATTGCAGACTAATTCCAAACACGTGCACCACTTTATGCATCTGGCTTTACATGAGTACTGGGGTATTGAACCCGGGCCGTTAGGCTTTGCAGGCAAGCGCCTCAACCATCTCTCCAGGCCCGCTTTTCATATATATCAGTTGTTCAAACTGATCTTTGAATGCTGTGTGTAGAGAATGAACTGAGTCTGAATAAAAGGGGTTAGGCCTCATTTAGGGCTACCTGGAAGGCCGTAGCCCAGCACATGCGTGCAGGGGACGGGTTGTTGGGGGAGAGAGTTCTGAGAAGGGACTCTTGCAGCTGAGGTCCAACACCTAAGTAGTTAGGAAGAGGAGCAGGTTGTAAAGAGCCCTTCTCGGGTAGTGAGAGCATGGATGCCGAGAAACAGCGAACGCAGAGCAGCAGAGCTGCGCTGTACAGGGGTTCTGAGCGATGGTGTGCAGAGCGTGGCGGCGGCCGCACAAGACATGTCCTTTCACATCAAATGAAGGATTTTCTTCTGTAGATGCATAAGTGGGGAATGACATAATCAGATTTATTCTTTTTTAAGACATCTCTCTCTCTGCTTTCTGTGTGCATGTGAATTATAAGGAAGCCAGCTTGAAGGCTATTGTAGTTGTCCAGGCAAAAGATCTTTGTAAGTGAGAACATTGGCAGTAGAAACAGTAGTAGATAGATGTGAAACATATTAACATAACATGTCAAAAGTTAGAGATGGTTGGTGCTGGAGAGATGGCTCAGCACTTAAGGTGCTTGCCTGCAAAGCCTAACAACCCAGGTTTGGTTCCCCAGTACCCATGTAAAGAAACATGCACAAAGTAGCACATGCATGGACTTTGTTTGCAGTGGCTGGAGGTCCTGGCATGCCCATTCTCTCTCTCTCTCTCTCTCTCTCTCTCTCTCTCTCTCTCTCTCTCTCTCTCCCCTTGCAAATAAATAAATGAAAATATTTTTTAAAAACGAAGTTAGGGATAGAGTGGAATAGTTGTCCACAAGGATCCTCTAGTTCTGGTATCTAGCATCCAGTGGGTGGCAGATAAACGGAACTGGGGATCTAGGGGTCTAGCTCAGTTAGCAGAATCCTTGTTGAGCATCTATGAGGTCCTGGGCTTGATCCCTGGTGCAACAACAACAACAAAAAACCAACAACAACAACAACAAAAAAAAAACTGGTTCCTGCGGTAAGGAAAGAAAAAGTACAGGTTTACATAAGCACATCCACAGTACCTAAATAGAAGTACAGTGCATCTGCGGTACTAGTTTTTCAGTGGAAATAAGGGTTGATTAGTGGGGGAAAATTCTGAAAATCTCATTAATGGGAGTACTAATGAATAAAATATTGAAAATCTCTGCTCTGGGCAAATGGTTTTCTAGTATTCTCTCACTTAATTTTACAATACCTTGAGGAAAGTATTTTCATTATCTCCATGAAAAAATTGAAATGAAATCGAGACATACCAAAGATGAGGCACTTATCTAACGTCACAGAGGAAGTGAGTGTGGGTCTGTGAGAGCCATTTGCTACAGACATCTCAAATCAAAGGTCTGTGCACTGTTCTGCATCCAAAATATATGACATGGAGGATGGAGGACAAAAGGAATGAGAAAACAAAACAGGAAGGACTACTTTGGAAGAGGTGGTCCTTTGCGGAATGGTGATGTGGGAGAAGGGACAACAGGATAACATAATGGGATGAAATTACCCTCAAATGACAACGTGTTCATACATTAAAGTTCTCAATAAATAAAAAAAAATTAAAGGACTAAACACTGCTCATCCCTACCAGTTTGTAACCTTATTCATATGAGAAGCCAAGCAGAAAGTCAATAGAACACAGAACACAGCAGATTTTCAAATCCACGCTGACCTTTTCTGGCCTTATTCACTTAATTGTGTTTCCTGTGGCGTTGCCATTGGTAATTGTGTAGGCGACTGTCCACTCTGAGTGTTGATGTCGGGGTTTTGGCCAGGCACAAGGACGTCTGTGCCACAAAAGCAAGGCCTTTTGTCTGTCCCCTGGTGCTTCTCCATGGTCTGGAACAGAGCAACACTAAAACAATTCTCAGAAAAATATTGATCATTGTTCATTTTGTCTGTTGATTTGATTGGATCAGAAGACCAACCAAGAGGAATGGAGAGATGGCTTAGTGATTAGAATGCTTGCTTGCAAAACCTGACTGCCCGGGTATCATTCTCAAGTACCCACATAAAGCCAGATGCACAAAATGACGCATGTGTCTGGAGGGCTAGGGTATGCCCTTTCTTTTTCTCTTTGTCTTTCTTTCTCCTTGCAAATAAATAAAATAGTGTCTTGTTTTGTTTTTTAAATGAACCAGCCAAGAGACATTTCTGTGGGTGGTCTGTGCAGGCATCTGCAGGGACTGAAATGGGACCCCCCCCCCCCCAACCAGATGGACATATATATGAGAGAAAACAGGGCTGTTTTTGCCACGCCATCTTCACTTCCTGCCACTGGGTGTTTCTATGTGGTTCATCCCCCTGTCATCGCAGCACTCCGAAAGCTGAGGGAAGCACTACAAGTTCCGAGACAGCCTGGGAGTCAATGAAGAGAGGCCAACCTGGACTACATAGTGAGACCCTATCCCCTTCCACCCAAAGGTGTTGAATGAATAAAGGAGAAGTGAGGTAATATTTTAAGGAAAAAATAAGTCAAACTAAATTATTCTGCTTGGTATTAGGGCCAAGTGTTAGCACTTAAAAAAAAAAAAAAACCGCCAATGATCAACACACAGGATAAGATCTATACCTACCACAGAGAAAATGAGTTCTGGGTGGGCTTTGAGTGTGATATGGAAACTGCCTCTAGCTACTAACCCTCTAACCACGTGACTTCATATTGTTGTACAATGCATAGCTGATGGGTTAAATCAGACTTGATATTTCTGTTTATTTTGAAGAGCTCTGGAAAGTTAAGAGGAAAACCCAGTGTTTTAGATGGAATGAGGATAATGTATTGAGTGAAACATTGATGGAGGCTGTTATCTTTTTCTCTTAATTTTTTTTTAAAAATAAGACCAGCTGTTCATGTTTGAGGTGGGTCATTAGCCTCTCTTAGATGCATTGCTATGCTGATCAGATTAGCAAAAAGTTTCCAGTTGCTTGAAGATGTAGTTCTGTCTCATGGAGGAATTTTCCCGTTACTATAAACTGAGCCATGCTGATCAGCATATTATACAAGAAGAGTGAACTATCTTCTAACCCTTTCCATGGATCAGGGATAGGTCTGATAAATTTTCACATGTGTCATGCTAAGAGTAAGTAGGGACTTAAGTTTTATTTTCTATTTTTTCCCCCTATAAGTAGATGTAAATTTTAGTTTTTACAAGCCCTCATCAAAATGAGAATCTGAGCCTGTCATGTTGGTGCATGCCTTTAGTCTCAGCACTAGGGAAGGAGGCTGAGGCAGGAGGATTACTGTGAATTCAAGCCAGCCTAGGGCCACAGAGCGAATTCCAGGAGAGAGAATCAAGAGTCAGGACCCAAGATGGGCTGGGACTATAGCTCACTGATAGAGCCTAGCACAGAGGAGGGTGTGGGTTCAATCCCCAACACTGGGAATGAATGAATGAAACAAAAGCCAGAGCCTAAGTGAAGCCAAGTTTGTTCAAAAGATTTTAATAGATACAAGCAGAAATAGAGGATGATGGCATCAGCACCAAAACCTCATTTTCCTGTTCCCTGTGGTGCTGAGAAAACTGCTAAGAAAATCTGCTACCGCTACAAATAAACCAAAAAGTTGCAGAATTCAGGATTTGAGGTTTTTTTCAAACTGGGTGTTTCAAAGGACAGACCCCCCTCTCACCCCACGGTAAACGCACGTTTCTTTCATCCTCTTCTCTATATGATGATGGTTTTAGAGTTCTGTCAGGTGGCTTTCTGATTTTCTTTTCTTTTCTTTCTTTCTTCTTTTTTTTTTTTGTTTTTGTTTTTGTTTTTCAAGGTAGGATCTCCCTCTAGCCCAGGCTGACCTGGAATTCGCTATATAGTCTCAGGGTGGCCTTGAACTCATGGAAATCCTCCTACCTCTGCCTCCCAAGTGCTGTGATTAAAGGCGTGCACCACCATGCCCAGCTCTTTTTTCTTTTTAAAATAGTTTTTATTTGAAAGAGATGGATAGAGAGAGAGAGAGATATGAAGAGGCAGATAGAGAAAATGGGTGCGCCAGGGTCTCCAGCCCCTGCAAACCAACCCTAGATGCATGTGCCTCCACCTTGTGCATCTGGCTTATGTGAGTACTGGGGAATTGAATCTTGGTCCTTAGGCTTCCCAGGTAAGTGCCTTAACCTTCAGCTCTGCTTTTTCTTTTTATCTATTTGAGAGAGAGAGACAGAAAAAAAATGGGTGCACTAGGGCCTCCAGCCGCTGCAAATGCACACCAGATGCATGTGCCACCTTGTGCATCTGGCCTATCTGGGTCCTGGTGAATCGAACCTGAGTCCTTTGGCTTTGCAGGCACGTGCCTTAACCGCTGTCATCTCTCCAACCTTGCTTTTTCTTTTTTTTAAATTCTTTTCTCACTTATAAGCCATCCTGAAGTCTATAAGACTTGGCATGGTTAGATGTTAATGGGGAATGGGACACACATTTCTTTTCTTTCTTTCTCTTCCTCTTCCTCTCTCTCTTTCTGTCTCTCTCTCTCTCTCTGTCTCTCTCTCTCTCTCTCTCTGCTTGTTACCTGAGCAAGCTGCTGTTCAGCTTGTTGGAGAAGGGCAGGCGCTGCAGGGTTTCTAATTACCAGCTTTCTGCCTCCCAACACTGTCTGAAAACCCTCTCAGCAGGAAAGCCACGTCCTCTCCACTCCACTCCATCCAGTGAATGACCTATTGTAATTATTAGAAACTGAAATTCGCTTTCACTCAGAGGAATATCTTACCACTCCCTCCCCACAGGAGGTCCCAGCACCCACACTCCTCCTCTGTGTCCCACCAGAACCAGAAGGATCCAGTCCTCTGGTAAGCTCCTTCTAGGGAAACTGCAAGGGCTTTGTTTTAAGTCTCAGCATGTCCAGTCCTTCTTGAGTCTCTGCATAAAAAAACAACAAAAAGAGAATGGATAAATATTACTTACTTTTTAGCTAACATGTTTTCATCTGCTTCACACACTCCCCTGAACTTTTATTGTCCACTGTTTCTCTAACTTACATAGAAAAATCACTGGAATATTTTTATTATTGAGCAGAGAGAGGGAGGGACAGATGGAGTATGGACATACCAGAGCCTCCTGCCACTGCAAACAAAATTCCAGATGCATGAGCCACTTTGTGCCTCTGGCTTTACATGGATACTGGGGAATCAAACTCATCAGGCTTTGCAAGCAAGCACTTTCTTTAACCAGTGAACCAATCTTCTCAGCCCGAGTATTTTGGAAAATCATTGCTTGGACTCTGCTCTTGGGGCAATTTGCTATGCCAGGCAGTGGTGTAAGCCTGCTGAGGGCCTTTTCCCAGTTAGTCAAGTTGATTATTCCTTCTGAATACCTCACCCACTATTGCCATGGCCCACAAGAAATTAGAAGTAAAATTGTATATGAGTGAAAAGAGCTGCTCTGAGAGGTCAGGTTCAAAAGAAGATTAAAAATAAATTAAGGTTTTATTCTTGGTGAAAAGATGAAATATTTTCCCAAACACAAATGAGCAGGGTGCCCTCTTAACATTAAAAATTTACAAATGGGGGCCGGGAGTGATGGCTCAGTCATTAAAATGTGTGCTTGCCAGCATGAAGGCCTGAGCTCAGTCCCCAAAACCCAGATGAACATATGCCCAGGCAGTCTCGCCTAATTGGCAAGTTCCGGACTAATGAGAAAACCCGTCTCAAGAAAAGAGAAAAGAAAAAAAAGTGGGTGGCATTGGAACAAGTCTTCAAGCTGTCCTGTGGCCTCCACCCCCCCAGACACACCACGTGCACTTGCACAAAAGAAATTTACAGTGGAGGCAGCCAAGCTCGTCCAAGGTGTTGGTCTTGGAGTGGCGTGGGGTGTGGTTTCAAGCATTTCTTAGCAGAATGACCTTTGGCAGTGACTTAACCTCCCTGAGCTTCCTTGTTTTGAGCTTTCCAGGTGGAAACGGGTTCCCCTTCCCTGGGGTTGTAGGAGGGTGAGCAAGCTGTCTCAGGACTAGAGAGTTGGACCAGGCTAGCCCTCCAGATCCATGAGGGCCTGGATAGGTACCTTGCTTTCAAAATGGTCTATACCAGAGCAGAGCACGTGGCTCATCATAATCACTTAATAAAAGGACAGGCGCTATTTAGTAATTACTACCAGGGATGGAGAGGTGGCTTAGCAGTTAAGGCGCATGCCTGTGAAGCCTAAGGACCCAGGTTGGATTCTCCAGGTCCCACATAAGACAGATGCACATGGTGGAACCTGCCTCTGGAGTTCGTTGGCAGTGGCTAGAGGCCCTGGCGTGCCCATTCTCACTGTCTCTCTCCCGCTCTGTCTCTAATAAATAAATAAAAATAAAATCTTAATAAAATTACCATGAGTAAAATGACGGTGACAATTTAATGTTTAGCGTTAGCGCTGAGAAGATGGCTGGGCAGTTAAGGGGGTTTGCTTCCAAGACTTGACGCTCCAGGTTCGATTCCCCAGTACCCAGTTAAAGGCAGATGCAGAGCAGCACATGCATTTGGAGTTCAGTTGCAATCGCGGGAGGCCCTGGCGTGCCCATTTCTCTCCCTGCCTGTAAATAAAATTTTAAGTTTAGCTCTGCTCCCGCCATATTTCAAAGTAAAGACGACACTATTGTGTGGTAGGCACCTCCACGTCCATGTCCAAGGTCGCAGGCTCTCAGTGGGCCCCAGATTTACGCCGGCTGAGGATCACGTGACCCCTTCCCCACAGTCCTTGTCCTGAAAGCCATGTTTATCCCCCACCCCCACCCCACCCTGCCCAAGGCCTGATGGAGTGGGGGTGGGGTGGGGCCGGCGGCCGCCGTGCCGGGCGTGTGAATAGCGCGCATTGAGGATGCTGGAGCCGGGCCGGGGGCGCGCGGGCTGTGCCTCCTGCCTGCTGCCCGCGGTCTTGGAGGAGCAGCGGCTGCCACCGGCCGGCCGCTCCGATGCTGGGGTGAGGCGGGCGGCGGCGCGCCTGGACTCGCTCCGTGACCCCGTAGGACCTCGCAAGTGTCCCCGCAGGTAGCCGCGAGCGGAGGCTTTTGTCCCTGGGCTTTGAAGTGACCGCGGTAGGGGCGGGCGGGGCGGAGGAGAGAAGGATGCGGAGGCGGGCGGAGGGAGGAAGAGGGGAGCCACTGGAACGCGGGCGCCCGGCGCCCCACCTGCCGCCGCCCCGGCCTGGCTCCCGGCGCGGGGAGGACGAGCGGCCGCCGCCTTCCCCTCCCTCCTGGCGGGCGCGTGGCGCGGATCGCCCCGGTCCACAGGTCCCTGGCGGGCGCTCGCTGGGGTCCTTGGAGGTCGCTGACCGGTGGTCCCAGCGCGCTTTCGAACTGCCTGCTGCTAGCTGTGAGCTCCGTCTCCAGCCCACCCCTCCCGGAGCCTGTATTTTGGGCCTTGCTAAGTGTTGTTTGAATGAAACTGTGTTCATCTGGAGAAAATCCAGGAGCACCGGGAAGGGAGGAAGGGGGCTTTTGGGCAGAGCTTTTTCTGTAAACCCAGCTTTCTCTCCTGGACCCGAGCCTTCAGAGGCCCCTAGTGTAAGAACACAGATGGTGAGAGGCCCACACCTTCCCGGCTGGCTTCCTGCATTGGGCTCTTCGGTTGGAGGCAGCCGGTGGCTCTGTAGCTGAGCGCGCTCACTTTCACCGGGGTACCCCCAGATGGCCCGGAGCTGCCATTTCCATGCCCCCCCCCCCAGCCCAATCACAGGAAATACCTGTCTGTCAGAAGCCGTTTCCATCCCCCAACATAGTGCTCCATCCCTGGCTCTATGAGTTCTGGGCGGAGCTAGGACATCACTGGAGAAATTTCCCGGGACTCCACATACCCATCACCTGGACATGGATTGCCCTTAACTGGCTGTCATAGCCATGGAAGTTCATAGTGCGTCATCTGCACAGCATGTGGTGTTTGAACTCCAGAATCTACCCTGAGATTGCCTTTTTGTGTGAAATAGGACATTTATGATCATGACTCGGTTATGCCGTACTGAGGTATAGGCCAGACACTGTTTCCAGATCATTATTAATTTAACAGTCACAGAATTTGCAAATTATCCCATAAGCTTTGTGGTAATAGGTATGAAAGACCTTGCATTGCACCTGACTTACAAGTAAGTGTTGGAATTTTTGTTGCTGTTGTTGCTTCGAGGTAGTGTGTAGTCCAGGCTGACCTGGAATTCATTCCATGGTCCCAGGCTGCCCTCAGATTCGTGGTGGTCCTTCTACCTCTGCCTCAGGGATTAAAGCCTTGCACCACCATGTCTGGCTTTATCAGTACTTTGAAGTTCGTGACAGCATGGTGTCATATCAGTTACAGCTTTCAAAGAAGACTGTCAACATTGATAGTCAACTCTTCTTAGGGACTGAGCGGACTTTGCAGAGGACTTAAACTTCCCAAGCCTCAGTTTCCCCTGTTGTGCATGTAGTGTGCGTGCATGTGCAGACCAGACGGCAGCCTTGTGTTCTGTCCTCAGAAACGCTGTCCACTCCTTTTGTTTTTTGGGTTTTGAAGACAGGGTCTTGCTCTAGCTTATGCTGACCTGGAATTCACTATGGAGTCTCACAGTGGCCTTGAACTCGTGGCGATCCTCCTACCTCTGCCTGCCGAGTACTGGCATTAAAGGAGTTCGCCACCACGCCTGGCTCACCTTTTTTGAGACGAAGCCTCTGACGGACTGAGATCTTGCCGAGCAGGCTAGACTGGCTAGCCAGTGAGGCCCTGGGGTGCACCTAACTTCATCTCCCCAGCTCTGGGCTTCCAAGTGCACACCACCTTGCCTGGCATTTTGAAATGTGGGTTCTGGGATTTGAACTGAGATCCTCACACCTGCATGGCAAGCGCTTTACTGACTGAGCTATCTCCTCAGCTCGGTGAGTTGCTTTGCAAAGAAAGTGAACCTGGAAGTGCACAGGTGGACCACGTAAGCGAAGCTCGTCCAGGCTTGGTAGCACGGCTCTGCGGTTCTAGCACTGGGGAGGTTGAGGCAAGAGCGTCACCAGTTTGAAATCTGCTGCCCCACAGCAAGACTATGTCTGAAAACAAAACAACAACGAAGGGGGAAAAAGTGGTGGCAGGGTTATTGTTTTTGTCAGTAAGCATGGCCTCTGATTGGGGTGCATGTTTTTATGTGGACCGGTGTCCGGCTGGGTTCGTCACACTTGGTTTTCTGTAGAGCTTCGCTTCTATAAACCCTTTGCTTAACAGTTCATCCATGTAAGCGCACATCCAATGTGCAGAAAGTCTGTGTTGGAAATCAAGCGAATTTAGCAACTTGTGGCTTGTTGAGTCAGAGCTGTTACTCTTGGCAAAGTAGATGCGGACTTCTAAGTGCTAGGGAAACTTCAAAGTTAACTTTTTTTTTTAAGCTGCTTGAAAAGCAGCTGAAATAATTAACACCACACCTAACTGTTACAAGAGGAATGAAAAAAAATGAATTGCCAATGACATTTACTTTTTCAGAGGCTCTAAAAAACTGTAACATAAAGGCTGAAGAGAAGGCTCAGTGGTAAAGGTGCTTGTTTGCAAAGCCTGATAGCCGGGGTTCAGTCCCCTAGTACCCCCTTAAAGCTAGATGCACAAAGTGGTGTGTGAATCTAGAGTTCATTTGCATTGGCAAGAGGCCGTGGCATGCCTATGTTTTCATTTTTATATTCTCTTTCTTTCTGTCTGTCTCTCTGTCCTTGCAAATAATAAATAAAAATAATATATATTTTTAAAATAACATAATCTGTTAACCTGTTGCAAATAACCAAGGGCATTTCAAGTTAGCTAAACACTTCAGGAGTGAGTTTCTTCCACTGATGTGGTTTATTATTATTATTATTATTATTATTATTACTGTTGAGAGAGAGAGAGAGAGAATAGGCAGGCATCAGTGTGTGTCTGGCTATGTGTGACCTGCAGATTCCATCATGAGCTCTTAGGCTTCACAGGCAAGTGTCTTAACTACTAATCCATCTTTCCAGCTCTGATGTGGTTTTATGGATGTCAGCATAAAGCATTTTCAAATGAAAAGGAAACATTTTCCGAATACATTGTTGACATAAAGTAACGTTTTAAGAAGCTAGCAAAAGTTCAGCAACTATGTTTGTTTATAAAAGTGGATGCTTTGTGTCCAACCAAAGGGCAGTTAGTTACCCACAAAGGCTGCGTAAGTGTGTACTTCTTGTCTAGCTAGTAGAGTGGGTGGCTTGCTGTAAGACCAGTGCTTCTCAAAAAGAATGTAAGTGGGGAAAGAAATGAGGCACTGGCTTAAAGTATAGAATATGACAACGTCTTGGTTTGACAATAAGGGTTACGTTCTAAGTAGGTCCATTAAAAATGGAAAATATAAGTCGACACCTGCACTGGAGTTGAGGATGCAGCTTAGCTGTAGCTGGCATGGTTAGCAAGAGAACAGTGCAGGTACGTGTGAGCGCCCCGCCCCGCCCCACCGTCAGTGCGGTTGCTGCTCCTAAGCTAGCATTCCAGCTCACTTAGCCGTGCTCAAGTGAAAACTGCCTTGAAGTTGCCTCTCACTGTTCCTACCCACATCAAGGGAGTGTCTCCAGCCTAGGAAAAGATGACAGCCAAGGGCTGGAGAGATGGCTCAGTAGTAAAGGGACTTGCCTGCAAGAGCCTAAGGAACAGGGTTCAATTGATTCCCCAGGACCCATGTAAAGCCAGATGCAAAAAATGACGCATGTGTCTGGAGTTTGTTTGTAGCAGCAAGAGGCCCCGATGTGGCCATTTTCTCTCTCTTTCTCTCTCTCTGTCCTTGCAAATAAATAAAAATGTTTTTTTAAAAAGATGAAAACTAAGCACAGTTTCTATTGAAGGCCTGTCCCATTTGCCTGGTTGTGACATGGAAAACCTAGATGTGAAGCCATGTCTAGTCAGGTGTGTGTGCTCACAGTGGAGTGTGTAGGTAGCTATTGAATGAGTTATATGGCAGTATAGATGGCGTGGGCCACCGCCATAGAACTGCTGGAGAGCCAACATTTTGTCAGAACACCTTTAACAGCAACCTGGACACCCCTTGTTACCCAGTAGTTGGTACGCAGGGATTGAATGAATGCATGACCACTGTTCATTATGACAGTGCCAGGCATTAAACAGTAGATGCAGATCACTGCTGCTTATGGTTTCTTTCTGAGGTGCTGTGGATTAAACTTGGAGTTTTATGCACATTAGGCAAATAATCTACTGATAATCTCGAACCTCAGCCCAGCACTCGGGCTTTAGATAAGTGCATGGATACGAAGGTGCACATGTAACAGAAAACATTAGCTATCCTTAGGGAGGGCCTGGAGGCAGCAGAGTCAGGAAGGCAGAGCTGTTTTTGTACCATAACGTGCCATGTTCATGACTCGTTTAAAGTAGAAGAAGTCAGGGGTTCGAGTTTCCCCTGAGTCTGACCTTCATTTTTATTCTGAATAGCTCGTATCTTCTGTGCCTTGCCTGATAAAGTACCTTCAACCCTTCAATGAGGTATTGAGCGTACTTGATCCGAGGAGGATGTGTCCTGAATGTAACCTCAGTCTTACTGAGGCCATTTGGAACATTTTTCTTAAACCTGAGATACCTTGCACAGACCTATGTCCTCCTCAGGAAGCCATAGATAATTTCACAGTGGCTAGGTGCCTGGAGCACAAAGTTGCTGAAATTCAAATTTCATCACACCCATAAAAGGCTATTCTGTACATTACTAATTCTGCGTCAAGATGGGGTGCTCCTACCCTTTGAGACAAACCTTTCATGTATATACTTCTGAAGTTTGTATCTCTTGTAATTAGGCTCATTGGGGCAGTGGTCTGCAAAATGACCTAAAAGAACACAGGAAAGGGCTGCAGAGATTGCTCAATGGTCAAGGCACCTGCCTACAGAACAGAAAAACCCAGGTTCAGTTCCCCAGTACCCATGTAAGCCAGGTATACGAAGAGGCACATGCTTCTGGAGTTTATTTGAAGCAGCTAGAGGCCCTGGCATACCTATTCTGTCTCTGTCTTCTCTATTTCTCTGCTTGCAAATAAATAAGTAAAGCTAATTAAAAAAATAAAAAAGAATACAGGAAGAAGGAGCTAGCAAGATGGCTCAGTGATTAAAAGTGCTTGCTTACAAAGCCTGATGACCCAAGTTTGATTCCCCAGTACCCACATAAAGCCACATGCACAAGTGGCACTTGTATCTAGAGTTCATTTTCAGTGGTAACAGGCCCTGGTGAACCATTTATTATCCCTCTCTCTGCGTGCAAGTGAATAAAAATAAAGGGCTGGAGAGATGGCTTAGCAGTTAAGGCACTTGCCTGCAAAACCTAAAGACCTAGGTTCAGTTCCCCAGTACCTTTGTGAGCCAGATGTGCTAGGTGTTGCATGCATCTGGAGTTCGTTTGCAGTGGCTAGAGGCCCTGGCGTGCCCATTCTCTCTCTCTCTCTCTGCGTCTTTCTCTCAAATAAAATAAAATATTTTTTAAAGCTGGGCGTGGTGGCGCACACCTTTAATCCCAGCACTCGGGAGGCAGAAGTAGGAGGATCGCCGTGGGTCCAAGGCCACCCTGAGACTCCATACATTCCAGGTCACCTTGAGCTAGAGTGGGACCCTACCTCAAAACACACACACACACACACACACACACACACACACACACACACACACACATTCTAAGTTTAAAATACTAATATTAAAAGCCCAAGACCTCAAATACCTGGCAAGTGCCCCTCCCACCTAGTTCTCACTGATTCTGACAGCATAGTCATTCCTCCACAGTATCCCTTGACACTGAGAACCTACCTGGTGGTAGTACGGTGAGGGAGGCCTTGGTGTGGCTAGTAGCCTGGTGATGGAACTGGAGGGAAAACAAGACCACTTGCAGTCCTCCGTTCATGCTTGACATCCTCACATATTTTGCAGACTCTCTGTGGTGGATCATTATTAGTTCATTTTAAAATGAATTTGGCACAGGCAGGACATGAAAATTGGCAAGACCACAGAGGTGACCAGCGTCCTCCTGTGCTGGCTGGCAGAGCAGGCTGCACTCGCCCGCCTCCTGTGGGGCGGTCTTGCCTGGTTAAGATTTAGCCCATGCTGTCCTCAGGTCACCTCTGCTTTTGACAACATCCAGTCGGGGACACGGTCAGCTTCCTTGACTGACTTCCCAACTCTTCTAAAGTTGCCTGACATGGGCCCAAATCCCACGCACACCGTTTCACTAAGACTCCACCCCACGTGCACACCTGTTTCCCCTTGGTGTGAGGTCACCCTGGTGCGCTTGGCCATCTGGCTCAGCTACAGCTATGTCCCCAGTGGTCTCTGAAGAGCTTGCTTCTTATTTACACACACAAACACTTTCCAGGAATTTGCAGGTAATATTTTAAAGCAATATACAGAATTTTAAAATACAGTGGGGGCTGGAGAGATGACTCAGAGGTTACAGGCACTTGCTTGCAAAGCCTGATGGCCCCGGGCTCAGTTCCCCAGTAACCACATAAAGCCAGGGGCACCAGGTGGTGCATGCTTCTGGAGTTTGTTAGCAGTGACAAGAGGATGTGGCACACTCATTCTCTCTCCCTCTCTGCAAATAAAATAAAATGGCAGATATGCTTTAGAGACTTGAAAATACAAAGATACCAAAATAGAAGAAAAGTTCTTAACTCACAATATAGTATAATAATCATTGTGAATACTCAGCTATATGCCCCTTATTTATCTGAAGCTACATTTGCACACATATAATGTTCTCTTGCTAATGACTGCTGTATAGTTTGTACTCTGCATGTTTCATATGAACATATGAACATTGCTGAAATACATACTTTTAGTGTATCCTGGTATGAGGATAGAAAGTTATCCATTCATTACTATCCCTACATTGATCTATTTCTCCTCTTAATTTACTTGTGTACTTTTTGTTTTTGAGACAAGATCTTTCCACTCTATAGCCCAGGCTTGCATTGAACTTGACATCCTCTTGAGGGCACTGGGTTTATGAAGGTACACTACCACCCTGGATAGTTTCTCCATTTTTTTTTGACAGTTTCTCCTTTTTAAATAACTGTGATAAACGTCGTCATGGCTTTTTCAAATTTCATATATACATATAAGTTTGGTCTTTAAAACTCTGTGTGTGGGGTGTGTGTGTGTTGTGTGTGTGTGTGTGTGTGTGTGTGTGTGTGTGTGTACAGACACACCAGGGCCTCTTTCTGTGGCACATGAACAGTAGATACTTGCAGCACATTTTGAGCTTGGCTTACATGGTGGCCTGGGAACTGAAGCTGGGCCAGCAGGCTTTGTAAAAACCAGTGCCTTTGATCCCTGAGCAATCTTTCAGCCCCTATATACAAGGTTTTATACTTCACATTTTACTGTGTCTTCAGATATTCCTTTCACACAGACTTCCCTAGGAAAGCACTGGCTTGTCTTTTTCTTCATGCTGGGGAGGCCGGCCCAAGGTCTTGTGCTCCGCCCCTGGGCTGCGTCCCCAGCCTGTGCAGTGTGGCGAGATGGTCTAGCTTTGCACTCGGGCTGGCCTCAAACTCACATTCCTCCCTTCTTCACCATGCAGACTTTAAAAATATTTCTTTATGCCTAGTTAAAAATAGATGCTTTTGGGTTTTTTTTTTTTAATTTTACACTCTAGAGATTTAGCAGCAGTTGGGGTCTGTTGTGGCTTTCTGCAGGCCTGGGAACCTCTAAGCCCTGTGTGGCCACCGCACAGCTGGACACCACTGACTCCTGTCTGTGCCTTTGTGTGTAGGAGTAAGCACTGAGGGAGGCCTGACTGTCGCAGGCATTTAGTGATAGGCCTGTCTTAGGTGCAACACAAACTGCAGTTTGGAGAGTCCAGTTGGGGGTTTAGGGATGTACCTCAGTAGAGCGCAGGGCCTGTGTTTATTCCCTAGCACCACAAACAGACTGGGCACGCTAGCGCATGCTGGCAGCCCCAGCATTGCAGGGGTGGAAGCATTCTCATCCTTACAGACACAGGGACTTCGAGGCCAGCCTGGCCTCTGTGACACCTGTCTTCAAAAATCAACCACAACAAAAAAATCTTGTTCATGTAATATTCTCCTGAAGTAGACAGTTAACCCTTCACTTTATTTATTTTATTTTGTATTGTTTGGTTTTCCGAGGTAGGGTCTCGCTTTTAGTTCAGACTGACCTGGAATTCACTATGGAGTCTCAGGGTGGCCTTGAGCTCATGGCCATCCTCTACCTCTGCCTCCCGAGTGCTGGGATTAACTGTGTGCGCCCCCAAGCCTGGCTCCCTTTCCATGTTTTAAGGCTTCTACCCGTTCTCCCATCTTGCAAATGATTGCAGACGTAAATGAGTCTGTCTTTTGCACAACCCATTTCCCATAGTGTGGGTATGGTAGTGACTTTCTTGAAGCTTCCATTATGAGGCAAGAATATACTGCAGTAAGGAGTGGTGGTGGACACCTGTAACCCCAGCACTTGCGGGGCAGGAGGTAGATGTCAGGAATTCAAGCCCCACCTGACCGTGTAGTGAGTTCGAGGCCAGCCTGAGCAACATGAGACCTTACCCTCCTCCTCAGTCAAATACAAGAATATAGAATATCAATTTAAAAAATGTTAAATACCAGGAGTGGCAAACACTGCGATGCAAAATAACCAAGCTCTGTGTGGGATAAAGAGTACAGGAACAGCTGTTTTATTTGTTGTTCGTGTTTTAGATGAAGTGGTCCAGTAACAAATAAAACATAAGAAGTCTCGGGGTGGGGGAGAGAGCTCAGGCACTTGCCTGCAAAGCCTAATGACCTGGTTTCAATTCCCCAGTGCCCACATAAAGCCAAATGCGCAAAGTGGTGCCTGCATCTGAAGGAGTTCATGTGCAGCGGCTGGAGGTCCTAGCACTCCCGTCCATTCTCACTCATTTTCTTTCTTTCTTTCTTTCTTTCTTTCTTTCTTTCTCTCTCTTTGTCTCTTTCTCTCTCTCTCTCCTTGCAAGTAAATAAGTCTCATGTCGGTTGTGATCATTGATCCAGAATATGGCTGCTAGCCTAGACCTTCCTGAACGCCAGTGTATTGTTGGTGCCATCCTTTGAGCTTACCTTGTTGCCAAGTGCTCTCAAGTGTGTTATTTTACCGCAGATTCCCAATGATCTCACGAGGGTGCCACGGCGCCTTTTCTGCAAGAGGGAGTGCAGGGGGAGGGAGAGGTCTCGGTATGGATGGACCAAGTTTTCTAACATTACTCCTAGGTTCTTGGTCAGGAAGGAGAAAATATATGTGTGGTCCTGTGATGGAGTGTATGAGAGGTCCCCATAAATATATGCGTTCTAGATGCTTGATCCAGTACTGTTGGCAACTTGGGAACTGGAGCCTTGCTTAAGAAGGTGTGTTGTTGGGGGCAGGCTTAGGGGTGTTACGGCCAGCTCCCCCTTGCCAGAGTTCAGCTCACTCTTCTTTGTTTTTAAATTTTTTATTAATTAGTTTTGTATTCAGCAAATACAGTCAGTTTGGTACCATTATTAGGCTCATCCATGACCTACCCCCTCCCCTTGGCCCCTCCTTGTTGAGGTATATGGGTCATGCATCGTGGAATTAGCCCACAGTTATGGGTAAGATAAATGTCTCTGCATATCATGACCCAACATGTGGCTCTGACATTCTTTCCACCCTCTCTTCCGCAAAATTTCCCTGAACCATGTTCTGTTCATTTTTGGTCTCCTTCAGTGATGAGGTGTTGGGGTCCTCTGGGTCTCTGGCTTCCTGATTTGGTAGGAGTTGATTTTTCTCTGTGTTGATCTCCTTCACCCTTGTGCTGGTACCCGGTTCACCAAGAAAACAGCACCCTTGCTTGTTTCGCCAATTTTTCTTAGTTGCAGCCGGGGCCCTTTTGAGGTATGATGGGGTGGCTCTCTCCTTAGGATCTACATCTATCTGAAAAAGAGAAGCAGATTCTCCAATGGAGAGTAAGTTAGCACCAGGACAAATGAGATAACCCTTACTTTTTTTTTTAATAGAGAATTTAATACGTGTAGGCCCTCTTGTAGCCCACTGTTGATAGTAGTTTGATAATGGAGAGTGGGCTTATGTTTGGATATGGTTCTGACTTGTTTCCCAGCTCCAGCTATGGGTCCCGTGCCACTGAGGGGATCAGATAGCCGAATCAAGAGCAGTTGGTTCCCCACCATGGCTGTGTGCCACTACTGCACTTGTGTGGGCATCACAACAGGTTATTTGCTGCTAAGTAGGTTAGACCATGAGTTGTTTGGACAGATATTGGACATTTTCCCCCAGTCGCCCATGTAGCACCTTCTGGCACTAGACGCGCTGACTGTCTGGGGACTGACTCTCTTCCAGCTTCCAGCCATGCCATTCCATTCCATTTTACGTGTCGACCACATAAGGTGTCTTCAGCAGGAGGGTCTTACCACTAACCTTCCTCAGATCACTCTTCTGCTGCTGTTTCCCACCTGCAGTGGCAGAAGCCGTGTCCAGCCTCTGCGCATGCCATCCACCCCCTCCACCGCCACTGTGGAGCTCCTCTCCAATCTGTAAGCCAAAATAAACCTTCCCTTCCATAAGTTGCTTGTCTATGTCCCAGTAATGCCAAGTAACTACAGCTAGTGGTGAAAAGTTCATGAGAAGCCATTGGTGTGTAAACTGCATTCATGTGGAGGACTGCTTGTTTTGTCTCCAGAAAGTGGTCCAGACTGGGTGCTCTGTTCACATGCTAAGTAGCAGAAGCAGAAGGAGGGGCTTGCTTTGTGCCTCTGAGCAGCCTGCATAGCTGATCCCAGTTGTGCCTCACAAAGGTACTTACCATATGTTCCTTACACCCTGGTTATGAAGCACATATGTTGCCCCCATCACAAATGCAGATACAGGTTAAAAGGACACGGGCTTATTATTATTATTATTATTGCTGGTGTTCTTGTCCCATAGAAAATAGGATCTCTCTTGGCAGGCTGTAGAGGATCGTTTTCTATTTGATGGGACTTGATAAGTGTGTCTTGTTCTCTAGCTGAGGAAAAAAAAAAAAAAACTTGAAGATCTAATGAAGAGCATGATGGCTGCTCCGGGTTCACCTTTTCTTGGACATAAAATCTTAAAGTGTGGTTGGATGAGAACAAAGGATCTTACTAAACAAAGAGGCAGGCGGGGGGGGGGGAGTCTCAGCCATTAAAGGCGCTTGCTTGCAAAGCCTGCTGCCTTGAGTTCAGTTCCCCAGTACCTATGTAAAGCCAAATACACAAAGTAGTGACGTGTTTAGTTCATCTGCAGAGGTACGAGCCCTGGTGAGCCCGTGACACCCCCCCCAAATAAATAAAAAAAAATTAAAAAGAGAATCTTTCTGTGTCTCTGCATGCAAATAAAATAAAATAATCACATTGATGCTATCATTTCAGCCAAAGATGTTTCTTTTGGAAGCCTAATATTTAATTGGATTTCTAAGAGTTTTGGTAAAACTGCTGCTAAGCCAAGTATAAAGTGGTATGAGTCTCCCTGTAGGCAATTGGTTTTTGGTTACCTATGTTTCAGAAAGTGCTTAGACTAGAAGAGAAATGTTTTAGGGTTTGAGAGAGGGCTAGATGGGCAGAAAGGGGTGCTGGCCACACTGGAAAGGGACCTTTCAGTCCGCTTAGAGGGCCTCCCGGGGAGTCTGTCCCACTTAACACATTACTCTTAGATGTGCGTGGTGCGTGTTTTGATAATGTGGGTGTCTTGAGGCTCATGGCTCTCCTGATTTCCGGTAATCCTGTGCTCTGGTTTCAACCTGTACTTCATAAAAGAGGCAAATCGTTATGCTTACATTCAAAAGAGCACTAGCTTTGTGACCTGTCTCTAACTGGGTACTTTTCAGGTGGGCTGGGAAGGTATGAGGTCCCACTGGGACTGTTTGTGTAGCAGTGATTGTAGTCTATTTTTTCACTTAATACTCTAGTGTTACTCGGTGGGCCAAGAGGACTTGAAAGGTTACTTTGGAAGTATTAGGTATCTTGGACCATGTCCCCTGTAGATAAGGAGGGACTTCTCTTAGGAGTTCATTTTCTTTCATAGTGTCTAGGACGGGTTTCCTGACATCATCCTATGTGGGAAGCAGTGTATGGTAGGAGTTAGGGATAGCTTCCCCATCACTTATGTTACAGCCTAGAAGTGGAGAAAAAGATTAGGAAAACAATAATACATACTGTCACATTATCATATATGTATAGAACAGACAAAAACCAACAGGATGGTCTGACTAAAAAGCCAGGGGAAACATGAAACAATAAAGTTCTCCTTCGGATGCCTTCCTATGTCATTGGAAGGTCCCATGCTCAATGGGAGGCATGGGTCAGCTGTCCCCTCTTGGGTTAAGCTTCCTGGTGCCCATCGCGGTATGGGTATCTCACCAAGTGGGTGCAGTTCTAGCACTCAGCATGTATTTTTAAATATCCAACATGGTCCTTGAATCCAAGCCAAATTCCTCAGCTGCTGTTTAACCAGAAGCAGCAATGAGAGTGATTTTTGACTACAAGCTGTCAAGAAAAAAAATATTGAGGTGTCATAAGACGAACGATTATCTAACTTCTCTATTTTAAGAAATATTAAATTTCATTGTGCCAAATGTAGACTTTAGCTTTCCCACCCACCCCCCCCTTGAGCCATCCCCCTCTTACTCACATGCATAAAATAGCTTCCAGCTGAATGAGTGAAAAAATTTGAATGTCATTGATGGTTTCATTGCACTGGAAGAGAAGGGAACATTAGAAGCCTTTCTGCATTGGAAAGTACGTGAGGCTGGATTTTTCCAATGGTGAAGCTTGCTTGTGTACTTGGAGAAATGGAGTTGAGGAAGGTTCCTGTTCCTTCCCTTGAACTGCTGGCTACTGAGTAGGCTTGAGTAGTGCACACTCCTCCTCCTCTTCCCATCACTGTCCCTGGCTTACTGCTTTGAGCAACCAGGAGCTCAGCCAGGTGCCGCCCGAGCTCACCTGTCCTCCCTCCCAGGCAGGAGAGCAGAGGCAGGCTGTTAAGCATCTTCAAAGTTAGCAACGATTTTCTCCTGAGCAGATCTTGCCTTTGAAGAGCTGTTCATTCCGCAGGCTTTTAGGAAGGGAGAAAATTGTTTTAATGACCTGGTATTAGAAATATCCACTATCATCATTGCTTTTCATCTTTCAAATCCTTTTCAAACTCATGGGAAGGAGTGACAGTGACATGGCTCGGGGAGCAGGAACAACACGGAGAAGGAACTGGCCTGGGCTGACTTCTCCTGCCAGCCGTATTCAATTTTGCCAGGGTTATTTTTGCCCTTGGCAATCTTCTTCCACCCTAATTGCAGGGCCATATGGTGCTTTGTCCCCCACACAGAGAGTTGGCACTTCCCTTCCATTCAATTTCTGCCCTTTCTGCTGCACAAATTACCTGCCATGGTGATGGGTTCAACAGAATCACCCCCCAGAGGCCTCACAGTTTCCTTCCACAGCTTCAGAGGAGGAGCTGAAGCCTCCTGTGGGTGCCCTGTATAGTGGGTGAAGTGAAGAAACTCGATAAGCCACGGCACTATCAGAGAGTGTCGGAGGCAGCCAGGCATGTGTGCAAATCCTGGCGCACGCTGGCCTTCCTCACCACTAGTCTTGCGAACCGCAGAGGGAGCACTGATTGAGCACTTGCTGTATGCCAGTGTGCCAGGCACCGTGACTTCGCTTGCCGGCCTCGTGTTTGTCAGGCTGGCTTTCAAGGAGCTCAGGCGACAGTCTTCTGCATTCTGAAAAAATGCTGTTACGCCGCCTGTGTGCTGTGTGGCAGTTTGAATTGGGGGTCCTTCAGAAACCCTCCTTCTGAATGCTTGGTCCCCAGCTGGTGGCAGTGTGGGAAGTGGAGCCTTGCTGGAGGAGGTACATTGTTGGGGTGGGTTTAGGGGTGTGAGAGCCTGCTCCCCCTTGCCAGTGTTCAGCTCACTGTCATGCTGTGGCGTTCCACCTGCCACGGCAGAGGCCATGTCCAGCCTCTGGAGCTTCCCCTTGAGACTGTAAGCCAAGATACACCCTTTCCTTCCATCAGCCCCACCACTGTTTTCTTTTTCTTTTTCTTTTTCTTTTTCTTTTTCTTTTTCTTTTTCTTTTTCTTTTTCTTTTTCTTTTTCTGTGGAGACCTGGGTCTTGCCATTTAGGTAGACAGGCTGGCCAGCAAGTCACAGGGATTCTCCTGTCTCCCAGTGCTGCGATTACATACATCTCCTACCACCCCCAGCATTTTTCTTGGGTATTGGGAATTCAGCTCAGGTCCTCATGCACACCAGGCCAGCACTTTACTGACCGCACTATCTCCCCAGCTTCTCCTCTCTCCTTTGAAGCAGAAACTGTTTATTAACTTGCCAGATTCTGAGGGCCAGGATTCCTGGAGCAGTTTACTTGGGAAGTTCTGGCTTGAGGTAGTTTGGGATACATACACGTATTGTGTGTATATATATATATATATATATATATATATATATATAATATATATATACACATATATATGTGTGTGTGTGTGTGTGTGTATGTATGTGTATATATATATATATATATATATTTTTCTCACAAGTTTGCAATTCTTCTCTCAAAGCTTTAATGAACTCAAGGTTTGCCTGTGGCTAGAGAATTCACTTCCAAGCTGGTAACCATGATTGTTCTTTTAAAATTAATTAATATTTTAATATAGGTTGTGGTATGTCCCCTCCCCAGTCCCCATTTCCCTGAGGGCCTACCTCAGTAGGGTTTTTGGGACCTCCATCTCTGGGAGGAGCTGTGAACCTCAGGTTGTTTATCTCAGCGGTGTGGCTCTTCCATAACAGTCCATGAGCCTTGGCAGGTGTGTTATTGGTTGGTGTTGACTTCTCTGTAGCCTCTATATTATTTCTGCTTTTTCTTTTCTTTCTTCTTTCTTTTCTTTTTCTCTCTCTTTCTTTCTTCTTCTTTTTTATTGAGGTAGGGTCTCACTTTAGCCCAGGCTGACCTGGCATTCACTGTGTAGTCTCAGTGTGGCCATGAACTCATGGTGATCCTCTTACCTCTGCCTCCCAAGTGCTAGTATTAAAAGCATGTGCCCCCACACCTGGCTCAGCCTCTATACTTCTGTTATGACGTGTTTCAGTTCACCACAGTGCTTGTTGCTATTTTCCTGGTTGTGGCTGTCGGGTTAGCATTAGGAACAATACTCAGGTCACTGCTTCCTCTGCAATTTCTTCTGGACCCCCAGAGATGTGATAGAGTTGGACAGGGTCACTGGGGGGCTTCTCTCTGGGTGATGTGATTTTCCTGGCCATGGGGTGCTGACTTGGTTCCCAGGACCAGCTACAAGATCTCTCCACTGAGTGGGCCTCGTTTCCAGTCAGAGGGCAGTTAGTGACCCTCCAAGGCTGTGTGCCACTATTGCGCAAGTGCGTACCTCTTGTCTAGCTGGTGTACGGCGTGGCTTGCAGGGTCTGCTGCTTGTTCGTGCTGTTGGTGACCGTTGTCTCACAGGAACTGCCCTGGCACTTCCCAGCACCATGAGGGTTTTCCAGGCGAGGACGGCTTTCCTCTCGGTTCCCACGTGGTCTCTAGGTGTTCTGAGACGGCAGCCTGTGGTGTCTTCAGCAAGAGGGTCTTTAGACATACATTTTAGCTGTGTTATAACCATTATTATTCTTAAACTTCCTATGTGTAGAACTTGCAATATCAATATTTACAACCTTTCACATGTGACCTTGAGATTTGGACTGGATGGATGTGATGTGGAAGGTGGTTTCACAAAACTTTGCAAATCTAATTTTTTTTTAAAAAAATTATTTATTTTCAAGGAGAGAGAGAGAGAAGGAATAGGCTACCAGGTCCTCCAGCTGCTGCAAATGAACTCCAGATCCATACACCACCTTGTGAATCTGGTTTTATGTGGGTCCTGAGTAATCCATTGAACCTGGTTATTATACTTTGTAGGCAAATACCTTAACCACTGAGCCATCTCTCCAGCCCTTTACAAGTCTAATTTTCAAGGTTTGACCTTAAATGATAGTAAATTAAGAAATGGCCTTAGCCACATGGAAAATACCTAATTCCAATGCTCTGAGAATATTTTGATTTTTTTTTAAAAGGAGCTATCTTTTATGGCAATATTTGGTCTTATTAAAGACCGATTGTAGCTTACAGTAAGACTATAGAGGAAACGTGTTACTATTCTGAGAATTTTTGAATTCTGGTAAGTGATTTTGAGGGAATAACATTGCTATGACAGGAGTTTTGGTAATTGGATGTTTAAAGACATTTTAAAATGACATTTTGAAACCATATTTTGGAATTTGTTCATATTTTGTGATAGTCAAAACAGTGAAGAAATGATTGCAGTGTGGTACAAAACTAGATTCAAAAAAATGAGACTGTTGGGCATATTCTGAGCATCTAAGTATACACAGAAAATATACAATAATTGTTTACTCCTTGAACATTTAACACTGTGTCCATAAATGTGAAAGATGACATTGCCACACCAGGAAGCTCCTGTCACCAGTGACATTGTCTCGTTCTGTCTGAGTTTCTCCAGGGTCTCAAGATGTTGCTACCTAGTAAGGTATTCAGTAAAAGCTGGACTCCGTGAAGTATGATAATTAGGAAGAATCACAAAACCATTCACAAATACTATCCCATGCATTTTGTATGCCAAGACCTGTTCTCAGTGCTGGGCCAGGATACATTCCTCACCAATCAACGTTTACCTCTTGATGGGAGGAGATGGATAGGGAGGAAGCAGAGAGCTCACTGCTATCACTTGCTACAAAGCAAGTCTATAGCTGTGTGGCTGAGTTCCTGCTTAGACCTTATGGGTAAGAAATGTCACTAGTTACATTACCTGTGTTCCTCTATGAGACACATCCTGTGAACAGTGTCATGCAGTTCTCACAACAAAGGTGTGAGGGCAAGTAGAAGATTAGAGGAAAATTTTTTGAGAGGTAGGCTCTCATTGTAGCCCAGGATGATCTGGAACTCACTCTGTAGCCCAAGCTGGCCTTGAACTCATGAAAGTCCTCCTACCTCAGCTTCCCACATGCTGGGAAGAAGGTGGACACCACCATGCTCAGTTTAAAACTCACATTTCTAACTTCTATACTTTACTACTGTAGGGAATTTTGTGATGCAAGAGAGAAGTCAGTGTCAGTCCTGGCATTTAAGTAATCCAACACAATAGGCAATAAGAGTGCCATATCCAGCAAGTTGTATTGACAGTAGCACGCTGAACAGCAAAGGGAGACTCTTTCTGATTTGACCTTGATGTGACCATGGGCCAAAAATCAGCACAGCTCACTGCACTGGTGCCACATATGAGGTCCTGTCCATTCCTTCCTTCATCTGTTCATCCTCCCCCTGTGCCATGTGTAAGTCCTGTCCATTCATTCCTTCATCTGTTCATCTTCCACCTGTGCCACATGTGAGTCCTGTCCATTCCTTCCCTCATCTGTTCATCCTCCCCCTGTGCCACATGTGAGTCCTGTCCATTCATTCCTTCATCTGTTCATCCTCCACCTGTGCCACGTGTGAGTCCTGTCCATTCCTTCCTCCATCTGTTCATCCTCCACCTGTGCCACGTGTGAGTCCTGTCCATTCCTTCCTTCATCTGTTCATCCTCCCCCTGTGCCACGTGTGAGTCCTGTCCATTCCTTCCTTCATCTGTTCATCCTCCACCTGTGCCACGTGTGAGTCCTGTCCATTCCTTCCTTCATCTGTTCATCCTCCCCCTGTGCCACGTGTGAGTCCAGTCCATTCCTTCCCTCATCTGTTCATCCTCCCCCTGTGCCACGTGTGAGTCCTGTCCATTCCTTCCTTCATCTGTTCATCCTCCCCCTGTGCCACGTGTGAGTCCTGTCCATTCCTTCCTTCATCTGTTCATCCTCCACCTGTGCCACGTGTGAGTCCTGTCCATTCCTTCCCTCATCTGTTCATCCTCCCCCTGTGCCACGTGTGAGTCCTGTCCATTCATTCCTTCATCTGTTCATGCCGCACACACTTCCTGCCTAATTGAGCTACTTACATTCACAGATCTGTGGTGATACATAAATGAGCAAGGAAATGTGGAGAGGACTTAATGATGCTTAAGTCATTATAATTTGTGAGTCATGAGTCCAGACCAGTCAGGAGAGGGGACCCCTTAACAAAACAGACACAGGAAACACTGAATGTAGCTGACGTTAGCTCCTTTGTGTATCTAGCATAACTACCTATTTATTGTCCCTATTTATATTGTATGTAGATGCATGTATGTCTTTGAATGTATGTATGTTATGTGTATATATGTTTTATGTGTACATACGCAGGTTTAAAAATTTAAAATTTATTCCACTCAGGGATATACTCAAAATAATTGAAAACTGGTGTTCTACAAGCATTCATACAC
The DNA here is from genome assembly GCA_036346955.1 of Dipus sagitta. Taxonomy (NCBI): domain Eukaryota; kingdom Metazoa; phylum Chordata; class Mammalia; order Rodentia; family Dipodidae; genus Dipus; species Dipus sagitta. The sequence continues at coordinate 74,634,864 of CM070784.1, read as the reverse complement.
ACCAGGCCCAAATTCCTTCCCACTGAGCAAACCTTATATCCAATCAGAGAGCAGTTTATGACCCCCATAACTCATGTGCCACTATTGTACCTGTGGGTCCATCTTTCCTGGCTGGTTGATTGTCTGTCCTACAGAATCCACTGTTTGTTCACACTACTGATGACTTTTGTCCCCCATCAGCTGATCAGTTCTGAGTCCATCAGCGTTTTGACACAGAGCACGGGGGAGGACAGAAAGAATGAGATAACAAAACAGGGGGCTACCTAGAAAGAGAAAGGTCCTCGGTGGAATGGGGGTGGGAGCAAGGGTAGAGACGAGAGGGGAACATTATGGGAACATGATCCAGTGAACTATGTTCATATATTGAAGTTCCCAGCTTAAAAAAAAAAAAACCCTCATGTTTGAATGTTCGAAGTTGGACACCATTCACAGTAGCCAGGTGTAGACGTCCTGAAGTGTCATCAACTCCTGACAGGTAAAAAGAGGTGGTATGTCTGTGTGATAGGATATTGTTTAGCCATGAAGGACTGAAGTTCACGGTACATCAGGGATAAACATGGAAGACAGGTTCTGTGGAAAAAGCCAGGCACAGAAGGTCATAGGTAGTGTGGTTCCCATTTGTTGGAAATCGCTCCAGTAAGCAAATCAGTAATGGTCACCGGGAGCTGGATGCAGAAGGTACCCGGGAAAGATTTCAGATGAAATGTATGTGAACTACACAGGGTGATGGGTGGGCAGGGTTAGGAATTACTAAGTGGCACTGAATTGTGCATTGGGGAATAGTTCACACAGTGACTGTTGGGTTATGTTTGTTTTCTCACATCTACTCATGGCCTTTCTCTTATAAGCTGGTAGCATCTCTTTACTTCTCTAAAAGAACACACCCCTGTGAGACCTGAGTTACTGGCAGTACTTTGAATGGCAAAATAACATAGTGGCACAGTGGCCAAGTTTTCCCTTGGGAAGAGGGTGAAAACGTTGCTGCTGGGCTGGAGAGAAGGCTTAGCAGTTAAGGCGCTTGCCTGTGAAGCCTAAGGACCCAGGATCAGCTCCCCAGGTCACACGCAAGCCAGGCACACAAGATGACACAAGTGCAAGGTCACACGTGCACAAGGTGTCACATGTGTCTGGAGTTCAATTGCAGTGGCTGTTGGCCCTGCAATGCCAATTCTCTCTCTCATAAAAAATAAAAAAAATTATAAATAAAGGATGTAGGAGCTGCCATTTAGAGAGAGTTTGCTCTCTGCCAGGCACCGTGCGGAGAGCTTAATTGGATTATCAAATTGAAGTCATCCCCATAGCCCTTAGTGGTGGGTGGCATTTCCATTCACGGTACGCGTTCTGGGTTTGAGATGCAGGTGGTGCTACAACTGGTCCAGCGTGCTGTAGAGAAAGCAAGGGGTCTGCAGGTGTCAGACTCATGGGTGCATCCACTCTAACGAGTTAGCTGCACACCTTGTTTGTGCTGTGAAGATTTTATTTTGTCATATTAGATAAATCTGTATCCATAATGGATACAATGGAATCAAAGAAAAATGAGGTGAAAATGTGCAAATTCTGTTCATTTCACATTCCAGGTCATCTTTTTCAAGGCTTCACTTAAAAATTTTTTTTGTTGTCCATTTTTATTTTTATGTATTTGAGAGTGACAGAGAAAGAGGCAGAGAGAAGAGAGAGAGAGAGAGAATGGGCGCGCCAGGGCCTGCAGCCACTGCAAAAGAACCCCAGATGCATGCACCCCCTTGTGCATCTGGCTAACGTGGGTCCTGGGAATCGAGCCTTGAACCGGGGTCCTTGGGTTTCACAGGCAAGCGGTTAACCGCTAAGCCATCTCTCCAGCCCAAGGCTTCACTTTTTTTTGTTTTAAATACTTTTTTATTTGAGAGAGAGGAAAGCAAAGAAGGGGGTGGGAGCAAATGGACACACCAAGGCCTCTGGCCACTACAATCACGCTCCAGATTCATGTGCCACTTGTGCATATGGCTTTATGTGAGTTCTGGGGAATCAAACCTGGGCCACCAGGCTTTGCAAGCAAACACCTTCAATCACTGAACCATCTCTCCAGCCTTAAATAAGTACTTTTAAATTAACTTACTATCCTCTTAAAAATCTTCGTATTGTTTCAGTTGACTGAAATAAAGGCAGCCTATAAAAATATCTTTATATAAAGATCAATACTCCCTACTTTCTCTGCAGTTGCCAGTTGGCACAGATAATCTGTCTGGCATATAATTCACTTTGAAAGTAATACTGCAGATAACCGGGTGTGAGGTTTGAATGTGTCCTGTGGTAATACTATTCCATGCTTAGGAAGTGGGGGAAATGAAAGGACTGAGACCTGGCACGTCTGCTTCCCGAAAGGTGACACGGGTACTTTGCCCAGATGACCAAGAGCCTGGCTTTCGTCCCACAGGTTTAGCCTGAAAGCACTAATTTTGGGTGGTGCTTGATAAAATCCAGACCGCTGGCAGAGGAAAAGGAGAATGTGTGGATTTTGAGTTTGCCTGAAATAGAAGGATCACTGTAAAGGGCCACGGGTTGGCTCTGTGCATATATTGTAGGTCTCATATTCAGGTCTTGAGGTCCCCTATCCCTTTCTTGCTACCGATGCTTGTGGCCTTCGAAGGTCTCCGGACCTCATGTTCGCAACTGACGGCAAAGCGATGAGCTAACAGCTGCGGATTCAATGGCCGTTTAATTTTCCAACCTTCAGAGGATTGTGGGAATATTGAATCACCAATTACCCATGCTGTCAGCCAAGGGAGTGTCCTCATCATAGGATGGTGAGAGTCGGGTCTGAGAAGGGTAGCCTGGAGATGTCCTCTTGTTATTCTTTATCTATTTAAAGTGATGAGGTTGCAGGTCAAGTGCAGTCGACTGGGCACTGGAGGAGAGACTGGCTTTTGGGGTTGATGAGCAGTGCATTATTAGAGTACTGTGTGCATTGTGTTATTAGAGTAATTGAACTGAGTTTCCATAAAGCAGATAGTTCATTATCAAACCCTTGTTTTAATACTGACATAATCGCAGCTGTAGCACCTATGAACTAATTTGCATGCAGATAAAGCCTCCTGGACAGCTTGGTGGCATAATTACCCAGTAGCATATATTGCTAGGAAGACTGAAGCTCTTGCTAGAGGTGTGCTCCTGGGACCCATCTCCCTGACTTTGTTACATTTCAGATGAATTACACACAGGAAGTAGTCATCTTGGCAACACCCCATTTGTTTCACAGGCAATAACTTCCCAAGTTACTTTAATTTGAGCAGTCATTTTGCCAAAAAAAAAGGCAAAGATGTCAACAACACCTTCACAGTGAAATGAGCATGAAGAAAAAGGAAATGAAACAATTAACTCTCCCCTGACATTGGAGAGGAGAGCGAAGTAAATACTACTCATGGGTCAGATTAATTAGGTAACAAATTATGATGGAAGTTCTGAGAACGTAAGGAGAATTCTTTAAAAACTAATTATATGTAACGAAAGAGTCTGTTCTTTTGTGAGGATTGGAAGGCCTTTGTTCAGCTACCCATTTTGGGGCACCGTGCCCTCCCTGACTGTGCCTTAGTGCATCACCGTCGTTCAGACTCAGTGAGCAGCGAGGACCAGGGCCTGTGCTGGCTCCTTACCTGCTCTTCCCTTCTCTCTCCTCTCCTTTTTCCCCTTCCTTCCTTCCCTCCTTCCTTCCTTCCCTCCTTCCTTCCTTCCTGTCCCTTCCCTTCCTTCCATTCCCTCCCGTTCCCCCTTCCTCCCCCTCCCTCTCTTGCTCTCCCTCTGTCTTAGTCTCTTTCTCCGTGGGATGTGTGTGCATGGGTGTGAATGTGCAAATGCCGTGACACTCATGCCAGAGGTTCATCTTCCGCTTTGTTTGAGGCAGTGTCTCTTTAATATTCTCCAGGCCTGCTGGCCCACGGGCTTCTGGGTGATTCTCCCGTCAGCCTCCTTTCTCATGTGGCACTCTGGGATTACAGATGCTCCTGCTGCACCAACCAGCCTTTTCTGTATGGGTTCTGAAGATTTGAACTCAGGTCCTCACGTGTGACCAGCAGTGTATCCACAGGGCTATCTCCCCAGCCCTGGCCTCTCTTTTGTGGGATGTGTAAATGAAGACAGCAGCTTCCCAGTAAATACACGTGTACCACCTGACTAGCTCCCCATTGACCGCAAGGGTGTTAAGAATTCAGCACATCCTATTACTGTATTACTCACAAGATGATTCACTTCTTTCAGTAAAGTTTTACAACTCAGTGGCTCTCAATCTCAGAATATAATAATTTAACACTTACTGCAGGCAGTAGCCCACGTGGAAAGTCAAGTCTTCCTTGAATTTCACTTTCTTTGAAGCCGTGCCAGTAGCCTTGAAAACCCAGCATGCTAAGTGGCAGATTGAGATTTCTCCGATCACTATTGGTTCTTCAGAACTAAATCATTAGGTAGCATGAGTTTGTCTTCCTTTTGCAAGTGTAAAAGGCATTACAAACAGGAGGTTATTGTTCCTCTGCATGCTATGTATGTGCAATGGATATGTTTGCTCATACATACTCTGAAGGGGAAGAGAGGGAAGGCTGGGAACAGGTGGGATCTTTGAGAAGAATATTGACTGACACTGCTGTTTGGAAAACGTGTCCTGCCCTGGGACCTGTGGGTCTAGAAGGAGGTGATGTGGAATTTTCCCAAGAAGGTATTTACACATGAGGAGCCTTTGACCTCAGAGGGTAGGAGGTGACCTTGTATCAGAAAGGTCTCATCACAAGGTGAGAAAGTGTGTATTTGACTTTCAGGATGAAGTTCCAAGGAGGTGTTTAAGTTAACTGAGGGAGGATCTGAGGACATAGCTTGGTCAGTAAAATGTTTGCTGCTTAAGCAGGAGGTTCGAGCCATAGAACCCACGTCTAAAAGCTGGGAGGCAGAGACAAGTGGATCCCGTGGCTTGCTGGTCAACCAGATTATCTGTACTCTGATAAAATCTGGTCAACCTGACAAGCTGCAGGCCAGTGAGAGTCTCTGCCTCCAAAAGGTAGATGATGCCTTAAGAAACAACACCCAAAGCTGTCCTCTGGTGTACCCATACACACACACACACGCACACACACACACACACACATGCACACACACACACACACTTGCACATGCATCCCACACACCTGAATACACACATACACACAGTAAAATAATAATGAAATAATGGAGTTTGAGAGATGGCTCAATGGTTAAAGGTGCTTGCTTGCCAAGCCTGGTGGCCCAGATTTGATTCCCCAGTACCCACATGAAGCCAGATGCAGAAAGTGGTGCATGTGTCTGGAGTTCGTTTGCAGTGGCTGGAAGCCCTGGCATGCCCTGACTCACTCTGTTTCTCTCTCTGTGTGTGTATCTCTCTCAAATAAATAATAAAATGTTTAAATATAATAGAATTTAATATAAAATAATTTTAAGAATAATAAAATGAAATGACTGAGGGAGGTGGAGCTGAGAAGGGAATGATTTCTAGCAGGCAGCACCAGTGAGTTTTTATCGTAAAGCAAATGCTTTTAGAAGACAGATGTGGGGCTGCCTCTCCAAGATCTGGAGCTGGGCCGCTGCATCAGGAGAGCCCCATTTGTAGATTGTTAATGGGCTCAGCTGGGAGCCGTGCCAGGTTTTTTTTTTTTTGTTTTCTTACATTTTGCTGGCTCTTGGCCAGAACTTTGTGGATGAGGTGTGACCTCCAGGGGGTGTCTTCTGGAACTGAAAGAGAACTAGGGTGTGAGTGAGCGCAGGAATCTTGTGGACACCCCCTGTAGTGACCTGCATAGAGCTCATGGTGGTTCTCTATTCAGGCCTGTTTATTCAAGGTTGTGCAGGGCCCACTAGCACAGCAGGATACACTAGCTGACCTTGTCATTGGGGTAGTGTGTGGGTTCTCACATCCTCAATTTTGCTGGTCCCATTTGATGCTAGTATGCTCGCTTGAGCTACAAGAGATCAGTGAGGCTCCTGGTATTTAAGCTTGGCAAAAGGCAGTACAGTTCACCCAGCATCCCTGTCACATGTCTGTAGGCAAAAGCAAGGTAATTGTACTAGACATTTATTAAGTCTTGTGAATGCCAAGTGCTGAGTCTGAGAGGAACTTTCTATTCATTATCTCTTGGATTGTTGGAACCAATTTTGAGCTCCAGACCAGAAATAACTTCCTACTTCACTTGTGCCACTTTTTTCCTCCCTTATCCCAGAACCTCTAAGAGGCTTCATTTCTTCCCAAGAATAGGTACTTCCATTGGGTTTGTCAGCTGTTTCCACTGTGCACCAAGCTTTGGCATTTCAGAGTATAGATGAAAACTTTAGTTGTGGAAGGTTGCGAATGAAATAAACAAACGTTCTTCAAGAACCAAAGTTTACTTCTCTTTCTTCTGTCCCTCTTTCCTTCCTGTTTCTTTTCTTCCTCCCTTTATTTTTCTCTCCCTTGCCTTTTTCCCCTTTCCCATTTCTCCTTTCCTTTAGTGTCACTGAGCATTTGCTATGTTAGGACAATGTAGTAACTTGAAATGTGTTGCATGAGGCCTTCACATTTGTAGTTGCTTTGAACTGGAATTTCCAGAACTTTCTTTATAAAAATTTTTTTTAATTTATTTGCAAGGAAAGATGGATGGGTGGACAGATGGAAGGAAGGAAGGAAGGAAAGAAGGAAGGAAGGAAGGAAAGATAGATAGATAGATAGATAGATAGATAGATAGATAGATAAGATAAGATAAAATAGATAGGGTGCCACTGCAAATGAACTCCAGATGCATGCATCGCTTTGTACATCTGGCTTTACATGGGACCTGGGGAATTGAACCTGGTCATTAGCCATTGCAGGCAAGTACCTTAACCACTGAGCAATCCCTCCATCCCAGTTTCCAGAACTTTCCAACACTCAAAATCTTTTTTTTTTTTTTTTAAGAATGATGATGGCATTGAATCCTAACATACCAGCCATGTAAGGAAAGAAAATTGCTTAGGGTAAAGATTGCTCTTGAACTTGGCTCATTTATGTGCCCCATGTAATAGTCCATTAGGTAAGAGGCTGTATAGCTGTTTGTGAGCAGGGGCCAGTGGGAGAGCAGCCTTTTCCCTCTGAGCACCGCAGGACAAGAGAGCCCATTCGAGTGGGCAGCACCATCTTCCTTTCGCTGGTGTTTTGTTTTGTTTTGTTTTGTTTTGTTTTGTTTTGTTTTGTTTTGTTTGTGTTTTAGGATCTTTCACTGAACCCAGATCTCACCAGTTTGGCTACACTAAGTAGCCCATGAATACTGGAAACCCTTCCTCCATGTGCCAGCACACCAGCTCTTAAGCCGGTCCTAAGGATCTAAATTGAGGTTCCGTGCTTGCAAGGCAAGCAGTTTATGCACTCATGGCCCCTAGCCCCAGCTTCGTTGTTTATCACGAAAAGAATTCAGTCAAGTATGTCCACCACATGTCCTTATACCTTGTGTGGTTTCTGTCCCCCTCTCCCGTCCACTCCCCTCCTGTCTTTCTCCTCCAACTTCACTGATATTACAAAGGCTGACCACATTAAGTGACCCTTGCTGTGACGCCCCCGGCCATCTCCTAGACCTCCACAGTCACCAGCCCTGCCTCATTAAAGACCCCTAGATACGAGCTTTATGACCTATCAAGTATCATGTATACTTTATTGATTGATTGGGGTATGTGACAATCATTGTTAGCCAAAATGTGTGCATCTCAGCCCCACCCTTAGCCCCTGCCATCTCTCACTCTGCTCGAGGAGACAGGTGGACAGGTCATTCCATTCGAGAGAGAGTGACCCTGCCATGTGGGGAAGAAGTAGATGATGCTGGAAACTAGAGTAACAATCCCCAATGCACCCTTTCTGTGTCAGGCAGGTTTTCCTAGGAGAACTGATGTTAAGCTCAGCCTGAAGCCAAAAGAACATATGGGAGCCCTCCCACCCCAGCAGGAGTTGGTGGCCTAAGTGTTTGCTCGTGGAGAAGTAACAGGCCTCCAAGCACAGACAACTGTGGTCTGTCCCACACTGACTTAAGCTCGCCAAGGCCTCTCCCCGTGGAACCATGTACATGGGAGGGCTTGCAGAGAGCGTGGCGTGCCCAGCCTCACTTCCTGAGTGCTGAAGACAAGAGGTCATGGAAAAACTGCGAGGAACTCTCCAGAATTTGTGTCTTGCCTGACAGACTTTTGGGGAAACCTCTGAGTGTCTTTGCGTGGGTAGATGATGTGACAAGGTGTGTACCTGTTCCTGTCCCCTGGATGCCTAGGAGGTGGGCTTGCTCTCTGCGGATCACAGTGAGCGCTCACCCTCCCCTTGGCTTTCTGTGGAGGAGAACATGAGAACCGGGATGTTTTCTTGAAAAGGAGTTCCTTTAAGGAGTAAGAGTAAGCGCCCAGCTGCTCATGGGAGGAGGGAAGCAGGGGCCAGTCTTTGCCAGCCCGAGTGTCCCGGAGTGTACACCCAGGAGGAGCAGCCCTTTGAAATGCTCTCTGTAGAAAAAAGCTGAGTAAATACAGCGTCACTTATTCTTTCTACGAACTCCCACTGAGTAATAGTACACGGAAGACCTTTGAGAAAACCCTGAATTTTGTTTAATTGGGTTAAATCTAGTACTTTCAAAGTCATGCGACTTTGGGTCTATTGATAATCTTTTGATTTTTATATATTTATTTGATGGAAAAAGGTGGGGGGGAGAGAAAGAATGGGAGTGCCAGGGCTTCCAGCCACTGCAAACTCCAGATGCGTGCACCACCTTGTGCATTTGGCTCACATGGTCCTGGGGAATTGAACCTGGGTCCTTTGGCTTTTCAGGCAAACGCCTTAACCGCTAAGCCATCCCTCCAGCCCGATAATCTTTTATCTTAAAAATATTTATCTTTATTTATTTGAGAGAGAGTATGGGCATTCCAGGGCCTCTTGCCACTGCAGATGAACTCTAGATTACGTACACCACTTTGTATATCTGGCTTTACATGGGTACTGGGGAATTGAACCCAAGTTGGCAGCCCTTATAAGCAGATGCCTTTAACTACTGAGCAATTTCCCCAGCCCAATAATCATTTATGGATTGATTGATAACAATTCATAATTTTATGGTACTCTATGGAAAAGAATACAGCACTTGGTGAAGGCCATGGTGAGGATGGAGTTGGGAGATGAAACACTACTTTGGATCTTCCTCCCTGGCTGCATTTTCTCTGGGCACTGCTTTATGATCATAGTGACCACTGGGAGCCCATTGCTGCCTTAACTTGTGAAGCTGTAAAGAAGACAACTGGCATTGATAGAGGAATGCATCCCTAATACATTAAATCCCATTAAAATAAGCAATAAGATTAATGTCTGTTGTAAGTTTATCAGAGTAACAAAGCTTTGGTTTATGCATCAGCAAAGAAATGGTGGTTTCTTTGTAAAAATGAGTCTCCTATGAGTCTGTAATGACTTTCTAACACATTTTAAAATAAGATTCTACTCATAAACTCTTGCCTTACGTTACTTATTAGCGTATGGCAAGGGGAATAGCCTGTACCATAATCTAACAACTGCCCACTACAATTCTACATCACTTAGAACTCAGGTGTGCATATTTACATGAAAATAGTGAATTCTCATTCATGAATGTTCATTGTACCTTATGTTTGCTCAGTAAGTAATATAGACCTCAAGTCAATATTTTCTGGACTCCATATTTTACAAATGAATAGCATGTTTGCTTATGCATTTAAATATTTATTAAACCAGTTCTAGCCACCTGTTGCACTTGCTTCAAAGTTGTGAACATTGAGAACTGTTACAGCAGCATCCTTTCCCAGCATCCTTCTTTCCACTCTGTAGCCCGACGGACGGTTGTCATAGAGATATGACTGGGGGTTTCTTTGCCTTACTGTAGCCATTGGGTCAGGACTTCATCACCTCCGGTTAAAGGCCATGGAAAGACTTTTATTGTTAAAGTCCGCCCTCTATTCAGTGTAATCTCTGCAATAAAGTGGAAAGGGGATGTATCTTGAACAGCTGTCTGTTATCAGGCTCTTGTTAATAAAGTGGCAAAGTGAGCCTTCTGCACGAAGTCTCCCCTTTGCGGTCTGAAAGATGCCATGTGTGTTGGCTCGTCTGAGGGCTTTGGCACCAGTCCACAGTGAGGGTGTAGATAGACCCATAAACCCTCACCATTTCCTGTCTCAATTTGTGGAATCTCCCGAGTTGGGGTCCCAGTAGACTGTTGTTCACTGAGTTGGCTAAACTCTTGGCCGACGTAAGCATGACATTGTTAACATTTTAGAAACATAGCGTGTTGAGGGGATGATAGCACTTCACTAGCACATTCCATACCTACCATGGCTCACCTCCCATAGGAGAAACTTCTCAGGCAGCTTGATGCCTTTCTAAACACAATTGATGTGCTAATAATGGCTAGTCACTGGTGTTTCTTGGGGTGTTCAGAGTTGGTCAGAGCATACCCTGCCCTGGTGAGTGACAGTTCTCATGGCTGAGGAGTGAGCATGATCTCAGGGTGTCACCCCTAGTTAGAGAGTGGTAGCTGGGACCTTAGGATGGTTCATCTCTCACCAGGAGCATTTCTGCTCCTTTTTATGCTTTCTGAACTTGAAAGAGGACTGAGAGCCCTCTACTGAAACTTGAATCAGTGGGGGCTGGGGGATTCAGCGGGGGCACAGTGCTTGCCTCCCAGGTATGAGGACCTGAGTCCCACCCTGAGCTGGCACATGCTTGTAATCCGAGTGCTGGAGAGGCCGAGACGGGCAGTTCCCCGAGGTTTGCTGGCCAGTGAGAGATCCTGTCTTGAGAAAGACAGGAATGACTCCCAAGGTGCTTCTTTGGCCTTCACATGCATTTACACACACACTTGTCCATACATGTGCACCCACCACACACACATACACACACACACACACACACACACACAATATGACCAGGGACCCCCTTTTGTTAATTTTATATGTTCCATTGCTCTATTTTGATGTGTACATCAACCATGATGTTACTTGGTGGCAATTTAAGTGCTTAGGAAGCTACTGCTTTTCTCTTACGTACCTCATTTACTTTTGTTTGTTTGTTTGTTTTTACATAATTTGTCAGAAGGAGAGAGGGCGATAGACATAGAGAGAATGGACACAGCAACTTCTCCTACCATTGCAAACTCTGGACACATGCACCACTTTGCATCTGGCTTTCCCTGGGTACTGGGGAATCGAATCCAGGCAGTCAGACTTTGCAAGCAAGAGACTTTAACCACTGAACCACCTCTCCAGGCCCTCACTTCCTGTTTAGCCTTCATGAAACAACAAAGGAAATCTTTGCCTTTGCAACATTTCATAAAGTGGTGGATTTACAGAATTGCTGACTTTAATTTCTTTTTCCTCTTTGCACAAGTAACTTGTATGACGCGTTCAGAGAGAATGAATGGCTCATTGACCAAGCAAGCCTTCCCTCCTGTTTGATCCAGTTCAGGAAAAGCCATGGTGAAGGCTTCTGCATTTATTGAAGGCTTTGATTCATGGTTCCCCTCTGGGCAAAAAAATGTGGGTTTCCCCAAAGATGAGAGAGTACCTGCTAGGTAAATAGGTTAAGAGGTGGGTATCTGGTGGGAGCTGAGAATGAGAGCTCCAGGTCACCCGTCACCTGCGTGCTCTGACCCCGCTGACAGGAGCTAATGGCAGTCATTCTCTGCTGCCAAGCGGAGGACGTCAGATCGCCTCTCCCCTTTCTTTGTCCTTGACTGGCAGGTGCCATCAGCAGATGACAAAAGATGAAATCCTAGAGGGAGAACCAGTAAACTTCAAGTGATGTGACATTTAGTTAATATCTGAGTACAAAACAAACAAAATATTTCATTTTTTCTTTGTAAGAGTGGATTTGTTTATATGTTCCAGCAAAAACATCTTGTCTGTAATAGATTCCTTGATTTGTTCATTTATTGGATTATTTTTAAGGTAGGATCTCGCTCTAGCCCAGGCTGACCTGGAATTCACGATGTAGTCTCAGGGTGGCCTCGAACTCATGGCATTCCTCCTACCTCCACCTCCCAAGTGGGATTAAAGGCATGCGCCACCACACCCGGCTATTCGTCGGATTTTATCTGAATTCGCTGTAGATTGTTTCCAATGATGCCAAGGGTGTAATTTGCATTTGGTGGTTAATGAGAATCCTATAGATTCAAAATGAGCTCTTAGGGGCTGGGGAGAAAGCTCAGGAGTTACAGGGCTTGTTTGCAAAGCCTGGAAGCCTGGGTTCAATTCCACAATGTCACATAAAGTCAGATGCACAAAATGGTGCATGCATCTATAGTTTGTTTGCAATGGCAGGAGGCCCTGGTGTACCCATTCTTTCTCTCATATAAATAAATAAAATGATATCTTAGAGGGCAAAGTGCTTACCTGGCATCTCTGAAAAAAATGCTATTTAAAAAGAGATAATTTCTCTTATAATATGTAAAATCATTTATTATCCATGTGTAACAAATACTCAAAGGAACTTGTACTGATACACATTTCTGCTTGATTTTGGATTTTGTTTTTTTAAAAACCGCCCACTAATTTTCTCTTCTTCCCTTTGATGGCTCATGTAATATCCCAATAAAATAGTTTGTTTAAAAGTTACCATTTGGAGAAAAATTGCCTTCCCCCAAGAACTGACTGTTGCTCCCACAGCGCATAACCCACTTGCTTTGTCCCCGACACCTCTTCCTTCTTACTCCAAGTTACGTATTTTACATAATGGCATAGTTGACATAGTAATAATGTACCTTTGATGGCAGCCAAAATAGCATTTGCACATTTGTGAATATTCGGCTATATAGCTGAGAAGGCTTCCAGAAACCAGTTACATGGTATTTGTCCAATAAGTATTACATTCATTCAATAAAAAGGAGTCAGCCAGGCGTGGTGGTGCACACCTGTAATCTTAGCACTTGGGAGGCAGAGATAGGAGGATTGTGTGAAGCTTGAAGCCCACAACTCCATGGGGAGTTCCAGCAACCCCACTGAGGAGGGCCACAGCAGACTATGGCCAGGGAGGAGGGAAAAGAAGGTACCAACACATGGTGGATTCATAAAAGTATGTTCTTAATTTAAAAAAAAAGCATATCCTATTTTAAAAATGTTACCATGGGGCAAAGATCAGAGTTTTGCCTAATGATGACAACACAGGCAGATTCCCTTCTTCACTGTCCCCACCTTTTCAAAGCAAGTATTTAGAAGCCTTAGTGATTGTCGTTTTGTAAAGAAAACTTACCTCTAAAAGCTACCTAATTTGACTGAGCAGAATGAAAATAATAGTTTATATGACTCATTGATCAAGAAAGCATAGTGTAGGGGTCAGGAATTAGCTCAGTTAATAGAGTGCCTGCCTGGTGTGCAGGAAGCCCTGCATTAGATCCCATAAACCAGGCGTGGCACACACCTGTAATCCCAGTACTCAAGAGATGATCCAGGCTATTCTCAGCTACGTAGTGAGTTCAGAGTCAGCCTGGGATATAGGAGACTGTCTCCTTAAACAAAACCAAACCAAAATGTTGTTTATAGCACAGTGGACTTCAGGTTGTGTCAAGATCACTACTGCACAATGTGAGGATGTAATTGTGTGATGAGGAGTGAAATGAATGGAAGGAGGACAAGGGCAGTCAGTTGGACCTCCATCATTTGGCAGTTTCTCCACACTCATGTAGAGATGATTGACGAGTGTTAGGTAAGGAGCTGGGTGGGTGTGAGGGGCAGAATCAAGACCACCGTAGAGTCTAGTGTCACTGTTCATGAGGAAAGGCAGGTGAGTTAGTTATGAATAGCAGTTGTCTCAGGGGTGGCACAGGGGCTTGGGAAGCCACACTTCAGTGATGTTCTGTCGTTCATATTTCTTTATTTTTGCTCATGAGACACTCTGGAATGTTAGAGCTTTGGGTGCCAAATCTGAAGCCTTTTCAAAGGTAAATATTAACATATGACAGGAAGGAGACCCCTCTGTTGAAAATAGGAGGAATTCTTCTTTTTGGTTCTGTTTGCTTAGTTCTCCCTTCTTTAACATGGTGACTCTTTGGGTAGAAATTATACTGTTCGCACTTCATATTATAAAGACCACCCATGAGCAGTACACTTGCCTGGTATAGGCTTGCTTTGTCCCTCGCACCTCTTCCTTCTTACTCCAAGTTACATATTTTACATAATGGCATAGTTGACATAGTAATAATGTACCTTTGATGGCAGCCAAAATAACATTTGTACATTTGTGAATATTGTGGCTATATAGCTGAGAAGGCTTCCAGAAACCAGTTATATGGTATTTGTCCAATAAGTATTACATTCATTCAATAAAAAGGAGTCAGCCAGGCGTGGTGGTGCACACCTGTAATCTTAGCAATTGGGAGGCAGAGATAGGAGGATTGCTCAAAGCTTAAAGCCAGCCTGGGACTACAGAGTGAGTTGCCAGGTCAGTCTGAAACAAACAGACACCTTGAAACAAGCAGACAAACAGACAAAGGAGTCAAAGGCCTGTAGATTAATACGGTTGACATGCAGTTGGGAGTGTGGAACTTTTCGGATTTAGACATTATGTGGAAACAAACTGGCATTTTCTTGTGAATTAATACTAGTACTAGACCCGAATGACAAATGATTAACTAAAGTAAGGTCAGGGTTGGAGAGATTGCTCAGTGGTTATAGTACTTGCCTACAAAGCCTGAGTACCCAGCACCCACATAAAGCCAGATGCACACAAGGAGGTACATACATCTGTAGTTCGTTTGCAGTGGCTAGAGGCCCTGGCATGTCCATTCTCTCTCTCTCTCTCTGAAATAAATAAAGTGAGGTTATTTGCAAAATGGCTTAACCTTGTAATTTATTTTTAGATGCTTATTTTATTTTATTTATTTGCATGTGTGTGTATGCATGCATGCACACATTCCAGGGTCTCTTGAAGCTACAAATGAACCCCAGATGCTTGCATTACTTTTTGTGTCTAGCTTTATGTGGATATTGGGGATTCAAACCCTGGCCAGCAGGCTTTCTCCCCAGCCCCATGCCAAGGTCTCTTGCTGCTGCGAATGAATGACTATTCAGCTTTTTGTGGATGGTTGGAGAATTGAACCTAGGCCTGCAGGCTTTGCATACAAGTGCCTTGAATGGCTGTGCCATCTCCCTAGCCCTTGACCTTCTAATTTCTTATTGATAGCTCAAAATGTTGTGGTCCAGAGTTCTGTTCACTTGTGTGAAAGGCTTTAAAACAAGACAGTGATTAAAGGCAGAAAGTTCTGTCATGATGGGAGAAGCACCCTTCTCTCTGGAGAAGGACACAAGTATCACATAGAAGTCCTGTAGTCTAGGACAGCAGTGCAGTAAGCCATCCGCAGCTCACACCTCGCTGTGTCTGGTTGACATGGGTCCTGGGGAGTTGAATCTGGGCTGTCAGGCTTTGCTCGCCAGTGCCTTGAAGTGCTGAGCCATCTCTCCAAGAGGTCGTTTGTCTTATTACCTGCAGATCTGGCTACCAAATCCAGTTCTTCCTGCTACGTAGGCATCCCCTTTACCACCTAGCTACACTGTCACTAAATTCTATACCTTCTGCAGTAACTATTTTACTTTAGCAGCACGGAATATGTGGCCACATGAGTGTGGTGGCGCACATTGTCAATCCCAGCACTTGAGAGGCAGAGGTAAGAGGATCGCCATGAGTTCAAGGCCAGCCTGGGACTAGGTGAAGTCCAGGTCAGCCGGGGATAGAGAGAAACTGTACCTACCTCAAAAAAAAAAAAAAAAAAAAAAGTGGCAATGATGGCGACTTTTTTCAGTACATATTCCCAGCAGATGACCATTTCATGTGTATTGTCTTATTAATCCTCACATAGTCTTAGGGTAAGGTGTTGCTGTTCTTCCCATTTGAGAGATGAGAACACCAAAGCCCAGGGGGTTGGATTTGCTCAAAGTTGTTAGGTTTAAGCTTACAAGGCCTAATTTTAAAACTTATAATTTTTCTATGCTGACATTCTGGAAGAGCTCTGGAGTGTTGAAAATTTTTTTTTTTTTAGGGGTGGAGAGATGGCTCAGCAGTTAAAGGCGCTTGCTTGCAAAGTCTGATGGCCCCAGGTTCAATTCCCTAGCACCCATGTTAAGCCAGATGCACAAAGTGGCGTATGCATCTGAAGTTTGTTTGCAGTTCATGGCAGTACCCATTCTGCCTCTCTCTCTCTCTCTCCCCCTCCCTCTCCCTCTCCCTCTCTCTCTCTCCCCTCACAAATAAATAAATGAAAATATAAAATAATTTTTTTAAGAAAAATGGTATGTAAAGTAGTCACTGATTTCTAAACTCACACTTGCTCTGGGTTTCTGCATTGAGAGAAGAAATGAAAGCAGGTGTTAAATTGTGAAAAGTGAATTTGTACAATGTGTTATTATTTATGGAGATGCAAGTGGTCACACCTGTGTGTGAAGAAAGGGACTTTACCTGTGTATGCAGCTGTAAGGATGGCACATACACTTACATTTATTTTTCTTTATTTTCAGACAGGGTCTCACTGTCTAGGCAGAGCTCACCAAACTCTCAAACCTCCTCCCTCCGCTTCCTGAGTGCCGGGCTTAGGAGCATTCACTACCTTGCCCAGCCAACACTGACTTATATTTTAATAACCTGATAGGAGTACATTTTAAAAACCATACAATTTACCCTTTTTGGTTTTCATTACATTTGGAAAACGGTGCACCTATTACAACTATTTCATTGTAGAATGTTTTTCTATCTATATTTCAAAATATAGAAAGAAATATATGCCCATTAGCAGTCACTCCTGGTTCTCTCTCTCTCTCTCTCTCTCTCTCTCTCTCTCTCTCTCTCATATGCGTGTGTGGTGCACACATGTGTATAGTATGTGCATGTGTGTATGCGTGCTTAGTGTGGGAGTGCACATATGTGTGAGTGTGCATGGACCTGTGGGCATGTGGAGGCCAGAGGTCAGTGTCACCCCCCCCCCCCGTCTTCCTCCATTACTCTGCACCTCATTCTTTGAGGCAGGTTCTCCCGCTGCATCCTGAGCTCACAGCTTCAGCTGGCCAGCAAGTGTTGGGGCATCCCCCTATCTTCCTGTCTCCCTGGAGGTGGGGTTCCAGGCCTGTATGTGGGTGCCGGATGCAGGGGAGCCACAGCCAGGCCCTCACGCTTGTGTGTCAGGTAATCTGCCCTCCCCCCAGTGGTCTCTTTTCTTTAAAGGCAAGAAAGAAAGCTGCCTGATATTCGAAACATTGCACATTCTGTGTTGGGAGTAAAGTCACCTAATTTGTTGCAACTTGATATTCTTAATTAATCACAGCTTTTCACCAAAATCATCATTTTCTTTCACGAGCTTCGGAAAATCATCTGGTTGAATTGAGTTCTTTGATACAAACTATGGCTGCAGTTACTTCAGAGACAGTAACAGCATTATCTTCCCCGTGGAGAATGGCTGCCCGCTATACCCCCGCCCCCCACCCTGCCGCAGATGAGCTTGGCATTATTGTCTTCCTGGATTTGGCTCAGGAGGCGTAGGCATCGAGATAATCCTACGAAGTTGGTTTTTGATAAGTGTGCCTCTTGTGTTGCAGATTCTTATCCTTCTGGAACACTCTTCATGCTTCAGTCTGTGACACTTTGAGGACTTGGCTTGCCTGTGTTTAATGAATGCAGAGTTTTGGTATTGATTTGTGACAAAGTTCTCTCCCCTGTTTTAGAGGAAGAGTGGTGCTGGAGTTCCCTGCTGGATAGCTTCTCTGGCCCATTTACTTGACTGGTCTGGTTAGAAGACAATATGACATAACACCCATAGTTTGAGCTTGGGCTATGGGAAGACCCGAGAAGGGTCCCTTCCCCACCCTCACCTCAGCGTACCTTACCTTTCTGTCTTGGATTAGGAAAATTGTCATGGTTGGTATCCTGAGGTTAAGGAGCCTTGGAAACTCAGTTGACCCATCCTCCAGCTGTTAAGCCTGCCCAGTGACTCTGGGTACAGATGTTTTCACTGTACCGTGCTACTGACAACTTGGGTTCAAATCCTGGTTCTGACGTTTTCTGGCCGTTCAGTTTGGGACGAGTCCCACTATCTCTCTGTATATTTTCTTTCCTGTGAGGTGAGGATCTAATATTACCTATCTTGTGAGGTTGCTACAAGGATTGAATGAGACAGTGTATTTCAACTATAAAGTCTGGCAGAAGTTCAGACGTGCTTAATGAACAAAGTTCTAAAGTGCCTTGAGTTTGCCTTGGGTTTATGTCCTTGTGTAAGAATCGATTCTGTAACATAGTACCAGCATAAGGGCATTGCGTACACTCAAGGGAATGGCAGAGGTGGGCAAGACTGACCTTTTCTTAAATTTTTTTTTTAAATTTATTTTTATTCACAAGCAGAGAGAGAGGGAGGGAGGGAGAGGAAGAGAGAGAGAATAGGTGGGCCAGAGCCTCCTGCCACTGTAAACAAACTCCAGACACATGCACCACATTATCTCACTTTACATGGGTATTTGGGAATTGAACCTGGGCTATGAGCCTTTGCAAGCAAGTGCCCTTAACCATTGAGCCACCTCTCCAGCCCAAGACTGCCTTCTTACACCTCCTCTTTCCTTTTGAGCTATAGCTTTTGCCATTTAGTAGGAGCTGGCGACTTAAAGCTTTTTGTAACATTATACTATTCTCTTGGCTGTCTACAAGAGTCACTGAAATGTGCCATGTCCGTATTTGAGAACTGAGGGCAGCTCGTCTCCAGAAAAACATATATGAGGATTGGGAGTTAGCCCAGTGGGTAGAGTACTTGCCTCACAAGCATTGGGCCCTGGGTTTGATCCCCCAGTACCCAACATAAACCGCTGGGCATGGTGACGTATGCCTGTAATCCAATGTGGGGAGGGAGAGAGGGGCTCTTGGGATCTCCATGGTTATACTGTCTAGCCTCGTTGGACTGTAAGCTGCAGCCCAGTGAGAGACCCTTGACCCAAAAAATGAGGTGCCTGGAGTTCTTGAGGGTAACCCCCAAGGTTGTCCTCTGACCTCCACACGCATGCTGACATGTCACAATCACATGCAAATGAAAAGAGAAGTGTACGTGGGCAGTGTAGTAGTTACTTTCTCATTGCTTGTACAAAATGCCTGACAAAAGTTGGTTTAAGGGAAGGAAGGGTTTATTTCAGCTCACGGTCCCAGCCTCCAGCCCGCCATGGAAGGGAAGACTGTAGGTGGCTGGTCAGCCTGGGCCCAGGGGGGAAGCAGAGAGGGACGAGCACTGCTGACCGTGCAGCTCCTTTGTGTCTGGTCGGGACCCCAGCCCATGGAATGGTACCACCATAGTTACAGGTCTCCCCCCTCGATTAGCCTAGTCAGTATAGTCCCTCCCGGTGTGCCCTGGGACTAACGTGACCTAGGCCACCCCTCACAGGTGACTCTGGGTCCTGTCACATAACATCAACCACCACTGCCAGCTTGAATGGTTAGTTCCTCCTGAGCTACTTGGATTCGGCACTCGAATCTTCTCTGCCGTTATCTCAGGTCTTGGTTGTAGAGAAAAGAGCTAGCAAAGTAGGACCATGGAAACCAGACTGGAGCTTTCCCATCTTAAATGTCTAGCCCGCTTGTCCAAGTTACCAGTGTAATGCAGCAAGCGTGAAGCCCTGGTTTATTTAGTGTTTAGGATGTCATCAGCCACGTCCTGCTCCCAGGGTGGAGCCGTGCCCTGGCTGGCCGGAGCCTGGGACTTTGTGTACCTGTCAGCGAGAAGCTTTCTCATCCTAGATGTGACGACTGAGCTTTGAGAGCTGGGGTGGAAAGGTGAGATGGGGAGGGAGGGGGATCGTTCTGCCCTTTGTTTCCATGGGCAGGAGGCTTGGGAATCTGGTTCCCGATAAGTCAAAATGGTGCTTCTAGAAAAGTTCAGTCCTGCTGTCTGTGTGCCCTCCTTTCCTGTGAATTGAGGGAGTGATTGGTAGAATGCCACGTAGAGACCGGTGGAGACACAAGGACCTCAGAGTCCCTGCTCTGTGCTTTCTGGGATTGGCTTGGTTGTAACTATTTGTCTCGTGATGCTCTGTGGGTTGATAATGAGTCAGATCTCCTGTCATTGAGACATCAGTTCAGGGCGGGACACAGGCCCAACTGGATTCCTAACCCTTCAGAGAAAAGGACTTTTTCAGCTTAGTTCTAGTGGTTATATAGCCCATGCATGTTGTGTGTGTGTGTGTGTGTGTGTGTGCGCGCGCGCATGTGTGTGTGTGCGAGCATGTGTGTTGCTCAGTGACACTGACACTTTGAGTCTTCCATCTCTCTGTCCCTAAACCTTACTGGGACTGTGAAGGCCTTTGGAGGTAGTTACGATGGGTTGAGACATGAGTACAGGTGCTTCTTGATGAAGTCAATGTCATTTAAAAAGAAAGAGATGGGCTGGAGAGATGGCTTCGTGGTTAAGGAACTTGCTTGCAAAGCAAAAGGACCCAAGTTCAATTCCCCAGGAGCCATGTAAGCCAGATGCACAAGGGTATATGTATGGAGTTCGTTTGCAGTGGCTGGAGGCCCTGGTATGCTCATTCTCCCTCTTTCTATCTGCCTCTTTCTCTCTCTCTCTCTCAAATAAATAAATAAAATAAGTTTTAAAAAGATGATTTCTCAGTCCCTCCCTCCCACCAGCCTTCCATTCCCTCCCCATGTGAGTATGAACCCCAAAGGTAGCTGTCTACAATGCAGAAAGAAGCCCTGACCACACAGGGTCTGCGGACACATCAATCCTGGTACTTTCAGTCTCCAGACTTCGGAGAAGTAGAGAAAAGCAGTGTTGAGATGAAGCCACCAGACCCTGGAATTGTGTCCTGGAAGCCCCAGTTCAGGCGAAGCCTGACTTTCCTGTTCAGGAGACAACCTCAGCCTGGTGCTCACACAGCTGTGGTACATTCTTCTTTTCTGAGAGATTTCAAATGTCAGATAACACGTCAAGAGAATGGGTCTCATTTTTTATTGTACTTATTTTTTAGCTACTGTACATCTATAGTAGTGATTCTGTGTTTGCCAGATAATGCCAAGCATTTCATTTTGTTAAAAAAGTGATAATAAACAGTTGAATTCACTATTTCTGGTGTATCTACCATGGGTTCGACAGATGCATAGGCCTTGAACATTTACCACTGTCGGAACACTGCATTTCTGTCCTTTCTTTTCCCTAATCCCTTCTGCTGCCTTGTGTGTCCCCTTATGCCACCCACACCACTCCTTGATCATCTTTTTTGTTAAAATTTTATTTATTTATTTATTTATTTGCAAGCAGAGAGAGACAGACAGACACAAAGAATGGACACATCAGGGCCTCCAGCTGCTGAAAACAAACTCCAGATGCATGCACCACTTTGTGCATGGCTTTATGTGGGTACTGGGGAATCGAACTCTGGTCATCAGGCTTTTCAGGCAAGTACCTTAACTGCTGAGCTATCTCTCTAATCCTTGATTTCCTTTTTATAAGGGCTTCATGGAAATGGAATTTTATGGCACATAGTATTTTGAGTCTGGCTCTCCCCCACCCCTACTTAACACAATGTATTTGTGATTCATCCAAATTGTCGTGTCCCTAAGCCATCTTGTTATGTTGTGTGTATCCAGTCACCAGTCAAAGACCATATTTGGGTTGTTTTCCAGTTTGGGGTAATGTTGAAGAAAGCTTCTATAATTTGTGAACATGTCTATGGGAATGTAAGTTTTATTTCTCTGGGATAAATATGTGGGCAGTAGACCTTTGGAACATATGGTGAATTGCTGTTTCGCTTTTAAATTTATTTCTTATTTATATTTTTGTTTTCTTTTTTTATCAAAAAATGTATTTGAGAGAGAGAGGGAAAAAAAGAGAGAAAAAGAGAGAATAGGTGCACCAGGGCCTCCTGCCACTGCAAACTCTGGGCACATACGCCACTTTTAGCATCTGGCTTGACATTGGTACTGGGGAATTGAACTCAGGCTGCCAGACTTTACAAGTTAAGCACCTTTAACGACTGACTTAACCATCTGTCTCTCCAGCCCAGTCTGGTTGGATTTTGCTAAGGGAGATGCAGACTGACTCGGCGGCAGATGATAGCATCATTAGCCATTTACTCTGAATGGGATGTGACAACTCTATCACAGTCTGGTCCTGAGACCAGGTGGACAGTTGCTGAGAGAGCTCAGCACAGAGCTGGCTTCTCTTAAAACCTGATGGTGTCTGGAACTGGAATCAGTAGGAAATGGCTCATCTGTGTTTGGCCACTTGGGTTTTTGTTCTGTCAGTTTGTTTGGCTCTATCAACTGGATATTTCAAGAGGATTTCTAGAATAAGCCGAGTAAGCAGAGATCACTTACTCCTATACAGTTTCCTTTTCCTTTCCTTTCCTTTTCTTGAGGCAAGCCCAAAAGACTGCCTTTTTTATGAGAAAGAGAGAGACAGAGAACATTAGCATGCCAGGCCCTCCAGCCACTGCAGTCAAAATCCAGACACATGTACCCTCTTGTGTACATGTGTGACCTTGCGTGCTTGTGTCACTGTGTGTCTGGCTTATGTGGGACCTGTAGAGTCCGACATGAGTCCCAAGTCTTCGTAGGCAAGTGCCTTAACTGCTAAGCCATCTCTGCAGCGTCTTATCCAGTTTCTTTAGCCATGGTTTGTGGAGTTTGATGATCAAGTTGCTTCCTGATTTCCTCAGCAAGGGTCACTGAAGCTGGGCACACTGAAAGTTTATGAACCATAAAATGTGCCTGAGCATCTAGTGTCCACTCAAGCTGTGCTGTGTGAACCTTGGGAACACTGCTAACTCCTGAGACTTTCAATAGTACATAACTCATGTTAATTAAGTGATGATATGGGGGCAGAGAGTTGGGAGTATTCACTATTTGAGTATAAATCTTACAGGGCTTTGTAAAACAGTTTTAAAAAGACATTACAGGCTGGGGAGATGGCTCAGCAGTTAAGTGCTTGCTTGCAAAGCCTGCTGGGTCGTTTGATCCTCCAGTACCCACATAAAGCAGACACACAAAGTGGCACATGTGTCTGGAGTTTGTTTGCAGCCTCACACTTCCATTGAGGCCCTCACACATCCATTCTTTCTCTCTCTCTCCAATCAAATAAATAATTTTGAGAAAAGACTTTCTTTAATAATGAAAAAAATTTAAGTTTAGAAATGAAATCAGGTGGAAAAATAATACCACTTCTCCTCAGCTTTATCTGTAATCTTAGTGATAGTTGAAGGCAAGTGTTATTAACCTTGGCGTTGGCTTCCTAGGGCATGAAAAACCTTGGAACACATTGTTGGTATATCTTCAGTTGGAGCCTATAATTCAACTCTCACATCATTTCATGACGAGCCAGTGAAGAATGATGTTTTGTGTAGAATTCCCAAGAGTCAGCTTGTGGTGGTTTGATTCAGGTGTCCCCCATAAACTTAGGTGTTCCAAATGCTAGGTTCCCAGCTGATAGAGATTTGGGAATTAATGCCTCCTGGGGGCGGTGTATTGTTGGGGATGGGCTTATGGGTGTTATAGCCAGTTTCCCCTTGCCAGTGTTTGGCACACTCTCCTGTTGCTATTGTCCACCTTATGTTGGCCAGTGGGGAGTGTCCACCCTCTGCTCATGCCATTGTTTTCCCTGCCGTCGTGGAGTTTCCCCCTAAAGCCTGTAAGCCAAAATAAACCTCTTTTTTTCCCCACAAGCTGTTCTTGGTTGGGTGATTTCTACCAGCAATGAGAACCTGACCATAACACAGCTCTTAAAATATTTCTTAAAAATCATTATATTTAGCTTATAAAATACTGAAACAAATGCAGGCCCATGGATGCTCTTTGGAATAAGAGTGGTATCTAAAGAAAGAAATGATCATTTCATTTTTCCCATTTCTGAGTCTACCCTCCCGAAGTGCCCACTGTTAAGGGGTTAGCATTATTCCACCCATTTAACTATTGGAATATAAACCTATCAAGCGTGCAGTTATTCATGAGGTTTTCATTTTCTGCTCTTCAGTGATGGCATACATGTTATTATGAACTTGTTTGTACCACTCAGTGCACATTGTAGGCATTCCTTCTAGAACTGCCTATGGATCTAAATGTTCTTTATACCATTTGCTATTATACAGCTAAAATATCCCCCGGGGAGGTCATTCCCCTTCATCCCATCGTTCCCGTATTCATGGGCATTCCTTTTTTATTTTCTTTTGGGGCATGCCTGTCCTTTGTCCTCATTTTACTATGTTTTGTTTGTTGCAAACCGTTACTACCACAAGCATCTAAGTACCTCCTTCCCCCCACCAAGAAAACCACAACCAACAAGAACCAAATAGAACTGGAAGGGGGAAAAACGTACAGTTTGGCTAGATCATTTTTCAAAGCATTTGTACTTTTAAAAGGAAGATTTTCAAATAGCACTTCAAGATGTCTTACCGTTTAATGTATGTTTCTTGTTACTTTGAGAGCATGAAGTGCTTTAGGGCAGTTCTCTGAATGCACTGTAAACCAGGCAATTCCAGTACCCTTGTGCTGAGAGGGACCTTGGCCAATCTGCTTGCCATTAACACAGCATGTGGCAATTTAAATTGAAAGTAAATAAAACCCAACATTGAGTTCTATACTGCCACAACTCACTTTTCAGTAGCCACCTGTGGGTGGAGGCTACCGTGATTGACAAAACCCAAATGGAACTTTTCCATTCGGTCGGAAAGTTCAGTGGGCCAAGATGAGGTTAGAATGGGAGATGATATGAAACGACGTCATTCAGATCATGGCCCTGTCCAACTCTTTATGCTCCCTTGGTCAGGTTACCGTCCCTTTCTTAGTCTTAGCCCTCTCATCAATAAAGTGAGTATCAATCCTACCTCTCCCCTCTTGTGCTGTTCACTGAGTGCTTAACACCCCATTAAGCACATAAGCAAACATCCCAGACAGAAGGCATTATTGAAGAGGAGAAACATTGTATTTATGAGCCCAAAGCTAATAAGTGCGGGATATTACTGGCCCGATTTCCAGCTAGACAAACAGAAGACAGTATTGTAGACAGCAGAAAATCTTAGTTTATTATCCCGGTACTTTTAGTTTTAATGTGCTGTCCTGAGAAACAAGATAGAATTTGTTTTACTTCTCTCCCCTCAGGAAGTAACCCTTCTGGCTTTGTTAGAAGCGTGGTGTGTAATAATTGTACCCATCCCAGATGGCTCCTGCAATCTCTTTGAAATGCCATCTGTCAGGCGTGTGTCCAGCCGGCAGCCTGTCATTCTGCTCTAAGAAAAGAGGAGGCGGGCACCTCCCTGCACCCTTTCTCCCCAGCCTAGCTGAATGGAGCCTGAGAAGCTGGCCCCAACCCAGCATGCGTTCCTCAGAGGATTGCCCAGAGCCACCCTCCGTCTGGGCTGCAGCACGGGCAGGTTTTGTCTGGGCAGTAAAGCCCGCGGGTGCTGTGGGTGGAGGCGCCCGCCTACCCGCCTCCTTCCCTGCGGCTCAAAGGCCACTGGAAACAGATTTATTTACACCCGAACATGGTGTGTCTCTGGAGTTCCATGTCTCCTTTAAAATGTGGCATTTTCTGAAGCTCCTGATTCTTTCAGATCCTTTCAGGAAATTAAGACCCAGGGGTGACTGTCATCTTTAATCTAACAAATTGGATATGAAAGCATGCTAGAGAAGCAGTGGTGAGGAGAAAACTGCCATGGGAGGGCGGAAAACAGCATTGTTTGCTCTAGGAAGACCAAAACGCCCAAAAAATGTTCTGTTTGCTTTTTTTTTTTCCCCTCATCTTTTTTTTTTTTTTAAATGGATTAAGTTGATGGAATTTGGCTATAAAGACTGAGTGTGAGATTTCAAAGAGATTATATCCTTGCACTGCCCTAGAATTTTCCGGAATGATGTAGACTGTTTATATGTTATGAGTAGCCGTTAGGCTTCAAGACCTCATGCCCCTCGGCTTCTGCATCCAGTTCCTGGCTCCTTGCTCAGTAAACAGTGCGCGCCTTCTTTTCCTCCTCTCTCCTGCAATGGACTTCTGCAGTCTCTTGCCTTCTAGTGCCCCTGGCTGGCTTACTGATAACTGATCTTTCTGAGTTTCTACACCAGCCCGTACTCTGACCTTCACATATACAAGGTCACTAGTCCTTCATCTCTCTGAACCAAGGTGTCAAATGTCAAATCTATTTTAACCTTTTCATTGGCAACTTATATAATTATAAACTATATACCATGATCATCTCCTCCCACAACCCTCCCTTTTCTCTCTTCCAGATCCTCCCTTCTTTCCAACTAGTTTCTCTATTTTGATATCATAGATTTCTTTCCCCTCCCATCATGCATGTCTTGTGTAGGTAGCATCAGCTACTATGAGGGCATGAATATCAAGGCCACTTTGTGTCTTTATGTTAGCATTGTAAGCACTCCTCCCCTTCTCTTACATTCTTTTAAAGTGTTTATTTATATTTATTTATTTATGAGAGAGATAGAGAAGTAGGCAGGTAGAGAGAGAAGTAGGCGTGCCAGGGGCTCCAGCTACTGCAAACAAACCCCACCCCCTTGTGCATCTGGCTTACGTGGATCCTGGGGAATTGAACCTGGGTCCTTTGGCTTTTCAGGTAAGCGCCTTAACCGCTAAGCCATCTTTCTGGCCCAGCTCTTAACATTCTTTGTGCCACTTCTTCCACCATGGTCCCTGAGCCTTGGAGGTGTGATAGTGTCTCATTTAGTGCTAAATACTCCACTGTCACTTCTTAGCACTGTGGTGAATTTTGAGTCACCCCAGTGGTCACCATCTGAAAAAAGAAGCTTCTATTCTTTGGGCCACCTCTTCTGCACCAGTCCCTGAGACTTGAAGGATCTTCTGTCAAACTGAGCATGATGAAGGTTATCTCTTCCTCTCCACCTACCCAACAATTCACTCTATGCTTTCAGTCTTTGCAAATGTCATAACCCAGTTGCCAAAAACAAACAAACAGGAATTGCCTCTATTCTCTCATACATATTACGTCTAATCACCAGAGGGTTATGCTGCTTCTGTCTGTTTTTTACCCGTTCTGAGAGGAGAGAAGATATTTAAAAGAGAGACTATTAAGATAATGTACCTCAAAGAATTAAAATTTCCCCAGGAATCCCATGCCAGGGAAGTGGGAGAAGCTGATGTTCTGGTACCAGCTGGAAGGGGAACCTGTCTCCCTGGTCATGATTGCACCAGGTTCTGACAGCCTGCAGGAGAGCCCAGAGGCAATACGGTGACCTGGGGACCACAACTGGACCAGTCCCACTCAGTTATAAGTGCTGCTTGCCCTCTGCTTAAAGCTAAACTCTTGTTAGGACCCCCAAAGAGGGACTTGGGTGTCACTGGCCCTCTTATTGTTCCCTTTCCCAATGTGGCCACACCGGTTAGGCCTCCCTTCTCAGCGCATCACCGTGACTTGTTGCCTTAACTGACCTGTGGAAGATGGATGGCAGAGCCTAGCTTCCTGGGCCAGCTGGAGCCTAAGCTTTTACCTTGAAAACCCCAATAGTAGTGTGATATGGTAAATTAATGTGTGATTCTTTATATGTAGTGTGTGTGTGTGTGTGCGTGCACACATGCATGTGTAGATGTTTGTATGGGTGTGTATGTGCACTTGGGTGTGTGCATGGGAAATCCAGAGGTGGTTGATATTGGGTATAGTCTTTAGTCACTCTCTCTACTATATTTTTAAAAAATATTTTACTTGCAAGCAGAGAGAGGGAGATTATGGAGAGGAAATGGGTACACCTGGGCCTCTTGCCACTACAAACAAACTCCATATGCATGCACCGCCTTGTACATCTAACTCTCCATGGGTGCTTGGGATTTGAACCCCAGCCATCTGGCTTTCTAGCAGGTACCTCTACCTGCTGAGCCATCTCTCTAGCTCTTGCTTTACTTTTTTGAGACAAGGTCCCTTACTAAACCGAGAGTTCCAGAATTAGCTAGAAAAGCTAACCAGCAAGCCCTAGGTTTCCCCTGTTCCCACTTCCACAGCACTGGGATTACAGGTTCATGCCAATTTGCCTGGAATTTTATATGCAGCCTGGGGATCTAAACTCATGTCCTTGAGCTTGCATGGGGCATATTTTATCTTCTGAACCATCTCTCTAGCTCTTACGTTGCGTGCGTGTGTGTATGTGTGTTAAGGTGTATGTGTGTGTGTGTGTGTGTGTGTGTGTGTGTGTGGTTATGATGTCCCATATGCTTGCCTGCAAGGGGGGAGTGGTCACCTATGGGCTGGAACAGATGGTCGGGTGTCCCACCCTATCACTGTTGTTTTGAGCGGGAGTTTCTTTAGTGATTCCAGATCTTACTGGCCTCTGAGGAGTCCAGGGTCCCTGCTTCCCTGAAAGACTTGGGTTACAAGCCCTTGTAGCATGTGCGGCCACTCTCAACTGTTTATTTGGAATCTAGAGATTGGAACTCTGGTGGTCTCGAGCCCTCATGCTTGCACAGGAAGCACACCCAGCCCCTGAGCCATTCTCCAGCCCAGTTAAGACACTTTTAATGACCTGTCTGTGTACAGACTGTTGGTATAGCTGCTCGAGATGTGCGGCTTCCGTGGTGGGAATCTGACCACTTGCTCTCATCCCCGCTCTGGTTGTCTCCTTCCTGTGTACAGTGTGAGCCCCCGCCTGGTCCTTTCTCTTTCGTCCCTGCTCACTTCTCCTGCTCTACCCACAGGAAGCCAAAGATGTTTTCAAAATGTTATATCCAAGCCGGGTTTGATGGCGCACGCCTCTAATCCCAGCACTTGAGAGGCAGAGGTAGGAGGATCACCCTGAGTTCAAGGCCAGCCTGAGACTACATAGTGAATTCCAGGTCAACCTGGGCTAGAGCAAGACCCTACCTGAAACAAACAAACAAACAAGCAAAACAAAACAAAACAGAGAATAAATGAAATGTTAAATCCAGGCATGTGATGCTCTTGCCCTCGTGTGGCTTCTGTTGTCTTGAGGACAGTAAAATGAGCAGCTTTTCCCTGGCCGTCTTCATCAGCCCCCTGCTTTCATTCCCAGCTGCTCTCCATCACCCTCCTCTGGACACGCACGCCTGCTCGCCCTCCCCACGACATGCCGGGCGCATGCCTGCACCTCTGCGCGCGATGCATTTCCGCCGCCTTGCGTGAGCCAGGCCCTTCCTGGCTTTCTGTCAAATTGTTTTCCTCACCTCGCAGCCTCTGTCCAGTATACTCTCCAATCTTTAACTCACATCGTAATAAAACGCCTTTAGTTCATGGAAGAATTATTTTTACCTCAAGTAATCCTGGGTTTGTCCCTATACCCATTTACTTTCTGTCTCATAGTGAAATGTAAAATATAAATTTTGTTAGCATAGGAACATTATCTGGTTCACCAGTTCCTTAATTACTGTTTGGCAGGTGTTGAGATCCTCAGAAATTAGTTATTAAATAATTCAAATACAAAATGACATTTTTATATGCTCATACGTACACATATTTGTGTAGTACATGGTTGTGGGATTGAAAGTATAGGATCCTATCAACTCAAGTATATCTATTCACCTGTTCATTTGTTCAGTTACTCATCTGTTCAGTTAGTCATCTATTCATAATTCATCTACTCAATTATTAAATAAAGAATTATCTCAGTCAACATGTACAGCAAGCCTATGAGGTAAGTACTGTGCTCAGTTTGGTAAATGAAACCCTGCACAGTAACAGGATCTAAGGACCGAGCCCAAGACCGTGACCTGGGCAAGCAGACCGTGAGCCTGTCCTTCTCACCCGATACCCGTTCCGCTGTAGTACATGTCACCCTCTTTATTGTCTTTTTAAAATCCTATATTATTTTAGTAATTTATTTGAGACAGAGAAGCAGATAGAGAATGGGTACACCAGTGCCTTCAGCCACTGTAGATGAACCCCAAACACATGCAGAACCTTGTGCAGCTGGCTTACATGGGCCCTGGGGAATCAAACCCGGGGCCTTAGGCTTCCCAGGCAAGTGCCTTAACTGCTAAACCATCTCTCCAGCCCTATATTGTTTTTTTTTTTATGTGTGTAGTGTGTATGTGTGCACATGTGTTAGGTGTGCATGCACATGTGTGTGGAGAGCAGAGGACAACTCAGGTGCCACCCTCAGGAGCTCTGTCCACCTGATTTTTTGGGGGGAGGTGGGGGGCCGTGGAAATGTGGTCTCATTGGCCTGGAGCTCACCAACTGGGCTAGCTGAGCTGACCAGCAAGCCCCAAGCACTTCTTGTCTCTGCTCCCCTGTGCTGGGGTTGCGGATGTGTGCCACGACTCCTGCCGTTTGTACATGAGTACTGGTGATCAAACCCAACCCATCGTGTTTGCAAGGCGATCGTGTTACTGGCTGAGCCATGTCTCCAGCCTCTTCTCTTTAGTTTCTTCAGTATTCACTGTGTTGACACTTGAGTTCCTGAATTTACGTTTCATTTGTCTATCTTCCTTCCTTCCCATCTGTCTGTCTGTCTATCTATCTATCTATCTATCTATTATCAATCATCTATCCATCTAATCTTTATTTTGCCTTGTTGATGATCAAGACCAGCACCTTGTGCATACATGTCAGGCAAGCATTCTGCCAGTGAGCCTTTGACCTTGACCATGCGATTTTAAAGGCCACGCCTCTTATCTCCTCATCAAGCACGGTAGCTGACACGGGAACAAGTTGGAAAGAGTACAGGAGTAGACTTCTGTGTGGCACAGGGCAGACAACTTTACCAGAAAGCCCCTATAAGCTGACCATGAGCAGAAGAAAGCATTCTGTGAAAAACTGGCTGCTGTCTTTTGAGGGCCACTGGTTTTGAAGGCTTTCTCAACTAGAGCATCGAGAAGGCATGCAGTGACTCCGTGTTTGTGTTTTGGGCAGTTGTGGCTTTCTGTGGCAGGCACTGGGTCAGAGACCACCGCTGCCCAGTGCTAGGGACAGAAGTGCTCGGCGCATACCGACGGTTAATTGCTTTCACATTGCAGGGAGAGACTTTTAGGAAGAGGGGAAAAGCCTGCTTATTATACCGGAAAACCTAAAATCACCCCCGTTGGTAATGATGCCTTGCAAACTCAACCGTGTTGATCTTATCTCCTAATTGAAATGTAGAATCAGAAATCTCTTTTATTGCTGCATCCTGGTTCTACACAAGGTTGAGAATGGGTTCCTAGCACACCCAGCATGATTACTTTTTCGTTGATTTTGTCGTTTTATGTGTAAACCTCACTCTGCTCTTTCTTCCGCACTTCGATGGAGTTCTGGGCTTAGGTGACAGCATCACAGCTGAGCACCCGAGCAGGAGACCTCAGTCATTTCATAAGGGAAATGGCTCAGTTGATTGGCCATGGAAAGCAAGAGCAGATTGAGGATAAGAATTTTCCTTCCAAATACAGTGTCCTTTCTCCATAGTCAGAACTCATGGGTGGCCTCTTTCTACCAAACGTATTAATTACATGGAGAGCAGCAGTATTTGAATCCCTGGGAAATGTCCAACCACAGAGCTTGGGCAATCGCGTTTCTGCAGTGATGTGTTTATGCAATGGGTGTCATTTTCTTCAAAGGGCTTATTACATTGGAACTTGCCGGATGTATTGAAGGAGCACAAAGATTCCAAGGCTTGTGATAAAATATAAACCCCTTAGGCTCCGAGCTTAGGGTGGATAACTTTGTAATACTTACTGGAGTCCTCAAAGCTGCAATTCCAAGTGTTGTCTGTGCAGCCTCCAACTCACCTTTTTATCTGCTGTATTAAAAAAAAGTGGTAAAACTGAACTTCTGAAAATCACCTGGGTCTGATGGGCTTCGTCTTTGACCCTCTGGAGGGAGGGAGTAAGGGTGGGAGAAGCAAAGCGCTGGTCAGAGGAGCGTGGGGCTGTAGGCAGGCACCTCACTGAACAGGTTTCTTTAATTGCCCCTGGACGTGCAACGCCCTGTTCCCGTGAATTGATGGCATCTTGTGCCTCTGTCCCTTCTGCTGCAGGCACAACCCGCTCTCCCAGAGAAGGAGAAGTGCCCGGGGTGGATTACAGCTTCCTCACCGTGAAGGAGTTCTTGGACCTCGAGCAGAGTGGGACTCTCCTGGAAGTCGGCACCTATGAAGGTGAGCGTCTATGGTGTCCTGTGGCTGTGGGGAGGAGATGTGTCTCCTCGGTGTCCCCAAGAGCCCCGAGTGTCCAGGCTAACGTGTGTGTGCTCTGGGGAAGTGTGCACCAATGAAACGAGCCTGTCCCCTCCCTTACCGTGATGACTGTGAATAAAACACAGCGGTAGGTATGGAGGAGTTCTTTGCAGGTAGTTGTGACTTTTAGGTCACGAATTTAAGTGTATGTGTTTTAATAGGGACACATGACATTTCAAAGGATTATGGGTTATCACATAAGGTGACCTTACAGGAAGTGTTTGCATCTTGAAGGAGTGGAATTCAGTGTTTATGGCAAGCTGGTTTTTCATGTTTCTTTATCTACTAGAAAGCACATTTATATAGTTCATTAAGAAAAATATTTCAAAAAGACTGAATGAATTATTACCTGCCTGATTTGCAAGTCTCCACTTTTGGCCATGGTACTGATGGGTAGCTCCAAGTCACTCTTCTGAAGTACGTTTTTGTACATGTCCACATGCATGTGTCTGTATATATGTGCGTCCTCATACATGCTGCTTGGTACCTGGTGTCTCTTCTGAAGTGTGTATAGGTAAGTATTCACATGCATGTGTGTATATACATATGTGTGTTCATACATGCTGCTTGGTACCTTGTGTCTCTTCTGAAGTGTGTAGAGGTAAGTATTCACATGAATGTGTGTATATACATATGTGTGTTCACACATGCTGCTTGGTACCTGGTGTCTCTTCTGAAGTGTGTGTATGTGTTTATATGCGTGTGTATGTGTGTTCATACATGCTGGTTGGTACCTGGTCTCTTCTGAAATATGTGTATGTGATTATATGCATGTGTGTGTATATGTGTGTGTTCATACATGCTTCTTGGTACTTGTTTTTTTCTGAACTGTGTAAGTGTTCACATGCATGTGTGTGTATACATGTGTGCATTCACACATGATGCTTGGTACCTGGTCTCTCTTCTGAACTGTGTATATAAGTATTCACATGTAGGGCTGGAGAGATGGCTTAATAGTTAAGGCATTTGCCTGTGAAGCCTAAGGACCCAGCTTCGATTCTCCAGGTCCCATGCTAGCCAGATGCACATTGTGGTGCACGCATCTGGAGTTCGTTAGCAGTGGCTAGAGGCCCTGGCGCACCCATTCTCTCTCTCTCTCTCCTCCTCTGTATCTAATAAATATAAATAAGTATTCACGTGCATATGTCTATATACATGTGTGCGTGTTCATACGTGTTACTTGGTACTTGGTCTCTTCTGAAGTGTGTGTATGTGTTTACATGCATGTGTATATACATGTGTGTGCTCATACATGTTGCTTGGTACCTGGTCTCTTCTGAAGTGTGTGTATGTAAATATTCAATGCATGTGTGTATATACATGCTCATACATGCTGCTTGGTACCTGGCTCTTTTTCTATTTTTAAATATTTTTTGTTTGTTTGTTTTGTTTTTATTTATTTATTTGAGAGCAACAGACAGAGAGAGAAAGAAGCAGAGAGAGACAGAGAGGGAGAGAGAGAAAGAATGGATGCACCAGGGTTTCCAACCACTGCAAACGAACTCTAGACGCTTGTGCCCCCTTGTGCATCTGGCTAACGTGGGTCCTGAGGAATCAAGCCTCGAACTGGGATCCTTAGGCTTTAACCACTAAGCCATCTCTCCAGCCCCCTGGCTCTTTTTCTTTCTTACTCTGTCTTCATAGGTCTTTACCATTCAGTAATAGAACACCCCCTGATTTACCCTTTTCCATATGACTGTATTATTTCTTTGTGTGTACATGTTTCTGATATTTATTTAGTTTGTTCCCTCTGAGCAAACATTTAGGTCGTCTTTTGAGCTTTGAACTTTCAAAACACTGCTATGTTTGATAACATGGAAATACATCACATCATTTCTCATATGTCAAGCTGTATCGGAAGTATGAGACCTTGCAAATCATATTTCTAGGTCAAAACCAAATAAAGGAAAACATAACATTTTCCTTACTTCTTTTTTGGTTGATATTCCCGAGAAGAGTAGAGTAGCTTGGATGTTAAATGATGATGATGATGGTAGTAACCATTGGTGCTTTATCATAACTTCCTGGTGTATAACAGTAGGGAAGTAAATGTTCGTTTTTTTAAATTTAATTTTATTTTTTTAGTTTTCCAAGGTAGGGTCTCACTGTACCTCAGGTTGACCTGGAATTCACTACATAGTATCAGGGTGGCCTCAAACTCACGGTGATCCTCCTACCTCTGCCTCCCGAGTGCTGGGATTAAAGGCATGTGTCACCATACCCGGCTTGTAAATGTTTTTTTTTTTTTTTTCCCAGAAAATATACTAATTGTTTTACTGTTCCTTGAATAGTGGTTATTTTTGAATTGTAACTTCTCATGTCCCAAATTAAGTTTTTCCTACTTTTTACCCATTCAAGCACTCTTGAGAGTGCCAGCCTGGGCTCTTTGCTGGTTGAGTCTCACGTCTGCATGATGCGAAGCTCACTCGAGCATAGTGTGTTGACTCTAGGGCACAAAGCAGATGCGGTTTTCATTCAGTGCCAGGTACTGTTCTAGGAGTGGGGCTGCTGAGATCCCCAAGGGCCTGCCTCTACCCTGGCCTGCCCTGGACCATCTGATGGTGGTGGCTGCCCTCTGTTGGGGGAAATGCTAAGGAGTCAAGCTGGCCTTGTCATATGTCCTCCAGTGAGTCAGCCCTCAGCTGTGGAGCTGGGTCCCCTCTGGCAAGTTACTTAATGCTTCCGCTGATAAGGCTAATCAGAGTGCATTCTTGTAGGTAGGACTAAATGAGACAGTAATTGGAAAGGGCTTAGCCGAGTGCCTGATGTAGGTAAACTCTCAACATTACATGTGTGTGTGTGTCTGTGTGTGTGGGTGTGTGGGTGTGTGCCACCCACACACCCACCCCTAATCTGCTCTTGCTGCCATAATGGATTCACACCCTCTTTCCAGATAGTAGACCAGCAGACATTCTAGTCACACATCTGTGTTATTTCCCAGTTTCTGGCCTTCCTTTTGTACACGTGCACACATGGATGTGTGTGGAGGGGAGAGGGCAGGAGACATCACCATCCAGGATGCTGTCCATCTCTTTTGAGAAGGATCCTCCCACTGGCCTGGAGCTCACCAATGAGGTTAGACTACCTGACGAG
The DNA here is from genome assembly GCA_036346955.1 of Dipus sagitta. Lineage (NCBI taxonomy): Eukaryota > Metazoa > Chordata > Mammalia > Rodentia > Dipodidae > Dipus > Dipus sagitta. Next base: position 74,599,661 of record CM070784.1, on the reverse strand, counting down.
CAAGGCTCAGGCTCCTGCTGCCTCCACCTCCACACCCCGCGTTTTGCATTTATTCTGGGGATTGGACTCAGGTCCTCATGCTTACACAGTGAGCACTTCACCTATTCAGCTATTTCTATTTCCCCAGGTCTCTTAGCTCATTAAAATATTTTTTATTTACTTATTTGCAAAAGAGGGGGGGGGGAGGGAGGGAGAGGGAGAGAGAAGAGAAATAGGCATGCCAGGGCCTCTTGCCACAGCCAACTGACTTCAAATGCACATGCCACCTGTGGATCTGGTTTTGTGTGGATACTGGGGAATTGAGCCCCCACCAGCAGGTTTTGCAATCAAGCCCCTTTAACTGCTAAGCCATCTACCCAGCTCCCTTTTTTGCATCCTTTTAGGGAGTCTGTTACTGCAAAGTGGTAGCCATCTTTCTTTGTGGAAACAGCCCATGCCGTGTGACATGAGAAGGAGAGAGCACCAGTAATGTCTCAGAGCCAGGTGACTTTTAGGTTTTCTTTCAGGCTCCATACTGGTCTGGGATTTCTATGGGCAGGGTGATAGGATCTAACTGCTGGAAATGCATAGATCTCCTCTTGTCACAGCCAGAGCTCTGTCACTGAGCTGCTTCTAAGGTGCAAGAGAAAACCAAGGACAAAGTCTGTCCATATGTCTGTCATCCAGATCATGCCATAGGCCTGGCTCCCATGCTGTCGTGTCCCTGCTGGCTGCAAACAGACACTTCTCTTTGTTTGCTCTGATCAGTGGTCTTTGCCTTTCATTCATTCATGGATGCATCACAGATAAGATGCAAAATAGTCACTGTGTTCATGGTTCTTTCATCTCCCTCATGGACACACTGACACACTCAAGTAAGCAAAGAAAAACATTCCATGTCAAAGGAGTCATGGGCCGATTCCATGCCTTTGGTATGTGGAAGAGCTCCCTCATGGCCAGGTGGGAGAGGCTGGAGTTGAGTTGCTAAGTGCAGCAGTTGAAAACACAATGTCCCTGCTGTGCATGAACCCGGCAGTTACTGTTGGAGTTAGTGGTGGACTGTGTTGGTGATGCGGGTGGGTGGGGAGGGACGGTTTGCTTCCCTGTGAGTGTAATAGCTCAGCTCTGCTCTGGTCCGTGAGGTCAGAGACATTGTCCCTGAGGATGTAATGGGGTTGGAGGCAGATGAAGGAAAGGGTGCAGTAGCCATGAGATGAAGCAGGTGGCTGGCGGGCATCTGGATACTTAACTGAAGAGCTTGATTTGGTGAAAGGAGGGCGACGGTGCTCCCAGGTTACAGCTTCATCTCTCGTGTTCTGTCACTGAGTAGATAGTGACAACATTAGCTAGCACACTGTAAGCAGGTGCAATGGGGTATGAAGGAGAAGGCAGGACGATAATGAATTCCAGACCAGCCTGAGCTATACAATGAGACCATATCTCAAAGAAGGAAAAGACATACTGTAATTGAACCTGGTTTTGAGTGGGCAGGGACTCCATGTTGGCCCTGTCCATCCCTTACCAGCGATTCTGACAGTCGCATTGGCTTCTGCGGTGGTTTGAACCAGACATCCCCTATAAACTTGCGTGCTGAGTGTTTGGCATCCAGCTGGTGACAGTTTGGGATGTAGAGCCCTGCTAGAGGGGTTGTGTTGTTGAGGGTGGGCTTAGGGGTGTCATAGCCAGCTCCCCTTTGCTAGAGCTCAGTTCACTCTCCTATTACTGTTTTCCACCTGCTGTGGCAGAGGTGATGCCCAGCCTCTGCTCATGCCATGCTGTCCCCTGCCATCATGAAGCTTCCCCTAGAGACTGCAAGCCAAAATAAAAACTTTTCTCCCGTTAGCTGCTTTTTTAAAAAAAAAATGATTTACTTTTTAATAAAAAGGTTGCACACATAGATCCCCCTTTCTCCTGTCCCAGTTCTGCTGAGGGTCTTCGATGGGGTTATAGGTCTTCATTGTGGAGACCAAGAGGCCTCAGTCAGTCTCTGCAGGGTGGGGAAACATGGTGTCTCCAGCTGTTCCCATCACACTGAGGCTCCTACAATCCCCCCCCCCCAGTCGGTCTCTGCAGGAATGGGGAAACATGGTGTCTCCGGCTGTTCCTACCACACTGAGGCTCCTATAATCTCTAACCCCCCAGGCAGTCTCTGCAGGAATGGGGAAAGATGGTGTCTCCGGCTGTTCCCACCACCCCGAGGATCCTACAGTCTACCCCCCACCCCAGGCAGTCTCTGCAGGAATGGGGAAACATGGTGTCTCCGGCTGTTTCCACCACCCCGAGGCTCCTACAATCCCCCCCCAGTCAGTCTCTGCAGGAATGGGGGAAACATGGTGTCTCCGGCTGTTCCCACCACCCCGAGGCTCCTACAATCTCTCCCCCCCCAGTCAGTCTCTGCAGGAATGGGGGAAACATGGTGTCTCCGGCTGTTCCCACCACCCAAGGCTCCTACAGTCTCCCCCTGCCCTGCATGCTGAGGCAGGGGCTTTGACCAGCCACCCAGAGGTAAAGGTGACAGCTTCCAACACAGTCAGCCCTTCCTGCTCCCTAAGGAAACTGAGAGCCACCCCTTTCAGGACAGAGGAGTTATTAGAAGAGGGTGGCACGATCTGTTTTGCAGTTTGAACGAGCTCCTCATTCAGTCCCTGGACCGAAAGGGCTTCAAAGCCAGGCGGGCGGTGAACTCCTCTCTCAGCCTGGCTGTCGGCTGACTGCGCTGAGCTCACTCACTCACGGCACTCTGCCTGGAACACATCCACGTCTCCCTCGGCGCCTCTCCCTCCCCTCCCCTCTCCTTGCTGACATTTTCACTCCACAATTCAGGTTGCTGCTCAACCAGCCCCAGGGACTTCCCTAGGAGAGCCTTTACAAGGGGCGACCGGCTCAGTTTGGGGGTGTTTCCAAACATGCCCGGCTTGCAGATGCCCCTGGATAGAAGAGGCTGATTATACTCTGAGCATCGCAAAGGTTTCCCCTCAGCACAGGAGCGCAGTGCCAGGGTGACATTTCAGACTGGAGTTATGGGTTGCATATTTCTGCATGTTAATTAGACGGGGGATGCCAGCATTCAATAATGCGATTGTTTGGCTTCCTGCAAGGTCCGCAGGAAAACAGCTGCCGGCCCTACACTTTTTGGGGACAGAGAGATAAAGACAGGGGTGAAGAGACTTCCTGCTTGTCATTAAAAAAAGCGAGACCGTCTGGAGTCCTGTTCTTTGGCGGGCCCTGGAAGCAGTCTGTTGTGATAAGCTCTGTTGGCAGACTCAGCCGCAGAATGTTCTCTGTTGATAATGACAGTCACCAAATGAAATATATGCTGTCATTGGCTGTTCTGTGCCTGAAGATGGCGAGGCTGAGGCCAAGGGAAGTTGTACTTAATGTCTACATCATAGATGTTGGAGATAGTCCTGTGGGCTCTTTGTTTGTTTGAGGCAGGGTCTCACTGTAGTCCAGGTTGACCTGGAATTTAATGTGTAGTCTCAGGGTGGCCTCGAACTCACGGTGATCCTCCTACCTCTGCCTCTCAAGTGCTGGGATTAAAGGCGTGTGCCACCATGCCCGGCTCAGTTCTGTGTTTTAATGCTAGTCATTATCTATTTCATCTGAAAATGAAGCAAGATTATTGCAAATGATGCAAGGTTATTATATTAGCCTGCTGTCTCTTTGATCTCCTATTCACTTCATCATTACAGAGGAACATGGAATTATAAGACATTAGTTTATTATCCTTTTGTGCTGGTAGATTATACTTTCGCAGGGTGGGGCAGGCGGGAAGAGGAGTTGTAAAGAGTGATGGCAGCTTTATGAGTGATGCCGTCATGAGGCCGAGCAAAGTGGTACAGATTGGCGGTTATTGAGGTGTACGTGCCGGAGTGGGGAGACTGCCCTGAGGCGGGAGATTCAAAGCCACATCGACAGTGCCGGTACCTGGAGATTCCCAGGCAAGGATGCAGGTATGTGCTCTGCTGTCCATTTGTATGTCCTGTGAAGAATGACTGACAGTATATGACGGGCCTGGGGAGACACAGAGGTGCAGTCAGTCATGGACCCTGCCCTCACGGAGCTTGTAACCGACACTGACAGGTGCAACAGCATCAGCAAAGGATGAGAGCAGGGGACAGAAGTGCACTTCTCTGTTAACATAGGGGAACTGATGGATAGTGCATCTCGGATCCGCTCCATGGGGTCACAGGCATCTCGGAGGACAAGCAGATGCTAGGAGCAGAGGAGGGGATGGGTACAAGGACCGTGAAGTTTAGGGGAGATGCTGGAAGCACACTGGGGTGAGAGCCAGCAGAAGGCAGCTGGAAGCCATGCCTAGAAAGTGGGCAGGACCAAAGCATTTAGAGCTTTGAGGCCAAGGCAGAACCCTGTTAGCTAGATGGCTGCATTCAGATACTAGATGTCTATCTGTACTTGATCGAGAAGGAGAATAAAGCTTTTTTTTATAAATATTCCTAGATCAGGGGAGATGGCTGAGTGGTAGAAACACGTGCTTGCTTGCAAAGCCTGCCAGCCCAGGTTTGACGCTAAAGCACCCATGTAAAGCCAGGTACACAAAATAGCACGTGGGTCTGGAGTTCGTTTTCAGGGCCAAGAGGCACTGGCATGCCCTTTCTCTCTCTCTCCCCTACTCTTTCACTCTTCGTCTTTCCTTGCAAATAAAGTATTTTAAACATTCCCCAAAGAGGAAATGACTTTGCCTCCTTGAGGTTGACCTTGCCTCGCTGGAAATGGATGCTGTGTATGTCTACTCACGGGATGTCACTATGCTCCTGGTTTCTTTCTTTTCCAGAAACTTAGCTTACTGTCTACGTAGAAGGCAGGAAAAGATCGCCCAGTATCCCCCACCCCATTCACCCTGAGCTAGCCAGGGGCCACCAGAGGCATTTCTGCTGCACCGGTCCCCTGCGCACCCCTCACCCACAGAGCAGGAACAGTTCTCTCTGTCTGCCGAGAGTGAGTTGTCCTGAGCCCACAGCAGCGAAAGAATCACTTGGATACTTGTTGGAAATTGTGACTAGGCATCCCAACCTGACCTTTTGAACCACGGTACGCATTTAGTGTATTTAGTTGTGTGCACATTAAAGCTTGAGAAAACTGATATATGCTCCATCAAGCAGTTCAGTGATCAAGCTTTCGTTCCATGTTCACATCTTATTTCTAGTGCACAGCCTAGCACCTGGTATAAAGATGCTGGAAGGAACGGACAGCAGGATGAGTGGTACCATTGTGTGAGTTCAGAAGTTACAGAGATCTGATTCATTCTCACCGAAGATCCAGGGTCACTGTCCTCCTTAAATATTGCATCAAGCTCTAAAACTTGATTTGCAGTCCCCATTAAATTTTTAAGTATGTGTCACATAGTATTTTCTTTGGCTTGCTTGGTCGTAGTCAAGGATGGTGTCCGTTAATGAAGGCATTGCCCTCCTCTTACCAAGCCCTCCCCGTCCCTCTGCAGTCACCACCCCTGCTGAGTTTCATTGTAGAACGAGTTCTGAAAATAGCAGAGAGGAGCGCATTCCCACTTGGACCGAAGCCCAGGCACCTCAGGAAGTGTGTGTTGGGGGAACATGGAGACTGGGGGACAGCGAGGCTCATGCCTCGTAGGAGTCCTGAAGCCTGCCAGGTGATAACCTGAATTAACTTGTTAATCATTACAACTCCTCAAGTGATTTGTACTTATTACTGTTCCTTCAGTGACCCACACATCCTCCACACGGAGTCTGTCAGAGTAGTTCCTCCCTGGCTGGAGTTGGCTTGTCTGTCATCAGACTGCCAACTCTGAATAGGAAGGAAAGTTTTCTAGCAGGTAGGCGTGGTGATCTCAAACCCAGAAGGGCTGGGTTGGGTAAAGACACTTGGGCCCCAAGACAACCGTGGCACGCTGTACATGACCTCCCCGCCTGCTGTTGCTTTACAGAGACGGTCACGGTGCTGTACTCTCATTGAGCAGAAGCCCAAGGCCAAAACAGATTCTTCCAAAATCAGTTCATTCAAAGGCCAATTGGAGAATGATTAAGGAGTTTTGGAAGTTCTAGGTTTGCACACTACCCTATCCATGCCTCACTCCTTGTACTTTTGCCTCCCTTTGTTTTGGCTCCCAAAAGTCTTAGGGCAAGACCAACACAAAGGAAGGAGTAAGGTCAGTCAGCCCAGGTGGCTTTAGGCCTGTCCTTGCAGATTAATACTGCCTATGGGGGATAGTCTGGGGGACAGACCTTACCGTTGGTCTTGTGTTATGAAGAGCCCAGGATTTTTACTAGAAATGTTCCATTTTGTTTTTAATGTGGGCAGTAAAATCCCAAAATATATTTGTAAAGAAAATATTTGAACCCACTGAAAACAAAGCCACTCGACAGGAGTTCTGTGAAGGTTACTGTGGGAAATGAAAAAGATTTGGAAAGATTTAATTAATAGTAACATGTCGTGGCTTGAATGCCTTCTTGTTGATGGAAAGTCTAGCATGGGCTTGTCACGGTCATCTTCTGAGGACACCATGTAGTCACTTCCGCTTACAGCTCAATGAAAGTACTAGAAAGAGTCTTAGCATAGGTGACCTGGTTGTTTGTATAGTGAGTAGCTTGCTTGCTCTTTGTTTTTTGTTTTTTTTTTTTTTACAACAATAAAATAAGAATTGTCAGTTACAATTTCCTGGGCATTCAGATACATAATCTCAGTAATTCTCAACAAAGAATAGGCTTCATTTTAAACATTAGGACCACAATCTCCACAACATGTAACATGTATCTAGCTTTACTCTCTGCCAACTTCAGCATGGAAGGATTTAGGCAGACCACCTCATTTGTTTCTGCAAAATAGGGACTCCAGACATAAAATTGTTTTCCCTTTGTTAAAAAAATATTTTTATTTTATTCAGTTTACTTTTTTGTGTGAGCATGTGTATAGTATGAGTGGGGGGGGGGTGCATATGGTGTATGAACCCAGGTATGTCGTGTGCAGAGGCTGCAAAACTCCTGGTGTCTTCCTCTGTAACTCATCCATGTGTTTCCATGAGGTGGAATCTCTTACCAAATCTAGAGCCCGAGACGAGAGCTGCTTATTAAATTTTTTTTTTCATTTTTGGTCAGAGCGGCTGACCAGCAGGGCCCGGTGACACTTTAGTCTTCGCTTCCCCCAGCACTGGGGTTACGCCATGGGAGGCCACACGCAGCTGCTTACTTGAGTGCTAGGGAATCGAACGCAGGTGAATCAGGCTCTCTCAGGCTAGTGCTGCAAGAGCTCCTACCTACTTACTGTATCCTCAGCCCTGAAATAGGTTTTCTTAGCATTCTAATTTCGGGGCAAAGACTTAAAGAAATGGTAAACAGTTCAGCAGCTGAGAGCACATGCCAAGCAAGCATGAGGGCCTGACTTACCCTGAGTTCCATTTCCTAACACCCATGTAGAAAGCTGGGTGTGGCCCTACACGCCTGTAACCCTAGTCCCGAGGGGTCAGGGTAGCGAATAGACACTGGATTCTCAGAAAAATGGCTCCACTGGGAGACGAAAGACAGAGAAAGAAAGATGGAGGGAGGATACCTGATGGTCCCTTCTGGCCTCCACACTCATGCATCTACACACACACACACACACACACACACACACAGGTAAGGATGACTGCATCTGGGTCACGAAGTGAGTTAGTGGCCAGGTTAGAACAATGTCCTCTCTCCCCTAAGCTATTTATTGATGTAGTGTGCGGCGGTCTCCTAGTACTACAGACACACATTAGGTTCAGCCAAATGAGGACCATGGTGATGGTTTGGTCAGTAAAGGGCTTCCTGTGCAAGCATGAGGACTTGAGTTTGAACCCCAGAATCTACGCAGGAAAGGTTGGCAGTGGTGGCGTGCACTTATAACCCTAGTGCTATGGAGGTGGACACATGCAGATCCTTGGGGCTGGGTGACCTCCACTGTAGCTTTTTGGGGAGATCCAGGCCAATGAGAGACCCTATCTCAAAAAGAGGTACATGGAGATCCTGAGGAATTACTGGCATATGACAGTTTTTTCTTTCACCATGGCAATTTCATGTCATTCCACCTGATAAAGAAATACTTCACCTGCCTCCAGTCATTTTTTTTGTTTGTTTTGTTTGGTTTGTTTGTTTTGGTTTTTCAAGGTAGGGTCTCACTCTAGCCCAGGCTGACCTAGAATTCACTATGGAGTCTCATGGTGGCTTCGAACTCACGGCAATCCTCCTACCTCTGCCTCCCGAGTGCTGGGATTAAAGGCGTGCACCACCACGCTCAGCCCTCCAATCATTTTTTTTTTTTGTCTTTTTTCTTTTTCCTCTGAGGTAAGGTCTCACTGTAGCCCAGGCTGACCTGGAATTCACTATGTAGTCTCAGGGTGGCCTTGAACTCAAGGCCATCCTCCTATCTCTCTGCCTCTTGAGTGATGGGATTAAACGCATGTGTCATCACACCCAGTCTCTTAGGCTTTTTTAAATATTTATTTTGTGTGTGTACAATGTGCATGCATATGGGAGCCAGAAGTCTATGTTTGGTATATTCTTCAATCTCTCTCCATCTCATTTTGTTTTAATAATTTTATTTATTTATTTGCAAGGAGAGAGAATGAATGGGCCTCTAGCTACTGCAAATGAACTCCAGATACATGTGCCACTTTGTGCCTCTGGCCTTAACAGCTGAGCCATTTTTCCAGCCCATCTTATTTTTTGAGACAGGGTCTCTCACTGAACCTGGAGCTTACTGATGTGGCTAGACTAGCTAGGCAGCAAGCCCCAAGGATGCCGTGTCCCCAGCTTTCCAGTGCTGGGGTTACAGGCATGCACCACCACACCCAGCATTTTCTGTAGGTCCTGGGATCTGAACTCAGGTCCTCAAGAGCTTGCATGGCAAGCACTTTACTGAATGAACCATCTCCCCAGACCCCTGTGCCCAGCAAATTGTAAACTAATTTCGAGAAACAGTAATTTGTGTTGGCTCGTTGACAAATCAGCTAATCATTTATTAACTTAAAGACTTTGAACTTGAAAACTGAAAGCAAGTGCTTGCTGGGAAAATCCACATATAACTGACAAATTTAGATGAGTCTTTATTTTTCTGGGTATTTCCTTCATAAACTATGTATGCGTATATCAGAGATTAAATTGATTTCAAAAATGATGATTTTGTGAATGTGCTATCAATTGAATATCCCTGAAACTGAGTTATAAAAGTATAGTTATAAAATGATGTTAATGGTCTCTTCCTTCCAATTTTCAGTAGGTTCTTACTTATACTCATTGACATTTTTAAACATCTAATTTTGAAATGAACATGGTATTTTTGGTATATTAATTATATTAGATGCCCAGTAAAAGTTATTTGAAGAGCTATATCACTTTTTTTTTGTTTTGTTTTGTTTTTTCAAGATAGGGTCTCACTCTAGCTCAGGCTGACCTGGAATTCACTATGGAGTCTCAGGCTGGCCTCCAACTTATGGTGATCCTCCTACCTCTGTGTGCACCACCACACCTGGCTTATATCACTTTCTTTAAGAAAATTAACATATTAGCTGAAGCTATATGTGCTTACTGGTTCTCTGCCTGGTTTTAAACTAGTCTTTTCAAGTTTAGATTTCTCATGTGTTCTTGTCATGAATTTGCTCATATGGGAGCATATTATTTACTTACTGTTTTCTTTAAGAAAACTTGAACAATTATTTGTTTTTACAAATAAATTTTCAGAAGGAAATCTATCACTTAGACCACTGATTATTTGCTTATATGAATCTACCTTTTAAGACTTGTAGTTTAAAAAAAACCAGGTCATTGCTAGATGTGGTGGCCCATGTCTTTAGTCCCAGCACTCGGGAGGCAGAGGTAGGAGGTTTGCCATGAGTTCAAGGTGAGCCTGAGACTACATAGTGAATTCCAGGCTAGCCTGGGCTAGAGTGAGACCCTACCTCGAAAAACCACACACATGGAAAAAGACCATCTTTTTAAAAAGTCTTGCTTTATCCCCCTCTTAATTTCAAGCATATTTAACTTCCAAGTTAGCTCTTCACTTGGCAAATAAAAAATACACATACCTATTAAAATGCCAAAATGCACTCCATGGACCACACAAAATTATATAGCAGAAGACTACAGGACTTAAAGTGAACTATGTTGGAGAAAGCGTGGATGGCTGTAAGAGAAGGTGGGCTGTTACCTGAAGCAGGATATGGCAATGACACCAATGAAACAAGAGTTTTCTGTTGAAACTTGGCAAAGGTTTGTTCCTACCCAGTGAGACCTGGGTAGTCAACCCTGCCATTCAACTCAAGAGGTGCCACGTGGTGCTGGCCGACCTCCTTTGAAAATAGTGCCCTGGTTCCCGCCTCACGAGCGAAGGTGACCTCAACTCTGAGGTCTAGGAGTGTATTGACAGGAATGCATTTGTATTTTCTGTAAGACTCACTCCTAATAAGACTTAGCATTATGTGAGTGCCTATATATATAAAGATGACCAATTGAAATTCAAATGTAATGAGAATAAAGCTTTTCTATTCAGCACAGCCTCCTTTGTTTTTTATACACCCAAACCATGTGGCTTTTCTTCTCACCCCCAGAGCACTCTAATCAGCCAGATAGCTAGTAACGACATTCCTTTCCAGAAATGAAATATAGTACATTCTAGTTTACCAGTTATATTTTATTTTATTTTATTTTATTTACTATCCTGAGAAATTTAGATGTGAAATCTTGGGGGGAAAAAGTGAAGTATTTCTTTTGAAACATGCAAATGTGCCTCTCCATTGCCTAGGAAACTATTATGGGACACCCAAACCTCCCAGCCAGCCGGTCACTGGGAAAGTGATTACAGCGGGCGCCTTGCACAGCCTTCAGTCTGGCTCCAAGCAGTCGACGCCGAAGAGGACCAAGTCCTACAATGATATGCAAAATGCTGGCATAGTGCATGCGGGGAACGAGGAGGAGGAGGATGTGCCTGAAATGAACAGTAGCTTCACAGGTAAGGCCGCCTCTGTTCCCACCCCCCCCAACCCCCAAGCGGTGCCACAGGGGAGGTGGGAAACATTGCTAGAAAGTGCAACCCTGGTACTGTTCTCCAGAGGACTTCAGGATGGTCGCCACAATTCAAAGTCTGACCACGGGGTGACGAGGGAGGAGGTGGTCCTTCCCTCAGTCTACATGTCATGCCGCTCCCCAGGGGCCTTTGAGCTCCACCCAGTGTCTCTGTGAAGAGCTGGGAGTAAATGTGTGCAGGAAGGGACGCAAGACATCTCAGGCTGGTTTCTTTCTCTCTCTTTTTTTTTAATTTTAATTTTATTTATTTATTTATTTGAGAGTGACAGACAGACAGAGAGAGAAAGAGGCAGATAAATAGACAATGGGCGCTTCAGGGCCTCCAGCCACTGCAAATGAACTCCAGATGCATGCGCCACCTTGTGCATCTAGCTTATGTGGGTCCTAAGGAATCGAGCCTTGAACCGGGGACCTTAGGCTTCACAGGCAAGCGCTTAACTGCTAAGCCATCTCTCCAGCCCCTACAATATGTTTTTAATCAAAATTCTTTCTTGGTTCTTTGAATTTTATCTTGGTCTTTAAAACATCTTCATAATAATGTCAGATCACTATGAGTTGAAATAGGAAAATGTGTGTGCATTTTTAAATTGGTTTAATGTCAGCTGATGTTATATGGTGGGCTGCCCACATCCTCTTCTCCTTACGTTTGTTAGTAGAGAAACTACAATGGAAGTGTATCATGTGGTCGGTTAATTTATGTGAATCATACACCCTGAAAGGGGGCAAGATGGAAAAATCAGTAATCTAGCATTCTATCCTGCATGTCCATATTATATTACATACATGGATTACTGATTGTCTGAAGCATTTAGATCTACATTCTGAGCTATGTGTTCCCAAGCTGAAATAGGTTGTGTATTACGAAGGGTTAGACAAGACCAGACCTCTGGACAAGGTCTGGCAGTAGAGGCCCCAGAGGATGGGATAGGTGTTTCTGCATGAGCACAGTGACTCAAAACTATTCAAGCATACTTCTCGAACACAAGGATTTGACCTGTGCATCATAACACAAAAGGAAGTAATGGCACACATGCCTGATTGGTTCTCTTTGTTTATGTTCCTGCCCTTCTTGTATGCTAAGTCTGTTCTTTCGGTTGCTCCAATCTGTTCTGTGACTTATATCTTGTTTCCTCTTTGCTTCTTCTGCTTTCAGTTTTTTAAATTATATTTTTATTTATTTTTTTAGAGAGAGGCAGGGGGACATACCAGGGCCTCTTGCCACAGCAAACAAACTTCAGATACATGCACCACCTTGTGTATCTGGTTTTACATGGGTACTTGATGATCAAACCCAAGCCATTAGGCTTTACATGCAAAATGAGCCATCTCCAGCCCCCTGTCGTTTCATTTTTTTAATTTCTTAGAATTATAGCTACGGACAGGTTAGCCATTTTCAGCATATTAGCTCTTCTTCTGTCACAATGGCCTTTTCTCACATCTCATTACACTCTCATTACTAAGCTAGACTCAGCCCCAGTGAACGGGGAGATGAGTCAGCCTGTTACTTCCCACAACAGCCATGTTACCAAATCGAATAGAATATTCAGGAAAACGTGTATTATGGCTGGATGCTATCAGTAGCCAGTATGGGCCTCTCTGATGTTTTATCAGTCACTAAAGATGGCAATAAAATTATTTTGATGGTTTTCTTAATGAGGACAGTAGTGTTGCTCACCCGTGTTGCAAGGAGTGTTGGACAAAGAAGGACCGGCATTGGATATAGTGGCTTGTTTGTTTGTTTGTTTGTTCAAGGGAGGGTCTCACTGTAGCCCAGGCTGATCTGGAATTCACTCTGTAGTCCCAGGCTGGACTTGGACTCACAGTGATCCTCCTACCTCAGTCTCCAAAGTGCTGGGATTAAAGGTGTGCACCACCACACCTGGTGGTAATGGCCTTTTAAACAGTATTTTAAGCTTCATTCATGTATAAATGGCCAGCATTAGATATCTTCTATCTTTCTCTAAGAATTTGATTCCATGAAAATGCCATTTTTTTTTCAATTAGGATGGGGATATACCAATAGCTGACCTTTGCTTACAATTTCTAGAAGAAATTTGCCATTTTTATGCATACTTTTATTAAAATCGACCGATTTCATCCTTTGGGGCTATTTCATGCATTTAGAGTAGACCTCACTAAAATGAAAACAGATTATCAAGAGAGTGTTAACATTTCTTTTTTAACGGCACCCAGTGCTTGAACGCCTTGGTAGCTCTGTTTGTAGGACTAGCGGATGGTGATCTATCCCACTGCCAGGTGTGGTCATGGCAACAGGAGGCCCCGCCCATCACTGCAGTCAAGCACCTCTGCCCGAAGCTGGAAAAGTCCCTTTACCTGTCGTCCAGTTACCTCACAGCAAGGAGGCGTTTTTGGTAGACGGCAGGAACAAAGTGGTGGTGGGAGCCATAAGTCTTGATGCTTCAGGAATTTGGGGTGTCTTTGAGAGCAGCAGAGCTTTTCTGAGCTGTTGGGTAGACAACTCAGGAGTTGGGGTGCCAGGCGCTCACAGTCGCACAAAACTTCCACAGAGTCAGGATTCAGCTTCTTGCATCATGAAGTAGATGAAACCAGAAATATTTTATTGTAGCGGCTATAGAGCACAAGAAAAGGAAAGTAGGCAGAGCTCAGAGGGCTTCTCAGAAAGTTTCTCTGCAGCCCCTGATTTTTTTTTATTTCCAAGGAGAGGAGAAAGAAAGACACTCCCCCCCCCACACACACCCACAGGTGAATGAATGGTCCTCTAGCCACTGCAAATGAACTCCAGATGCATGCACCACTTTGTGCATCTGGCCTTATGTGGGTACTGGGGTATTGAACCCAGGCCATTAGGCATTGCAGGCAAGTGTCTTAACCGCTGAGCCATCTCTCCAGCCCCTTGATTGGGATCTTTTATGGGAGTTTACTCTTTAGGCGCTGACCCCAGCTTCCATCTCAGGTGTCTGGGCACCACCAGGTCCAGCAAAGGGAGGGAGCTCATCTCTTAATTTTCTCCTCTAGGAAAGAGAGATAAGGAAAATCCAGATTCCCCTATCCCATTCCTGACCTAGAGCAAAGCGGAGGCTTTGAGGGCTTCTTCAGGGGAAAAGAGGCAGGAAGCAGTAGATTCCCGGTTGTAGGGCACGTTTTCCCCCTGCAGGCTCGAGGACAGTAGACAGTTTTAGTTTCCTGTCGAGAGCCTGCCCTATTGCCCAGAAGCTGTGTCTCAGAACAGCTAACCTCCTTGTCATTCCCACCTGAAACCCTAGTGTCACACTTTCTGCAGAAAGTGACGGCCAAGCAGTGCCCGCTGTGCCCCTGGCACCAGAGAGACAAGTCGAGGGCCTGGGAGCGCGCTGACCCAGGCTGGGAGGAGAGCGAGGAGAGCGCAGCGGGAGCGAGGACGCGTGGTGTGCACAGTGACCCTGAACGTGATCTCCAGCGACGCAAAGAGAAAGCAGAAAGGAGAGTGAGAGGAGGGATGGATCGATGGAACCAGGCATGGAAGTGGTAGCCTTGACCTTCGTTGAAGTTACCTTCATGTCGCTGGGAAAAACCACTGACCCAGAGCAGCTGATAGGAGGAATTTTTTTTTTTTTTTTTTTTTTTTGAGCTTACGGTCTCATGGTTGGGGAAGTTTTCATCATGCAAGACAGAGGGTGGTAGAGCAGAGACTGCAGATCACATCTGGCTGCAGGAGCTGGCATGAAGCAGCAAGTGTGAGCGCATCTCTGGCCAGGGGGAGCTGCATATAACACCCCTAAGCCCACCCCCAGCAACACGCCTCCTCCATCAAAGCTCCACCTCCTAAACTGACACCAGCTGGGGACCAAGCATTCAGAACACATGAGGCTGTGGGGACATGTGATTATGCTTCCACAGTATGCATATGTCATGGGACACCCTCAATCAAGGAGTGTGTTGAGTGAATGCCCCTCGCTTACCAAACTGATGATCTCTCATACACTGACTCATACTAAGTCCTTCAAAAACTTAATACCACCCGTTCTATGATGTGTGCATGAAGAGAACTGCACCGGACGTTTTGTGCTCTGTATCATATCAAGTTGCAATCCACCAACCATTCTTAGCTATGAGCTCCGAGTAACATGTTCATGAGGTCTTGGCTGAGGCTAGGCCAGCTACAATACAGACATGCGCATCATACCGAAGTGGAGAAATACTGTGGACCCATTTAACATAACTACTTACCAGGAAATGTTGAGAACCTGCTGTTACTGCTATTTTTACTGCCCTTGGCTTGGACCAATTGCCCGAATGCAATGCCTGTAGCTAAACCCCAGCGAGCCCAGATGCATCCTGGGTACAGTTCATGTGCCTCGGTACACATGCTAAGCAGTGAACACAGCCAAGGCCTGAGGTCTGCACACCAAGCGGTGACGGTCTTTCACCGACTGTGCCTGAATTACATGGCCAGTGAGGGCGAACACTCCTGGTGCATACTTAATGACAGAGTTATGCTGTTGGCCAAAGTGCACAGCTATTTACATAACCCCAAAACTTTTCTGAAAGCATTTTGTTCGACGTAGACAACTTGGAAGCCGTATAATAAATCACCACCCTGTTTCATTTAGTAACTACATCTGAGAGACATCAGAACTGCGTTTCATCATGGTTGAAGGTTAGGTAATACGAAAGCATTGTTCTGAATATTAGGTAGTAAGGCTGTTTGGGCTATTTCTCTATTGCTGACTAAGGGCTGGATGACACTTTTCTAAGCTATTTACACACTGAAGAGGTCACATTGTGTCCATAACATCATAAAGCCCCAGTGGTACATGTTGGAGCTGCCATTCCAACCCTAAACGTGTTATTTATTTATTTATTCCTTTGAGAGAGAGAAAGAGGCAGAGAGAGAGAGAGAGAGAGAGAGAGAGAGAAGGGGCGCACCAGGGCCTCCAGCCACTGCAAACGAACTCCAGATGCATGTGCCCCCTTGTACATCTGGCTTTGTGGGCCCTAGGTAATCAAACCGGGATCCTTTGGCTTTGCAGGCAAGCGCCTTAACTGCTGAGCCATCACTAGCCCCCAGATGTGTTTTAGATCAACTTCATTGGACCTAGAAGCCCCAGAGATGCTAGCTGGTTTTGCATATGGAGAGATGCACATAAATCTATGACAGGATAGTTTAATCTAAGCCTCAGGAATGTTTTCTTGCTGGGAGCTCAGGGTCTCCGAGTCATTTGCAGTGGTGGCAATGGGGGGCGTGTGTCATCTAGAAGGGTTCCATTTCTTTGCCATTGTGAATAGAGCTACAGTAAGCGTGGGTTGTTCAGTGTCTCTTGGGAAAGCTAGAGGCTCTTCAGAGTTAGGTCGAACCTTTTCATTCTTTGCAATTTCTGAATTTATTTAATCATTTCAAAAGGATCCTTTTGGGAGGGTCTGATCTTCACTTTTTTAAAAAAATATTTTATTTATTTATTTGCAAGCAGAGCAAGATAGGGAGAAGAGAGGCAGGGAGAATGGGTGCAACAAGGCTCTCAGCCACTGCAGACAAAGTCCAGATGCGTGCGCCACTTTGTGCATTTGGCTCTATATGGTGCTGGGCAGCCGAACCTGGGTCGTTAGGCTTTGCTGAGCCATCTCTCCATCCTGCTTCTGTATTTTTCTTCTTTTTTTTTGTAAAACTTTTACTAATCTGCACTCTTTGACGCAAGTTGTAAAACTTACTGCTGTTGGTTTGGTGCAAGAAAATGACTACGGTATGAAGCAGCTGAGGCGGCTGGGGGAGGGCGGCCACCGTGGTTTCAGGCATGGCGCTCAGGGCTTCCCTGCAGGCCCCGGGTTCTGCGTTTCCTTCCTCGAGCTAAGCCAGTCAGGGTGGCCCCCAGCACAGCGATGCAAGAGCCTGCAAGCTCAGCGCATCCAGCATCCAGACGCTTCCTCCTGCTCTGCAGTCCCTGCCACACATCCGTAGCTGACCTTCGGCGCTTCGCCTTGTATCATTCCCTGTTCCTGAACCAACCTCAGAGTCAAAAGGTAGAAGACTCCGGAATGACAGGCAGTGTGACTTGAAGCCAAGAGTGTTTGGTTTTTTTTCCTTGCAGGACCACATAGACGTGTAATGTAGGCTGCCATTTCCAAACAGAAGCCTTAGCGATGATACCAGAAAGAGGAGGAAGAGACATGTGACAGGGAAATCCTAGGGGCAGCCTCACCAGGGTGCTGGGCTCTATGCCTGCTCATTCTGTGGGCTCGGCACACCACCATCCCACTTTGGGACAACCTTCCCTCCTGGGCATCTCGCTGCCAGCGCCGCGTCACGCGCCCAGAGCGGCCCTTGTCGTTCCTCCTCTCTTGCGCTATCAGAAATGTTGACAGAAAAATGGCCGTGTGCGGGAGAAGATGGCTACATCCCCCAGTGATGGCCAGGAAGGCCTTGGAGACTAACGTTTAATCTCCTCAGTCTCCAGAAGAATTCAGCCAGAATGTCAGCGTGGCCGTTTGTGGATTCTTTGATGAGATCACCCCAAATGTTTGTGGTGAATAAGAAGTCAAGGAGACGGAGGCACTTAAAGCTTTCTTTTAAGACCCAAGTCACCCACATGGCATGCTATTCTGGGGTAACTGTCTTGGTTGTCACAGGAAGAGACTCTTTAGTTTCCCCAACGAGGCCCTGTTGACTTGCCGGCCCAGCTCTGTCCATCTCCGCACTCTCGCGCCCTTTCAGCTTCATTGGTCAGTCTGAGGGTTTACAGTGTCCGCCAAAAATGTTTCAGATAACTAGTACAAAAAATGTCACTGAGTCTCTTCTCAGTTTGATCCTTTTCCTTTTTTTTTTTTTTTTCTGGATCATACAACCAAACAATACCAACAGAACAAGTGCAGATGGCACAGTCTGGTCTAGAGTGTGGGCGGAGTGAGTGCCCATGGCACGGTCTGATCTAGAGTGTGGGCGGAGCGAGCACGGATGGCACGGTCTGGTCTACGGTGTGGGTTCAGACTCAGTACAGAGTCTTAGGGTTTGTGTTGGGTTAGTTGCTCTCCTTTTTGTTTTGAACTAAATTGAATTTTGTTGGGTTTTGTCTTGTGGTTTCTTTGTTTGGGGGCATTAGAGATTGCTTTGCATATGCTCAGGGCACGTTCTGCCACTAAGCTCCTCCATCCCTAGTTCCGGAGGTCAAGGTGATGCTGTTGCTTAAACAGCCATCCAGGTCAAACAGAAGTCACCACCAGTGTAGTCACTTGAGTCAGGTGCCCCCCCCCCCCATACTCATGTGCTCTGAATGCTTGGTCCCCAGCTGGTGGCAAATTGGGGAGGTGTTTTGCTGGGGGTGGGCTTGGTGATTTTGTTAGCCCCTAGCTTGCCAGTGACAGGTTGGGCTCACTCTCCTGCTGCTGTTTTCCACCTGCTGTGGCAGAGGTGATGCCCAGCCTCTGCTCATGCCATGCTGTCCCTGCCATCATGGAGCTTCTTGAGCCTGTAATTCAAAGTAAACCCTGTCCTCCCCTCAGCTACTTTGAGTCAGGTAGGTGTTTGGCCCAAGCAGTGGGAAGGGAAGTGCAACAGCCAGTGACCAATCAGGAAAGGATGTGGACTTGGTTACTAAGGATATCGATGTCTCAGCCAGATGACCAAAGTAGCACATGTGTCTGGAGTTCTCTCTCTGCCTCTCTGTCTGTCTGTCTGTCTCTCTTCCATCTTTCTCTGCTTGCAAATGAATACAACCACTTTTTTTATAAAACAGAATATAGTGCTGGAGAGATAACTTAGTGGTTAAGGCACTTGTCTGCGAAGCCTGAGGACCCAGGTTCGATTCCCCAGTACCCACGTAAGCCAGATGCACAAGGTGGCGCATGCATCTGGAGTTCATTTACAGTGGCTAAAGGCCCTAGCATGTCCATTTTCTCTCTTTCTATCTGTCCCCCCCAAATAAATAAATAAATAGAATATTAAAAAATAACATAGATGGCTCAGTAGAGTGCTTCCCATGGCATGATGCTGAATACCTTTTGTCTTATTTTCTTTGCCCACCCCGCCTTGGATGAAACAGCCGATTCGGGAGACCAGGACGAGCACATTCTCCAAGACGCATCACTCCCACCTGTGAGCAGTAGCATCCTCGCGGCTCCCATCACGGACCCTTCTCAGAAGTTCCCTCAGTACCTACCTCTTTCTGCAGAGGATAATCTAGGTCCTCTACCTGAGAACTGGGAGATGGCCTATACCGAAAATGGAGAAGTCTATTTCATAGAGTAAAGTATACAGTTCTTTCTTTTCTCTTTTCCTTGCTTTGGAAGCTGAAGATACAGATTAAGTCTCAGAGAACTGGTCGCATACTAACGTTACCCTTTCTGAGACCCAAGGGCTTTGCATGAAAAAGGTATTTAGACCTATCATTCTTAGTTTCATTCTGAAGAGTTGGAGAAAGCCTCGGTTTTATAATTTCCTGAAGGGTTTAGAGGACTAAATCATGGTGTAAACAAATTATGTTTTAATATATAAGCATTCTATTTAGCCATTAAAATAGTAAACTCTTTGCTTGCTGTTCTTAAGTGGGTTGAAGTTTTCTTACTGTTGAGTGAATTTCAGACTATATTCAGGATACACTTTCGCTTTTTAAATATTTTTTTATTTGGCAAAAGGAGGGGGCGGGGGAGAAAGAGAATGCCTCTTGCCATTGCAAATGAATTCCAGACACATGTGCCACATTGTGAATCAGGCTTTACGTGGGTACTGGGGAATCAAACCCAGGCCATCAAGATTTATAGGCAAGCACCTTTAACTGCTGAGCCATCGTCCCAGCCCAGGATGGTTCATTGTATTGGTGATGTGGAAGTATTTTCTCAAAGAGCAAAAGTTCTTAACTTGGATCTCACTCACTTTCCTTTCCCCGTTGTGCATTGTGCTTTTACTGCAGCAGCAGTGGTCCCCTGACTCCCGGGTCCTCTGTTGCGTTCCTTATGGGACCTTACCTTTAGGTCCAGGATCCGGTTCAGGTTAATTTTATATTGCATGACACAAGGCACGCAAATAGGAGTTTGGGAATATGTAGCTGTGAAAGTCTTTCAAAACTACTAGACTTAAATTGTACATGAAGAGCTGTTGAGTATTCAGTATATAAAAGGCATGAACACAAAGCACAAAGTAATGCAAGGCCTACAACAGAAACGGCTGTCGAAACTCTGAAGTCTTGTGATACTCCTCACCAATGCGAGTCAGACTTGAAAGAGCATCTCATTGACTCTGTTGAGATCCACCACTTACTGTGGATCGTGATAGGAGCGGGGAGGTCCAGTTGTTGTATCACAACAGCAGCATGGGCCTGGGAGATTGTAAAGCCTGCAGCCGCTGTCCAACCCCAACACCTACAATGGACAGCTTTCTCGTCTTACAGTGGGAGTGAGGGGGTTATTCATGTTCCTGTTTTTTTCATGTTAATGATACATGCTTATTAGACATAGGGATAGGGGTGAGATATGATAAAATTACAGTAAGTTCATAAGTTCAATTTCTCAAGTAAGATGGAGATAGAAGGTATCTTTCTTCTTTTGAAGTCAGAGAAGTACAGTGGTCAACACAGAAAAGCCATTTAATTTCCCCTATTTTCTAGCTGTGTGATCTTGTGAACTTGAGTTCACCTTGTGATATCAGTTTTCCATATCTATAAAAGGAAGAAATGGACATAGTGCCCACTGGTCACACGTCACAAAAACTAGAAGAGATAGTAGTGTAGTGTATAGTGTTTGGGTGAGTAGTAATTAGTGATTACTGTGGTTAGTCATATAATTTTCATATCATCTGCAGTCACCACAGGTGAATTTCACCATTGTAGAAAGAACAGTAGATGGCAGCTGTAAGCTCAGACCGTTGTACTTACTTAGGTTTTCAACAAAATGCTTTCAGAATTATGTCCAGTAATAATAATTATCCTGACAATATCAGAACAATATTTCTGATGCAGAGTAATATGGAAACTCAAATTCTTGCAAAAGAATGGTACCAAATATTTTGCCCAAGATGGAATTGATAAATTTTGGAAAATCAACTTTAGTACGCTAATAGTAAAATGCTGTCCCCCAGACTATGGCTGACTTATACAAATAGTTTTCCGCCATTCTCATAAATTTAATCAGCTTTTACCTGATGTGAGGCCAGTGTTTCCTTGGCTTAACATCAAAAAGTGTGGCTATAAAAAGCATGACATTATTCTCCAGCTGTTAAATCCCATAGGTGTTAGCTACGTGCACAATTTGGAGCTGGGGGTTCAGTTCAGCAGTAAATCTCTGACCTGGTATGCATGATCCCAGCACTAATATATATACATATGTATACATATATGTATATATACAAATTATTACATATAACCCATTCATATATGCATACATGTATCTTATTTATATGTTAGCTTCAATTATATTAAGTGGTTTCTGAAATTTCAAGTGTCTTTCCAAAACACAACTTTTTATAGTGTCTTACACTGATTAGCAACTTAAATTAGAATTGAAGAATTTCCAGCAAGACTGATAAAGAAATTTACTAATTAAAAAATTTACTAGTATTATTAGTTAAACAGGGACTCAACACAGACCCTGAAGAAATACAGAAGCTAGGAAGGGACTGTTACCCACTGATCTGCACACCAAACCTTGATGACTCTGGTGAAATGATCCAGTTCCTTGAGAGGCACACGTTACCGCAAGCAATCTAATATGAAGCAGACATTCTAAATAGCTCCATAACAATTAAGGAGAATGAATTTATAATCTTAAACTCCTCAAAAAGAAATCTTAAGACCCAGATGATTTTTCTGGGGAATTCCATTAGTCATAGAATAATTAACATTTAATAATGTAATTACCATTAATAAATAACACAGTCTCTCTCTTTCAGAAAATAGAAGAGAAGGAACACTTTATAATTATTTTTATGAAAGATATATTATGCAAATATAAAAACTGAACAAAGTATAGAAAAGATAGCAATGTAAAAATCTTTACAAATATTCTGTCAGGGCTAGAGAGATGGCTCAATGTTTAAAGACGCTTGCTTATAAAGCCTAATGGCCTGGGGTTCAATTACCTAGTACCCACGCAAAGCCAGAAGCACAAAGTGGTACATATGTCTGGGGTTTCTTTGCAATGGCAAGAAACCCTTTTATGGCCCTTCTCTCTCTCTCTCTCTTTCTCTTTCTCTCTCTCTCTCCTTATAAATAAATAATGAATAAAATACTTACAAAAATATTCAGGCATATAGAGTATTCCCATGACCAAGTAGGAATTAATGTAAGGGGGCAATGCTGGCTTATGTGAGTGTGCTTAGCATGCATATAGCCCTGGGTTCAGAACCCTGCACTGCAAAAAATGAAACAAAACAAAACCCAATTCAACAACGTTTACAAAGGAAGGAAGGAAGGGGGGAATGGAAGAGAAGGGAGGAAGGAAGGCAGCTGAGTGTCGTCAACAGTAACAGGTTAAAAGAAAAGGGAATTAGTACGGCGGTGCTTCCCTATGTATTAGTTAAGGCCCCAGAAAGATTTCACCATTTGGTCCACAGTTTCCTCATCTATAGAATGGAGGTAATAATTTTTTTTTTTTTTTTTGAGGTAGTGTCTCACTTTAACCCAGGCTGAGCTGGAATTCACTATGTAGTCTTAGGGTGGCCTCAAACTCACAATGATCCTCCTATGCTATGACTTCCCTTACACGGTGATTGTAGAAATTAAATGAACTGACATTAAGTAAAAGAGATAACTCCTGGCTGTAAGTGGTCAAATAGGTCACAGTGATGTTGAGAGTTACAATATTATCTTTTAATTTATTTTCTTTTAGTGGCATTGCATACATTATCTTACTTTTCACTTTAGTCACCATTTGAGTCTAAAAATCTGGTACAATTTTGGACTTGCTCCCATATTTACAAGCAAGCATGGGGAAATAAATTGATTTGTGCATAAGCTTCAGCAATAATTCTTTTTAATTATTTCATGTTTTCATTTCTTGTTTTGTTCCTTGGACCTGGTGTTCTCACCTCACACACGTATTTGCACAGGGGATGAGGGCTTCCTGTAGAACTGTGGCCCAGTATTCCAACCTGCCTGGAGGAGCACACAAAGCTGACTTCTCCCATCCATTGCCTGAGACACTTCTGGCACGGCTGAAGGACAGTATAATCCTTGGGAAGTTCCTATACAGTGTTGGGTCTCAAAGGCCTAAGGCATTGTCCATTGAGACCTTTCCTCTGGAGCCAGCCAGTACCCCCCCGAAGACATCTTAACTTCTGCAGGCTTTTGCTTGGCCTGGGTTCTATTTTTATTAGGTTGCCTTTAGTCTCTCTGAAGCACAAGTTAGGGTGCTGACAGGAAGGGTGCTGTTGGTAGGTGGGAGCCGCTGTGTGAATAGCAGCAGTTCCACACTATAGTGAACATGCTTATGTAATGTCATGAGCAAAACAGCCTTCTTTGTGAATTGCAACACCAAAGATTTAAACTGTAGACGCATTTAAAACATTTTTTTTTCAGACTGATAGCATAAGTCTAGACAAGAGTAGTCAGTACCAGCAAAGCATGTCATTTTGTAATTCAGTTTTCAAAAATAAAGCTGGTATTGCATTTTAAGCGTTCAGGAACTGGATGATTATATCTCAGGAGGGAAATGCCTCCCTACGACTCTCCGGGCCAGTCTACCCTTCAGGATGCAGCTCGTGGGGTTTGCTGTCAGAAAGCTCTCTGCTTTCGGGAAGCATGGCCGTGCAGGACTGCGTGATTCCTCTGTCTTCACGGTTTCCCTGTTTCCTCTGTCAACTCCTCGTTTTTCTTTCTGACTTGCAGCCATAACACAAAAACGACATCATGGTTGGACCCTCGGTGCCTGAGCAAAGAGCAGAAGCCTCTGGAAGAGTGTGAAGACGACGGTAAGAGCTGGCAGGGCCTGGGTTCAGAGTGGAGGACCTGCCCTTCACGTGCAGATTTGAAAGAGCCGTTGAGAGCAGACACGGCTTTCAACACTGACTTTTTACAGATGTGCAGTTCCTAGGACAGCGCGTTGCGGTCCACAAAAACTGGAAGGGATTCAGTAGAATTGTCTCGAAACTTGTTTACACGGAGAGGCAGGTGTACGCTAGTATCCCGCTGGAGTTAGAATCTCGGCTCAGCCAGAGCTGTTCAAATGTAGCCTTGAACTTCAAATAGAGTCCAGAAGATTTTCAGGAGTATAGATGTTTTTGTCACCTCTACCTCTGTGGATGTATTAGGGGAGGAGTTGGGAGCTTTTCTTGTACTCTTTGTGTTTTCTCATTCTTTCCTGTCCCTGGCTTGGGGGAGGAGGAAGCTGGTGTTGGGAATCTCTGTGTAAGTTCGAATGCTCCCATAATCTCTTCAGAGGAAGGGCAGGGTGTTCCCTGTTCATCTTAGGGACATTCTGATTGGCTCTAAGACTTGTTGTTGAAAAGTTTTCTTCAAGACTTCGTGATGCTGAATTATTCCTCTGCAGTAAAAAAAGAAATTAGGACAAAGCAACTATTCCCCATTTTTCAGTAGTACCCTGAATGAAATGTACCACAAATACCATTGAAATTACTTTTTGTGGTAGACTTATTAAATGGGCAATGGTTTGCTTCACTGCTCATGAGTCGTATCTGGCATTTGAATTGTTTGTGTAATTACAGAATACATATTCTCCTGCAAGATACCAGAGCTTTATTAATCCATCCTGTAGTGCAGAGTTGCTGCAAGTATATAAGTTTGGTGTTTGGAAAGAAATACAATCCAATATTGCAAGGGATTGCTCCAAGAGTCTTCCAGAATACATAGTTGCAGGTTACATGAAATGAAGGTAGAATTGCATATCCTATGGGCCAGAGTGACTTCGATATAAATCCATGTTCTAACTTGAGAGGCACGACTAAGTGCCTCATTTTATTTTGTTTGCCTGTTTGAATTGCTAACTAGAAGTGGAGTCAATGTGATCAGTTCTGATATTCTTACATGCTTGGAGAATCATGGGATGTCCCAAGTAGTTGAAGATTGTTTCGTATATAATGCATAGGTTACCATTTCTCAAAGATAAGAACATATAGCACATTCTTCTGGAAGATTTGGTGGAACAAAATGTAAACTTTATTTGATGAGTGGTGATTTTAAGAGCGGTTCAGCCACTCTGATTACCATAGAGTCTTTGATGTCAGTACTCGCTGTAAGTACATTGTGAGTCTATGAAAGTGCTTGCTCCTGTGATTTTGTAGACGGCAGGAGATTGCAAAAGCTTTTACTGAGAAAAAAATGGTTAGTGGAATAAAAGCAGAAAGAAGAGCCACTGAGTGTTTTTGTTGCCATTTAAAATTCTTAGAATCCTTACTATTTGTGTTAATGTTACTTCCGTTCACACACACTTATATCGAATTCTTACTAATTGTGCTAATGGTTACTTCCGTTCCTGCAAGTCTATATTTATACTCTGAAATACATTTCATTTAGTAATTATGCCTCCAACATTAGAATTCATATATCCTGCTCCTTGTGGAATTATATGTATGCCTGTGTGCACAAAACATATAATCAGATGATGACAGGCCTCATTTTATAGTTCCAATCTCCAGTTGACACAGAGTTGCTTGCATTACTGTTCATACTATGACACAAACCCAGAAGACACTGTCGACCGCACGTGTCGTGCGTGCCTGGATTCACGTGCCCATGAGATGTCACACAGTGGTGTCACCCTTAAATATTGTGTTGATGCTGTGTTCCCTCCTTCCTATCCTCCAAACAGCCAGGAACTAGTCTGGGAGTTTGATCATTGGTGTATCAGTGACACTTCAGTTCCTTTGTCTTTGTTTATTTCTGTTAGATGTCAGTTCCTTTGTCTTTGTTTATTTCTGTTAGATGTCAGTTCCTTTGTCTTTGTTTATTTCTGTTAGATGCCTCTGCCCTTTCCCTTTCAGCCCCAGGGCACCGTGTTAATTCACCTGGTTTCTATCCCAACTGGTTGCCTCAAAGAGACTTCAAACTCAGTCTCATTGAAACCAAACTCTTGACCCTCTGCCACCCTATACTGTGTGCTCCTCACCTTCAATGGAGGGCACACCCATGTACACTGAAAAGTCCCAATGATTGTCACCCTTGTTTACAACTGCTTCCCACCCATGAGCCAGCTAAGCTCACATGGCCTGCTGTGTGTCCCTGGAATCCATTCTCTATTTAACTTTCTACTTCTCCCATTCCTGGTCTGAGCCACGTGGATCTCGTATCCAGACTTCTCATGCTGCACTCAGAGGTTCCCATGTAACTGTGATGATGTCATCACTGGCCACCCCTCACCTGTTCAGTGGCTCAGTCTGCTCAGTAACTGCTCTCTGGTCTGCGTCTCTCTCTAAGCCCAGTGTGGTTCAGCCACCCCTGCTCTCTGCTCTGCACACCCGCTGGGCCTCGCTAAGTTGCAGCCCCACCCCCACCCCTTAAAATACGCTTACACCTCTCAGATAGTTGCTGAACACCTTCTACGTGACACACGTGTTCTAGAGCCTTCCGATGTGCCTATTGTATACAACAGGCAGAATGCCCTGTTTACACAGAGCTTAAATTCTAGTGAAGTTTCACCTGAGTGTTTTGTTGAATTTTGTCTATCTGTTAGACTATATAACTTGGATACTGTTTGTATCACCTTGGCTCTGGATCAGATCAGACTACTGATCTTAATAACCGTGCTTTTAATTTTTACTTTATTTCTTCTGTAAATGTTTTTGTATTTCTGTCTGTATGGATTTAATATCTCTGCCTCCTAGCACAGGGGCAAGCACATCATATGCCTCTGCAAGTAATCATTGAAAAAAAAGGTAAACAAACAGTCCCAAAACTAATGTTAGGTGATATCAAAACAGGCATTGTTATAAAAATTTTATTTAAATTTAATAATTCACGTTAGAAAAGACTGCCAGTGGAAATGGTTTGCAATTAGATAATCTTTAAATCAAGAGTTGACAAGTAGTGTTAAGATCATGTAGGTTACGTAAGTCAATCATGTATTTACCACCCATTTAAGAAATAGTTAGTACCTCACATGTTCCAAACCACCCTAGGCACTGATCACGCCACAGGGGTGAAAACAGGCTTGACCTCTATTGTCTGTGTGTTCATGGAACTTCCAGCGTATGCCATAGCCACCTGCTGTGTAGCTAGGGAGCCTTTAGGAACAAAATGAGTTTTATGTGTGATGCTGGGTTCTCAGTCACAATCACATGTCTTTCTGACAGCCAGGGGAGGTCAAGAATGAAGTCTCTCGACTTCTATTGCTGGCTGAAATCATTGAGAACATTTTCCTTTGGACTGTTTCTGAACCATTTGGCTTAGAAAGTTTATTTATAAATAAACACAGACCCAGTGGACTCTGTCTCCCAGTCCCCCTTCAGGGCAGCCTTCAATGTGTTCCTTCCTTGATGTACATTGTGGTGAGGGGATTCATCTTCATAGCTCCTGTCTTGAAAGCCATTGAGCTCACTGTACAGTCGGGTTTCTCAGTTGGACCTCACCGTCCATGAGTCAAGCTCAGTGTTACTTGTAAGTTAAGTGATGCTTTAATTGTGAGTGTAATTGCTCTTCTGATGAGAGGATTATTGGAGGATTAAAAGGACTAGTATTGAAAGGTCCAACAGCTTTATTTGCTGCAAATAAGGTTTGTAATAAGTGACTTCCCGCTCAAGAACGTGGAAACCGCAACAGTTATTTGTCATCTTTTACAACCAATCAAATCCTATTTTGACATTCAAGGAAATGAGCCGTGTAATTATTTTGCCAATACCAGCTCTTAACATTTGTGAATTACACTGAGGTTGCGCGTGTGCTAGCAAAGCCAGTGAAACAAACCGCGAGGACGGTAAGGACAAAAGCAAGCGATGTGATTTGCTACTGTTTCTCTGAGGGCATTTCTTCTTGGTGCTGGTGTCTGAATTTCTCTCTCTCTCTTTTCTGTGTCTCATTCCTTTGGAGAAGAAGGGGTACACACGGAGGAACTGGACAGTGAACTAGGTAACCCCCCCCCCCCGCCCTGCTGCCGCTCCTGCATGACTTCCCTGCATGGTGGCATGCTTGTCCCCCGCCCTGTCTGCCGCTCCTGCATGACTGCCCTGCATGGTGGCATGCTTGGCCACGTCTGTTCAGTTTGTACGTCTCCAGTTCACATCTCCCCCTACCTTATGCATGAAAGGCGGTCCTGCAGCCCGTGGGTTTACCTGCAGGCTTCAGGTACAGACATGGAATACATGGTACCAAGCAAAGAAGAGGTGAGAGCAAACTGAGAGCAGAGGGAGAATACGTGGATGGTGGGGGGGCTTAACAAATTCAGGATTGGAAACGAAATGACCCTGAAACTTTCACGAAAGCCAACTCAGCCTCACTATTTTACCTGCGTAGTGTGGAGGGTTATTTACATGAGTCATGTGGAAAGCGAAGCAAAACAGAAACTCATGAGACGCATTGTTAAATTATACTATTTATTTATTTGATAGATACAAAGGGACACTCCAGGGCCTCGCTGCCACTACAAATGAACTCCAGACGCACATGCCACTTTGTGGGTGTGGCTTTATATGGACACTGGGGAATTGAACCCAGGCCATCAAGTTTCGCAAGCAAGCGCCTTTAGCTACTGAGCCATCTTCCCAGACACATTTAATGCGTGCTGCAGGAATAGTTGAACAAAGTAAAACCAGCGCCAGGTTGGATAGTTCCCGAGTCTTACGACCACATCATTTCTGAGTCACGCACTGCATGTTGCCACCCTCGTAGTCACCGTGGATGTCTTGGGAAACTGACGCAGTATTTATTTGTACAACTGCCCACAGGAGGTGTGAATTCATGCAGACTAAGTCTTACCTACGCTAGCTAGTATAGTTGAGGAATAATTTGCCTGAGCAGATAATGCCACGCTACCCCCCCCGCCATTGGAATATGTTGAATTATAATTCGTGTGAGGTATATTGTGTCAGATTTGGACACTAAAATTAGTTGCATTCCATCTGATGCATCCACCAAGGGGTATATGGAAAAGTAAAGTGTACGTTTCAGCCAAGTTGCAGATGAAAGTCTTGGCTCATAGAAAAGTGACCATACTGACCTTTTTTTTTTTTTTTTTTTTTTAGGTAGAAAATTGTTGGGTATAAATAGATGTGAATTCTTCTAACGTCACTGTGCCTGGCATTTTGAGATTGTCTTCCCATGGAATCTATATTCTATTTATTTATTCATTTGAGAGAGAGTGGCAGAGAGAGAGAAAAAGAGAGAACGAATGGGAATGTCAGGGCCTCCTGACACTGCAACAAACTCTAGATGCATGGGCAACTTTGTGCTTCTGGCTTTCCGTGGGTACTAGGGTATTGAACCTGGGCCATCTGGCTTTGCAAGCAAGTGCCTTTAACTGCAATGCCATCTGTCTAGGCCATGACTCTGTATTTTAAAGATGCTTAATCCTCCATCCAGTGGTTATTGTGGTAGCAGCAGCTTGAGGTTCACATAGTGTCAGAATAATTCAAAACTGTTTGTCAAAAATAGAAGAATTTATCAATTTAGTGCTATTAGATAAGCTAATTGAAAAAGACAGAAGTGGGTTTTATGTGTAAAAAAGTGAGAGTCTTAGGACCTTAGTCATTTGCTAGATGAATTTCAACTACTCTTACTACCTGAATAATGCACGTGAGAGACCCCCCTTCCCTCCCAGGGGCCTGTACCTAGAGCACATCCTTGTGAGGAGTACCACCTTAATTGCATCTATGGAAACTTGAAGTAGAAATTCCAAGTAATAAGTTTCTGTATTTTCTTTTTTAAAAAATAATTTTATTTACATAGAGAGTATGTGTGTGTATGGGTGTACCAAGGCCTCCTGCCACTGCAAATAAACTCCGAATGCATGCACCATTTTGTGCATGTGGCTTTACATGGATACTAGAGAACTGAACACAGGCTTTCAGGCTTTACAAGAAAGTGCCTTGAGCCACTGAGACATCTCTCCAGCCCCAAGTTTCTGTAGTTTTTTCCAAACAGTTATGCTAGTTTGGGATCTATCCTATAATGTTGAAAGTTAAATAAAGGATTCTAGTACTGTATATGGAATGGCCCCTCTCGTGGTCACAGCTGTACTTAGGAGATGGTTTGGTGTGGTCGCAGACATGTCTCGGGGATAGCTCAGACTGCGTGGCTCCCTCATGTCTTTGTTCCCTCTTTTCACTGACTGTCTTACCAGCTCATCGATTTCTTTCTTCCCCGCTTGTTGACTCTGTGGCCGGGACCAGTTTGTAGACCTTGTTGCTGCCCCATAAAGGACCGCATAAATAAATGCAGAAAAGGGAGCTCCCTTGGGAGTCTTCCTGAGCACGTGTCTGCGTGATGAGTGCGCAGTTACTAAGACAAGTTTTATTATGTATCTCCTAAGTCTCTTGTTGGACTAACCAATACTTCCTTACAGTCCTCTGTCCCTTTAACATGGACAAGGGAGGAATGTGTTCCATTACAAAGAAATCGCCCAAATACCAAATATGTCCTCATAAGTAGGGTAACCATAACACTTGAGTGTGTATGTGTGTGTGTGTATATATATATATATATATATATATATATATATATATATATATATATATATTGCGCATATGTATTGTACGCACACACACACATACACACACGCCATTTTCAAGTCACTTTAGATTCTATTCACAAACTCTCTGCCTCCCCCCTTTTTTAAAAGTAAAAATGATCTAATTTCAAACAAAAACAACTGTCAGGTTTTCAGTGAGCAATGTGAGTGCAGACTTGATAAGGAATCTCTCTCTCTATAACCCGCCTCTAGGAGGCATGGCAGTTGGCTTGGGTGTTGGACCCAGATCCTTTCATTACTGGGCTGTCTGCCATTTCTGGACTCCCTTGTTTGAGCTGGATCAGGAGCTCCACGATGCACTTCAGATCTGCAGATTTTTATCATGGCCTCTGCAGAAGTCTCCCCGGAGTGAAACTCACCTCCAGAACCTTGATTCTTATCACGGCCTCTGCATAAGTCTCCCAAAGTGAAACTCACCTCAAGAACCTTGATTCTTATCACAGCCTCTGTGGAAGTCTCCCGGAATGAAACTCACCTCCAGAACCTTGATTCTTATCACGGCCTCTGCAGAAGTCTCCCTGGAGTGAAACTCACCTCCAGAACCTTGATTCTTATCACGGCCTCTGCGGAAGTCTCCCTGGACTGAAACTCACCTCCAGAACCTTGATTCTTATCATGGCCTCTGCGGAAGTCTCCCGGAGTGAAACTCACCTCCAGAACCTTGATTCTTATCACAGCCTCTGCAGAAGTCTCCCAAAGTGAAACTCACCTCCAGAACCTTGATTCTTATCATGGCCTCTGCAGAAGTCTCCCTGGAGTGACTCACCTCCAGAACCTTGATTCTTATCACAGCCTCTGCAGAAGTCTCCCAAAGTGAAACTCACCTCCAGAACCTTGATTCTTATCACAGCCTCTGCAGAAGTCTCCCAAAGTGAAACTCGTCTCCAGAACCTTGATTCTTATCACAGCCTCTGCAGAAGTCTCTCCGGAGTGAAACTCGTCTCTAGAACCTTGATTCTTATCACAGGCCTCTGCAGAAGTCTCTCCGGAGTGAAACTCGTCTCCAGAACCTTGATTCTTATCACGGCCTCTGCTGAAGTCTCCCCGGAGTGAAACTCGTCTCCAGAACCTTGATTCTTATCGTGGCCTCTGCAGGAGTCTCTTGGAGTGAAACTTACCGTCCAGAACCTTGATTTTTATCATGGCCTCTGCAGAAGTCTCTCCAGAGTGAAACTCACCTCCAGAACCTTCTTTTGGAGTTACAGAGCATTCATGTGACAAAGCTAACCTGGGGAGAGAGGAGAGAATGAGCTCCCTTCCAATTAAAGCAAAGCCAAAGAGTTGACATGTAGCATTGATTTAAAAAAAAAAAAAGAAAAAAAACGATTTTCAGTCTTTGTACTGACATTTCCCTTACAAACAGAAAATTTTTAAATATTTTTATTTATCTGCAAAGAGAGAAAGAGAGAGAATACAGGTGTGCCAGGGCCTCCAGCCACTGCAGACAAACTCTGGATGAATGTGCATGTGGCTTTACGTGGGTACTGGGGAATCGAACTTGGGTCATTAGGCTTTGTAGGCAAGTGCCTTAACTGCAGAGCCGTCTCTCCAGCCCACAAACAGAAGTTTTGACTCACTAATATTTGCTTCATTGGGGGCACAGTGGTACGATATGAAATTTTCAGAGGAAAGACTCGCAAGCACACAGGCTGTAAAAGTCTGTCTACTCCTTTCCTGTGTTGGAACCTGCGATATGCTGTGTGCAGAGACAAGCGTTTCACCAGCATCCACACCCAGTTCACTAGTGACCTGTGAAGTGAGCCGGGAGAAAGATGGGGTTCAGAGGTGACAAGTCACCAGCTGAAATCCACCCAGCAATAGAGTGAAAAGTGGACCCCAAGTCCCCATCTCAGATCTGGGCAATGCCAGAAAGATCTCAACTACCTTTAATCTCTATTAGTGGAGTATACAGTCTTGACTGCTTCCCACCATTGGTTATATATACTGAGTGCTATCTTCTGGGGTGCTTCCTTTAAGAAAATCTATAATGTAATCATTGTCTGTTTTTTTTTCCCCTTTTTTAGTTTTTTTCAGAACCAAATAGAAATTCTAGGGTAAATGTCTTCCCTTTTTTTGTTGTTCAAAATTGATGTCCTATTTTATTTCTATTTTAAGCATTAGCAAACTTAATTCCTGTTATTTAGTTAATCACCAGATTGGAAGTGAGAAATTCAAAACTATGCAGATAGTTTCTCTGTTCCAGAAATGTTTAAATACAGGAATACTCAGAAATGCCAGTTGAATGACCCTATTGCTGAACTCCAGAGTGCTATTGATAATAACAAGGCAACAGGTCAAAACTTACGGGTCATACACCCTCCTTGCTCCTCCACCCAAACACAGACAGCATGGCTGAACTTCCTGCCTCACTAGTGCAGTCCCTGTGTTCCTAGTATCCTCACACACCCTCAGGCAAACAGTCAATACTCAGTGTTTATTAGATTAATAATTAAGAGCAGTGAATCCATAATACTCTCCCCATTTAATCTAAAAGAAATACTCAGTTCCAATATTTCAGTGTTTTGATTTTGGAAGGAGATCTGGTTCCCTTTATCATAATGTGGTCCTGCCCTCTCACGCAGTCTCCCATACCATGTGACTGTGGATCAATTTGCATTTTTTTTAATCTTCAATTTCCCAACTCTTTAGAAATATTTTCCTGGCTCGTTTTCATTTAAATGGTAATTTCCAGCTTTGTAAGGGAAATCTGTTTCCCAGGCATTTGATTCACAGACTGAGGTACAAAAATGCCAGGTTGGACCCACATCTGCAAATTGGGCCTGTCTTGCATTTTAGTGCTGATGTCTCCTGAATTCAAAGCATCTTTCAAGTAGGCTAAGTGTTTTTTTGTTTTTGTTTTTGTTTTTTTAATAAAAAAGGGGTGGTAGTGAAGAGAAACATCTTTGTTTGAAAACATATAACCTGTTGAGTAAAACCATGAAGGTAATTTCTTCTGGTAGGCAGCTCAGCGCCAGCAGAATATAAGCTTTAGTAATGAGCCAGCATGTATAAACACACAGGCCTCCTCCTCACCCAGGGACTGATGACGTGGGAGTCCCCCAGGGATGAAATCATTATTTAAAATAGTAACTGTGTGATTCCTTGAATTATACTTTTAAAAAAGATATTTGAAAGTAAGTGATGGGCTGGAGGTTTGGCTTAGCAGTTAAGGCGTTTGCCTGCAAAGCCAAGGACCCAGGTTCAATTCCCCAGGACCCGTGTTAGCCAGATGCACAATGGGGTACATGTGTCTGGAGGTCGTTTGCAGTGGCTGGAGACCCTGGTGCACCCATTCTCTTTCTCCCCCTCTTTCTCTGTTAAGTAAATAAAGTATATAAAAAAAGAAAGTAAGTGGTATCTCAAGTGATTGAAGTATTCTATTCAAGTTCCTCTTATAAGTTACTTCTAAGGCAAGAGTTTGAGTCCAGGGAGGGGTTAAAACCCATAAAATGCAGGATATTGCAAGCCTGTAAACCCCCAACTTTAGATATTTGTTCAAGTTAAGAAAGAATTGAAAGCGCAGGAAGGCAAGCAGGGAAGTCCAAGCCCAAAGATGTCCTGACTGGGATGGGGAGAAGAGGCCGAAAGAGAAGTGCACACCTGTGCACGATTCCAGCGAGAACCACACACGTGGTTAGGCGCCTTTGTATGAGTCAAACACCCAATTAGAATGAGCCTGGTCCTCAGACTCAGGTCCTGATTGGTTGATGGATTGGGGGAGGCGAACTCAGGGCAGGCCAGGCCTGCAGCTATGCTAAGCACAGGGAAGCTTGAAGGAGGAGGAAGTTGTGTCTGGAGTTGACGCTTGCAGCCAAGAGAAGCGAGAGTGGCGTCTGTGTGCTGCTCGGCTGACGGCCCATCAGAAGGCTCTCCAGCTCCTGGTCCCTCTCACTTCTCGTAATCTGGTTCTCTTGGGCCATCGCATTATCCGAGCTTGTCTTAAGTACACGATCAGGGTGACTTTAAAATCAAGTTGCTGTGCGAGAAAGAACTGTTGGATGCCACCAACCATAACCTGGTGCAGTAGGCCTTTCCGGAACCTAATAGGTTCTTGTAACAGAACTCATGATTACCTGGTTAGTAAGTTAATTTCAGACTTTGATATGAAACCCAGCGAAGCATAGCTGAGTTGTTGGAAGGCAGCTACAGATCGGATTGTTGTCTTGCCAGCCCATTGGAAGGGTCGGAATGGCTACGTGTGTTGGTACATGTTTACAGGCCCAAGAGGCCAAGGCAGGAGGATTGCAAATCTGAGATCAGCCTAGAGTATCTAGTTGAGATCCGCTCTTGACAGCACCCCTCTGCCCCACAGGAAAACAAAGAGAATAGTATGTTCCCACCTAGGTGGTGAACTGTCCAGCAAACAAGGCCTGTGTGTCTCTTTTACAGATAAAGTGCGCCACGTGGGCCGGCCTGCTCATAACACAGAATTCTAGATGTGTGCAGTTCAAAACCCACCTTCTTCTGGACAATTTTATTTGCTCAACATGTAAATTAGGAACAGGGAGAAAAGAAGATGCAGGTTTAACTTTCTTTCAAGGAAACAAAGCAGGGTTATTGTATTGAAAAATGAAAAGTAATAATTTTCACCTCTTTTCTTGCTTGTGTGGTAAGGTGGTCTGGAAACAATGAGAAGACTAAATATTTAAAGTAAGAACTAGGCATTCGGGGCAAGTTTTAACCATTTCCATTAAAATCTAATAGTTGACAAGAAAGGCAGCTGGTAAT
This sequence comes from Dipus sagitta, assembly GCA_036346955.1. Taxonomy (NCBI): domain Eukaryota; kingdom Metazoa; phylum Chordata; class Mammalia; order Rodentia; family Dipodidae; genus Dipus; species Dipus sagitta. Next base: position 74,564,343 of record CM070784.1, on the reverse strand, counting down.
GCATTTTATTAAGTTTTATCTCCTTGAGTAAAATACCAGCAGATAAAGCATTGCTCTTCATGTAGAAAAGTGCCGAGAGAAAAACAACATCATAACACACACCACTTTTTAGTTAGAATATATGGTTTTGATTGGACCTAAAGCATGTTTTGCAAACTTTTCTCTTGTCACCTTTACTTGGTTGTTGATAATCTTCAGGCTTTTCTTGTCCTAAGGGTTCTTTTCTTTTTCAGAGCTGCCTGCTGGTTGGGAAAAGATTGAAGACCCCGTCTATGGTGTCTACTATGTAGAGTAAGTGCTTGTTAGTAACCCACATGTCAGTTTGTACCCCTGCACAATTACGCACACTCATGTTGAACTCAAAATGCCAGTGTTATAAGGTACCAAAGTAATTAGAATAATCATTACTTTTTTGGTGTGTGTTTGTATCGATGCCCACAAGGCATGGCACACATGAGGAGGGCACAGGACAACCTCACAGCGTCAGTCCTCACCTTCCACCTTGTTTGAGATGGGGTCTGGCTTGGGAATTTTTTTTTACTGTTGTGAATGCCAGACTAGCTGGCCATGAGCGTCAAGATTTTCCCATAGCCACAGTCACGTTAAGCTTACAGATACATGTGCTGACTTGTGTCTGCCTCTACATTGATTCCAGGGATCCAAATTCCAGTCATCAGGCTTACTTTTCAAGTGCTTTTATTTTTATTTATTTATGAGAGAGAGAGAGAGAGAGTGTGTGTGTGTGTGTGTGTGTCAGGGCCTCCAGCTGCTGCAAATGAATTGCAGATGCATGCGCCATCCTGTGCATCTGGCTTATGTGGATCCTAGGGAATCAAACCTGGGTCATTTGGCTTTGCAGGGAAGCACCTTAACCACTAAGCCATCCCTCCAGCCCCTCAAGTGCTTTTAATCACTGAGCCATCTTCTCAACCTGCAAAGTGTTAATATTAATATTGAATGGAAATATGAATGAAGAATTTAATAAAGAAGAAAGTATCCAGTGATTACGAGGATAGTAGAAACTACTATTAAAATCAGAAAGGCAGGACTTGAGCCTCAATATCACCAGGGATTAACATAATCCTGGCATATGTCTAGTGTTCAGTCAGTAAGTGTCAGTTGAAGGGATGAATAGGAAATACCAGCTTGCTGGAGGGCAGATGAACAGGTTAGGTTTGCAGCAAAGGACATGTTTGGTCTACTACCTCTTGAGCTCAGGCCCAAGCTTCTCAGTAATTACTTATTTATTCTTTCTGACATCCTAAAAGGGTTAGACAAATCTTAATAATTCATGAAATGTTGCCAAGAGCAGAAAGGAACTAGGAAAGTAGGTTACCATGCAAGGCCTGTGATCTGGGTTCCTCTTTGCCTGTCCCTTGCCTGGGGACCACAGAGGTGGCTTCTGTTTTCTGAAAGGTCTCAAGCCTTTCCATAAGCTCTTCAGGTGGGTCTTCCTCTAGCAAGGACATGTCCTTTTTTTTTATTTTTTTTATTTTTTTTTTTTTTTTTTTATTTTTTATTTTTTGGTTTTTCGAGGTAGGGTCTCACTCTAGTCCAGGCTGACCTGGAATTCACTATGGAGTCTCAGGGTGGCCTCGAACTCACGGCGATCCTCCTACCTCTGCCTCCCAAGTGCTGGGATTAAAGGCGTGCGCCACCACGCCCGGCTGTTTTTTTTTTTTTTTTTTTTATCAGAACCATCAATTAGGAAGATTACAAAGAAAGCAAAAGCTGTACTGACAAAAATATGCCTTGGATGTTTTCCTCTGAAAAAGATGAGAGAGAGAGAAAGAGAGGAGAGAGAACTAATAAAATAGAGATAACTAATAAAAAAGATTCTTTGAAGCCAGGCATGGTGGCACACACCTTTAATCCCAGCACTCAGGAGGCAGAAGCAGGAGGATCATCATGGGTTTGAGGCCAGCCTGAGACTACATAGTGAGTTCTGGGTCAGTCTAGGCTAGAGGAAGGTCCTACCTCAAAAAAACAAAATGAAAATGAAAGACTGGAGAGATGGCTTAGCAGTTAAGGCTCTTGCCTGCAAAGCCAAAGAACCCAGATTCTATTCTCCAGGACCCACAGAGCCAGATGCACAAGGGGGCGCATGCGTTTAGAGTTCATTTGCTAGAGGCCCTGGGGCACCCATTCTCTCTCTCTCTCAAAGTAAATAAAATATTTAGAAAACATAATAAGGACATAAATCTTTGAGAAAGCAAACGCCATATAAACATTGACTTTTGCTATCCTTCTTGGCCAATAAAGATAGCAAGCCTGCTTTCTCTCTGTCTGCTGCTGGCAGTGAAAAGTCATTGGAAATGCCCTGTTCATACGATACAAAAATGTCAGGCTCTAAAATGCTTAGCATCTATTTTTTGTTGTTGTTTAATGCAAGCATCTTATTGGAAAAACAAATAGGAGTTCAACAGAGCAAATAGATGTTCCCTCCCTGTTACCTAGCAAAATGAATTAGGGGCCAGGCGTGGTGGTGCACGCCTTTACTCCCAGCACTCAGGAGGCCAGTGTAGGAGGGTGTGAGTTTGAGGTCAAGTTGAGACTATATAGTGAGTTTTAGGTCAGCTTGGGCTAGAGGGAGACCCTACCTCAAAAAAAAAGGAACTTGTTTGGGGTATCAGAGAGGCAGGCGAGGTCATTTCTGTGACCCCCGTAACATAAATTTCCTCTGCCAGTTGCAAAGGCTCAAAGGCTGACTTCCCTACAGCTGTGCTTGGAGGTGTCTGCCACTGCAGGCCCACCTTACCTCGCCACCCTGCCAGCTGGAGGATTGCTCTGGTGTGAGAATAAACGTGGTCTTAGAGGGGCAGGGTGATACCTTATTTAGTTCTGGTTCTCTTTGGCTTTTAAAGTCTCGTTCACAGACATGTTAATGGTAGAAAAATTCTTAGAATGTACGTACCTGTGAGAATTAGGAAATAAGTAAATAGACCTTTAATAGAAAGGCAACCGATCTGTTCATCCTGTTTGATAAACCTATCTTTAAAAAATAAAAGCCTGGAAGCTAGGCGTGATGGCACACGCCTTTCATCCCAGCACTTGGGAGGCAGAGGTAGGAGAATCATCTTGAGTTTGAGGCCACCTGGAGACTACATAGTGAATTCCACGTCAGCTTAGGCTAGAGCAAGACCCTGCCTAAAAAAAAAAAAAAAAAAAAAAAAAAAGCCTAGATTAAAAAAAATTAGGGATCTGAGGAGATTGCTCAGTGGTTAAAGACACTTGCTTGCACAGCCTGCTGGCCCGGGTTCCATTCCACAGTCCCCATGCAAAGCCAGATGCACAAAGTGGCGCATATATATGGAGTTTGGTTTTGGTGGTGATGATGTACCCATGTGCCCACATGTTCATTCTCTTTCTCTTTCAAATAAATAAAAATATTTTAAAACTCTTTAGAGTTCTGGTTCACATCATGAGTGTGGATATGGTCCCACACTCTTACTGAGCTGCACGCACGCGCTCCCACAGGAATGGTGTGTGTGTACATTTGTGCAACTTACATGTGCCTGCACAGCAAGGCGGTCACCCACGCAGCCGTCTGACCAGCACTTGTGGGCGCGTGCGTTATTCCATGCCCTGCTAGTTGCACAGTCGTCTGGAATATCCGGGTCTTCGTCACTCTGTGCGCATCACGTCTGCTCGGGTTGGCTGTGTTCGGAGTGTCTTCGCCTGGAGGCTGTACCTTAACCCTTCCTCTTGGCCAGCTGATTAAAATAGTTGACAGATGCTTGTGGGGTCCCTTTCACCGTGCAGCTTTCAGAAAGGCTACGGAAAGTTACTTGACTGTTCTGCCATTTATATGTGACAGACAGCATCACATAACCATTTTATTTTTCAGTGAATTCCATAATCTACTGAGTTGAAGCAACTTCCCTGTCAGTGATACCTTGGAAATTTGGGAAGGCCATTGGTCAAAGCCCTAGAACTTGAGAGCATTCAGACCCGAGCTTGGGTAACAGTCAGTACTAGTTACGTCAGGTTAGGAGAGCTGCTAACCGCCAAGAAAGACCCCTTCCTTCCCTGGGTTCACCATCGCCGCATGTACCATGGCTTTGCTTTCTGAGAGGTGACTTCTTCAAAGTCAACCATTTTCAGAAAACAAAATTACTTGGCAAAGTCCAGAAATAGCAAATACAAAATTTCATTTAAATTTTTTCTTATTTATGTGTATGTGAGAGAGAGCAAGTATGGGTGCACCAGGGCCCCCTGCCACCACAAACAAGCTCCAGCCACATGCACCACGTTGTGTGTCTTGACTTTATGTGGATACTGGGGAGTCAAACCCCGGCCTGTGGGCTTTGCAAGCTTTAACCACTGAGCCGTCTCCCCAGCCCACATACAAAGTTTCAAATGAGTGCTATTCTGGAGAGCATGATGAGGTCTCAGGCCATCCTGCTCCTCCGAGTTCAGGGTGTAGAGAGACCCCCATTGTGTAGCTTCCCCTGCTCTCTGTATTGGTCTCCGTCTCAGGAATCAGGCCAGCTTCACCATACCCAAGTGTTTATGTTAAAGTAGCCCTGATTTTACTCCCTAATGGGCCCAACACAAAAACGAACTGGCACTGGCAACTAGAATATTCTAAAGAGAGACTGTGATGCTGTTGCCTTGCAGTGAGAAGGTAAACGCTCTCCTTGATCAGGAAAGAGAAGACCCTCATAGTGGCAGTGCTCAAGTGTGTGGTCCTCCTTCCTTGCCAGTCTGTTACTGTGCCTAATTTGTAAATTAAACACTGTCAGAAAAGACCGTGGTCCATGTAGAACTGAGGACTGTTCTGGGTTCCAGGGGTCTGCAGGACATACATCCCTTCTAAACAAGGGGTTACTTCCATGTGGATAAGAACAGGACTGGCCTTTTGGCATTTATGAAGGAATTCCTAATAAAATGCATGGACAACTGATAGCTCAGGGCTTGGTGTGTGTGAACAGTGGAAATGTCGTGTTATTTTCCCATCTCTTTTGCACGGTTTGAACACAAGAGCTTGCTTTGCCCGGTTCGAAGCATGTGACTTGTGACTGACGTGCTGGTAGGCGGAATGTTTCCCAGCTGAACACCGTTTCCATCCCTCCCCAGCCACATCAACAGGAAGACACAATATGAGAACCCGGTGCTGGAAGCCAAGCGGAAGAAGCAGCTGGAGCAGCCGCCGCCGCCGCCGGAAGGTGGGCTTGTAGCTGAGGCTTTTACCCGAGCTGGGAGTGCGGGCCAAGCGTGGGCACTAACACCCCCGTGTGGACGGAGCTGGCTTCCACGATCGAGTCGTGCTCTGGCTCTGCCAGGTGGTGGGATCCAGAACTGCTCAGCCCTCCCACTCAGCCCTGCATTGCTAAAGGGGGTGCCCAGTTCAAAGGCACCCAAACCTCCACTTGACTTTAGAAAGCAGTGTCTTTTAGAAAGCCCCAGCCACACCTGCATGGTAACCTGTGTCGGAATCCAGGCCTGTTATAGCACTCTTGAAGTGGAGTTACTGGGAGCAAAACCACCATGTCATCTTAGAGACATTACATGCAAGAATCAAAGTGATTCTGAAAAGTTACTAATTCATGTTTTTATACAGATAGGAGTAGTTCAATAATTATTAATTTCTCTGTTGCCTATCCTGATACCATTCTCACAGGTAAGCACTACGCAGAAATTTTCTGTAGCTATGCAAATTTCATAGGTCAACAACAACCATGTCACTTTGTGTATAATATATATGTATGCATCTACACACACACACACACACACACACACACACGTAGGTATATGTAAATGACCTGTTTTCCTTTTTATATCTTATATCTGTTTAAGTTACAGATTTACCTTATCATTCTAATGGATGAGTCCTGTAACACTTGATGAATGTTCTACCAACAGTCCATTTATTAATACATATTAATGTCTTCCTAAGTCTTTATTATGATCTTTTATTTTATTTATTTATTTACTTTTTCGAGGTCGGGTTTCACTCTAGCTCAGGCTGACCTGGAAATCACTCTGTAGTCTCAGGGTGGCCTCGAACTCATGGCAATCCTCCTACCTCTGCCTCCTGAGTGCTGGGATTAAAGGCGTGCACTGCCACACCCGGCTTTTATTATGATCTTTTAAAGTAATTGTTTTCATGCCGCTTAATATGTGGACATCAAGCACATGAATGTCAACTATAACACTTCTCTTTCTGCAGCAATGAACAGAATTTTGTCCTTACAAAAATGTCACATGGTGGTACCTGTTCCCATGAGCTAGTTCTCCAGCCCTTGAACATAATAAAACATAGAACTCGGGTTATTGGTTAGCAAGCTTTTTCTATCAATGGCCTCATTGCAAATGCTTTAGGCTCTTTGATATGTACAGTGCCTGTTATATAACCACTCATCTCTGTCATTGTAATATGAAAACATATACAGATAATATGCAAATGAACAGGCATGACTGTGTTTCGACAAAAAACAAAAACAACTTTAGGAATACTATAATTTAAACCTCATATGTTTTCATATGTCACAAAATACTCTTTTTTTTAACCTTTTTAAAATGTGCAAGCTATTTGTAGCTGACAGGCTTCATATGGACATTTTATATTGAGCCCAGATCAGCCATGGCTTGCCACCTGCTGCCCCGAGCTAGGTAACTTACATTGTTCCTAGAGAGAACATGCATGTGTGTGTGTCCGTCCATTTGGCAGTTGAAAAGTTGTCCACCCTACTCTCCTTTGTTCTTAAAAAGGACTTTGTACATGGTACTTTTCCTGAGCTGTTAAGGCAGAGCAGTCCTTGATGAAGAACATGTTAGCTGAGCTGGAACGTGACTCTGCCATCCAGCTCAAGGGTCAGTCACTGCAAGGAAACCCTGGGCCTCCAGCAGGCGTCCGACGACAGGACTCACGAGTCCTGGCAGGGGCTCTCCTCGGGGTTAAGCGGCAGCCGAGGCCCATATCTCCAGCAGCACCTACCCAGGTCACTGCTTATGGCGAGCCCATGCCTCCCTTAAACTATGCTTCTGATGCAGCGGCCCTTGGATGATTCCATGTTTCACATACACATTTAACTTAGTCTCACTTGAAACTCTCCGCCCAGTTACCTGGAGGTTTTTTATTGGTTAGGTCACAATATTTATTTCTGCGCACATCAAGCGGGAGAGCTCAAGATCTTTCTGTCCTGCCTGCAGCTCAGCAGATACCACTGATGGCTTTCTTTTGTGTGCTTTCTGCTGTTGGGCCATAGGTTTGACTATCACTGCAAAGCAGGTATGTGGACCGCTGTGTCTTTGCTTTCTCGTAGAATGGACGGAAGACCATCCATCCCTTGTGCCTCCTAGCGTTCCTTCCCACCCCCCGAGCAATCCGGAGCCAGCGAAGGAAGTCCCACTTCAGGGTAACATGGGCTTGTGGTTACATTTTAGCTCTACACTTTCTTCTACATGTGTATATGTGTGTGGTGTATGTATATACATGCATTTTAGCTCTGTAGTTGCTTGTACGTGTATATATGTGTGTGGTACGTATGCATGCGTGTTTGTAGGCACTGTGTGTGTGTGTGTGTGTGTGTGTGTGTGTAGGTGAGAGGTTGATGTCATGTGTCTTCCTTAGTTGCTAGCCTGATTTGGCTATATTTGCTAGCTAGAGAGCCCCAAGAATTTCCTGTCTCCACCTTCCCAGTGCTGGGAGTCCAGGCACACGGCACCATGCCAGGTGTTTTACCCAGGTACTGGGGATGGGAATCCAGGTCTTCCTGCCTGCAGAGCACGCACTTTACCCACCAAGCCATTGTCCCAGCCTCAAGTTTCATTTTTGTAGAGGTCCCTTAAAAATAGAATCTTGTAACTCCCAGGTCTTTCATTTGATAGTGAAATCTGTAAGTAATGGAATCAGTCCTAAATGCATTTGGCCGTAAGACCTGCCAAGTATTAGGAGCCTCCCTGAATATATTTGTAGTAGTCTAAAAATAAAGGTACTTGTTAAGTGATCATTGAAAGCCAACTTTGACATTGAAAGGCAATGTTGACATTTTTTGGCTAGGAAATTCTTGGTATAGGGGTACTTGTAGGATGCTTGGAGGTATTCCTGCCCGCTTGATGCCAGAAGCATGCACACATCCACACCTCCGGCACTTTCTAAGTGTAAGTGGCTGTATGTTTTGCAAAGTTCTTTCCCCATATTCCTGCTGCTATTTTTACATTCATATGTTTGACAACATTTTAGCGAATGCCACTTACGTTGTAGAGTCCCCCCAGAGAGGACTGTCTTAAAACCTGGAAACTTCCAAACCTTGCTACTTTCAGGCCTCATTACTCCTGACACCAAAATGATTTTTATTTGGGGGTGTGTTTAGATTTTGAGGGGGGAGTTTGAGGTAGTGTCTTGCTCTAACCCAAGCTGACCTGGAATTTACTATGTAGTTTCAGGCTGGCCTCAAACTCGGTGATCCTTCTACCTCAGACTCCTGAGTACTGGGATTAAAGGCATGCAACACCATACCCAGCTAGATTTTTTATTTAAAATGATAAAAATAGGATAAGCATCATAGTTAATAGAATTAGGACATTCTGATGGTACAGAGACATTAAAAAACAATGTAAAGCTTAAATTCCTATGAACATGTTCAGCAAGATCCAACTGTGTTAGATATAAAAAGATACATAAAATAGCTTATTTTCATGCTCCATTGTAGTGTTCATGAGAAAAACTTTCTCTGCCAGTTGATGTGATTATTAGATTAGTATTAACATGGCTTATAATATAGCCAGAAAATAAACATAGCCTAGAATAACATGTTAATTAATATCAGCATGATTGTAGCCTCCTCAGTAATCTCTTAAACTTTCACTTATTTATTTATTTATTTATTGGTAAGGAGAGAGAGGGAAGGAAAAAGAGAGAGAGAGAATGAATAGATACACCAGGACTCTTGCTGCTGTAAAGGAACTCTGGGTACATGCCCTACTGTATGCATCTGGCTTTACATAGGTACTAGAGAATCAAACCTAGGCCAGTAGCTTTTGCAAGCAAGCGCTTTTAACTTCTGAGCCATCTCTCTAGCCCAGTGACTTTTAATGCACAGTTCCTTCTTTGGCTCATGTCCTCTCACTTCACCTCTCTTACAAGAAGAGAACTACACCAGCCTCTTTAAGTTCCTTGTGCTGGCCCAGCTGTGGACCACTTCTGAGAGCTTGCCTAGGCTCTTCCCCGTATGCAGTCATCTTTTCCTCCCGCTAGACTGACTCCTGCTCATGCCAGGTCTTTGGTAGAGTCCCGTGTCATAGCTGCTTTTAACCATCCTGTACTGCTCATTTATGGACTTTAATAGTAACAATTCAATTCGTGTTTATTAGTGTTCTCTTATTTAACTGTAATTTCTTCATTAGGCTTGAAATCCCATGGAGGCATGAGACTATAGTTGATTTTTATTTAATTTGAGAGACAGAGAGAGAAAGAATACGGGCATGTAAGAAACTCCTGCCACTGCAAACTAACTCCAGATGCATGTGCCACTTTGTTTTTGGCTTTATGTGGGTACTAGGGAATAAATCTGGACCATCAGGCTTTGCAAGAAAGCACCTTTAACAAATGAGCCATCTTTCAGGCCCCTGTAGTTGTTTTTATTTAAAACTTAAGTGTCATTTGATTCAGGTATATATTTTTTTGAGGTATGGTTTCCCCCTAGTCCAGCCTGACCTAGAATTCACTATGTATAGTCTCAGGGTAGCCTCGAACTCACAGTGATCCCTCTACACCTGCCTCCCAAGTGCTGGGATTAAAGGTGTGCACCATTGCGCCTGGCTGTAATCCTTTGATATATATATATGTTCTGCTGGAATTATTATTGAGGAAAACGGTATACCTGTATGCATGTGGCCACATATGCCTACACCCAGCCAGTGTTCTGCACAAAATCATCCCAGAGATGAAATACATTTAGCACTGAACTATTCAGGTCCTGATTGTGCCAAATGCTTAAGACACCGGCTAAGAATCCAGGTGGTGTTTATCTGTAAATTTCACCTCAGATTCTTACTTTTTCCTAGTTCTCCCTTCTTCTTTAAAAATCAGTGTATTCATTTTGTGGTACTCGGGTTAGAACCTAGAGCCCCTGGAGTTCCAGTCAAATGCTTGTAACGGAGCTAGAGTCTCAGGCCCTAAGCCTTCCCCTCTTGTTTTTTTAATTTTTTCTGTATCTTCGTGAGCTCTGCTGAGCCTCGCGGTGGACTAAGAAGATCCAGCCTGCTGCTCACTCGTCTTGGTTCTTGCACAGCAGTCACTGTTGATTGTACCAGCAGGAGGAAGACGTATTGCTGACTTGGTTTGATAGCTTATACTAATTTCCACAAGTTTAGTGCTTAGCCAAATTCTCCTGAACGAGTATGTTTCAAATCCCAAAACTGGTCATATTTTTTTTTTTTTTTAATTTTTCTTAGGTTAACTCTCTAGCTTCAAGCTTTGACTTAGAGAGAAATTAAAAATAATTTTTTAATGAAAGTCAGGGGGTTTAATTCAGCTTATAGCTTCAACAGGAAGCCTGTCATGGCAAGAAAGCATGCCAGTAGCAGACAGCGAGGGTCACAGCTTCACGTTAGCAGGGAGGAAGTAGCAAGAACCAGCAGGGCTTGGCTGTAACCACTGAAGACCCACCCCCAGCGACACACTTCTCCCAGCAAGGCTCCACCTCCAAGGCTCCGCAGCCTTCCCTAACAGCTCCACCAACCAGGGGTTAAGTGTTCCAGCACATGAATTTATGGGGGGTATTTTACACTCAGACCACACAACACAGAGATACAGCCACATTGTCCCATCACCTTCTGATGAGAGAGATTTTTGTGGTCTTTCTTTCCCTCCACACTCACTCCATCTCCCATCAACAAGATAACTCATTTATTGAGCCCTCATTACATGCCAGGCTTCTCCCTGTAATTGTACATATATTATCCATGTCAGTTATTATTCACAACTATCCTGGAGTTGGTACCACCATTATCTCCATCTACGCAGCATTCAACATCCATGCAGAAAAAAGTTTAATAACTTGCCCAGTTTCGAGAGCCCAGATATGAATTTGAGTCAACATCTGGCTGCTATCTTTTTGGTCACTGTGATTTTTTTTTTTTCTGTTTGTTTGTTTTTTCGAGGTAGGGTCTCACTCTGGTCCAGGCTGACCTGGAATTCACTATGGAGTCTCAGGGTGGCCTCGAACTCACAGTGATCCTCCTACCTCTGCCTCCCGAGTGCTGGGATTAAAGGCGTGCGACACCACGCCCGGCTTTTGGTCACTGTGATTTTTATGTGTGGGATGGCTCGGTGCCTTGGTCTCTGCTATGCAGTGTGATCTTACTGGTTACATGTTGTCATTTAAATTTCAGTGAACTGCAGTTCACAATGAAAACGTGAGTCTTTGACGCTCCTCTGCACATTTCAAGGCTGTGGCATCTGTGTGTTCTTGCAGCTGCCATGTTGGGTCATGCGGATAGACAGCATGCCCAGCTCTGCAGATAGCGCTGTTGGGCATGGCTGGTCTGGAGAATTCCAGCTCCAGATGCACATGTAGTTCTGCCCTGGAAGAGAGGCAGCCTCTAAGGATAGTTCAGGGGCAGAGTGTTGGGCTCAAACCTAGAAGATCCTGAATCAGTGAGCAAGAGATTCAGAATTAAAAAAAAAAAAATTTTAAAGCCACCAAGTTGAGTTTAATACGTAGCCAGGCCTTCAAACTGCTCACTCGCCCACAGGAGTTGGAGTCTCAGAAAGTGACGTGGACCACAGAGCTGCAACCCAGAGTTTCCTGTCCATTGCCTATAGGGGGGAAAACAACGTCTCTCCTAAAGCTGCATCAGCTTGTGATGCACCCATACTTAAAACATAAGGAATGTAGTAAAACATGAACCTTTCCCATGTTCCTTCTCTAGTTAAATTCAGATAGACTTTGTAGAATATCCTCACAATTTCTACCTTTGCCTGTAACAATAATGAAAAGTCTGGCACCCAGGCACTTGTTTCCAGCCTTCTCAAAGATCTGTTGAATGTTGTTCATTAATTACCCTTTGGTTCATCCATTGTTCACTCAGTGGAACTTTTTAGAGCACACGAAACATCTAAGCCTCGGATACGCACACAGGAGTCTCGGTGGAGCTCCTGTACCAGTGGTTTTGTGTGTGTCCGTGTGCAGTGAGCACTCCTTCACGCCCGGTCGTGGAGACAGGAAGTTAGGAAACAGCAGTGAGGGGCGCACCGTGTAGCGAGGGAGTAAATGCTATGGACAGGACAGAGAAGGAAGGGGATGAGAAATGTTGGAGGAGGCATTGCACATTTTAATAATGTGGCCTGGAAAAGTCTCCCTAGGGAGACTGTCCATGTGTTTATGTGACTGAATATGTCTCTACCCTCAACTCCCAGCAGCCTCTGCCGCCAGAAGTCTGGGCCATTTGCCATCCATACCCGAAGTAAAGTTAAGGGGTTAGCTCATGTGTTAACAGTTTTCCACCTGATAATTGGCGTAGGCGCTATCTCCTCCAAACCCCTCTGTGCAGGTGGCACCCCTGTCCTGGTGCCTGGCAGATCCTGCTAAGCCTGGCTTTCTTTAACCACAGTGACGGGGCTGCCATTTGTCTGCCTTCCAGCAAGCCTTGGACCACACTGGAGGAGGCTCATGAGCGGTCCTCTGACTACAGGCCATTTGAAAGAGCCTTCCTCACAAGAGCCAGAAACTTAAAATGTGCAATTAAAAATTGTGTGCATGCCCAGAGACCTTTTAAGGCCTTTTCGTTACAGCGAACCAAAAATAACTTTTCTTCCTGGGTGCCAGGCTCTTTCCTAGTGCAAGGGCACAGGAGACTTCTCTACCACCATCTCTCTTTTTTAAATAACTTTTTTTTTTTTTTTAAATAGAAACAGGCCAGATGAGGAGGCTGTGGAAACAGTGGGATATAGGAAATAGAATTAGGAGAGATGAAAGCGACTATTGCTTAAATAACACAATACATTGCAGTGAGATTCTCACAGAGAAATATGGATGGAAGCCACAAATACAATTTTCTGATTGATAGCTAAATTATTTTTAAATTCATTAGCAAGTCCAGGAAAACCTTAGTAGCGTGTGTGAGTTACTTAGCAATCTACTAATGTGTTTTCAATAAATTGGCTGAATTTGAAACTGGCTGTTGTTAGTAACTAGTTTAGTTTGGATTTTTGTTTTGGCTTATGATTTTCTTGTTCCTGTTAAAATACACTAAGCCAAATGTCCTAAACTCTTTTGTTGTTGGTGGTGGTTTTTTGGTTTTTCGAGGTAGGGTCTCACTCTAGCTCAGGTTGACCTGGAATTCACTATGTAGTCTCAGGGTGGCCTTGAACTCATGGCAATCCTCCTACCTCTGCCTCCCAAGTGCTGGGATTAAAGGCATAGGCCACCACACCACTTTTTTTTTTTTTAAGAGCAATAATCCTTAGCAATGGACATGAGTTGGCTATTTTTCAAAATATTGAAAGCAACAGATAATTAAGGAAAACCCATTAGCTGGAATTTCATTCAAAGTCATGATCTTTATTTTTCAAAATAGTGATTTTTACATTTTTTAATTTAATAAAGAGGAAGGGGGAAGGGGGAGAAAATGGGCACACCAGGGCTCCTAGCCAATGCAAATAAACTCCAGACGCATGTACATCTGGCTTACGTGGGTCCTGGGGAATTGAACCTGGGTCCTTAGGCTTCACAGGCACGCTCCTTAACTGCTATGCTATGTCTCTAGCCCATGGTTTGACATTTTTGTCTAACTATTCTTTGTGACCATGATATACTTCCTAGGATGATCCATGCATTTTCATCCTGAGCTTTCTGTTTGGTTAAAAACATTCTGCTCTGTGATCTTCTACTTAGAAGGCAAGTCCACAGTTGCATTTTGGACCTTTAAGGTGATGTGACAGGCTCTGTGTATGTCCCCTAACCAGAATGGTGCTGGGAGGATCCCATTCCTGAAATTGGAGAGGGCTTTCTTAAGACCCATCTGGTGCTTGCTTGCAAACCCTGATGGCCTGGGTTCGACTTCCCCAGGGCCCATGTAAAGCTGGATGCACAAGGTGGCACATGTGTATGGAGTTTGTTTGCAGTGGTGGAATGCATGGCTTCACCCATTCCCCCCCACCTCTCTCAAAGAAATAAAAATTATCCATCTGTGTTCAAAGGCTAAAGCTCCTGAGCCTGGTGAGCTGTCCCTGTGCTGTCTCCTAGCTTCCATCTGTTCCGTGCTCACTCACTCACTCACTCATTCTCGTATTTGCTTGCGGTGACACTCCTTCTGCGTTCTCTCTCTCTTCCAGGCAAGCCCTTCTTCACACGAAACCCCTCCGAGCTGAAAGGCAAGTTCATCCACACGGAGCTGCAGAAAAGCAGCCGTGGGTTTGGCTTCACGGTGGTTGGAGGGGACGAGCCTGACGAGTTTCTGCAGATCAAGAGCCTCGTCCTCGACGGGCCTGCCGCGCTGGACGGCAAGATGGAGACGGGTGAGTCTGCCAGGCTGTGGCATGCTGTGTGTGCTGAGGCCTCAGCGCTGAGACCCGTAGCTGGGGCTGGAGCGAAGGCTGAGCAGTGAAAGGAGCTTGCCTGCAAAGCCTGACGGCCTGGGTCCAGTTCCCCAGGACCCACGTCAAGCCAGATGCACCAAGTGATGCATGCATCTGAAGTTCATTTGCAGTAGCAGGCGTTCCTGGTACACCCGTTTTCTCTCTTTCTCTCTCAGAAATTTTATATATACATATATATATATATATATATAAAGATCCCTGGCTGTAGGGGTGTCCTTTATCCACACCAAGTCTGTCCTTTACAGACACCCTCTCTCAGTTAAGATTTAAATCTTTGAAGCCACTCTAACTTCGGGATCCTGTTGCACATAATAAATTAGTAATTTACTAAAAACGCACATCCATTTGTGTAAATGAATCCTAAACACAGAGTTTCAATGTTCTTTCAATGCTTATTATATTGTCATTAGCAGAGAAGTCACTAGATGCTAAGGGAAAGCTTCGTTAGCTGTTAAATAAGCCATGGGAGCCGTCGGGTTTTTCTTAATGGTCTCAACCTACACTCAGATTCAGTTCAGTTTCATATGGGGAGTATAGAAAAGGGAAAATTCGACCTCCGTCTGCTTGAGATTTTTTGGCTGCACCCGAGAACTACACTACACTGGTTAGTAGGAAAAAACAACATGAAAGTTTCTTTAATAAAGAGTTTTAGAGCTGGAGAGATGGTTTAGCTGTTAAGGCACTTGCCAGCAAAGCCTAAGGACTCAGGTTCAATTCCCCGGTACCCACGTATGCCTGATGCACAGGTAACACGTGCATCTGGAGTTTGTTTGCAGTGGCTAGAGGCCCTGGCATGCCCTTTCTATATCTGCCTCTTTCTGTCTCTCTCTCAAATAAATAAAAAAAAATTTTTTAAGTTTTTAGAAAAGAGTTTTAATGCTGCATGCTCCTGTAATCCTAGCCCTTGGATGGCCGAGGCAGGAGGATCACAAGTTTGAAGCCAGCCTGTATTACATAGTGTTGCAGTTACCTTCTCAGTGCTGGGACAAAGCAACCCACCAGCTGGTGGGAAGGATGTTTTTATTTTGGCTTATGGTTTTGAGCCAAAGCTTCATGATGGCAGGGGACAGCATGGCATGAACAGAGACTGGACATCACCTCTGCCGCAGCTTGTGAAAACTGCATCAGGAGGGTGAGCTGAACTCTGGGAGGAGGGAGCTGGCTATAAAATCCTAATTCCGCCCCCAACAGCATACCTCCTCCAGCAAGGCTCCACCTCCCAAACGGCCACCAGCTGGAGACCAAGCATTTGTGAGTTTATGGTGCACACCTAACACAAACCACTGCACACAGAAAGAACCTATTTCTCCAAAACAACAACCAAAACACAAAAATCCCCAACATGAATTTGGTTTCATATGGATCTGCACAAGGAAATAGGAGTCCAAAGATGCTGGAGTAGCTAATTGGATAGAGAAGTGACTAGTAAGTGAAGGGTCGATCTAACAAGGTTGGTATGTGTAGGTTACTCTTGGCATTAACTTCTTGTGTGCACTGACAAGAACATACTGAAGTAAGTCTGTTTCCTGGTGTAGGAAGAACTTCTCACATATGAAGCTTATATCTTCTGCTTTTTGGAAGAAAAAGGAGAGAATTAGATGCTTTCCCTGCACTTGCTAATTGTTTTCCAAGCCTCTTTAGCCCCTAATAATCCTATGCCAAGTGGCAAACTTAGGGTGGTATATTCTGAACTTCAGTAGAAGGTTACTCATACATCATTTCTGGGTGCTGCGTTTTTCACCCTCAAACTCTCACCTCTTTACAGGGGATGTAATCGTGAGCGTGAATGACACCTGTGTCTTGGGACACACCCATGCGCAAGTTGTGAAAATCTTCCAGTCCATCCCCATCGGTGCCAGTGTCGACCTTGAACTCTGCAGAGGTTACCCGTTGCCTTTTGACCCAGATGACCCCAACACAAGTTTAGTGACTTCGGTGGCCATTTTGGACAAAGAACCAATCATTGTAAACGGACAAGAGACCTATGATTCACCTGCGAGCCACGGTAGTAAAACAGGCAAGCTGAGCAGCGTGAAGGATGCCCGGCCGAGCAGCCCCGCGGACGTGGCTTCCAACAGCTCCCACAGTTACCCCAACGACACGGTCTCTTTGGCTTCCTCCATAGCCACTCAGCCAGAACTCATCACCGTCCACATAGTCAAAGGGCCCATGGGCTTTGGTTTTACGATCGCCGACAGTCCCGGGGGAGGTGGCCAGCGAGTGAAACAGATCGTCGACAGTCCCCGCTGCCGAGGTCTCAAGGAGGGGGATCTCATCGTGGAAGTGAATAAGAGGAATGTGCAAGCGCTCACACACAATCAAGTGGTGGACATGCTGATCGAGTGCCCCAAAGGAAGTGAGGTCACGCTGTTGGTGCAGCGAGGAGGTACGTGGGCTGCTTTTGGTTCCCTGCTTTTGAAATTTGAAATGCATTGTTTGACTTACTGACTATATACATACATACATATATATATATATATATATATATATATATATATGTATGTATACACACACACAATATATATATACATATATATGCATACACATTCCTTTAAGATCTTTTGTGGTACTTGAAATTGAATCAGGGCCATTGCACATTCCACCCCTGGCCTGTCTCCCCTGGCCTCCATCATTTGGTTTAAAGGCTTGAAAGCACTTTCAGAATGCCTTTGGTTGCTTCAAACGCCCGCCTTCTCCAGTATAGCGTAGGCTTATACACTAAGTGATGGGTTTGCCATCAGAATGACTCTTTACAACAAAGCAGAGCGTGCCCTCTGAAAGCCACCAGCATTTCCCCTTCCAAGCTCCTGCACAGGCTGCAAAATGTGCTTCATGTCTGTCGCCTCTTCTGCCTCATGTCCCCTCTTGTGTTGCTCCCACTGGAAGACAGCCACGCCCGCTCTGTGGCTGTCCTTGTCTCAGTGTCTTAGATCCTTCCCTGTCTCCAGGCTTTTTCAATGCCTCTTTCTTCCTCTGCCTCACTTGTTCTTGATCACATTGTCTAAGTGAACCTCTGACACATCCATGAAATATGTTCTGCATGTCTCTATAGTGGCTGTTGGTATCACAGGCACTGTTTTCTTTTCTTTATTTATTTTTTTATTTTTTTGAGGCAGTCTCTCTGTATCCAGGTTAACCTGAAACTCACTCTGTAGTTCTAGCCTAGCCTCAAACTCACAGCAGTTCTCCTACCTCAGCCTCCTGAGTGCTGGGATTAAAGGCATGTGTCACCATGCCCAGCCTTGTATTTTAAAACAATTATTTATTTATTTCCAAAGAGAGAGAGAGAGAGAATGAAGATATGTGTACCAGGGCCTCTAGCTGCTGCACACGAACTCCAGACACATGCCCCACTTTGTGCATCTGGCTTTAGGTGGGTACTGGGGAATTGAACCCAGGTCATTAGGCTTTACCGGCAAGTGCCTTGACTGCTGAGCCATCTCTCCAGCTCCAGACCCTCTCTTCTTCTCTCTGTCTTTATTCTTCTTTCAGTAGGCCATAAGCTCCACAAGCCAGCTTAACACACCTGACCCCTGTCTATACACTGATACCCGTTAACCCTGGCATTTAACACCTCTGACTCTTTCTTTTAATTTGTGAATTATTAACTCAAAGAATTGAGATGATAAGTTCAGAGAAATGAAGGTTTCTTCTTTCCTCCTTTCTCCTTGTCTAAGCCTCTGCCGCACGTGCGCTCCCAGCACTTCACACTGAGAAGCACTCTGCGCTCTGCCCAGCGTCCACACCTCTGGGCCTTTAGGACCGCGCTCAGTGACATTGCCAGTCTCCTCATTCCTGCCAGCAGAACGCGTTTCCCACACAGCATACTTAGGTCCTTGGAAAAGAGGCCAAGCACAGGGCTTGGCGTCCTTACAACGAAAGGGCTCACGTCATAGCAGCCAGACTTGGGCACTCGAATGAAGTCAAGTCTCATTGGATCCAAGCGATCGGATCCAAGCGGAGGGAATGTGCCATCCAGAGCAACTGGGCTGTGAGTCAGTGCCCACTCAGCCTCCCGAGCCCTTCTAAAACCGTGGGGCAGGTTTTGTCTCGGGGAAAATGTTCCAGTCGAGTTTCTGCACCTGGACCACTTTCCCAGATAATTGGTTCGTAAGTAATGACCCAGATGTAGGACATGATGACGACGATGATGATACTTGGTTCTCACAGATAAATCGGTGCTTTGCAGAGGGCTCTCGTACCCACGCATGCATGTCACCTTTACCACTTCTTTGGGCTATAGGAAGCTGCCAGCTCACGGAAGGTCTGAGGCACCCCGTCCCCCTCCCGTTCTGCTCCTGTGGCACTCGCTCTGGTGCTCTGCCAACTTCACTCTGAGCCATCTGACTTTGCATATTTTTACTTGCCTGTGGCTGGCCACATGGAAACTTCTAAATAGTTGTTGACCGGTCAGGCACATCTCAGCTCCAGCTTATCTCCTCCATGACCTGCTTGCACTTGTGTTCTAGTGCTGGTATGTAGTGCTGAGTCTTCCTATCAGGTTAGATTCAGAGTGTGTGTGTACTGTATGCAAGTGTGTGTGCAGATACGCCCCCACCCCCGGTGTGCACACATACAGAGGCAAGAGAGTGTCAGGGGTCCTCCTCTGTTACTCGTCTACATATTCCTTCAGATAAAGTCTCTCACTGAACCCAGAGTAGGTGTTTTTAAGTCAGTCTTGCTGACCAGGGAACCCCAGTAATTTTGCTGTCTCTGCTCCCCATGGAACTGGGGTTACAAGTATGCATGCACTTATGTATTTATTTGAGAGAGAGAAAGAGGCACATAGAAAGAAAATGGCACACTAGGTCCTCTAGCCAGTGTAAACGAACTCCAGATGCATGTGCCATCTTGTGCATCTGGCTTACATGGGTACTGGGGAATCAAACCTGGGTCCTTAGGCTTCATAGGCCAAGTGCCTTAACCACTAAGCTATCTCTCCAGCACCCCCTTTAAAAATTTTTTTAATTTATTTTTGAGAGAGGGAAGGAAAGAGGCAGGTAGAGGAGGAGAATGGTGTTATTTACTTTTAAGAGGACCAAAAAGTACTCTTGTGGCAGTCTGTCTACAAGCTTAATCCTCATGGTGATGAATTTGTCTGAAATATCCAAAAACTGATAACAGTCACAGAGCTCCTGATGTTCACTCTGTCTGCCATCTCTCTTCTGAATCCTTCAGACCACCTTTCTGTTGATGCTTTTCCATTTTATAACATTCATGTAGAAAGACCCAGAGTGTATGACCTCATTCATCAACATCTACACGGTCTGCCTCAGAACCTGAGTAATTTAAAGTCACGTAACATCAACCATCTTTAAAATTTTCCGCTGCATGCCTTGTGTTTGATTTATGTGCAGAATGGGAAGTTTGCACATCTGCGGTTGGAGAGCCAGCACCGTCTGCTATTAGTGTTTCTCAGAAGCCTGTAGATGGATTTGTCTGTGTGTGCTTAGTTGTTCGCGTGTGTTCTGCCGCCGTGTCTTCTCTCTGTGTGGCCAGGGTTTAATGAGAAGGTTTGGTGGGGAAACAGGACAGCAGCCTGGTGGGTGAGAAAGTGAATGGCCACTTTGCTGAGTCCTTCCACATCAGTCTCGTTTCTGTCATGGCTCCTGGTGAGCAGAGTGGTAACTTCATTAAGTCCACACCATTCATGCTTTGTAGAATAGGTCCTTCTTACTCTCGAAAACATTGGATGTTTGTAACACGTTTTCATTCCTAACTCCCAAGTTCATTTTTGTTTTTAGAGTTTATTTATTTATTATTTATTTGTTTATTAGAGAGAGAGAAAAAAAATGGGCATGCCAAGGCCTCTAGCCACTGCAGACAAACTCTAGCCACATGCGCCACCTTGTGCATCTCACTTACATGGGTACTAGGGAATAGAATCTGAGTCCTTGGTCTTTGCAGGCAAGTGCCTTAATTGCTAAGACATCTCTCCAGCTCCCAAGTTCATTTTACAAATATTTTTACTGATTTATTTGAGAGAGCGAGAAAGAGAATGAGAATGGACATGCCAGGGCATCTTGCTGCTGCAAATGAACCCCCGGACGCCTGCACCACTTTTGTGCATCTGACTTATGTGCGTTCTGGGGAACCGAATCCAGGCCAGCAGGCTTTGTAAGCAAGCGCCTCTGACCACCGAGCAATCTTCCCAGCCCCCGTTCTTATTTGTCCTTATTAACCACACTCTGGTTCATTTCACTTTCTCCCTCAAGATGGAAATCAGGCAAAGGTTGAAGTAGCTTTTGTTAATTTCTGGAATCCGGTTTGGAGTGGCCAGGATTGTTCACCCACACACGCTCTGGGTACGTGGGATGGTGACAGGTCTCTTCCAAGGCCCTCTGCAATGATAACACTCCTGCGGCCGCTCTTATCTGTTAAGCGCAACCCTCTTC
Organism: Dipus sagitta; assembly: GCA_036346955.1. NCBI lineage: Eukaryota > Metazoa > Chordata > Mammalia > Rodentia > Dipodidae > Dipus > Dipus sagitta. Next base: position 74,543,400 of record CM070784.1, on the reverse strand, counting down.
CTATGCCTGTCTCCTTACCTTCCCCGTGTGTCCTTTCCTCCTCCACACTCTGCCATCCAGTCAGGAGAGTGCTTTGAACTGACTTGAAAAAAAATTTGGGGGGGGGGGTTACGAGGTAGGGTCTCACTCTAGCCCAGGCTGACCTGGAATTCACTATGGAGTCTCAGGGTGGCCTCGAACTCACGGCAATCCTCCTACCTCTGCCTCCAAGTGCTGGGAGTAAAGGCGTGTGCCACCACACCTGGCTCTGTCTTGAAAATTTTAACATAGCATTTGCAGTCACAAATCCGTCACCCTGCACCAGCAGGAGTCTACAGGTTTCTTTGAGGTGTTTTTGGAAAAATAACTAATGATTAGCAGTGTTTTTGTTTATTGTTCTTGCTCCATAAAGGTCTTAAGGGGAATGCATCCTACGTAAGGAGGCTGGCACTCGTGTCTCCTGTGTGCAGATTTCACGCCTTTAAGGAGCTTGAGGGTTAGAGAGACAGCTTAGTGGTGAAGGTGCTTGCCAGTGAAGCCTAAGAACTCATGTTCGAATCTCCAGATCCCACGTAAGCCAGACACACGGTGACACAAGCGTGCAATGTCACACATGCGCACAAAGGGGACGCACATGTCTGGAGTTTGTTCGCAGCAGCTGAAGGCCCTGGCGCACCCATTTTCTTTTTCTGTCTCTCAAAAATAAATTTAAAAATTTTTTTTAAGTAAGCTTGAGATGAGACTTGATTCCAACTAAAGAGATTTGCCCTTATGATAGTGGAGAATGTATGTTAGGCTTTGGAGAGGAAGCATGTATTGGAAAGAGAGCCAAACTGCAGTTGTCAGGAGGCAGCCCCGAGTCCAGCTCTGTCCCTAAGCCATGGAATTCTGAAAGCAAGTGAACCCTCTTGCCCTCATGTTCATTTTACTATCTAAAAGGAGGGAGGGAGAAAAAATAGAGTATTTTGTACCAGAGAATCTTTTGGGCATCCCCCTCTAGCCCTTACTTGCTGTGTGAACTTGAACAAGTCACTTGCCTTCTCTGGACTTAGCTCAACATATGAAACAATGCGAATGGTTCTTGTCTTGTAAGCATGGAGTCGCTTGAGGTGTGTGAAGTCTTAGCTCCATGTCTAAAAGAGGAACTTGAGACCCTGACAGTTCCAGTGATAAGATTCGAACCCAGGGATCTGAGTTCCATAGGGTACACACATGACCACTATGCAAAACAGCCTCTCGCCTTGAAAGCTGCAGACTACCCTAGCAACATCACCATTGAATGTGGTTCACACACAGAAAGCCCCCCAAGTAGCATAGTTATTGAGGAATGCATTGCATGCATAGAGGGATGAACAGGTCTGAGGTCCACAGGCAGGTTGATAGCACCTAATTCTCATTAACATTCACGGATGCTGTCTGCTTCATTACGTCATCGTCAGTCCACGCGGGAAAGCACCTCGTTGACACTGGCTCCGCGCATGGGTGTGAGCGCGCCTCTCGTATGCATTTTCTTTTCTGAAATGATGCGAAGCCATGGCAATTAGAACCACAGTGGGCTCCCCGCCTGAGAGTTAATCTGGGTGATCAGGCGCCCGTCTTCTTTGCCCTCTGGTTTTGGACTGGAGAATGAAATGCAGATTGCACCACTTAAGTGTTTGACTGCCAGAACGCTGTCTCACGCTGGCGGCAGAGCTTCCGGAGCAGGAGTTGAGGTGGCTTAAGGAGTGGTATCCTAACGCTGTTAAGTCCTGCGTGCTCCTACCAGCCAGTGTGCCAGCCCTCCCTCCTCGGGATCCCTGGGCTTGGACTTCGCCCCACCCCGTGGCTGGCTTCCACCCTGCACCATCCGCCACCCCACCTGGCCCTGCAGTGGCCTCCTCGAGAGGTCTCGGGGCTTCTTCTAGCTAGGTGGAGTGAAGGCAGTCCTCACGGCCAAGTGGCCTCCAAAGGGCTGTGTCAGGACCTGCCACTTGATATTACCAGATAGCCTCAGGCTTTCCTCCCTGACACCCTTGGCCTTGGCTCAGAGGTCTTTTCATTCAACAAGCCTGCCCTCACCACTCCCATTTAACATAACGTAGCATCCCTTCCCACACCCTCAGTCTCCCTCTTGGTCCTTAGACACCATTCCTTCCTTTCCTCTTGGGGCATACATTCCAAGACCCCAGTGCTTGTCTAAAGTCATGGTTATTACTAATACATACTATATATCTATGTATGTATATATACCCATAATGTTTTTTCCTGTGCATACTTATGATAAAGTTAGATTTGTTAAGCACATAAGAGAGAAACAGCAGCTAACAAGCTAGAGTAGTTATTAACAATATGCATGCTACTCTAACAGCCTGCAATTCATACCTGTGAATTGCTGATTTCTGGAAATTTCTGCATAATACTTTTAGACACTGTAGGCCAAGCTGACCTGGAAACTCACTCTATAGCACAGGCTGGCCTCAAACTCACAAATGCACAGTGATCCTCCTACCTCAGCCTCCTCAGCACTAGGATCAGAGGTGTGCGCACCCATTCCTCAGCACTAGGATCAGAGTGTGCACCCCATTCCTCAGCACTAGGATCAGAGGTGTGCACCCCCATTCCTCAGCACTAGGATCAGAGGTGTGCACCCCCATTCCTCAGCACTAGGATCAGAGGTGTGCACCCCCATTCCTCAGCACTAGGATCAGAGGTGTGCACCCCCATTCCTCAGCACTAGGATCAGAGGTGTGCACCCCCATTCCTCAGCACTAGGATCAGAGGTGTGCACCCCCATTCCTCAGCTCTAGGATTAGAGGTGTGCACCCCATGCCCAGCATTATTTATTTGTCCTTTTAATGTGTGGCTGGGAGTTGGACTCAGGACTTTGCTCATATTAGGCAAGCACTAGACCAACTGAGCTCCATCCCCAGGAAGAACTTAATTCTTTTACCTTCTTAAGTGTTAAAAATAATACTGTTATTTCATTCTTTCTCTTCACTTTATACCTTTGAACAGAAGAAAAATCTGACAGGAAGGGCAACTTCATGGTTAATAGAGTTCTTTTTTAAAAAATATTTTTTTATTTGCAAGCAGAGAGATGGGGGAGAGAAAGAGTGTGTGTGTGTGTGTGTGTGTGTGTGACAGAGAGAGAGAGAGAGAGAGAGAGAGAGTAAGCAAGCATGCGCACACACGCACGCACGCTTGTACCAGGGCTTCTAGCCACTGCACATGAACTCCAGATGCCTGCTCCACTTTGTGCATCCGGCTTACATGTGTGCTGGGGAACCAACCCCAGTCATTAGGCTTTGCAGGCAAGGGCCTTAAGTGCTAGGATATCTCCAGCCTGAGTGCTTTAAAAAAAAAAAAAATTCAAGATGACTGTTGCAGTCAAGTCCACATTGCTGGTAGAAATCACCCAACGAAGAGCAACTTCTGAGAAAAAGAGGTTTATTTTGGCTTACAGACTCGAGGGGAAGCTCCATGATGGCAGGGGAAAACGATGGCATGAGCAGAGGGTGGACATCACACCCTGGCCAACATAAGGTGGACAATAGCAACAGGAGAGTGCGCCAAACACTGGCATGGGGAAACTGGCTATAACACCCATAAGCCACCCCCAACAATACACTGCCACCTGGGGGTGTTAATTCCCAAATCTCCATCAGCTGGGAACCTAGCATTCAGAACACCTAAGTTTATGGGGGACACCTGAATCAAACCACCACAATGACCAGTAGGTCTTAAACATCAGTTCTCTTCTGGCTCCTTATTTGTAGTTTCGCATACGTTGTAAGGGACTGAAGAGGCATAGAACTTGAGAGTTATGGAGTGCCTGTGCTGGGGGCAGTCTTTACTCTTGGGTCCCGGCACAATCTCATCAAGTTTTCAAAAGGATTACAGGACCTTCCTTGCCTGTGATGAATCTTACGTTCTAACTCTGGATCAGTGCCTAAGGAGGTCAAGTTGAACCATTAAACTATAAAAACACAAGCAAATTCTTACATATAAAATAATGTACTATCAGCCACCAGAGCTCCATCGAATGTGAGTGGCGCTGGCATGTCCTTGGTGTATTTACAGACATGGTCTCTCTAGCCAATCCCACTGCTTAGGTTTCCTTGTACAAGTGGAAGTTGTGGCCTCTTGAGAGACCTGTTGTGACACCCAGTATCTTCCTTATTGTTAGAAGTTGTTCAAGTCAAAATTAGCCAACTTCTAGCATGTTCACAGCCCCACACAGGACGGCGCTCTCATTTGCTATTAAGGAGCCTTCTGGCCTTTATTAGTAATGCAGTTTGAAGTTGTTATTTTGGTTTATTGCTATGGTTTAAAGTCATCACGGATTTTGTTGGTGAATTCTTTATAGAATGTTAGGTCGCATTTGCATTTGGGATGACTTACAGCAAGATACGAGATATATATAAAACAGTTTCTATTTTGGTTGTGTTTTGTTACATAATGCATAAGAATCACCCCTCATTTTCATGTCTTCAGGAACCCTAGTTTTTCTAAGTACTTTTTCTCTTAATAATTTTTAAATCTATGTATATCCACTTATTTGTTCTGACACATGTGTGCAGTTTCCGATCACTAGATGACTGAAGGTTTCTTTCTTTATATTCATAATGCAAAGCACTGACACCTCGAGCTCAGATGTTCTCCCCACAAAGCGAGCGGTGTCTGAAGGTAAGCGTAATTCACCGCGTTGTGTGCTTATGGGCATTATTATGTGCAATGTGTGTGGGGTCTGTAGTTCTCAGCAAAGGACACTGGCATCTCCTCGCCTTTCTGGCAGTGCATTGGAAATTCACTGGCTTGGCCGGCAGTCGGTAGGGTTACTACTCTGCTCTTTATCTGCAGGACTAAATCTGAAAGTAAAGAAGCTGGTATGGGGTCCCTTCTGGTGGGAGCAACTAACTTACCATGTGTGTCAGGTGTTGTAGGTGTCGGAATAGAACAGCGTCACCTAGTTTCTTTGAGACAGGCTCTTGAACTCGTGAAACTTTTACCCTCGGGGAAGGAGGGAACGGGCAAAGATCCAAGATGCCCAGGATGGCATTGGCCAGAGGAGGGTCTGTGAAGAAGGGGAATGGGCAGTGAGGCGGGGGCGAGGGGAGGGCACAGAGAACCATGGCGCCCAGTGTCCTGGGTCAGAGGGGTGTCAGCTTCGTGCGGTGGAGGTGCACACACTCACCCACGTTTGGAGGTCCTCCTGATATGAAGGGTGTGTTAGGGGAACAGGAACAGCAGGGGCGTATCTCCTGGCATATTGCTGAAGTTCCAATGAGGTTCTGACACCACAGACCAGAGTGACTGTCAAGGGTGGCAGGACATGTGGGATGTGTTAGGTAGAGGGCTTGGAGCTGGTAGGTTGACTGTAAGATAGGTTTGGCAGACTTCAGCAAAAAGCCAGACTACACGTTTCAGGCTTTATGAGCCTTACAGATTCTGTAACAGGTGACTCGGTAACAAACGGAGTTCCCCCCATGTGGTTGTTCAATGTGTGGTCCCATAGACTCGGATGTTTCATTAGAACTGAGTTTATAGGCTGGAGAGATAGCTTAGCACTTAAGGCACTTTTCTACAAAGCCTAAGAGGATCCAGGTTTGATTCCCCAGTACCCTCATAAGCCAGATGCACACGGTGGAGCATGTACCTAGTGTTTGTTTGCAGTGGCTGGAGGCCCTGGCTCCCCATTCACACACACTCTACTCTCTCTGTTAAATAAGTGGAATACTGAAAATAGTGGAGTTTACATCTTCAGGCCCTAGCAGGCAGTTCCTGCTAGAGGTGGTGTGTCAGTGGGGTTGGCTCCTAGAGTCAAGCCCTAAGGTATGTCACTGGGGGTGGATCCGAATTCCAGCCCCAAGGTGTGTAGAGAGGAGCTTTGAACTCTGGTGGTCCGAGCTTGCTTGCTGCTTTTGGTGTTTGCGTTTTGTGGTGCTGACTGATTGGTGGTGTCTCTCTGCTTGGATCTATGACACGGAGCCAGCTTCTTCCGCCATCGATGGAACTACCCTGGATTTGTAAGCTTGAAATAAACCTGACCCTCCCATAAACTGTGTCTGGTTGGGTGTTCATTCCAGCCACGGTGCGAACTACAACACCACAAAATATCATGCCCATTTTAGGCTGTAATTTGGTTAACACCAGCTAAGACAGAAAATGGGATTAGTCAAAAAAGACCTCTCAACTTTGTGTGTTGGGGGGGATGCACATGTATATGTGTGCATGCATACTTAGAAGCTAGGTGATGACCTGGACGTCTTCCTCAGTTGCTTTCCCCCGTAGTCTTTGAGGCGGGATTGCTCAGTGATTCAGCTGCACTGGCTGGCCAGGAGCCACAGGAATGCCCTGTCTCCACCCCTTCAGCTAGGGTTACAGGCACCTGCCACCATGGCTGGTGTTTTATGTGGGTTCTGGGGCTCCAAACTCAGATCGTCACAGTTGGCGTGGCAAGCACTTTACACACAGGAGCCGCTTCCCCTGCCCACCCCTGAATTTTTTATCAGAGTCTTTATCAAGATTTAGATAGCAGCAGAGGAGTAGTAGGTACGGATTACGCTGTGGGACCAGGGTTCCTTCTCAGAAACATTAATTGTGAAATGCCCATCAACATGCAAGACAGGTAGACATGGGGGGTCTTGTCTAATGTCTGGGACTGGGGCAGGAAAACTGGACATTTAACAGCTGCTATTATATCGTGGAGTGTTCTATAGATTGCCATGACACATTCCTAGACCGTGAAATCAATATATTCAACTGCAACCGGTAAATTTTTATTTAAAGTGAAAGAGAATAGAAAACATTGGAGTACATCACACTCAAGAAAAGTACTTTTCTTCACAAACACATTAGTGTGTTTGTACACACCTGCACATACATGTATATGTATGAGCACATAAATGTGTTATGGAATCTATGTCCCCTAGTGGATTGGACGTACAGGTTTGTAAAGCACACACGTCATTAGATCCCCAAGGCTGGATGAGGTGACTCAGCACCAGAGTGAAAGGTGAAGGAAGAGACCCAGACAGACCTCGGGCCCATCCCCATGCAGTCAGGCTGAGGAGATGACCCAGCCAGATGAGATAGGTGTGGAGAGGAGAAAGACCAGGAAAATGAAAACCAGATATCATGGAATCAGAGAGTAGAAACAGGCCTAGGAGGCATCAGGAGGGTACAGGCTGCCTGTGGCATGGGCAATCTCCTGAGCACAGCTGTGGGGTGTTTGGAATCTGCTCAGTCTTGGTGGCTGGTGAGAGGAGCAAGGCAGAAGGACAGAGGTGGGGGCAAGCTGGAATTTTTGTCATGAGCTGGAAGAGACAGAGGTTCAAGCTGCACTGGGCTGTGGAGGCAAGGGAGATGGTCAGGCGAGGAATATGTCAGTGGACTTGAATGCTAATGAGACTGGCTCTCAGAAGACAGGAGACATGGCCACTGGAAGAGAAGCAAGGTAGTTTTGTATTCGCCAGTCTGGGAAGGAGGTGGAAAGGGTGCCCTTCATAGGAGAGGAAGACTGTGGATCAGCCTATATAAACTCCAGAAAATGGGACTAGACTTGATCATCCTTTTTTATCCTATAGGTAAAATGTTCGCAGACGTGAGGCTTCCAGTTCACAGAGTCAACGGGCACGGTCCTTATTTTTAATTCATGCTTATAGCCCCTGTTAATATTCATGACCAGTCTCTTCCCATTTGAGCCCTTCCTGGTCTTATCAAAGACTAGACATTCCTTGTTGTCACCTCTGGATTGAGAGTTAGGACAGAGCACACCTGATGTAGACCTGAGGCTAGCAGGTGGATACTTACCACAGTGATGTGTACCCTGTCTCTGTGTGGTGCAGGCTTGGATAAAGTTGAGTCTGAGATGACAAGACAAGGGGACCTATTTGGGTGAGGCTAGAACAATGTCTTGGAGGCTGCTCCCTCCCTCCCTCTTCTTCTTTTTATTTTTTCTTTTGAAATGGGAGTCTCATCCATCCCAAGATGGCCACAAATATACTATATATCCAAGGATAACTGTGAACTTCTGATCTTCTTGCCTCGACTTCCCAAGTGCTGGGATCACAGGCTTATACTGCCAGGCTGTGGTGGTTTGAATGTGTATGGCCCCATAGTCTCGGGTATTCTGTGTATTTGTTTTTATTTATTTATTTATTTTTGAGCTGAACCTCCTGCTCTGCCTTGTCCTCTTTTTAAAAATATCTTTAGGGCTAGAGAGATAGCTTAATGGTTAAGGTGCTTGCCTGCGAAGCCTAAGGACTCAGGTTTGATTCCTCAGCACCCATGTAAGCCAGATGCACAAGGTGGCACATGCATCTGGAGTTCATTTGCAGTAGCTAGAGGTCCTGGTACACCCAGGTCTCTGCTTAGTAAGTGCAGTGACATACCTGCCCCATGCCCAGTTACCTGTGATAACATTGGGAAGTGTCCCTGTGGGCACTGCTGAACTAGAGCTTTGAAGTGTGAAAGGTCTTGGAGCTACGGACCAGGAGTCTGAGGACAGAATTTGGCATGGCCCACTCATGCATTCTTTTTCCAGCTATCTCTTAAAGAGTTATTGTGAAAACCGAATCCATGTAGGTGACTGCAGCAACAATTGCAGTGTGACACAGGCCTTCCGTACCCTGCCATCTTGTATATCACCTGACTGGAGCCCACACACAGCTGAGTTTGAAGCCCAAAGGCAATGCATATGAAGACAGCAAGAGAGGACAAGAACCGCTGGATGTGCACAGACCTGCTGGGGTCTCTCTCCTGGCTATTTCTGGTCATTATCACCACCTCAGCCTCCCAGGCGCTAGCTTTTTCTTTTCTTTGCATCAGTGAATCTAGCTAGTTTGTTTTAATGAAAGAAACTGCATATGTATGAATATTTTTGTCCTTTAATTTTAGAAGATTTTTTTCTTTTATCACATATGAAAATTAATTGGTTATCAGCAACTTTGGGTGCTCTCTCATGTGAAAGTAGATAATATTCCTCTCCTAGGAAGAAGTTTCTTCCTTGTCTTACTCCATTGTTTCTCTTCATGGTAGTAAGTGTCTTTCTAACCCCATTCTAAGCATTTTTCAGTTCTCAAAATTGTTCTGTGAGCCGGGCGCAGTGGCACACACCTTTAACCCCAGCACTCGGGAGTCAGAGGTAGGAAGATCTCTGTGAGTTTGAGGCCACCCTGAGACTACAGAGTGAATTCCAGGTCAGCCTGGGCTAGAGAGAGACCCTACCTTGTAAATAAAAATGGTTCTGGGAGGCATCAGGTTTATCCTGGGTAATGTCCATTTTTGCTATCGGCCTGTTGAACTCAATCTCATGGTGTTTGCTGCCATCTGGAGTGAAGAGTTTGCTCCTGGCTGACTGGGCTGTGCTCAGTGGCCGCAGGCTTGAAAGTGCTCCCTGGCTTGTACTTCACTTGGTTTTTGTGTGTAGTCCTCCTCAGATGTTAACCAGAGCCCCTACCTGCAAGCATAAGCCTTTCTGTGGCCAGAATTCTTATTAGTAGAATCTGAATGCATTCAAATATAGCACTGGGTCTTTAGAAGTGGTAGGTTTCCACTGGCAACGGAAACATGCCTCTATGGAGCCAAGGTTATACCTGGCTTTACTTCAAATTCCTCCTCATAACGTTCCTTGTGCTTTTCATTTTGGTGTTTTTATTTCAGTATGTGTGACAAGCTCTAGCCTTTAATTTAGTCGGTGAACTTCAGCAGTGGGCCACTCTCTCATTACGTAGAGGGAGGCATGAGAGCAAGCCTCGACAATGATGAGCTTAGTCCTGCCTTCCTCACCTTCTCGTGTCGGCTTTAGATTCTAGAGATCTCATACATGTCCCCGTGGCCTCCAAACATTCTAGTAGACCATGTTGTGATATCTGTTAGAAGAAAGCCCACTCACAAGGTCCTTTTTCTCTGTTTGATAGTGCAGCAGTTATTAGGAAATTGCAGTGAGGACCAGCTATAAGGAAGGAATTCTTTCTTTTCCCTGGTATACCTGGCATTGGTGATCTGCTGACCTCATTCAGCACAGTATTTTTTTAAATTTTTGTTTATTTTTATTTATTTACTTGAAATCAACAGACAGAGAGAGAGAGAGAGAGAGAGAGAGAGAGAGAGAGAGAATGGGCACATCAGGGCCTCCAGCCACTGCAAATGAACTCCAGATGCATGTACCACCTTGTGCATTTGGCTTATGTGGGTCCTGGGGGATCGAGCCTTGAACCAGGGTCCTTAGGCTTCACAGGCAAGTGCTTAACCTCTAAGCCATCTCTCCACCTCTCAGCACAGTGTTATTTTAAATATTTATTTATTTAGGAGAGGTGGAGGGAGGGGGAGAGAGAGAATATGAGAATTAGAACGGATGCACAAGGACTTTCTTCCACTGCACAGAAACTCCAAATGTGTGTGCCACTTTGTGCATTTGGCTTTACATGGGTACTGAGGAATCAAACCCCAGTTGTCAGGCTCTGCAAACAAGTACCTTTAGCTGCTGAGCCATCTGCCCAGCCCCAACACTGGGTCATTCATTAAGCTCTTCGACAATTGCTATGTTTATTGGCCCTGACATGATGAACTCCTATAAAAGCTCTGTTTAAAATTTTTTTCCTATAGTTGTATAAACACCAGTTTTACAGAATGCATTTGGAGATAGTTAAAATTGAGTTTGTGCTCTTTTAGATATTTTTGTTGTTTCTAAATTAAAAGTGAAAAAGCCCATGTTTGCCACGGATGCCTCCCACAAAAGTGACAGATGAGTGTCTTGAGAAGTAACAGCCCTGCCCATGAGTTCTATTTGCATGGTTTCTTCTCCAAAGCAACTCTTACGTACACTTAGTCAAGTTAAAGGAGAAGAAAGGTGGTTGTTGTTGTAGTTTTTAACCAAATTCTTGCATTCAGTAATGCCTTTTACCCCCAAAATTGTAACAGCTAATGTCTCCAGACATGGGCATATATGCCTTGATGGACAGAAACAACCATGATTGGAAAACCACCATTTGCATCTCTTTAATAACCAGTTGTGTTTGCTTATCACGACTGCTGTATTCTGTTTTTCTCCAGTGCCAGTCAAGCCACCTTCGACATTATCAAGGCTGCGCTTGAGAATTCCTCGTTGCTTCCTGCTTCTGCTCCTGAACCGCCTTGCTAATGGAAGTCTCCCCTTAGGCCAGCTTTGGGCCAGTGTCTCGGAGCTTCCAGCCTGTCGCCTGAAATACGGGCGCAAGGGCACTACCCTGTGCAGGGTGGCAAAGATGGAGAGAGGAAAGGTTGCACTGTGCAGCCCCTGTCTACTTGAATGTACATGGGTGGGAAGGTGACACTCTACAGCCCCTGCCCTGTCTGATTGAATGTGTGCAGATGGGAAGGTGACACTCTACAGCCCCTGGCCTGTCTGACTGAATGTGCGGGGATGGTAAGGTGACACTCTACAGCCCCTGGCCTGTCTGATTGAATATGCGGGGATGGGAAGGTGACACTCTACAGCCCCTGCCCTGTCTGATTGAATGTGCGGGGATGGGAAGGTGACGCTCTACAGCCCCTGGCCTGTCTACTTGAATGTACATGGGTGGGAAGGTGACAATCTACAGCCCCTGCCCTGTCTGATTGAATGTGCGGGGATGGGAAGGTGACAATCTATAGCCCCTGGCCTGTCTACTTGAATGTACATGGGTGGGAAGGTGACAACCTACAGCCCCTGTCCTGTCTACTTGAATGTGTGGGGATGGGAAGGTGACACTACAGCCCCTGGCCTGTCTGATTAAATGTGCGGGGATGGGAAGGTGACACTCTACAGCCGATTGAATGTGTGGGGATGGGAAGGTGACACTACAGCCCCTACCCTATCTGATTGAATGTGCGGGGATGGGAAGGTGACTCTACAGCCCCTGCCCTATCTGATTGAATGTGTAGGGATGGGAAGGTGACACTCTACAGCCCCTGCCTGTCTGATTGAATGTGTGGGGATGGGAAGGCGACACTACAGCCCCTGCCCTATCTGATTGAATGTGTGGGGATGGGAAGGTGACACTACAGCCCCTGCCCTGTCTGATTGAATGTGCGGGGATGGGAAGGTGACACTCTACAGCCCCTGGCCTGTCTGATTGAATGTGTGGGGATGGGAAGGTGACACTACAGCCCCTGCCCTGTCTGATTGAATGTGTGGGGATGGGAAGGTGACACTCTACAGCCCCTGCCCTGTCTGATTGAATGTGCGGGGATGGGAAGGTGACACTCTACAGCCCCTGCCCTGTCTGATTGAATGTGCAGGGATGAGAAGGTGACACTACAGCCCGTCTGGTTGAATGGAGATTAAGGAAGGGAGGTGAAGACATTCCTAAATGGCACTGCTGTTCTGAGTTATTTTGGCTAAGTAGATCGTGGTAGAGATGATGACTTAAGAGAAGCCAAGGAGGAGGTGCCTCGAGAGAAAAGGTCACCAGGTTGTGTTCTCTTGGTGTGCAGTGCGTAGGCTTTCTGTCCATGGTGCAAGGGAAAGAAGCAGCACCAAATAGTCAGTTGTTCAGGAAATGAAGTTATTCCACTATGATAAGCTAATTGCTTTTCTTTATTTTGCCTCCCTTTCTTCTAAAAATAAACATCTTTATTTATTTGCTTATGTGAGAGAGGCAGAGACAGAGAATGAGTACGAGCACTGCGAGGGTCTCCTGTTGCTGTAAAGAACCTCAGGTGCATGCATCACTTCTATATGGGTGCTGGAGAATCACACTTGGGCCACCAGGCTAATGTGAGCCAGCTTCTTTAACCACTGAGCATGTTCCCAGCCCATTTCACTCACCCCTAAACTCATTTTGAAGATGTTCTTAGTTTGCAAAACAAGGAGTTGGCAACTTATTACCATAAGTTGCTCAATTTCTGTTTTAGAAAACTGCTGATCTGTGAAATCTGCAGGCCAGAAAGCGCCGCTGTAAGGAAGAGTCCTGCACCCCGAGGAGGCAGAGGACGTGCCAGGGCCAGACAGCCAGAGACCCACTGAGTCACTGAGGAGCAGCAAAGGAACTCCCTTCCCTCCTCCCACTGCTTGTGTGGATTCTGAATTTAAGAAGCAGTTTGTCTTCAAGGCCAGGATTAGATTTGTCACTGTCAGAGTGTTGCCTTCACTTAATGTCACTTGTATTAATTAAACCCTTCCTTGAAGTGCTTTTGCCCTCTGTAACTTAGGGTCACCTAGTCATGGTCGGATCGAAAAGCAAAGGGAAGAACACGTGTGAACTGGGCACGGTCAGTGAGCTGGAGGGCTTCCGTAATATCCACGCTGATTTTGACTTATTTTTGGTATGTAAAAAGCTGTCTGAGAAACTTTATAACAGCTTTAAAAATTCATTCCGAGTGTGTTTGCCTGCATTAAGATTTCCATCTGCATTGAGTCTTAGCCTCATTTCCCAAGAAAAACAACAACAGGAAACAGCTCAAATCAGACAGGAGAAAAAGCAAAAGGATGCTAGCATTTGATCTCCACAGTGAGCCCTTTGGTTGACTTCAGTCCTTACTGGGTCAGCTCGGATTTCGGTTTCATTGTATTTCCTCTTCCCTGCGATAAGCAATATGCTGTGTTATACATCTTATTCCCATCTAAAATACTTGATTCAATAGCCTCAGTCCTGCAATCATTCCTACATCTTCAATGCACTTGACCTATAAAAGTTATTACTAATGAGACTTAAGTGGGACTGTATGTGTGTGCCAGGGCGCACATGCATGTGTGTGTGTGTGTGTGTGTGTGTGTAGAAACTGTTTCTTATACTCCACCTTTACATAAATCCAGTTGGTACACTGAGTATTGATTCGTTGAAACCTGAAATCTAATAACTAAACAAGGCCTAAGCTCCTTCCCCCTGTAGCTATGTGGGGCAGCAATTTATTAGAAATTGACATTGTCAAGGAAACACTCTCCCACTCTGTAATTCACATAACCATGCAGCCTCCTTCAGATATTGTTTCAGCAAGAGGATTTTGACACGTTTAATATCTCCTGGGAGAGGAATGGGGCCACTTATCCTAAACTTGACCCCTCCTTAAAGTGGCTTCTTCAGGTCTGACTTGCAGACTCTTTAATGAACGCAGAGCTAGGTGTGATCACCTTGCTGTAATTAGCCACGACTTGTGTGCTATGTGAAGTTCACAGGACTCCCTAATATTGCAAGATGGGTGTAAAGTGTGATATGGTACCCGGGATGTCCTTAGTTGCAGTTAAGCAGTCCTATGATAAAGTTACATGAAATTGTCACATAATATACACTCTCCCAGAACAAGCTGGAAATTTTCCTTTCTATTCTGCAGAAATACATTGTGACAGGAGAGGAATAGTCATACCCGTCAGGCTGTTAGAAGGACTCCAGATTCCTCGTTGCCTGGAGGAAAGTGGTTGATGTTCTTGTCATTAGTACTTATGTGCTAATGAAGGAAAACACTTGCAGTCTTTTGTCTTAAGTTGCTTTCATCAGCAAATCTGGGAGGTCTCCTTGTCTGAGATAGCACTTAGATCCTTAAAGACTCCTGGAGAACCTAAAAGACTCCTGGAGAACCTAAAAGACTGCTGGAGAACCTAAAAGACTCCTGAAGAACGCGTTCATTCCCTGGGACAGGCCGTGTGAGGGTTGGGGCTTCTGTTAGCTTCCTCTGAGCTCTGTGAGCTTGTCGCTGTGATGGGAAGTCAGGACACAAGGTGGCACAGTGGGACCTTGTTCTCTGAGCAGAGTGAAGCGGCCATGAGTTGAGCCAAGCCCGGCAGCTCACCAATAAATCAAGATGCAGAGCAAGGATCAAGAGTTGTTAAGTAGTCACCACAGCGTTGATGGCGATAAAACGAGAGGCCAGGCCACCCCTCCCTGTTGCCCCATCAGCGTTTTCCTGCAGCAACCCTTGAAATATAGACTCACTGCATAAGGGCTGCACACACACTCATTCATTCAAGGTATTTATTGAACTGAAGTCTCCATACTGTGCTGGGGCTGGAGAGAGACGGGCAAGACGGACCAAAGACGCTTAAGCAATAAACAAACACATAGCCAAATAAGGTCATTTCAGGGAGTTTTGTAGTGCCGGAAAATGAGCTGATCTGCTTAAATCCAGCAGGGCAAAAAGAGATCACTTCAGACCTGCTGGTGGCCTGCATGGATTCCGAGTCCCTCACACACACAGTGACTGCATAGAGCTTCAGGCTTAGTGCTGCAGGCCGTGGGAGTGGACGGTAGAAATGTCCAGAACAGAAACAGGAAAGAGACCAGAAAATGGCGAGGGGCAGCCTGGCTGGCTGTGTGCAGACAAGGCCACTGAAGTGGGAAATGAAGGATGAGGCGACCTCAGATCAAGGAGGGCTTGTGGGGACATGGGAAGAGTGGGTTCATTGCAACTGTGCTGGGAAGCCCTGGAGACATGTTAGCCACGAGGCTTGGACATCAGACCTGTGCTGTTCAGAGCTGTCTCTGGCCTCTGTGTGGACAGTCACGGAAGGACATGAACCATGAAGCCAAAGGGCCAAGAATGAGTCCATGTGATCAAGGGACGGCAGTGATGGAGGTGGAGGACCTGGGTTGATTCACTGCGCTTCTTGGAGACATGCCTTGGGCGGGGGAGGGGGGAAGAAACCCTAGTAAGGGCTCATGTTTCAGGGTTTGGACGTGCTATAAGGACTAAAATCACCATCTTCTACTTGTTCTCTTCTTCATTCTGGGCCTCACTCACGCTGCTAAAAACAGGCAGGGAGGAGGAGAATCAACTGTACTGTTGGCGATGCTGAAGAGAGGGTCCTGGAGTGGAGTTTCCTAACCTGGCAGTTCCTCAGCTCCAATTACTGTGATGGCGTTCCCATTGGGGCTGGTGACCTTAAAATAAGGGCCTACACAGCATCCTGTTTTTGGAAAAGGAACTCTTTTTTTCTTTCAGTGGGCTATTTTTAGCTATTCTTTCGTAATGTCCCCTCTCTATTTCCTAATACCATTAAAAGTCAAACTTTCAAATGTGAAGGGACTGCTGTCAAGTTTCCCTGTCACTGAAGTCTCCCTCCTGTGAATGTTTTCTTCATGAAAACCCACTAAGGCCAGCCCTGAAACATCCCTTCCAACACCAATGGAGATTTGAAAGTCAGGTTTAGAAATACCAAACCTGGCCACTGGGCAGACGGTGCTTGCCCCACAGACAGCAAGCCAGAGGGCCTGAGTACTCCTCCTCAGAACCATGTTAAAGTGCCAGGTGTCCCGGAACCCTGGAGTGCTAGCGCTGGGGAAGTGGCAACAGGGCATGGCTGGGGCTCAGTGGCTCGCTAGTCTAACCAAGTCAGTAAGCTCTGGGCTCAAGGAGAGACCCTGTCTCAAAAAGTAAAGGTGGAAAGCGACTGAGGAAGACCTCCAGTGTCTACCTCCAGCCTCCACATGCGCACGTGCACACACACAAACACACGTATGCATAACACACAAAGACACACATATGCCAAAAGGAAGGAAGGAAAAAAGACAAAGAAAGAAAAGGAGGGAGGGAGGTTACACTGTCTAATACTAATACAGAGGTATTAAACATACAGAAGTTACATACAGAAAAAGTGAGACCCTTTAACTCGGAATTTACAACCCATGCAGACTTAGTGAGCCTTTCTGGACCACTCAGAGAAACTGCTTGATTCCACTGTGGAAAAAGTAAATGTTGGAGTATTCCCTAGAGAACGATTATCCTCAGGGTGTATCGTGACAAGCTAGTGGACTTTTAAAATTGGCAGTTCGTTCTCTTTCCCTCTAGGAGGGCAAGTTACCATAACTCCCCCTGCTTCTGACTCATTCCATCTTTTTAAAATCTTTTTATCACATAGTGTCGGGAAACAGTCACAAGTGAAATAAAGGTACTCCCCTCTGAGCCACTTTACATGGCTTGCCATTGCTTTAAAAACATGCAAAACATGCTTCAGGGACTAGAGAGATGGATTAGTGAAGGCACTTGCCTGCAAAGCCTAAGGACCCAGGCTCATTTTCCTAGTGCCCATGTAAGCCAGATGCACAAGGTGGTGTACACATCTGGAGTTTATTGCCAGTGGCTGGAGACCCTGACGCACCCATTCTCTCCCTCCCCCGCCCCCATCTGCCTCTTTTTCTCTCTCTTAAATAAATAAATAATATATTTTCAAAAACAAGCTTCATTGCCCCAAATCAGAGATGGATCTTACCATATTGTTAGTATATGCTCAGCTTTCAGCAATCATTGGTGTAGGTACTATGACCTGAGTAAAAGTCAGAGACATGTTAGGACATTGATTACCTACACATGGACTGCCATCCTACTTGTAGAAAAGAAGCTTAATTATGTCACCAGTATAAGTCTAAGATCCTGTAAGCTGCTGCTTATGGATAGTAAGTCTATATTTTCCATGAGGCTGCATGAAAAATGTTCTACAAATGTATTTTGCATGTATGAGAAGCCATAGTTCTCACCACCTCATAGTGGTCTGTTGTCCAAAAGAGCTTCGAACAAGGTTGTGTATTTTAGTACTTAAAAGCTTAGGCTGGGCACTAGACCAAGTCTCAGCTACTCACCTGACTGGTGCCTTTGGCCTTGTGTTTTTACTCTCAGTGTTCCGTTTCTCTCATCTGCCAAAGAGAATGTCATATCAGGTACTCACAGAGCACTTACGAATAACAAGCAGGAGTCAAAGGTGAGGTAGCTTTGCTCACAGCTCTTGTTTTTACATATGTATATTTGAAATAGAGAAGATAACTCTCCTGCCATTCAAGATATGCTTCATGTGTCTGGAGTTTGGCATTTTTGTTATACTGTTCCTAATTTTTGTTTTCAGGCAGCTCAGGGATACAAGACAGGCCTCTCA
Source organism: Dipus sagitta (assembly GCA_036346955.1). NCBI lineage: Eukaryota > Metazoa > Chordata > Mammalia > Rodentia > Dipodidae > Dipus > Dipus sagitta. Next base: position 74,525,621 of record CM070784.1, on the reverse strand, counting down.
CACGCTAGGCAAGCTATAGCCCCAGCTCATATCATGTGTTTCTGGATCAGCAATAGAACTGTCTTGCCATTTCAATGATATGTTTTCTTTCTTTCTTTGTTTTTGAAGATTATTTTTTGTTTATTTGAGAGAGAATGAGAGGAAAAGGGAGAAAATGGGTGTACCAGAGTGTCTTGCTACTTTAAACGACCCCCAGACACATGTGCCACTTTGTGCACCTGGCTTTACCTGGGTACTTGGGAATTGAACCCAGGACGGCAGGCTTTGCACGAGCACCTTTAACCACTGAGCCACCTCTGTAGCCCCACTGGTATTCTTTCTGAGATGATCCTTTATTTCTGAGGAGTTGCCTGAGTGCAGTGTGTCCGCCTGACCTTGGTCTTTCAGCCGCCCTGAAGACCAGCAGCTCTTCTACATGATGAGGGCCGCCCAGTTTCATAATGACCATGAGTAGGTCTCTCAAAGAAAGAGTGTCCTCCTCTATCTGGAGCCTTTGGGTCTGATTCTCCCATTCTTGGCAGCGGATAGCATGTTTGCATTGAAAAATTACACTGCAGAGTTGATGATGGGTTTTGGCTAGAGGAAGGAGGGGGAAAAGTCAGACATGTACAAACTGGAGTCATTTTTCATTTTGCTTTATAGATTTCATTTTGTGATGCATTGTGTTTGCCACATCCTTTGGAAAAAATGTACCTTGGCTTGTGCTTGATGCTGAGTTTCTGCTGACGTATGCTTACTTAGCTAAAACAACCTTAAACCGACATTACCATTATCCCATCCATTGGCAGTCCTTGCCTGTTGTCACCTTCTGCTGCCACCTGGAGAGGCATGGGACATCTTCCAGTGTCGCTGCTCCTTCCTGCTAGATTGGATTTCTTCCTCTGTCCCACACACAGTAGTGCTTCCTCCCAGCAGGAAGGATGTGCTCGCCCCTGTCTGACAGCATCTCCTTGCTCCTGTGAGAAGACAGGGTGCTCCTCCTGCTCAGGGGCCATCCCTGGTGCACCGTGATCTCCTCCGTCACACTCTGCTGGGCGTATGGCCAAGCTCAGTAAATCCTGTTGGAATGAGTAGTCAGCCTGTCCAGTCTGCTGTCTCGATTCCGTTCTCATCAGGAAGGTGGTGGTTGGACACCTAATATAATGTAGCTACATCGTTCTTTATTGTTTAACATCACAGAAATCACCCCTTGTTGGAAAAAAAAAATTACCTGTTAGATTGTTGGTTCTTTGCACAGATTGTGAGCACTATGCACACACTGGCATTAGGTTGTACATCTTGCCCATTGCTTTATATTGTGCCAACTCCTGGCATACAGTAGGCCGTTTACATAGTTCAGTTCAATTTGTGAATGGTTTTTCTTCATTTTCTTTCTGGCCTTTAGTAACGAAAGATAGGAATGAGTGTATCATCCTTCCTTTATTTATTTATTTTTCTGAGCTATTCATAGCATTTAAATTTTGTCAGCAAGAAGAGGTCAACAGAAATTAATGTTCTAATTTGTTTTTATTATATCATGTCACAGCCTACATATTCGCTATCAACAGAAACAAACAAAAGAGGTAGTTGGCAGGGAATGGTGCCAAAGGCTGTGTGTGGGGGGGGCGGTGGTGGCTAATTCTGAGGATTGAACCCAGGTCCTTGCACAGAGAAGGCAAATGTCCCACCCCTGCATCATATCCCAAGCCTTGCCACTGGCATTTCTTAAAAGGGCTTCTGGCCACTAATGCTCACTGGTTCCCATGCCACTGTCATTTCTGCTCAGCTGGGGAAGTCCTGCCCCCACCTCATTCCCTTGCCCCTCGCATCTCAGTGGTCTCTCTTTCCATCCATCACTGTACAATAAGTCAGTGGGTTAGCCAGATGGAGTGTTATTCATGTAGCCCGAGCTTTCCCGGTCATTACTAGTGTCCTGGTGTGTCCTCTGATGCAGCTTCTCACCGGTGATCGTCATCTAGATATGTCCTTTAGGTCTTCCCAGGAAAGGAGGAGAGGCAAGCCATGAGCCTTCTCCTCTGGCTTGCCCCTTCTGTGGGCAGAGATGGCATCTTCTACGTGCTACCCATATTGAAGGTGAAACCGTAACGGAATCTCACCTTAGCAGTTACTTCTCACACCGTAACCATGTGCTTGGACCGGTTTTTCTTTCTCTCCTTTTTCTTTTCTCTTTTGCTAAATTTATTTATTTGAGAGAGACAGAGTATGGACACACCAGCGCCTCCTGCCACTGCAAACAGACTTCAACTACACGAAACACTTTGTGCATCTAGCTTTACGTGGGTACTGGGGAGTCGAAGCTGGGCTGTCAAGCATTGCAAGCAGCTGCTGAGCCATCTCTCCAGCCCTAGCGAGGCTTTTCTAACCTGACGACTACAGGGACCCCAAAGAATAGATATTTTGGGGCCATTAACGGAGATTGCAGGGTACATGTAAAATTGTGTGCTTCCTGTAGTTTTGCTTGAAGGAGCCTCCAACATCCTTTTATCCTGTTTTCAGCTATAGCTAGGACCCAGTATCTTAAGAGCATAGATACTTGATTAGTCATACTGAGCTGAGCGAGTGCTAGAACAGCAGTATTCGCCCTGTAGCCAAGGGCCACAAGCATCCCAGCATGATAATGTCACTTCTTAATGTCAGAATAGCAGACACCTCTTTAGAGCAAATTCCAGTAATTTTTCTTTAAATGGAGAAAATTCAGAAAGTAAAGATAGCAATTACCCATTCATCTCAATGTTGGGAAATCATATCTTAACACATTTTCTTTAGTTCTTGGGCGCTTGGCATGTGTGTTAACCTGTATCCTTGTCTAAGTTTCAACATTATATATGTTCCATGATTACTTCTTACCCTGTTTTTCATGTCTTACACCACTGTCACTTTCCCCACTCACTACGTGTTCTTTGCACTCATTTTAATGGGTTTGTAAGTTTTTTCGTCTTTCAGCATGCATTTGCTCTATCCATCTGTTCTTTTATTTTCCAAATTTTTATCTTTAAATAATGCTCTGTTGAACTTCCTGTCCTGTGAAGTTTTCTCTCTCCCTGATTGATTTTCCCCTTAGTTCAGACTCCTAGTGTTCAGCTTACAGAATTAATGTTAGATATAATTCTTTTCTTTTCTTTTTTTTTCCATTTCGGCTCATGCACTGATAAGATTAACAGAGAAGTCCATGCAGGATCTGAGGTAAAAATGTGCTTAGGGGTTCCTTATCCTCTTTCCTATCTGAGACCAGCCAGTATTCTCTTAGAGACTTGTCTCAGTGAACTGACGCTCTCCCACCTTGCCCTCTCTCCCTGTCACCTTGTGCATCCAACTGCCTGATTCAGCTCTAGTACTTTTATTTTTTTTTTAATCTATTTATTTGCAAGAAGAGAGAGACAGAAAATAAACGAGAATGGTCACACTAAGACCTCCTGCCGCTGCGGACAAACTCCAGATGCGTGTGTCGTTAACCACTGAGCAACCTCCCCAGCCCTTGCCCCCTGCCCCCAGTACTTGTTAAACAGCATGCTGCGTTACAAAAGTCTGTAAGGAATTCTGTGTTGTTCAAAGGGCATATGTGTCAATGACCCGGAATTTTTGGAATTCTTCAAGAAAACCAAAGTGCTTACATTTAAATGGTCAACTCTGGAGACCCAGTGTGAAGGATGGAAGCCACGGGGGCGGGGGGAACCTACAAATCAGTGACACAGATCACCTTTATTATTTGTTAATCTCAACTTTGTACATCACAGGGACTCGAGCACTCACCCTTTCAAAGCCCTTTGCCAAGTTCTTCTTCATTAGGTCAACTTGTGAGGTTGGCTGGCAACCTCCTCGCCTTCAAGGACACGGTCAGAGAAGTCCTCCCTCCCGCCTCCTGGGTCTCATTCGTCTCTGCCTGAGATGTAGTGACTGTTTCCCACGCAACCTCCCACATCCCTTAGGGGCGCTCTCCTAACTCTTTACCATTTCCGTGTTGTCAGCAGGACAAGCACAGATGGCCGTCTAAACAGGGTGGCTTGAAACCCCATGTATCAGCCTGGCATGGCGGTGCTCTCCACAGTCCTAGTGCTCCCAGGCTGAAGCAGGAAGAGTATCAGTTTGAGGCTGGCTTGAGCTATATAGCAAGCACCTACCTAAAAATTAATAAAAACAAGTGTTGTAGATATAGCCCAGTGGGTATAGCATTGGCTTGGCATGCATAGAACCCTGGATTTGGTCTGTAGTACTGCTTTTAAGAAATGGAAAAGAGCTATGTGTCTTCTTCATCTGGGAGAAAATAAGCAACTCTTGGAAGATGTGGAGGTCAGTTATGACCGTAGAGATTTTAAGAAGTGCCATAAAAGTGTGAAATGTGCTGCATTTGTTTTACTTTGAAAGGCAGTATGGGGATGGCAAGATGGTTTAGCAGTTAAGACATTTGCCTGCAAAGCCAAAGGAACCAGGTTCAATTCCCCAGGACCCATGCAAGCCAGATGCACAAGGTGGCACATGCATCTGGAGTTCCTTTGCAGTGGCTGGAGGCCCTGGCATGCCCATTTGCCCTCCCTACCCCTTCCTCCCCCTTCCTCCCTCTCCCTCCCTCTCTCTCCCTTCCCTCTCTCTCCCTCCCTCTCTCCTTCTCTCCCTCTTTCCCTCTCTTCCCCTGTCCCTCTCTTTGTCTCCCTTCCTTTCTTCCTCTCTCCCTCCCACTCTCTCTCTCTTTCCCTCTCCCTCTCTCCCAAATAAATAAATAAAATGTTTTGAAAATATACTAAAATAGAAGGCAGTCTGCACTTCTGTTTACTGTGGTGTCTGTGTGTATCTGTGCATTCATGGTTAAATGACACTTTTCTTGTTACAGAAGATACTTAAATAGACAGTAGAGCCACCTGTGAGCCGAAAAATGGTGATTCTCTGCATAACCACCTAGTCCCTGTTTGCAAATGCCTATACAGTCTGTCATATTTTGAATTTCTTCTTGTCTCTGTGCACAAGCATTATAAAACTTCAGCCTAGACTAATCTTCCATTTAGCTGTATGAGAAATGCTCCTTAGGAGAGTTTACAGCAGAAGTCCATGCCCACCTCCTCCCCTGCAGGGACTCGTCCATTTGGTTGATCAGGAAGGGCACCTCGCTCATAGGGAACCTTAGTAATTCAGGTCTCAGGCCTTTCTCAGTGTGGAAATCACACTCACACTCACACCTTGAACCTAAGCATCCCTGTAAAAGTTTTCAGGGAACTCTTGGAAGTAGCATTTGTTGCTGTCGGGGTGCTAAGAGCAGATGGTGCCGCCCATGAAGGCTTTCTTTGGCCTCTTTGGAAAACTCCCCTGAGTGGAGCAGATGAGCCCTTAGGATAGGTGCTGTGTGTGTCCTTGTGGCTCTTGTGTCCTGTGTGATGTGATTTACAGAGCACAGCCCTCCTACTGCCAGGCTGATCTAGGAGAAGCCTGGGATACGCAACACTACTAGTGGGGGACTGCCTGCCTTCCGGGCTCCATCCAGCACTGAAGAGCTGCTACACGCCGGGCTTTCTAGCATGGGGAGAGTTCTCCGCAAAGTGACCCTGGAGCATTCACTGTGGGCATCCCAGCTGTTGTCAGTCCTTCTGAATCAGTTTTTTTTTTTCTAAAACAAATTATAAATTGTAATAAGGAAGAAGTTTGTTCCAGCATTCATATTTATTAGATTTTAAGATTTAATGACCACATGAGTCTAAAACAAATCTTTGATTTCTTCTTTTTTTAAAGGCCATCAAGCGGAGTCTCTTGATTTTCACTACTTAAATATTAATGTGTGGTCATGACCCACTTTGGTCTCCTGTAAAAGGTGTGGCATTTTAAAAATGAAGGTTTCAGTGACTCGTTAGTGCGTGGGACCAATGCCTCCTTTCAGTAAAGATGTTCTTGGGTTGGAGAGATGGCTCAGTGGTGAAGGCGCTTGCTTACAAAGCCTGATGGCCCACGTGTGATTCCTCAGTACCCATGTAAAGCCAGATGCACGAAGTAGTGCGTGTTTCTGGAGTTCATTTGCAGTGGAAGGGTGTTCTGGCTCACCCTTTCTCTCCCTCTCTCTCTCTCTCTCTCTCTCTCTCTCCCTCCCCTCTCTCTCTCTCCCTTTCCATCTCCCTCTCAAATATTTTTAAAAGAAAAGATGTACTAGCCAGATGGTAGTGGTGCACACCTTTAACCCCAGCACTCGGGAGGCAAAGGTAGGAGGATCGCTGTGAGTTCAAGGCCACCCTGAGAATACATAGTGAATTCCAGGTCAGCCTGAGCTAGAGTGAGACCCTGCCTTGAGAAACCAAAACCAAAACAAACAACAACAAAAAGAAGATGCCCTTATTTGTTGTAAAATACAACTTGCGACAGTTTAGCTGGACTTTTTAGAATATTTCATGGTCTACTTCCTAGAGAAAACAAACTTATTGGTGACCCCCGTATTGTTTTGGCTGCTTGTGGTTTTTTTTTTTTTTTTTTTTTGTATGGTTAACAGTTGGAAAGACCATTAGCTAAGTAGTATTTATTTAGAAATTGACTACATTGTTGCTTCAGTGAGATGGAATCTGATAGACTTGAAAAAGAATTTTAAGTAAAGCTGAAGTGTGGCCTGTCCCCTAATCAATAGCAGTGCCCTGTTATCAGTTTGGTGGGGACATTCATGGAAGGTGAAACTACACATATTCCTGTGCTTAACACCTGTCTCCTGCTGCTCCTAACTATTACGGCATCTCACTGGGCATTATTCTTTGGAGGAAGTTTGTGTTTTTATCTGAAAACCCTCTTAAGATCTTTATACATAAGATAATGGACACTTTGCTTTCTGTGGCATAGAGGAGTACTCGCACATGCCTTCGAGGTACATTAACAAGAAGGTGCAAGGAGCTTTCTGATACAACAAAAAACTGGAAACCACTGCAATTTCTAAATAAACCATGGGGTCACCAGCTTACAAAGCATGCCACAGGGTTTGTGAAAAGGAATGAGTTTTAGTGGTTAAGGAGCTTGCCTGCAAAGCCTAAGGACCCAGGTTTGACTCCCCTGTACCCATGTAAGCCAGATGCACAAGGTGGCGTATGCCTCTGGAGGGCCCTGGCATGCCTATTCTCTCCCTCTCCCTCTCTCTCTCTCTCTCTCTCTCTCTCTCAAGTAAATGAATAAAATATAGGTGAAATCTTTCTCCTAAACTTATTTTTTTCTGTTAATTTGTCCAGCTCCTGGTCTTCTCTGGTTACACGAACCTGCTCACTTCCCTCCCTGAGTGACAGGTTCGCCAAGGAGGGAGAAGCACAGGATGCTGGGATTGCCAACCTCTGCTGTTGTTTCACCATCTTGACAGTCCGTGATGTGCGTGAATCTTGCTATTTTCATTTATCAGTGGAGAAACTAAGGTGTAAAGGGCTCTAAAGTGACATGCCTGTCTGGCTGACTTGAAAGACTAGCATGTTTTTTGGTCTTTTTATTATGAACTTTACAGTGTGAACATACTGCATATTGGCCATATTCCCCTCAGGTTATACTCTTCTGTCATCTCTCCCCTCCCCCATTCCACTGAGGGCCCTCCTCAGGGGGGGTTAGTGCTTTCATTGTGGGGTTGTGAATGCACATTTGGTCTCTGTAGAAGGGACAATGTCTCAGGATACTCCTTCCCACCCTGTGGCTCCTTTTTGTTTAAAATTTTATTTATTTATCTATTTATTTATTATTTATATTTGCAAGGAGAGAGAGAATGAGAATGGATCTCTTGCCACTGAAAACGAACTCCAGATGCATGCACCACTTTGTGCGTCTGGCTTTGCGTGTCTTCTGGGGGATCAAACTCTGCCATCAGGCTTTTCAGACAAGCACCATTAACCGCTGAGCCGTCTTCCCCGCCCGGAAAAAGTGATTCTTTCTCTGAGGTGCACTTGGCTTTCATGTCATGTGGTCCTCAGGAGACCCCTTGTCTCACAATCCCTGGGAAATCTCGGTGCCGTGGTGTCTGGCTCCTTCAGCGATGGAGCCGGGGACTGTGCATTTGCAACCAGGTGCCCCTGTTCCCTTCCGCATTCTGAAATCTGAGAGCCAGTCTGCCAGACCATGGTGACCTCATTTGGGTGATGTGAGGCGCCTGGCCCCAGAGTGTCCCCAGTGCCTCTGAGGACCCGTGATTCTTGCCATGCCTCACTTGCGATGGGCACATTAGCGTTCTTCTTGGTGGCTTCCTCCTTCCTCACCACTTCAGTTGCCTCCCGTCATGTGCACTGACTTAGCATAGCCCAGGGTTTGACAAGTGACTGCCCAAAGAGTTGAAATCATCACGCTTACGGCTCCATCAGAATCACGTGCAAAACCGCGCTGCGCTGCTGTGCCGAATCACCACGTGCCAAGTGTGCCCTGGGACTTCGTGCAGATGGCTTCCCCATCTTGCAGCCTGACCCCTGCTCAGCTGAGAAATAAAGGACAAAGGGAGGCGGCTGTGGAGATGATGACTTCTCAAACACCTGTGTGCTTATTTTCGCTTCTCACCTCTCTTTCCCACACTCGCCTGGTGACAGATTCCTCAGAAGCCTGCCCTAGTGCGACTCACTTTCCCAGAAGGGACAAGATCACTCACTGGTCCCTCCCAGCTCAAGCCCTTCCACTAAGGACAGGGCTGGCTGGGCTCAGTGACCACCTTCGTCTCCCACGTCTCTTTCTTTCTCCATCGTTTTCTCATTCTGCTCTGTGAATTTTTTCTGGCCCCTCCCACATGGCATGCTTTCCCTGTGGAGGCAAGTCCAAGTGCCAGGTCTCCCCGTGAGCCAAGTAAGAAACTGCCTGCATGACTGACAGGTATTGAGACGTGTGCTGCTGACCGGGAGGGGACTCTGGACTAAAACTTACGCTTGTGTTCCTCAGTTGTCCTCTGCAGGCAAAAGAGCAATCGTCTTTGTTTTAAGGTTGCGCTGATCCCAGAAAGGAAGGCATTTCCTCTCCTGAAAAGCAGGGCAGGGAAGGGTGTGTGTGGGGGGGAGAGACAGAAAAGGGAAAAAAAAATTAATTTTAACCATGTACTCCTTTGAAACTAAATATATACCCCTTCCTCGGTCCTGATTGGTCCGTTGCCACTGACAAGTGGATCGTGAGCAAAGGAAATATCCTGGACTTAATTGTAACTTAAGTCCCTCTTAATCCAGGAGAACATTTGAGATTCTGTCCAAGTGTTCAATTTCCCAGGCCGCTGAGGTCTGTGCATCTCTTCTCCCAGCCTCCAGGCTGCTGCGGCAGTACAAGGCAGCGTAGCTAATGCAGACAGATCTCCTGCCTCTTGCCCTCCTCCTCCCTCCGTCCGCTTTCATTCGCTATGAACAGCCTGGTAACCTGGATGCTGGGAGGAACCTGACATAACTCTGCCGATGGCTAGGTGGCCGTGAAACACCTGGGGACGGTTCTTTAAGAAAAAGGTAATGTTTATATGCTAACGGTGTCTCCTCTCCCCCACCCCCTTGTTGCTTTTTTTTTTCTTCCAGGACTGCCAGTTCCAAAGAAGAGTCCAAAGTCGGTAAGCACTCGTCACTTACTTGGTGCTTTGTTGGGGTGGGGGGAGGGGCAGGGGGACCTGGAGGTGGGAGGGTACTCGGTCTGGCTTCAGCCGATTAAATGTGTTTCAGACAAGATGGGGAAGACAGGAGCGAGGGCTCCCTTTATTAAGTTCTAGGGATCTGTTTGATAGCACTGAGATCCGGGCTTGTCTTTTAAGCGTGTGGGTAGGCTGCGGGAGTAGAATTGGAAGAAAAAAAAAATGCATGTTTGGCGTCTTTTCTGTACAAATGCATCCCAACTGTCCTTCAGATGGGTGAGTTTCTTAGCTGTTATAACTTGATTACAAATGCTATTGTTTCCTTTGGAAAGAGAAAAGACCCCACCTGCCCGCCCTGGTATTGCTCTCAACTGGTGTTCACTGCCGTTCGTTCTCACGGCTATGCATTCTCCCCCTGAGCTGTCTCGTGCACAGAACGGTGAATTATTCACCAACTCAAAAGCCTACAGGTTTTCAGAAGAAATGCCATGCCTCTGTGTGTGTGTGTGTCTCCGTGTACATGTATGTGTACGTGTGGATATATATATGTATATCCATCTGTCCATACTCAGGTTAAGAAGCGATGTCCACTGCCCAGCACTGAAAATAAGACGTTTCCTTGGTGTGGTAATGCCTTTGTTGTTTAGCTCGGTTTAGCAGCATTATGCTGCAGGTACAGGATTCCTTAAAAAAAAAAAAAATCAATGTTTTGCTGTCCTTTCTCATCTGGTTTCCTTGAAGATGCATTACCTACTTGACATGTTAGCTAATAGCTCCAGAGGCTGTGGGTTTGGTTTGGTTTTTTTTGTGTGTGTGGATTTTTTTTTTTTTTGTATTTTTGTATTTTGTGTGTGTGTGTGTGTGTGTGTGTGTGTGTGTGTGTATGTTTGTTTTCTTGCTGGGTGGTGTGAGCTTTGGCTCTTGGGGCACCAACAACAAATTAACCTCAAAATCTGGGTGCCCGGTTGCCTGTGAGACTGATCTGCATAAAAGAGGTTCCCCAAGTTACTAACATGAGGATGGGGGCCTCCCTCGTGGCTTTGGAGATTTGGGGAAGGAAAACTTGCAGCTTCGTGCCATCGGGAGGGGGAGCAGGAGGGCCCTTTAAAACTTCGCAGCCTCAGGCCCTGCAGCTGAATTCTAGCCACCTGTCTCCAAGACAGCAAAAGAGACAGAAGTTTATTAGGGAGATGAGAGAGGGGAGCTTCCCGTGTTCCGAAGCCTAGCTCCCAAGTTCTCCAGAGAGAGAAACCTGGAAGAATTGATGCGGTTCTGGTGGCACGGAGCCGTGGCTGGGGGAACGCTGACTCCAGGGCTGCTTTTCCTGTCAGTGTATGTTAATGTCCAGACAGGAAAGCACTGGTTGGTGCCCACATTGCAGTCACGGACAAGCCGAAGTGGGTGCATGCGCATCTGTGCGCCTCCCCATCCCCAGGTCATCCTCAGAAACCCATGCAGCCTCTGGACACACAGAGCATCTGGAAGATGTGCCCCAGGAGCCTGTTAGCACAAGGCACCCTTCTTTCTCCCCACCGCGGCTATGCTGTGCCGATGGGTGAACTCACCTGGCACACCTCACGCACATGGGGTCTTCCGAGCCTGCGTTTGCCAAGTCCCTTAAGAGATTCCTTCTGACAGTGGATTTTGCAAGTTCCCATGTCGTCAGTAACCAGCAGGCCAAGTCCCCGGACTGCATTCCTGGGGCAGGGCGGGGGAGGGGAGCTCTCTGTCTTAACTGCTTTGCCCAGAGTCAGCTGGCTTTTAATTACCACAGGCTAAGAGGCTGGTGTGCTGCCGGGCTGGAGAAGCAGCCCCCAGCTCGGGGCTTGTCTGCACCAGGACAGGGGTGGTGACGGGCACGGCATTGCTGGCACGCATCAGCTGCTGCTGAACACAGTTTGGGGGCTGCTGTTGGCAGTAGCACATAGTTAACATCTGCAATCAGTAGGGGTTGGTACAGGTGGTCAGAAAAGCTGTTTCCTCTCCCTCCATGTGAATGTGGATGATGTCCTGCCCGAGGAACAGGAGAGGATTTGGGAGCACTCACAGGACAGCCTCCGGGAGGCTGGTGTCCTGGTAACTTCTCAGACGGTGACAGGTAGTGTCACCTACTCAGAGTACATAATTAAAAGCACACCATTTGTGCCTGGGTTGTGATTCACAGATTCCATGGCATCTCTGTGGATGTCTGAACACAGGTTTCTACGGTTTTTTTTATTAGTTTGATTTTTTTTTCCAGTGTTTGGACATGCATGACCTCCTCATGTGATTGACAGCTCTGTTGTATGCTCATGCTTTTTCTTGTTTAATGTTTCCAATAATCAGATAGTTGTTTCTAGTAGAGCAGGATGGCTTAGGACTTCAATCCTGTTTCACCTCCTGGGTACTTCCCCATAGTTTCCTCTTAGTAAGTCATGTCACCTACTAGATCTAGCTTACATATTGCGTTTGTGGCGTATATACTCCTTGGGGAAAATGACAGTGTCTTAATAAAGTTTGATTAGTAGCTGGGTTTACTTAACATCAGGGATTTTTCTACCAAGTGGCAGAGACCAAAATAAGACATTTTTTTAAATCAGGTTTTAGACCTCTCTGTGGTCCAACTTACTCATCCTGACTAGACACTTAAAACGTCTACTGTTAGTCTAAATCACATACAGAGATCTTATGTCTGGGAATGTAAAACTCTAAATTTTACACCAAACCCAGAATTATATCCACGTGGGTTTTCCTGCTAGTTTGTGTTCTGCCTTCTCCTTTCTCCCCTTTTAAAATGTTTCTTCACCTATCCATCCGTCATGAATCTAATTGTCCATCTATATATTCATTTTTCATCCACTTGCCCACCCGTCTTTTCATCCCTTTATGTAGAAAGCTACCATTCAGAGCCTCCTAAGTATGGTGCCCGGTGTGAGGCACTGGAAAAAACAAGTAGATGCTGGGGTATCTTCTGTGTGCCAAGCCCTCTGTGGCCCTTCAGTGGGAAGTAAAGCAGAATATACTCCCAGCTTCATGGAACTGAGGAGAGACAGTCACCCCGCCACAGGGAGACCTGTCTAGACTCTCCCTTCATGGGCATTAAAGTCTGGCAAGCATGTGCTTTTGGAATCTAATGAAGGAAACATGTATTCAAGAACCAAGAGCACACATTATGAAAAGCATTCAGCTGTCATTGGCGATGACCTAGGTTAAGTGTCCATACAAGGCCATGATCTGAGATGGAATGAGATATTCTGGCTGAGCTGTGAAATTCTTTTTTTTTTTTAATTTGTTTGCAAGCAGAGAGAGAGAGAGAGAGAGAGAGAGACATGCAGAGAGAGAGAGAGACATGCAGAGAGAGAGAAAACGGGTGTGCCAGGGCCTCTAGCCACTGCAGAGAACTCCAGATGCGTGCACCACTACCTTCTGCGTCTGGCTTTATGTGGGTCCTGGGGAATGGAACCTAGGTCATTAGGCTTTGCAGGCAAGCGCCTTAACCATTGAGCAATCTCTCTGGCTCTGAGGTATGAAATTCTATGGAGTTAACTGGCAGTATGGGCAGCATATGAAATCAATTTATTTTCATGGCTGTTATTGACAAATAAAAGAATGCATACTGAATTTACTAAGGGGACAATTCCTCTGGGTTACTAAATTACAACTCCTCACCCAAAGTTCTTGTATAGGTAGCAAGGTGATCTTTTCGACCTCTCTATAGTAAACATGGCACAGGGACAATGGTAAAATGTTTCTTTTCCCCTGACCTCTGTCCCTTTTCCCTGCAAGGGATGTTAAAGAAAATTTCTGAAAACTTAGCTCTTAAGATGTGAGGGAGAGACACAATGCCATCGTGGATGATATATACATGGAGTGACCTCTACCTGAGTCACACTGTCTCCTCTGGAGTCTGCCTCTCTCACACTCCAGCTTCCCCCTTTCTTTCTTCTTTTCCCCAAGGCCAGCACAGTCATAGATCTCATCCGCGTTTCCTTATGCAGCTTGGAGAAGTAGTGAGAATGACGAAGTGCTGATGGACCCAGTATTACGCAGGTCTTGTGTACGTAATGACAGGTGCTGGGCGTTCATGAACACCGTGTTCATTTCGTGTCCAGGAGGAAGCATTCCACAGCACTCCTCCCCATTCTCTGGCCCTTAGAACCTTCCTGCTCCCACTTCTGCAATGTTCCCGGGGCCTTAGAGAGGCCTTACTTGGTTCTGAGCACTCAGAGCTCTGAGTCATCCTGGTTGTCCCTGGCAGCTGCAAAAAGAAGATGCTGTGACCATAGCTGGGGTCAGCGCTCATGCATGGCATAAGCGTGAATATTTACAGGGCAGTTTGACAGGCACAACATACCTAGTTAGCCAAACAACTCTAGTAACTTCCTCCCCTAGGATCTGTGACCTTCCCATCCCTAGGCGTTTGATTAGGTTTTCAGTAAGAGAAAAATTCCCTCTTGTGGAATAGGCCTCAAATCTAGTCAGAGAGCACTTGATCACCCCCATAACAAGTCATGCCAACATTGCGCAAGTGCGCGCATCTTGACTGGCTGGTTGGTCGTGCAGCTCGCAAGGGTCCGCTGCTGGCTAAGGCTGTTGACGACTTCTCCTCAGCCGCCGACACATCGCTTTCCAGCAGTGGGACAGCTAGCTCAATCTCAGCTTCGCTCCTCAGTGTCTTACAATGGGAGACTGTGGATTCCGGTGTGCAGCCGAGGGCTCTGGCAACAGCCTGTATTGTTTGGAGGGCCTCAGGGACCTACTGACCAACAACTCCCCATTTGGCTACATTTCTTACATCTGATGTGGACCAAACCTCATTTTCCCATCCAGTCAGGGCTCTCCTTCTCTTCTGTTAACCACCTTCTCCTTCCTTTTGACTTTGACCCACAAGTGATGACAGAGGACCGTCCTGTGCTTTGACTTGGACCTGAGCCTCTGACTTGTCACAACCTTTAATGACATTGGCATCATACCTCATCAGCACTTGGAGTGTTTCCTGTTGTCCATGCAAATCGCTGCAGAGGCCTTGGGCTTTGGCAGATAACTGAACTGCAAGTAATTTCGCTTTAAAATGGATCAATTTGTCATTTTCAAGCCACATGAATTCTTTTCATCATTTAAGCCCCTAAGTGCTATCTGTATTCATTTGCTCTTCTCAGCAGATTATTTTCAGTTCATGTTATAAGGACCTCCATTTTCCAGATCAGTCTATGAAATACTGATGAGATAAATTTTTTCCCATGTGTAAAAACCATTGCTTCTTCCCAATTTCCCAACATGACAGTCAGTAGTATGAGAATCACTCATTTTGGGAAGATGGGCACAGTTTTATTTTACAAGGTGGCACAAGTTCATGGGCGACGTATGGCCAAGAACTTTTAAAACTGAAGCCCATTTCTCTCTCCCAAGTTGACTGAGATTCGAGACTCGAAATGAAAGAAAGTCTTGCTTCCAGCGTTGTCAGCCGTTGGCCTGGGTGACTTCTGTCACAGCATGTGCTACCCTTCCCAACCACTGACTCAGCTTGGAAGTGGGTAGATACTTTCTTACTGAGGCTCCCTCTTCCTCTCTCCCCTTTATCCTGTGAACAGTGCCTCTCCAGCACGGCCACTGGCCGGGAAAAGCCACCTCAGGCCCCTCAGATGGATGCAACAGCAACCCCCAGACTGACCTTGCTTCCTTTCTGTGCATCTATTTCCTTTCTGGAAGCCAGCTCCAACTTTCTGGGAATGTGCCAACTCTAGGTACATCTCTATTTTAAATACATGAATGGATCCCTCCTCTTTACCCAAGAATAAAACCAACCCACATAAGACATCTGTACTTTTTGCCCTCCAATTTCATTTAAAACAAAAAAAACCACCCCACCCCACCCCCCCGTCCTGTGATGGCTGTTCTGTTCCTCAGGCAACCCAAGCTCATTTTTGCCCTGGAACTTGGAACATGCTGTACCCATTAATGGAATTATCTATCCTAAAGGACATCACAGTATATTGTTTTTAGTGTGTTATAAAATAGTTAATTGGTCTCCACCTACCCAAATGCATTCACATACACCCTCAGATATAAATTACTCACAGCCAGGTAGCATCTCTTTCTTATCTCTTCCTTGTATCACTTGCTGTCTGGCACAGAGTAGATTATCAATATGTACTTGTTGGCAAAGTAACCAAGTGTGTTACAGGTGATCCCTTCAGGAGGAGCCCATCTGTTGTCCAGTTGTCAATGTCCTCCTACCCATGTTCTTAGCATCCATGGCTGGCTGCCTTCAACAGCTCTGAAAGCATAGCTTTGTAGCCAGTTGCCTTCAGGCTGGCGTCTCACATAGAGAACTTGAGATGGTAGCCCATATCTGTAATCGCAGCCTTTGGGAGACATAGGGAGAACAGTCGAGAGTTTGAGTCCATTCTGGGCTATATAGTAAGGTCCTATCTCCCCCCCCCCCCCGCCAAAAAAAAAGCACATGCAAAAGTGAAAAGATAATCAAGAAAATGAAAATCCCATTTGATGCAAATTTCATCATGTGTTCTCACCAGCTAAGAAGTGAACTTACCTTCTCATGCCCTAAGTCTCTTGGGAGAGAGCTCAGAAAAGGAATACCAACTGACTTTAATTTGGGAGCTCGATAGAGGTCATGTTTCCTTTGAGCAATTGTGTGTTGTAAGGAACCAAAAGACCTTATCTTGAGCAATTGTGTGCTGTAAGGAACCAAAAGACCTTATCTTCAATTTACACACACACACACATACACACACACACCCCTACAGAAAACTCAGAGCACAAGTGAGAGCCTCATCATAGAATGCATCTCAAATCAAGGGGGTTTTGTGATTGATATTTTAAAAATATTTTTATTTATTTATTTATTTGAGAGAGAGATAAATAGGTGCAGAGAGAGAGAATATATGGGTGTTCCAGGGCTTCCAGTCACTGCAAACGAACTACAAATGCATGTGCCACCTTGTGCATCTGGCTTACATGGATACTGGGGAATCTAGGCTCGAACCGGGGTCCTTAGACTTCATGGGCAGGCGCTTAACGACTAAGCCATCTCTCCAGCCCTTTGTGATTGATTTCTAAGGTGAACACACAGCAGACTCCAGTCTTGCCACGGTGAAAATCCAGAGGCTTCCGTGTTGCTGTGCGCAGAGCCCATTAGGATGCCATTAGGGAAGCCCATGAGTAATGGGCAGTTTCTTTCTGGAGCACATTCTCAGCATGTGCCCTGACTGTTATTTTCTAAATTGAGGGGCAAAGTTACATGGCATTTAAAAGGGACTGAGAGGCATGGGTTGACTGAAAAGTACTTTTGCATCCTTATTCCAGGTTGTAGCTATCATTTTGTATTAGATTGGATCTAAATGAGTCATTGATTGGGGAGGTGAGAAAGGCTGTTACATTTGAAAAATGGTCCAAGTGTATGCAGTAGACATCATTTGCATGCACTCTTCATGGCCACACCCACCTCCCTAGTTAAATTTAAGTGACCTAGGAGCTCCATGTCAGAGATGGCTTGCTGACAGGGCTGTAGAAAATGACGTCATGCTGAACCTGGAGCATCCGTGGAAGGGTATGTGTATGTCTCGACCTCTCATTGGTGTGACACGATGCCTGACACAAGCTCAGGCTTGGGGGATTTCACTCCATCAAGGCATGGTGGTAGGAAGCAGTTTAGTTTGTGTCACGGGGAACCTGAGACAACTGGTCACATCTGTTGAAATGGAAATCTTCAGAGAGCTCAGGCAGGTACCAGAAGGGGGTATCACCTTTAAGGCCCACCCCAAGCCAACCCACTTCTGCTAGCTAAACCCACAGGTTTCAAGGTTCCACAGCCTCTCAGAACAGCATCACCTGCTGGGGGCCAAGTGCTCAAACTCATGGACCTGTGGGGGGACATTTCCAAATCAAACCAATAGAAGGCATTTTCTGCATCACTCGTCCAGGACTTGGATCAGATTCTTTCAGTGGACCAGGGCTACCAGAGAGATTTTTTTCTTCTTCTCCAGTTCAGATAAAGGATCAATTGGAAGAGCTTCAAATTAATTTTCCAGAGGCAAGGGCCTAATAAACCAGTGGGATAGACTCTGCAAAGCTACCCCGCTGAACAAACACAGGAACATCAGTAACCTGGGGGTGAGCGGCCTTGGTGTAGAGATCAGAGCTTCTCAGATTGGAGACCAACGTCAACTGTGAAACAAACTCACTGGTGATGGGCTCACCCTACAATCCAGCATTTACCATCTATTTAAGAAACAGAACGAGAGTTTCCATTTTAAGAGAGTATACATCTCTCATGACAAACTCTGAATTTACTGAGTTATTTGTTCCTGCATTTAGAGTGTCCATCCTCTAATGGGAACAAAAGTTATAGTCCCTATTAATTCTGGTTCATTTCAAAATTAAAATAATTTTCAATTTTTTCTTACTTATAAAATGTTCCCAGTATATAATATTTACATATTTATATATAATATATATTTCATATTTACATTATATTGGAAATATGAAACAATAAGCAATACAGGAAAGTATTAAACTAAGTGGGGGAAACCCATATAGGGTTCCATTATTTTCTAAGTACTGTGGTGCCTGCTCATACCAGCCACGGGCTAGTGCAGTGCATAATTTATAGTTAAAAGCCTCATGAGAACTTACAGAGGAGAAAAACGAGTTTCTGTGTCTATCTAAAAGAGAATGGGTGCTGTTCTCAACCTTAGAATCTTCAACATACCACACAGGGAAGTGACAGGCTGGGTACTGCTTCCCAAGGCAGGAGTCAAGGACTGAGCTTAGAGAGCCAACTTCACGAAGGACCTGAGAAGGCACCAGTCTGGATGTCACCTTTCTGAAATGCTGATCCACCTAGTATGGAGCTCAGTGCTCCGAAAGAAAACTAGGGCAGAGCTGTGATCAGGTGTTGCTCAGTGGGCTTTTCCCGGCATTCTTGCCAGAGCATGCCATCCACTTGAATGTGCATGCGTGAAGTTTCTCACAGTTCTACCAAGCTTAGAGTATGATCCTCACATTGAATCTTCTCCTAAACCTGTAGTCATGTCTCTAGTAGTTAGAGCAAATCAAATCTTTTTTCTTCTCTGGGCTTTCTTCAGAAAAATTCCACCTCAGAGCAAGGACCAGAAGGGGAGACTTAGAGGGACCAGAAAATAAAATGGAAAGGGTTGTGTACACTTCTGTTGGGAAATGGAAGTTAAAGGTTGATGATAACAACCAGTGGACGAATTCTAGGCTAGTCTATCTCTTGACTGGGCTATTCAATGTCCAAGATCTTAGCGTAGCCTCACAGGTTCCATAAGAAAGGATGAGAACCCCACTTACTGACTTCCTGTCCCCTGATTCCTTACAATGCTCTTAGGCATGTAATAGTGACACAGTGTCTGTTAGGAATGTGGCATAATTGCAGCATTGTATTTGAATGGATGAAACCATTGCCATAATTTGCCTTCTGCTAGGTCTTGCTCTGTCACCATTCAGAGAGCATATCATAAAATACAAGTTCGCTGAACTGGCTTTAATATGATTATTCAATTTAACGTAACTGGAGTCCCCTTTGAATAGTACTTGAACTGGTACGAAGTTGCGAGTTTAAGAAGGCTGACCCCTACAGTGGAACACATGCATGATCTTACTACAACAGCAGTGCCTACCAATTTAACTTGCTAGGAATGATGAAAGAAGCTGTTCAAATGGTCGTTATTCATCCGCATAGAAGCACCAGTGCTACAGAGCGCTCTAACTCGAGGCGTGGCTTCTTGACACTCTCACTGGTGTCAGCAGTCAGGTATTTTATTATTAAATGATGCAACATATGGAGCCCGAGGAGCGTTTCTAGCTCGGATTGCTTTTCTTGTGGATGTTACAGATGAACCACTGGTCATGTTGCATGGTACATAAGTTTATCAAGAGATGATGGTGTCAAGACTGATGCATCTTGCAGTAGACAAGCCCAGTGTCTCAGCCAAATCCTCCCGTGGAAATTGGTTGTCTCCCGTTAACACCTAGTGAACGGTGTGAGTTGTGGTTATATCGTTCTGTCTCGTCCACCCCTCTGTCTGTCTGCCAGTCACTTGAGGACTGAGCCAGAACGTTGTTGGTGTGTGTGTGTGTGTGTGTGTGTGTGTAGAAATGCTGAAGGCAGGCAGGCCAAGGGACACACCCACTCTGAGAAGCAGCAGTAATCACCTCCTGTTGGCCCTCTCGCTTGCTTTCCTGCAGCAACCCCTGGAGAGGAAAGACAGCCAGAGCAGCTCGCAGCACAGTGCTTCCAGCCACCGGAGCCTGCACACGGCATCCCCGAGTCACAGCACGCAGGGGCTCCCGGAGTACCCACCCACAGAGGCCCCCACTCCCGACCAGGCCGACAGCTCTGCGCAGAAAAAACCAGATCCTTTTAAAATCTGGGCCCAGTCCAGGAGCATGTATGAAAACCGACGTGAGTAACACCCGAGTTCCTGTTCCCAAGCCCCTCTGGCGCTACGGTTTCCTCTGGTTGAAAATCAAAAAAGAGGTTCAGGGGGGTCAAGGAGATGATGATAGATGAGCAAGGGAGGCCAGTATTCCTGAGGGCAAATGGAATCTATGGATTCTCCATGGTGCCCCCAGTTTGATGAAGGCATGGAAGCAGACAGCCTGCGTGAAAATGGAGGTCTTTTTCTCTTCATTTTAAAGGAGTGATGGGTAAGAGCTGTGATCTCATTAAGTCTTCTATGAGTGAAGATTGTGGGGTGCTCTGAGCTCCTGTCATGTGACGCTCCCCTGATGTAGAGCAGAACATAAGTGTGGCTGCAAGGCTAATGAGAAGAGATTAAATGCTTTCTCAGTGGTCTTGCAGTTTTTAAAAATACTGCTAATTTTTTATTTACTTTTATCTATCTACTTCAGTATTTTTACCTCAGAGTAAAAAAACAAACAAACAAACATAAGATAATTGTGGATTCATTACTTATACTGTGGTTAGGGGTATACTGTTTGGCATATATGTGTGTGTGTATATTATATATAGGTTTTTCAAGGTAGGGTCTTGCTCTAGTCCAGGCTGAAATTCACTATGTAGTCTCAGGGTGGCCTTGAACTCACAGTGATCCTTCTACCTCTGCCTCTAGTGCTGGGATTAAAGGCCTGTGCCACCAAGCTGGGCTGTGGTTTGTTGTTGGAGGCAGTCTCAATCTAACCCAAGCTGACCTGGAACTTACTCTGTATCTCCAGGCTGGGCTCAAACTCATGGTGACTCCCTACCTCACCTTCCTGAGTGCTAGGACCAAAGGCACGCAATACAGGCCCAGTGAAGTGGGCGCTTTGAGCTTACCTTTTTCTTTTTAATGAGAATGAACTGGGGAAATAATACTTGGGAACTTCTTTTGGACTCTTCTAAATCCAACATCCCCTTCATAGTTCACTTCTGTCTGTCTGTCTGTCTGATTTACAAAGACTATTCACCATAAGCAGGATTCAGTCACCCACCTGTGAGAGGGTCTGAGGTGCTCGAGGTTTTGGAGTGGAGGTTGGCCTTTCAAAGAATGTTACTGTTTCTCGCATTCTGTCCTGAGTGTGGCCTGTCAGGGGCACCGTGTGAGAAGTGTTTGCCCCTGCCTTTTCCTTTTCTTG
The DNA here is from genome assembly GCA_036346955.1 of Dipus sagitta. Classification (NCBI taxonomy): domain Eukaryota; kingdom Metazoa; phylum Chordata; class Mammalia; order Rodentia; family Dipodidae; genus Dipus; species Dipus sagitta. The sequence continues at coordinate 74,504,518 of CM070784.1, read as the reverse complement.
GCATAGGATGTGGCAGAGCATGTCGGGAGGGAGGACATCCTGTGAGAGAGGGAAGAACATTGCTTGATCGGGCCCCTCAGCATGGGTTTTCTTCCTAGTCACAGCTGTGGCCACCTCTCAGGCAGAGCCTCATAGAGGTTTGTTGAGGGGCTAGGGGAACCACTTCCGTTCACTTACCACCCCGACCTGGCTACACAGAGTTCCTTTGCTACCTGAAGGGTGTGTTGGAGGACTTTAACTGCTCTGACTCTGAGAAAGGAGAGTGAGGCCTGAGAGGGAAAGTTGAACACACCCTTGCGAGCAACTCCAGCATGGAGAGCTTCCCTGCTTGATTATCAACTGTCAGAATTCACCCAGAGGGCCCCTCTCCTCTTCCTGATGAATAGCATTCCCCCTCAGTGTGCCTTTAAGTGACCTAGCCTGCTGGAGGCCTCACTGTGCTGATCAACACCAGCTAATTTGCAAAAGGATTTATTTAGTCCCCTGACTGAAGATGCCACCAAAGTGCTTCAGGACATGCTGGAGGGACAAGGTTCCTTCTGGAATCCCTGTCCGTGCGGGATATGCGAGGACAAGGTGAGCATCTCTTGTCTGAGATGCTTTGAAACAGAAGAAGCGCTTCAGAATGTTTTCCTTATTTCAGATGTTGAAACATTTGCTTATGTACAGCGAGCTATCCTGGACATGAGACCCAAGTCCAAGTTTCAAATGCACTTATTTTTTCTTCTAGACTTAGCCTAAAGGTCATGTTAGTAGCCAGTATTTCTAACGATTTTGTCCCATGGAAGGAAGCTTTATGGATGGAGCTATCCACTTGTGGATCATGTTGTTCAAGGCTTTGCGGCATTTCTCATTGATTGTTCTGATTAGGGATGTCCACCTGGAGTAAACATAGCATCCATGCTCACTTCCCTCACTTCCCTAACTTCCCATCATGATTTCATGTGAAAATCCTGGGAAATGCTTCTGGTTTTAAATTTTTTTTAAGCATTTTCCTTTTTCTTTCTTTCCTTCTCTTCTCTTCTCTTTTCTTTCTTCCTTCTTTCTTTTTTTCTTTCTTTCTTTCTTTCGTTAGTTAGTTAGTTAGTTATGAGAGAGAGAGGAAGAGAATGGGCATTCCAGGGCCTCTAGCCGCTGCAAACAAACTCCAGATGCATGCACCACCTTGTATATCTGACTTACTGTGGGTCCTTGGGAATCGAACCTGGGTCCTTATGCTTCTAAGGCAAGCACCTCAACCACTAAGCAATCTTTCCAGCCCTGTTTTTGAAAGTATTCTTATTTATTTTCAAGCAGAAGGAGAAAGAGAGGGAATAGGCATGCCAGGGACTCCTGCCACTATAAAACAAACTCCAGATGCATGTGCCTGTTTGTGCATCTGGCTTATGTGTGTACTGGGGTATCGAACCCAAGCCATCAGGCTTTGCAGGCTAGTGCCTTAAACCACCAAGACATCTCCCCACCCCTGGGAAATGTTTCTTACTCCATCACATCTCTGTCTAACCACCACAGCTCCTCCAGTCAGTGGCCCACCTTCAGGAGCTATTGAACGATTGTGCTATTGACCATGTTCCCACTTTCTTCGATACAGTACACATTTATGATTGAGTTTTCAGTGTGTGCATCTTCTTGTAATAAAATAAATTGCACTCTAACGTGCTGGGGGTCCCTTCTGTGTTGACAGGACACTTTTCATGTGCCCGTTCAACAGTAGGGTCGTTTTTAGCTTGATGGCAGTAATATTTCTTAGGATTTGGATATTTCATTCAACTTTTAAGAACGTTTTTGTCAGGCAGCATGGCAGTAACCAGCTGCTGTAAGCATTGATGTGGCACAGGTGGCAGTCAGACTGAAATGTCTGGGGTGTTTTCTGTTCTGATCTTGCATTCTCTGTAACCTGGAAGTAATCGAGTACAACATCACAAGTGGGAATCGGTTTCTTTCTGTGATCGGAGGCTTTGTAATCGAGTGATAGTAGCAACCTAATGGATGCTAAGGCCCGCGTGAATTTCCTCCTCTCTGCAAACTTATAAGAAGAATGAGGAGCCCACCTAACTGCGGTCAGTATTCTGTATCTGCCCCAGATTGCCTTCTTCTCACAACGCCCACGGAGGGACCTGTGTCACTCCTGTCTTTGAGTCATGTTTTGCTTTATCTCAATTCAGCTTCTGGGTTGTTTTATCTCTTGTCTTTTAAGAACAACAATATAAAAAACATATAATGTGTCGCCTTAATAGATGGAACTCCCTGCCCATCCCTTTATAATAAAATGATCAAGTGCCACAGCAGGAGTTTGGGGTCAGACAAGAACAGTGAAGTAAGAGCATGTTAATTATACCATAGGACCCCCCTTTATGTGAAGGGTATCTTTTCCCTTTATTGAACTGAACAGTGGTTAGGGCCACTGTGAAATGAGCACATTCTTGGTCACCTTCCTTTACGTGAGCTTGCTGACCTGCAGAACGCCATCTTCTCACTATGGCCATCTGCCCAAACTGCAGCTGTCAGAGCGCATCAGTTCCCAATTACAGATGTGTTAATGAGTCCCTTTGATGGGTTTCAATGTTTAATAAAACAAAGACAACCATTGAAGTCCTTTAAAAACCATATTGCCTGTTTTATACTGTCTCCAGATAACATACCAACTGGGCCCATGTCTTTAAAATGTCACAATGTGGTCTTTTTAGGAAATGGTTAGGGTGATCGGCTCATCGGATCCAGCAGTGTTTACTATGAAAGAAACCCTAAAGCTTGTCATTTGAGATTTATTCTCCTGTTTTCAATACAGCTTGGAAAGATGACAAAGTTGTCGCCTTGACCAGCATTATAAGCCTGTTCTGGTTTGAGACTCATGCTTACAAGTTTGACACTGGGGACTGAGCTCTTATCATAGTGTGTTTAAAGACCTTGTGTGGGTTCAGATTTTAGACCAGGGCCATGTATAAGTTTATTCTAGTTGGAACTGCTCAGAATATACCAGGACAGGAGTTAGTATAAGAATGGATTCTATCAGAAACTTGATACCCTCTTAAATAAATGTTGTAGCATAGAAGTGACTCAAATACTTTTTCTCAAATAGCAACGAGGGTTTAGACAAACCTTTTGTAGTCCATGACACGATTGAAGCAAGGTTGTTCAAGAATGTGTGCTTTGGCGTCCAGTTAAATACAAGGAGTTTAAGATGGTAAAGTAAATCACAGGAAATTCTCAATGGTTCAATTATAAATTCTACCTTACTGACAAGTAAAATACCATGAAAAAAGGAAAGAAAGTGAAAAACAGGCTCAGACTGGAGTCCTGTAGCAGCTATGACCTTTATTGTGAAAGCCGAATTGTATATCCCTTATCAATCGTAATGAAATTAAAATGAACGAAGAGAAAGAACATACATTGAGCTCTGCAAAATTGTGAAATTAATATTCCAGCCACGTCACCTTCGCCTGCGTCTGGATTGAGCAAGGGTGAAAGAGAGCGAGAAATCAATTCCACGAATTTTGGAGAATGTCAGAGTAAGGACCTGCAGCAACCTTGCATTGCTTCATTACCATCCATCCCGTTTGATGTCCCATCCATGGGGGGGGGGGTCGGGAAGAAGTTCAGAAAAGCGAGGGAAGATAAAGTGCCCTGAGAAGGGCTTTTAGGCTCATCCTGGCTGAACAGAAGCCAGAGACAAGATGAGACTAAGAAGTGATATGCATGTTTTGGTCAAGTCTGTGAACTTACTGTGTGTCTGTGACACTGGAGACACCAGGACCTGGTGTCTCCATTCTTACCATCAGGGAAAGTCTTTTGATGACCTTATCACTAACATTTTCCAAAGGAGATTCACCACTAAGATGGTTTCCTGCCTGAGGATTTAAAGATGAAGATAACTGGATAAGCTTTTCTGGGCTCCATTAAGAATACCATAACTCAAAGGGTTATAATAAAAAAAATGCAATAGAAATGTCAGAGAAATGGTCCCATCCAGATGCTTTCTAAAAATGTAACCCTGCCTACCTGGATGTTGGTGGGGAAAATAATTTAGAACCTTAATTTTTCTTATATGAAGAAGTGGTATCAGAAGGGAGGAATTTTTGAATTCCTTCATACATGTCAGCACTGATTCACCACCAAAGGCAATATCTGTGTGGGTGAATGGCACTTAGTTGGGGGACAGAACAACCTATCAGAATTACGGTGTCAGGAGACTTTCCTTGCAGTGCCTGTGTTGATGTTTGTGTCTGTGGTCCTCATTGTTGCTGTCTTTACCATCCTAAGTGCCGTTGGGTGTCTTTCTTTAAAGAGAAAAGTGTATATAAGTTTACCATTTTCCTCTTGATTCTTAAAAAGAAACAATGGCCTTTTCCCCCTCCCCCCCAGAGAACTAATAATGTGACAAGCCTTTCTTTGCCACACCTCTCCATACCATGGTAGCTATCACCTAAATGTGCAACATAAGGCAAAAATGTGTGACATTTTGGTGTCCCTGTTGGGTGGACAAATGTTCCTGTGTTTGTTGATCTTGAGAAAAAAAAAAATGGGTCTGGGCTGAAAGTCTTTGCAGAGGCCCTTTTGCCCATGGAAAAACCTCACATAGACTCCACCAGCAGCCCGCTGCTGGCTAAAAAGCCCAGTATCTAGCAGGGTTATTTCTCCAGCTTGGGTGAACCAAATTTGTTATTTCAGTGAGACAATTACAGCAAATACTCTTTACCCAGCCACTCAGACAGAGGAAAATATCGTTACCTTGGCGTGATCAGGCGACATTAGTTTCTAGTTATCCCTCCAGGAGTCCCATGTTCCCTGGGATTTCGGATATTAGCTCCAGCAATGACAGTTTAAAGAGGCCTGGATGAGAAGCACCCACTTAACATCCCAGGATTAAGGCGGCTCGAGCACATTATCAAGTTAAAATCCTCTGAGTTGTACAAACCTCTTCATCTCATTTCCTCCTTGATCTGTTCCCTCGCCACACAGCTTAGGTTATGGGTATCTCAGTAAAGCATGCCTCTTGCTCAGTGCTATCTAAATAGCCACCTTGTCCTTACCCCATTGGATAAAGCTGGAGAAGCAAGAGTAAAATTTCAGCCTACACACTCCTTGATCCCCAAATGCAAGTAATCAAGCAAACTAGGAAGTAGGCATAACGGTATTTTTGAACCTCCTTCAGAATTAACTGCAACTAAATTTTACTTGTTCTCCTGAAATAAAAGCCACATCACTTTATAGACTATGCGTTAAAATATTAAATGAAAATAACCCTTTTTATTACCATGTTGAAGTAACAGAGTGTGCTATATTTTATGAGTGAGAAGCATTTTCTTATGGAAATTACTTTTAAAATATGAGATTTTTATTTTAAAGCACTAAACCATTACCAAATGTTAAATGCAAAGTATCAAGTTATTAGATACTAAGTGGATACTTATAATGTTTAAATATCATAGGCAAGTTAAGGAAAAGTGGGTCATCTTAATGAAGTATGGTTAATTTAGAACTTCTTTATCTACACTTGATCCTAAGAATGTAGAAATAAGACTATTATTTGATAATAATATTGAAAACATAAACTTTGTATTGGCAGATACCAGAGTTGTTTTGTTGTGGGGTTTATGGATCAAACCCAAGGTCCAGTGAATATTAGGCAAGTCCTCTACTTTTGAGCTCCATCCCATCCCTTAAGAGTAATGGAGTGGAACAAAAATGATCTACAATATCAAATTATTGGTGTTGCTGGTCTCAGTTATCGTAGGGAATAAGAAAGTGACTTGAAATTCAATTAGAAACCCTCTTTAACCCAAGCCATCTTTCTCCATGTTCTACTTGATATATATTGTGGCACTTAATGGAACGCCCAGATCCGTGGAGGCAGCTGGCGCTCAGGGATGGCTGTCACATAGCACGGTCTCTGTTCGGGGCGCCCGTTCTGTGGTGCAGCACGTGGTGACTCTCACGCCCCTGCTCTGCTTGGCAGCAGTGCTGAGGGCAGAGGCCAGTGCTGGCTCCTGGCTGCGCTGGTCTTGGTGGTATGGACTTGTCAGACAGTGAGGATCTTGTTGAAAACCGCAGGGCAGAGTGACTGCTCCCATTTTTACTTGTGTCCACTGATGTCTGCTGTGTCACCATCCAAGTCCTTCCATTCTGTCATCCGTGTGTGTCCATGTCCTCAGCGTTGGTCCATCTTAGAGACAGGACCCCCTTTTCAGCAAAATCATCTCTCCTCCTTCTCTCTCTGCAGTTCCAGGATTACCAGGAGCAAGACATTTTCCTCTGGAGGAAAGAGACGGGATTTGGATTTAGGATTCTGGGTGGAAATGAGCCAGGAGAGCCTGTGAGTCTTTCTTCTACTTCTCTGCCCAGTGCTGTTTGCTAAGGCTTCAAAGCAAGGTTGGAGTCCACCTACATATAGCCCTGGCTCTTTTACCTTAGCTGTGTGGGCCTTGGGCTCACTTTGCGGTGCTCTCAATGCCTTGTGCTTGGGTGTTTGGAGCCAGAGACCCCACTAAGGAGAAGGGAAACAAAATTCAAAATGGTAACATCATTTCACAAAGCCTGATCAGTGTGGCCAGTTCTGCAGCACATAGAGGGCTCTGTGTAGTGACGAGGCTATAGACAAAGAGAACTCACCTCAGGCAGCGTTAGACATTCAAGAAAGTAGAGAGAGACCTGAACAAGGATAGATAGACATGAAACCTCATCCCCAGCCTCAGTTTACTTACTTTAGAACAAGTTTAGTACACCATTACCAGATTCATTTGAAGGGAGAACTATGAAGATAAGTATTATTTGATTACTTTGAAATAAACTACCCATTACTTACTGGGAATTTCCTCTGTGCCAGGAGCCATGCTAATGTCTTTCAATATATATTCTCATCATTTACTCACCAAAGCTGTGAATACACCCCCATTTATCAAACCACAAAATCAAAGATAGGAATTACGTGGCCCAAGGTCACTGTTGTAGTCACCTTCTCATTGCTGGGACAAAGCACCCTAACCAAATGCAGCTGATGGGAGGAAAGGGTTTATTTTGTCTTGCAGTCTGGAGGAAAGCCTTCATGATGGCAGGGGAAAGCATGGCATGAGCAGAGGCTGGGCATCACCTCTGCTACAGCAGGTGGAAAATAGCAGCAGGAATGAGCTGAAATCTAGCAAGGGGGAACTAGTCATAACATCCCTAAGCCCACCCTCAATAATACACCTCCTTCACCAAGGCTCCACCTCCAAAGTTGCCATCAGATGAGGACCAAATATACAAAACACACAAGTTTATTGGTGGACATCTGATTGAAGCCATCACAGTCATAGAGCTAGTAAGTGGACGGTCAGACATGTGCCCAACTCAGGGTCCATCTTCTTAGCCATTGTTCTTGTCAAAGTTCCTATGAAACTCTAAATGTCATAGAAAATAAATTAAAGCATTATTTTCTACAGAGAAGGCAACGCAAAAATTTAAATCCAGTTCAGTTGATGGCGAAACAGTACCTCTGCCTTTGGGTGCTGAAAGAGTCTACAAATGGGACCCGCATGGCTTCTTTTTCACTCATTTTATTATACTAAGTGTATACACCTTTTTGTTGGGTAGATAGTGTTTGTTATTATTAGTTAGTTAGTTAATATTATAAATGGAGTTTAATGAAAGGGGTCTTCTTAGATGGTGAGGAGAGTTGGGACAGGTACCATTTTTACAGACAGGAGGAAGAAAAAGTGTGCAAGCACCACAGAGAAAAATCAAAGAACCTAGCCACAAATAGTTATTCTTTTCATGACTTGGAAATGGCTGTAGCACCTAGCACGATGTCTCATGCACCGTGTGGGCTCGGTCATGTGAGCAGCGTGCAGCTATGACTGGATGAAGTGAAGTGAAGTAATTCAGGAAGCATGAAGAGCATCAGTGTGGTAGGAAAATCAACAGGACCGTGTTTCATCCAGTATCTAATTACTCAACAGATTTATATTGGTCACATCGTACCATTGGGTGCCGCTGACATAGATGGCCGCCTGAGGTCTGGCGATGAATTAATCTGTGTGGATGGGACACCAGTCATTGGAAAATCACACCAGCTTGTGGTCCAGCTGATGCAACAAGCCGCCAAGCAAGGCCACGTCAACCTCACTGTGCGGCGCAAAGTGGTGTTTGCTGGTAAGTTCTTCATTCATTCCTTTAACTTCCGACCAGGCGCTGTCACTTCTGTGGCTGCCTCCTCAGGCTTCTATTTTAGCAAATGTTTGCAAATGCGATCAAGCTCAGAATTTCCAGATGGCTTGCTTCTCTCCAGCCCTGCAAACTGCTGTCATTCAAAAGTACTTTAATGTGCTATTTGCATACGTTCCACACAGGCTTCTAGAAGAAGGCTACTTGAATATATGTCAGCAGCCTCCCACCCCCTCAACAAGCCAAACTTTTCCTTCCTCTCCATTGGTAGATTTTAGAGGCACTGAAGCAAACTGCTTCTTTAAAAAAAAATATTTATTTATTTGCAAGGAGAGAGAGAGAGAGAATGAGCACTCAAGGGCCTCTAGCCACTGCAGATGAACTTGAGATGCATGCACTACTTTGTGCAGCTGGCTTTATGTGGGTACTGGGGAATCAATCCCAGGTGGTTAGGCTTTGCAAACAAGCAAACCTCTGAGCCATCTCTCCAGCCCCAAACTGCTTCTTAGACTTTATTGTAACAGGTGTATGTGTGTGTGTGTGTGTGTGTGTGTGTGTGTGTGTGTGTGTAAGAGAGAGAAAGAGGGGATGGGGAAAGACAGAGAAGGGAGAAAGGAAGGAAGACAGAGAGAGGGGGAAGAAGATGGGAGAGAGGAAGACAGAAAGACGGAGGGGACAGAGACAAAGGGTGGGCGGTGCATGTACCAGAGAGAGGGCAGAAGGGCCCCTGGAGAGCGAGAGCGGGTTTTCTAGAAAGAGGAGGAAAGTGCTCTGTGAGGGAGAAAGCTCAGGTGTTGTGCTGAGGCTTTCCTCAGCGCAGAGGAACCCTCAGCCTCCATCACCCTAACAGGAGGTGGTCCTAGAATCGCAGACAGTCTGAGTGTGTGCACATAGGAGGAGGGAGTGAACTCTGGGGCTCTTACATTCAGTCCTTGAGAAAAGAGGCCATTAGGAACATGAGAAAAGTTGAAGCTTAAGAAGAAGAAAAAGAATTAGGTCTGAACAGCCAGATGACCATGGAACCATGTTGTGTACCATTGTGCATCATGTGTGTTCAACAAGGCTGCTCTGTTTGCCTTGCGTGGATGCTGACAAGCTGCCTGGTTCTAGCTGATCTTAGATTGCTCTGCACGTCCAGAAGCTTCAAATCGCAGTTCTCGAAATACTACTTGTCCTTTCAGAAAGAGCCTCCCCGCACCTGCCTCTGGCTTTAGTCCCCTTCTTGCTGCTCTCATGACTCCTGGCTTCTGTCTGTGTGTGAATCTGACATTTGAGGCAGCGACTTGTTTCCGTGTCTGTTCTGTCCAGTGGCTGACCAGCTTCCCGAAAGCGGGAATCATACTTACTCACCCTCCTCTGCCGCCCACTCGCAGCCTGTCAGATGGGGTCTTGAACAGGAACATGAAGGAAGAAAACTGACATGAGATCGTAGGAAGTCTTCAGGGCACTAGTGTGAGTGTGACACGTACCTGTCAGGTACAGTGAACTGGCACCTTAAGAAGCTACCGTAGCTTATTTTAAGTGCCAGAATTAATTCTGGAACGAGGATGCGGAAGCCCAGTGTGAAAGCCTCACTTCAGCGCTGGAGACAGCGTACCCCCAAGTCCTTACTGTGGTGTTCCACATAGCCAGTGGCAGTCAGCTAAAGTTTGTTGCTGTTTCTGCACATTTAAATATTTTTATTTATTTATTAGAGGGAGTATAGGTACGCCTGGGCCTCTTGCCACTTGCAAATAATAATAATAATAATAATAATAATAATAATAATAATAAAAAACTCCAGATATATGCACCACTTTGTATATCAATCTGGCTTTATGTGGGTTCTGGGAAATTAAACCCAGATTGGCAGGCTTTGTAAGGAGGTACCTTTAACCACTGTGCCATCTCCCCATCCCTGAAAGTTCTTTGTTTTTGTTTTTAGATTTTTAGCTCTGCAAAAGGCATATTAAGTCTATGCAGACATTATGCTAATTGAAAAACAGTAATTCCAAAAAGACAAATACTGTTTTGGTCATTTTTGTGAGACATTTAAAGCAGTCACATACAAACAAGTCAAATGATTATTGGCAGGTGCTCGTAGTAGAGACACGAGGACTATTTGCTGGAGACAGTTTCACTTGGAGAAGATGACAACATTCTGTAAATGGGTGGAGGTGATGCTCATATCACCGTGAAATACACCTTTGCCACCAACCTGTACTTAAGAACTGTTAACACAGTAAAATGTGTTACACATTTGCCACAGTTAAAAGCGTGTATGAGAGTGGAAGCTTTCAGGAATAAAGATAGTCATAGACGTTATATTCATTTTGGTCTTGCTGTGCTTGGTCCCACCTACTGTATGGACGGCTTAGGCGAGCCTTACCCCGTTAGCTGAGAATGCAGTGAAGTGGTAATTGCCTAAGTTTGGAAGGAGACTGATGCCTCCAGTCTGTGATTGGAGTGGGTACTGGTATCCAGAAGGTAGGAAGGGAAGCTGTGTGCACCTCTCACAGGGCCGCCCAGGATCCCCACCTATGGGAACCTTGAAGGTACTATCAAAATACAATTGCTTATCTGCTGGGACAAAAGCTAAAGGTGGGCGGAAATGTGGCTCAGAGGTCATGACCCTGTCGGTGGGCTGCAGGGGCTGTCTGTGAAGCCATGAAGGTGGCCATCGCCCACCTATCCATTACCTACGTCTGCCGCACAGTTCCCTCTGAGAGGCAGGAAATAGGTCAGCACAGGCTGGTGCTGCACCGGTGGTGGTGTGCTGACGGAGGGGTGCTCTTTGGACATCCTCTTTGGGGTTGATGTGCCCTCAAGCATCATGGATCTTAACTAGTTCATATTTCTCCAGCAAGTCTGAGCTTCAGTTTCATGAGGCCAGGTACCATGTCCCTCATTAGCATCTTGAGGGGTTTTTTGTTTTGTTTTGTTTTGGGCAGTAGAGGTGGGGAAAATAGAAGTAGCAGTAGGACCCAATTTCTGGGACTTCCAAGTGATTATTTTGCACGGGAGTGTGCGTATATGTGAATGTGTGTGAGCGAGCATACATTTGGAAAATCTCAGATCTCGTCCCTCATGTGCCACCTTTTAAGCTTTTTAATATATTTATTTGCAATCAGAGGATGAGAGAGAGAGGGTGTGCCAGGGCCTCCTGCCACTGCAAACCAACTCCAGACACGTGCTCCACTTGGTGCATCTCACTTTGCCTGTGTCCTGGGGAGTCACCTTAATCGCTGAGCCATATCTGCGGCCCCTAACTTTCTTTTCCTGAGACCAGGCCTCTCGGTGGCCCAGAACTTATCTAACAGGACGGGTGTGGCGGGGGTGTGGGCTGCAGCGACCCTGCTGCCTGCGCCCTCCCCGACGCCGGGGTGACGCGGGCTTTCGTGCCTCCCTCCGCAGCCCCGCGGGCCGAGCCCGAGGTGCCGTCGCCGGCCTCGTCGCATCACAGCAGCACGCAGCCCGCGTCGCTGACCGAGGAGAAGCGCACGCCGCAGGGCAGCCAGAACTCGCTCAACACCGTGAGCTCGGGCAGCGGCAGCACCAGCGGCATCGGCTCGGGCGGCGGCGGCGGCAGCGGCGTGGTGAGCGCCGTGCTGCAGCCCTCCGACGTGGAGATCCGGCGCGGCGAGAACGAGGGCTTCGGCTTCGTCATCGTGTCCTCGGTGAGCCGGCCCGAGGCGGGCACGACCTTCGGTGAGTCGTCCTAGTGAGAGATGGGGATGGAGTTTTGGTAACTCGGCTTTCGCCTTCTGGATGTGTGGCCACACACACACACTTTATGAAAATAAAGTTTGCATAGCAGCCCCTTTGGCAAAGCACTGGCAATTTCTGCCAGAGAAATCTCCGTTTTGGAAAGGTCCTGCGTGGGATATCATTCAGAGTAATGGGCTCAGAAAATGTAGCTGGAGAAAAAAAAAAAAAAAACGCGTAGGAAAAGTAGAGGTGGTAAGGAATGGAAAAAAAAAATTAAAAAACCGACATGGATTAATTTTCCCACCTCGCCCATGCCCTTTCTCTGTCCCTATCTGGTGTTGTTTAAATTTTAAATGATCTCTATCATCACTTAAGAAACGGGTGGAAATCAGAGTGAAGGATCATTCAGTTTTAGATCCCACCCAGAATTGGGGGGTTTTCGGCCAAGTATGGAGCATTGCTAATGCAGCCTTCTCCAAGTCTACTCTCTGCTAGGTACACAGGGAGGGCAGACAGGACCCCAGATGGCTCTGGGAACCGTTCTCTGTGAATCTTGTTGCCCATGTCCACAAATGACTCGTCCTTCCTTATTGGGTAAAGTCTTGTGTTGTTTCCCAAGCTCGCTGGTTAATTGGTATGGGTAGTACAGACGTCAGGGCTTATCCCAAATGACTGGCACCAGTGGAGTCTACACCCAGTGCCCTGTGCCCCACTGGTGCCTGGGATCAGCCGTGCTAAACCCCTTTGGCATCCTGACGCCCTGCAGCCCCTCTGTCTGCGTTGGTCTTGGTAGGTGTCTCCTGTAAAAGCTGTTCCCTAAGTTTTACATTAAGTAGGGGACACGTTAGCTGGGCCTGTGCATGTGTGGCTGTAGTAACAGTGGCCATTACTAACTGTGCTCTGGGGAGCTGCTTTAACAGAATGATCACAGCATGCCACGGACACATGACCGGATACCAGGCGAGGGGTATTTTGTTTTGTTTTGTGTTTTTTTTTTTTTTTTAATTTTGGGTGTTTTTTTTTTTTTAATTTTATTTCAGAGAGAGAGAGAGAATGGGCACAGCAGGATCTCTAACTGCTGCAAATGAACTCCAGACACATGCACCACCTTGTGCGTCTATCTAGCTTATAGAGAAATGAACTCTGGTTGTTAGGCTTCACAGGCAAGCACCTCAACCACTAAGCCATTTCTCAAGCACGTGTGTGTATGGTGCGGTAGGGGGGGCTTTTAAATTTCTTTTGGAGACTTTTCCATTTACTTTAAAACATAACGAGAAACAGGAAAAAGAAATCCCAAGTTATTTTTCGTTTTGTTTGCCTTCAAATCTACAATCTGGCCCAAGGACCTGGGATACTCTCAGCTTTTTGAGAACTCTCACTTTCTGTCTCTAGAAAGAAAGAGCGGGTATGTCAGGTGGCAGACTGTGTGTTATACAATGAATATTGAATGTTTTTACTTACAGTCTGGTCTTTGTTTTCCTTTGGTTCTTATAATCAACAATTTCAACTTTCCTAATACCTTGCATGAGACTACTGAGCTATGCAGAGCTTTCTTTGTACCTGCTTTTGGATGCCTTTGTCATGCAAGTTGTCCTTGGAGCTGAGCTCAACATAACCAAGACCTTGAATGTGATGTGCACACGTTCCACCCTGCCTCCTTCCTATAGACTGTTTACTTTCTTTTTAGCATCACCAGCCTTGACATTCACTGAACTGAGGAGCTCAAGGGGTTTCCCAGTGGGCCTGTCCCGTCTAAATGACAGTGGAAGAGCCCCTAAGCTCAAGGGGTTGCCTAGGGGGCCTGTCCCGTCTAAATGACAGTGGAAGAGCCCTAAGTTGGCTTCACTTGTGTCCATGTTAATTCTGTCACCCTTCAGGAAAGGTGGCTCAACTGTGTAACTGTCCTCAATTCTGAGAAAGACCAATTCTGAAAATCTGACGTGCTGTATAAGAAATGTTGGAACTCGCTATACCATTATCTAGAAAGCCTAAACCGTTTTTTTTCCACAAGGGGTGCCTCGGGTGCACCATAAACGCTCACTGGCCAACGCTCTTTCCTGGTATCTCACATCATATACGTACATTAGCCGACGACGAGAAAGGAGGATGGCAGGAAGGAAGGGCTGAGGGATGACTTGCTGTGGCTGTGGATGGGTCCTAGATTTTTTCCCCTATTCCTTGGAGGGGATTTTTGTGAGGCTGGGAGCTCATGTGCCCACTCCGACCTCCCCTGAGAGGACTGGCAGCGCGTTGATTGGGCAAAGGTCTTGTGCAGAAAAACAAGTGTCAGCAGTGGGTGTGGTCTTCTCTTGGCTTTTGTAATGATCACTCTTCCTAAAGCTTTCACCTACGCCGCATAGAAGGCACAAGTGTCCATCTGCTTCATGTTTCCAGATTGAACTTTGGGTGCTGGAAGGCTTTTAAGCCTCACAAGAAGCCCAGTCATTAGTTTTCTAAATGGAGAAAGAACAAAACATTGGCAGAAGCTGGCAAAAATGAAGGGATGTGGGCACAGAACGGGCCAAAGCATTCATTCACCTGGCTCTTGGTTTTACCTCTGCCACCCCAAAATAAGCCAAAGACAAGTTATTGGCAGGGGGTCTCGAGACTCAAGTTGTCAAATATCCCAAATTTCATAATTATTTTAATATGGGAAGCTGGGGTTTGAGATCACAAAAAGAACTGCAGCCTTGAACTCTAGTCCCAGGATGATGGCTTCTTACATACCCTGAGTATTGCCAATGTTTTGAACATGGGCACAGAGCTCTCCTTGAATAACATTTGCTTAATGCTTTAATTAATTAACACTTAACCTTCTCTTTCCCTTTTCAACCCCTTTTCTCCTCCCTTTACTATATTCCCACATAACTTAAAAACAAAACAATTAAAACTCGATATCAAAGCAGGCAATGCATGTGTAGCTATGCCTCACAAAATAGGTCGGATTATTGAGGGAAGCCCTGCTGATCGCTGTGGCAAGCTGAAAGTAGGAGACCGGATCTTGGCAGTCAATGGATGCTCCATCACCAACAAATCCCATTCAGACATTGTCAACCTAATCAAGGAAGCGGGAAACACGGTTACCCTCCGCATCATTCCTGGGGATGGTAAAGTATACCTGATATGTCTCCTCATTCTCCTCTCCCCTCCTCTCCCCTCCTCTCCGCTCCTCTCCCCTTCTTCCTCTCTCTCCCTCCTCTCTTCTCCTCTCCCCTCCCCTCCTCTCTTCTCCTCTCCTCTCCTCTCCCCTCCCACCCTCTCCCCTCCTCTCCCCTCCTTTCCTCTCCTGTCCTCCCCCCTCCTCTCCTCCTTCCCCCTCCCCCCTTGCCCCTACTCTGCTTTCCTTTCCCCTCCCCTCCCCTCTCCTCTCCTCTTCTTTCCCCTCCCCTGCTCTCCTCTCCTCCCCCCTCCTCCCCCTCCTCTCCCCTCCTCTGCTCTCCTCCCCCTCCTCTCCCCTTCTTTCCTCTTCTCCCCTCCTCTCTTCTCCTCTCCCCTCCCCTCCTCTCTTCTCCTCTCCTCTCCTCTCCTCTCCCCTCCCACCCTCTCCCCTCCTTTCCTCTCCTGTCCTCCCCCCTCCTCTCCTCCTTCCCCCTCCCCCCTTGCCCCTACTCTGCTTTCCTTTCCCCTCTTTCCCCTCCCCTCCCCTCTCCTCTCCTCTTCTTTCCCCTCCCCTGCTCTCCTCTCCTCCCCCCTCCTCCCCCCTCCTCTCCCCTCCTCTGCTCTCCTCCCCCTCCTCTCCCCTTCTTTCCTCTTCTCCCCTCCTCTCTTCTCCTCTCCCCTCCCCTCCTCTCTTCTCCTCTCCTCTCCTCTCCTCTCCCCTCCCACCCTCTCCCCTCCTTTCCTCTCCTGTCCTCCCCCCTCCTCTCCTCCTTCCCCCTCCCCCCTTGCCCCTACTCTGCTTTCCTTTCCCCTCTTTCCCCTCCCCTCCCCTCTCCTCTCCTCTTCTTTCCCCTCCCCTGCTCTCCTCTCCTCCCCCCTCCTCTCCCCTCCTCTCCCCTCCTCTGCTCTCCTCCCCCTCCTCTCCCCTCCCCTGCTGTCCTCTTCTCTCCCCTCCCCTTCTCTCCTCTCCTCTCCTTCCTGTCCCTGTCATTAGCATTGAATGTGTTTGACTTAGAGGCAGCTTTGTCCATCTCTAACTGAACATGCTCATCAAACAAGCCTGAACCATTGTTAGTGAACTATTCCTCACCCTCTTATCTAATTAATCCTCTAGCCCCAGGACCCTCTTTTACTATAGATACAATTCCAGAAAATCTTCCCCAGTTTATTTTGTGTCTTGCTGTCCTTGTTTTCAAACTTCTAGGATAATGACAGGACAGCTAGTAAAGGTGCCCTGATGTTCTAGCAGGGAATCGTTAATACATTTTTTAAATAGTCACCGAAATTTAGTAGTGTAATTAGTAACCTCACAAAACCTACCATAATAGCAAGACACACCAACAATGTTTATACAAAATAAGTGAATGTCTGAAAGCTTTGTATTCAGTGAGAAACTTGTAGGCCATTGCATACTTGATTCGCCCCTACTTGGTAGACATGAATGGAGAATTCATTGTCTATATTTTTGATAAGTTATATGTACATTTGTTAGTTTGACTGATTAAATTTATATTTTTGGTTCTTTTACATCAAGGGCAGTTCTGCCCCAGGGGGCCTTTGGCCATGTCTCCTAAGTGGCTTTTAATGGGTGAAGGCTCTGTTCCCCTCCCCAAATGCCCTACAGGGCACAGAACAGCCCCCACAATGAAAAACTGAGTCACATAAAATATCAGTATTCATATTTTGTTGAAGATGATACCCTAATTTTATGAAGTTCATACACTGATATCAGTAAGTATAGATTGACTGCAGACTTGAATCCTGAATATTGACCTTATTCTATGGTAACTTTGCTTTAGGAAGAAAGTAATACTTGACCAAAAATGGTTAGCTACTATAAAATAAAATATGTATTCTAAAAGTGAGTGTTTTCCAAGAGGAAAATGTGCTTTATATAGATAGTGTGATAGGAATTTGATGTCATAGTTCTGTAAAATCAGACATTTTGTTTTAAAGTCATTCACAAGTGAATATTTTTACATACTAATTGGTAGAGAAAGTGAGCTTTATGGTTCAAAATTTGAGTGGGGTAGCTGGTGCTTTCCAGAAAAAAAAATAAATTTAAAACCAAACAAATTTAAAAATGTTCATTGTAAGAGCAGAGAACTTTTTGCACACTAAAAATATCTTGTACCAATTGTGGAGAGAAAAAAATAGCTCCTTGAATGACTGTCTACTTCAACTTCTTTCATATGCGTGGTTAGTCATTTACCATCTGGTGTGGAGACCATTCTGCCAACTTGCCTCTTTGGAAAGCTATTTCAGTTTTAAAAAGTGGTCACAAGATGGAAGAACATAGGTTCCTAATGGAAAAGACGAGGAAATTTAGGGGGAAAAAGAGTAAGAAGTGGTTCACAGAGCCAAAGGTTGTGTATAGTCTTAAGCTACATGCCATGGGGCAGTGTTCCAAACATACCCACAAGAACTGAGCTCGGGAACTGACGGACTTGTTCTGAACTGGGCAGTTATTATGTGGGAATAAGAATGTCCCAGAAAGGAGGGAAGGGAAGAAAGCACTCCTTGAAGCAAAGGGTTAGAAAAGGAGCTTGAATTCAGGGAAGTCATTTATAATACGGCATGCATGACAGGTGTTGATCTAATACTGTACAGCAAATATTTCAAAGACCTAAGCATCAACCAAAAAAAAATACAATACACCGTGGATTGCCCACTGACTTCTGGCAATAAAACAGCATTTTTCAAACTTTGATACTTAAATACAAAATTCAGGTAACGTCCTCGTTTGATCAGAACAGTAAGCATACAGTTGATGCAACTCTGAGAAGATGGGTGTTTCCTTATGGAGGGGAGGACATGTTCTTCTAAGGATATGATTTTATATGAAATATTTAAAAATAAGTAAAATAAAAAATAAAAGTCTGTGTCAAGAGTCAGGGAAAGCTTTCCCATGTACTGTAGGGCAACCGTGTGGTACTCGTCCACCAAAGGTGGGAAGTGGAGCCCAGGCATGGAGGGTAGGTTTCTGGGGTGGTGCAGGAACGGTCCTGGAGAGTTTCTGCAGGCCCATAGAAAACAGTGCACAGCAGTCGGTCAGGAGACAGTGTGTCTGGAGCCACACTCCCTGCATGAAAGAGGTGACCCGTAGGGTGCGGGGAGGTGCCCTTCAGGTTAGTTAGTTCCAGTCACCCAGCTTCCCTGCTCTGTCTCAGCTCTCCAACATCACCCCGCTCAGTGACCCTTCTCCTTTCGTAGACACTACTGTTTTATTGGAAGGCCCAACTTTATGAATCTAGGCTGTAATTGATGGAGCCTTTATCTTTTGTATGTTTGGGGGTCAAGATGGGAGGTGGGTGGGAATAGAACCTCTTCTCCTGTGATATATGAGCAAAAGATAGTATATATATATATGATGGAACACAGAAAGGACTAGAAAATAGTTGAGCACTTTGAATCTGAACATGAATATTGGCAAGCCAAGCATATTTATGTTGTATATAAACGCCCATGCCTTCTAAGTGGGAATAAGTTTTGAATCAGACTAGTGTCTGACTGAGCCAGACTAGTGTGGAATCAAGTTCAAACTTATAAAACTATTTATGAGCTTACAAAAATACAAATGTTGCTTCTCTGTGATGCAGAGTACTTGCCTATAGATGGAATAGAACTTGACAGCATGAATTCTGTTGTCTCCTTGACAAAGACACAGATTAGTTTTTTGTTTTTTTTAAAGCCTCCCAGAAGTTTTCACATTTTTATGGGATTCAAATTTCCTCATGTTGTCTTCAGATATTTATTGCATATGCATTTATACGTTAAAATATTTATGAAAGAAATGACTGTGCCTGCACCTTTGTTGATCTGCGTGGCTTTTCATTGTACAGACTATAAGGAAGGGGAGGGGTATTAACATGGGAGTGAGGTGGGAGTGGTAACCACTCGTCACAGAGACAGGTTGAAACCCACAGTAGAAGCTCTTGTCAGAAGAATAAGTGCCCGGATGTAGGAGAGCCCCATGACAGGGACTTGAGAGCTCAGGTTTGCTGCTCTTCATACACGATCGGTGTGGAAAGTGTAGAACTATCCACTTCGTTCCTCAGGGAGGGCTGATGTACACATAAACACTGCTCCATAAAGAATGTAGGATGTAGGTACTTTCCTGACATTGTCACAAAAATCCCCAGCTCGCCTTGTGTCTTGGGGATTTAGAAGTCACATTCAGTGACACTTCTTGATACCACTGCTGCTAGAGGTCAGGGAGGTTCATATTTTTACTTCAGGCCCTTTTATTCTTTTTTTTTCCTATTATACAAGGCAAATTTTACTCTGGGGCCAGAGCTATAAATTTTTGATAACAGGCTTCATCTCTGTATTTTAAAAAGTTAGAGAGCGTTTCAGCAG
Organism: Dipus sagitta; assembly: GCA_036346955.1. Classification (NCBI taxonomy): domain Eukaryota; kingdom Metazoa; phylum Chordata; class Mammalia; order Rodentia; family Dipodidae; genus Dipus; species Dipus sagitta. The sequence continues at coordinate 74,485,234 of CM070784.1, read as the reverse complement.
ATTTAATCTTGATTTAATGCCAAATGATGACTTAAACATTTATGAAAATAAGTATAACTTTATTGACATTATATAAAAGCATACTAGAAACTAGGGGAATGCCAAAAATTATTTTTACTACTCTGAAGATGACTTATGAAATCCAGGGGCAAAGCAGAGTATGTGTAGTTAATTTATGGCACAGATTACTGAAGCTGACAGTATGCTATAAAATTAAAACATTGTTTATCTGAAAGGAAATGTACACCACTTAGGTATGATTTTCTTGACCAAAATGTAATTCCAGTGTAAAAAGAGTAAAACTGAAAATGAACTTTTGGCCAGGCCCTGAGTTAATTCCCAGCATATCTGGGTGAAGTGAGTGTTCCCTGGGTACTCAGTACACACATGTCAGGGTGAAGGGAGTGTTCCCTGGGTACTCAGTACACACGTGTCAGGGTGGAGAGAGTGTTCCCTGGGTATTCACTACACACATTAGGATGAAGAGTGTTCCCTGGGTACACACTACACACATGTCAGACATTTATACTGAACACTCTGGGTATTACTGTTACTTTCTCCTTTTAACAAATAAGGAAAACAAGGCCCACAGCTAAAGTGAACAGGGAAAAGGTGGATTTGAATTTGGGTCTGAAATCCCATTGTTTGCATTTAATGAAAAATAAAATACCCATGCCAAGTAACTTCTTTAGGAAATAAAAATAAAAGATCAGAAGTAGTTGGGATGAGTAGGCTGTCAGTTGTCCCAGAACTGCAGAGGAGGGAGACGTATTTCAGGTTCCTCATTCGGAGTTCTTAAAATGTTTTCCCTTAGAACCCTTGCTGTGCTTGGTGGGTAGATACCTGTATGCAGCACACATCAGACTGCTTCCTATGAATCATAAGGCCCATAGGAACTTCTAGATGTCAGGGTGCTCTGTGAAGTAAATGGGCATTTACAGGCTAATCTTAAAACAGTTAACGTTTTCCTGATTAGAAAATGTGCACCAAGTTCCAGTGGCAATGTGAAAATAAATATTAAAGTACAATTTGCTCATGGTTGGTTGCCACCTGCCTAGATCCAACTGGAGAAGTGATTAGTAAAAGCGCATCTAACCATTACTACATGAATGATTAAATTTTAATACATGCATGTGGGTATGGAGTCTTATAGTCATACTCATGAGTATTTTCAGACCTGAGTCTCTAAACTTCTAGAGATTAATGAAGTTGGTTATGAATTTGATTAGTGGAGAAGAAAGTCAATTTACATATGAATATAATCATATTCATTACATTAAGGTGGCTTCATGATTTATACGACTTATATTTACAAACTCGGCTTCTTCTAACGCAGGTTTTAAAATTAATCTTTCATGACTGTTACACAATGAGATCCATCCAGAGCTCCATCTTTTCAGCTGGGCTCCATTAAACGCCATGGGGAAGAAAGTGGCTATTACTTCTATGTGTTTAGCAAGCTGTTAGCACACTTCAGACTTTAGCATCCACACAAACCAATCAGATTCATCAACTATGTCTAATAAATTGCAGGGAATGTTAACAGACATTGATTACCAACCTGTAAAATTCTGAAAAAAAAAAAACTTGCATGGTAACAAAAAAGTTAGACACCCCTACATTGGCTGGGAGTGGGGTCCTGGGGCACCTGTGGTCACCATGAGAAAGCTAGACACACCTGACCAGATGGGAATGCAGGACATCTATGGTCCCTAGGAAAAAAGAGCTCATTAAACTCCTGATTATTTTAGAAATTCCAGTCCAGCTGTTTGAAATGGGAACAGAGAAGTCAGGTGGCATTTAGATCCAGGGCTTCTGAGTGCCTCCCAGTTGGGCAACACCTTCTCTAAGGCTTTCATGTCTTTATGCTCTACCCACCAGAATCCTCAAATGCCACCTTGTTGACCAATGCTGAGAAGATTGCTACCATCACCACCACACACGCCCCCTCCTCTCAGCAGGGGCCCCAGGAGACCAGGTCAGATGTGGCTTGGGTTTTTGTTTGTGTTATGGGGAATGAAATAACCCCTGGCATGATTAACACATGTCTTTGATTCTTTCTTGGTTTCCCCTGGAATTGCTGTTATATTTATGCCTCTTGCCTTGGCAGGAACACCTCCAAACCAAAGCCCGAGTCTCAGTTCGAATTCAAAGCACCCCAGGCAACACAGGTAAGGACTATCCCCCACCCCCCACTGCCCTGCTCTTTCCCTGCACGTCTCATTCATTTCTTACCAGCTTTCTGAAGCTATTTTTATCAATATTTTTAAAAAGGATCCTTCAATAAAAATAAACAACCTTTTGTAAAATGGCTTACCAAATGTGCATTCATATTTGTCTAGAAAAATGACATTTATTTTTACTGCCTTTGAAAAATACTCTTAGCAATCCTTTTCTAAGGAAAAACAAACAAAATTAAACACTCTCATAAGTCTCAATTATCAGAGAAAAAACAAACAGCTAGTCTTACCTTCTTAAGGTTCTCCAAACCCTATTTCTGCCAAGAAAATGTCTTGTTTCATAAAGCGTTTCTTGGTCTAGTGAGTTTGAGATGAGACACACAGAGCAATATTCCTGTCCACAGGGTTGGAAATTGAGGGATAACAAGTAATAGCTAGGGAAACACACTGGAGAAACACTGATTATAGAGAGTTTAATTTCTGTCTTTCTTATTGGCTCTTTATTGAAGCCTTCACTATCCCATTCATCATGATTTTCCCCAGAAAGGATGGGAGCTGCCCCCCAAATTCTGGAGGCTTGTTTGGGGTACTGCTGGCATTTGTCAGGTAAACGCTAAGGGTGTGAAGGCAGTCAGCCGAAGAATGAATGGGTTGTTCTTGCGCAATGGAGGACTTCTCTGTCCAAAGGCAAGGGATACCTTCACAGAATGAATTGTAGTTGTAGTACACGCCTGCTGTAGTAAATCCCTGTGTATATTCAGGCATGTTCATGAATGTTCTCAGCTTATGGACTTCTGATTCTTGAGATCAATGAGGAATAATGGAGATGATTAATAAGCAAGACACGGGTGGATACGCACTGTGCCTTTCTGAAAAATCAGTTATAAGAATGTGTGGGAAGAGCTGAAGAGAAGTGTGTGTGGGCCCATTGCTCACAGAATGAATGCACTTAATTTCTTCACATAGGAGCAAGACTTTTACACTGTGGAACTGGAAAGAGGAGCCAAGGGATTTGGCTTCAGTCTTCGAGGGGGTCGAGAATATAACATGGACCTCTATGTTCTGCGCTTAGCAGAGGGTGGTCCTGCAGAAAGGTGTGGAAAGATGAGGGTAAGTGGAGAGAGAGAAGTAAGTACACCGTGTGCAGTCACTTCTTGACATTCATGGTAAGAACATTCATGTTCATGACAATGATATTGTTCCACAGCTCTCAGGACATTCTAGATGCGTGACTCCTCCCCCGCCATGCGTTTCTTCCTAAAGCCTATTTAGCTGGAGCTGCTAAGGTTGGATGGATCTTTGAGGTTGAGTGAATGAGAAATGTGGTCAACTCGGTATTTCCTGAGTGGCGTTTCCACAGCTCTTGTGGGTCATTTCATGTGGCAGGTTAATCACTTCACAACAATTCCAGGATGCATGGGAGGCAAGAAACCCAACTGGCCCCGTAGATTAGGACAGAGACCTCCATTCATTCTTAGCTGGTCACCAGATATCTTCCCACAGCCTGTAAGATTGCCAGTCAACCCTGGACCAGCAACTCCAAAACACTGATCCTCTGAGTTACTTTGTTGTCAACTGGGCTGTGGAGTTTTAGTAGATACATGCCAACATTCTCTCCATTCCGTTTAACTGTCTACTGTTACTATAGACCACTTGTCATAGGAACAAGAAATGAGTTGTATAGGTTAAGACACACATCAAGAAGCCATTTGCAACAAATTAAAAGAAATCAATGGGCTTGACATATTTCTCAGTAGTTAGGGGTGCTTGCTTGCAAAGTCTGACGGCCCTGGTTCATTTTCCCAGTACCCACATAAACTCAGATGCACAGAGTGGTGCATGCATCTGGAGCTTGTGTGCAGAGGTAGGAGACTGTGGTTCACCCATTCTCTTTCCCTTTCTGCTGCAAATAAATAAAAATAAAAGAAAATCAAGTCAGGAAAGTAAAGACAAGTTGACTGAGCAGATGAGCAAAAAGAAAAGCCCTGAGCAAGACTGGAGATTTCAGTGCTATGTTTATACCTAAGGCAAATCTTGATAGTCAAGATTATCAGACTGAAATCTCTAGCATTTTCATGATTGAGAGAGCAGAACATGATCACGGTTTGAGAAAATTACACAGTGAAAAATGACTACTTGTGAAAACATATCTTGTCGACAAACAGTACACTGCTAACTTATTTCTCTTTCCTCTTTGCATATGTATGCACAATTTATTTCCATCAGCTTGAATTCTGAGATAGGCTTTTGTGGCAAAAAGCTTCATAGAAGGAAATACCAGAATTGTGATACTTTGTATGTCGCCCTGAAGACACATCTGTCCAATGTCTTCCTTGTAGTTCTATAGACCTGATGTTGTCATCGCCCTCTGTACCAATGAGCAAGTGGGCTCCAGGAGGCTGAAGGATCTAAGATCTCTGTGCTAAGAAGAGATATGAATCAAAATCATTGCTTTACATTGCCTCATTTTTTTTTTGAGAATATCTGCTGCATGTAAGCAACTTTCTGGCTTGCTGAATTCACTCCCTTTTGGTCAGTGTCTAGAAGGGAGTGGCTGACACAGAATGAGTGAATATTGTAGTCAACAAGTCAGCCAGGGTTATGGTCTCCTCCAGAGGCTCACCCATGGTAGGGTTTCCTTCTAATGTCTGTCATGATTCAGTGTCCGTCAACCAGGATTATGGTCTCCTCCAGAAGCTCGCCCGTGGTAGGGTTTCCTTCTAATGTCTGTCAGGATTCAGTGTCTGTCAGCCAGGGTTATGGTCTCCTCCAGAGGCTCGCCCATGGTAGGGTTTCCTTCTAATGTCTGTCATGATTCAGTGTCCGTCAACCAGGATTATGGTCTCCTCCAGAAGCTCGCCCGTGGTAGGGTTTCCTTCTAATGTCTGTCAGGATTCAGTGTCTGTCAGCCAGGGTTATGGTCTCCTCCAGAGGCTCGCCCGTGGTAGGGTTTCCTTCTAATCTCTGTCAGGATTCAGTGTCTGTCAGCCAGGATTATGGTCTCCTCCAGAGGCTCGCCCATGGAAGGGTTTCCTTCTAATCTCTGTCAGGATTCAGTGTCTGTCAGCCAGGGTTATGGTCTCCTCCAGGAGTTCACCCATGGAAGGGTTTCCTTCTAATCTCTGTCAGGATTCTGTCAGCCAGGGTTATGATCTCCTCCAGAGGCTCGCCCGTGGTAGGGTTTCCTTCTAATCTCTGTCAGGATTCAGTGTCTGTCAGCCAGGGTTATGATCTCCTCCAGAGGCTCGCCCGTGGTAGGGTTTCCTTCTAATCTCTGTCAGGATTCAGTGTCTGTCAGCCAGGGTTATGGTCTCCTCCAGAGGCTCGCCCGTGGTAGGGTTTCCTTCTAATCTCTGTCAGGATTCAGTGTATGTTAGGCTCTCTGCTCAAGCTCTTCCATATGGAACTCCATAGAATAATAACTAGTGAGACTTTTGTCTCTGGAACCAAATGCCTGAGGAAATAAGTTTAAAAGAAAGAAAGGCAATTTGTGGCTCACAGTTTCAGAGATTTTAATTCATACTGACTTGTTTCCCACTGTGTTGGGATGTGTGGAGAGGCAGAATTTTATAGTGGGGTGCACACAATGGAACAAAATGACTCACCTCATGGAAAATGAGAGAGAAAAGAGGAAGGGAATCAGGGTACCAGCATTTCTTTCATGGACATACCCTGCATATTAGGCTCTATTTCCTAATGGTTCTACCATCTCCCATTACCATTAGAGGCTTGAGTCAACAGGGCCTTTCACACTTTCATACCATCACAGGTAGCTCACAGTATGTATCAGAGTGACCAAATGAAGGCAAGGAAGACAGAAGCCACAACTGTTTTGTAGCCTAGTTTGGGGCTGGAGTGATGGCTTAGCAGTTAAGGCACTTACCTGCAAAGCTAAAGGACCCAGGCTCAATTCCTCAGGACCCATGTAAGCTAGATGCACAAGGTGGCACATGCCTCTGGAGTTCATTTGCAATAGCCGGAGGCCCTGGTGTGCCCATTCTCTCTCTCTTTCCCTCTCTCTGCCCCTTCCTGTCTCATAAACTTAAAAAAAAAATACTAGTTTTAATCCATATTCAAAGGACAGAGACTGTGCATAGATGTCATTACAGGGATTTGGGAATCATGGTTGAGGCCCATCCTGAAAGCAGTCTACCTACCACATTCATGTTTTTCTTAATGCTTTGTTTTTAACTTTTGTATGTAATATGTAGCAGACATGTACTTTATAATATTCTTGCTAACTGCTTTTCCTTCAGTAGAATCTGATCTCCATGAGGGCAGGGGTTTCTCTTCATAATGTTCACTGCTACATGCTATACAATAGAAAATTTTCTGGAATATGCTTAGTGCATATTTGAGGATTCATTGAGTGGAAGCATGTTTTTATGGAAAGGACCTCTGCGCCTCATGTGAACATCGTGTGACTATTTGATTTTGTTCTCTTGTGCCTTCACAGATTGGAGATGAAATTTTAGAGATCAATGGTGAGACCACAAAAAACATGAAGCACTCTCGGGCCATCGAACTGATTAAGAATGGTGGCCGCAGAGTTCGTCTGTTTCTGAGGCGAGGAGATGGCTCGGTCCCAGAATATGGTGGGTCAAACTATGAAAACATTCCTTCCTTCCCTGGCATGACTCCATGAATTTGTATCCAGAACGGCAGCGGGAAAGTCTTTTGTTCCCCCATTCACCAGTGTCTTACCAGCCTCTCGCACCATGTGATTATTTGCCTCGCTTGTTCTGAAATCTCAACACATTTCATCCTTTTGCTTGCTTATGTGGACTGGGGCATGGTCTAAAAACAAGATCTTGATAGCCCCCTTTCTGATAATCAGAGAGAACATTTTGTCTAGTCCGACCAAGAGCGAAGGAATGTTCATTTGAACTGTGCCAAACTGTTTCTCAGATCCAATTGTTAGCACAAAATGACTGTCTACTCCTACAAAACAGGAAAGCAGGTCTCCTGAGTGATACGTTGAGGCACAATATATATTTTTCTTTTTTTGTTACCGGACGGTTACTTACTTAAGAGGCGTGAAATATTGAGATGTTGGGGGCTTTGCTCACTTTCTTTGTGCTCTGTATGATGGTATTTATCCACCCCCAACTAAATCAGACCACCTGAGCCCACTACTATCAAAAAAACCCAACCAACAGCAACAAATATTGTTGACCTATTAGCCATATGTTTTTAAATGATAAAGGACGAAATTGATTCCCAGTGCTCATCATGAGGGAAACATGTTACTATACCTTTCCTGTGAGGAAAGCCAGGTTATACGTAGAGTTCCTCTGTCATATCTTTGGACATGATTTGAGTAGACAGCAATGATCTTTACCTAGCATAGTGTTCTGATGGCAAAATATTGTATATTGTAATAATTATGTCCTATTTATTTGAGATTGTTTAAATTTTAAAAAGAAAAAAAAAAAAGAAAAGAAAGCTATGCCCTAGATGTAGGGCTTTTTTTTCCCAACCAAAGGTCTACAAAAGTTTCTATAGAAACTGTGATCAAATGGTCCCCATATACATTGGTCCCCTTTATTCGGGATTTATCTGTTACTACCCCCTTTTCTGAAGGTCTCTCTGCACATTTCCCAGTTGCTTTTTGGATGTGATGAGATGCTTAATTCAGGCATAGCTCGAGGAGGGGAATAGCTCCTTCCTAGAGCAGCCTTCCCTGGTGTTGGACATTGGAACAGGTATACAGTATGAGGGGTCCAAGGTAAGGGATGACTGGGTGTCAGAGTAGGACCCTTCAGACATGGCCAAACAGGGGGAGGGGGACATTCATGACAACATCAGTTGCCATGGCTGCACACTGTACTAACCGTCTGACCGTTAGGTGTACTGATGCCACTGAAACTGTGTAACATTGTCTCCCTTTCTGTCTTCCCTATGCTTCTGTCGGATGTGATATTTCATTTGAGAGTCATCGTCAGTAACCTGTGTATCTTCTCCAAACCTATCTCTGTTGCACTGAGGATGAAAATCCAACACTTAACAAATGTTCTTTGGGCTAAAAATAAAGATGGTGTCAATACACTGTTTTCCAAGAAGGGTGGAACGTGCCAGGGTTGTGCTGCTGTAACGTTTCCATGCGTCATTTGGACTAAATCTCTCTAATTCTATTGATTAGAGTCACAAATGGGTTAAAAAATAATGTTAAGTTCCAATATTTTTCTGACTTGACTGGAACCTGCTTCTCTGTGAGGCTATTTTTGTAATGAGTTTTTTGTACTTAATTTAACTGCCGCTGGGGGTGGGGGGCAGGGAGGGTATCTGGTTCCTCTGTCGCTTATTGTTAATGCTCTCCTATGCCAGCCTGTCATTGTTCCAGTTGTTTGAGAAAAAAAAAAAAAATCACCACAAAACAAGAAAAAAATAACACACAAAAGGATGCATCCATTGTCTGGGTTTTTAAGTCATCTCATGGCTGTCTAAAAACATCACTGTTCCAACTGCGGTCTCTGCAGCCTTATGAGTGTTGCCTTAGACTGTCTGACTGGACGAATAAACTCTGCCCTATGTTAACAAATGCAGATTTTTTTCTCTCCTCCTTGTTATAGGGAATCTAAATGTTCAACTTTTTCTCTTTCTCTCTTTCTCTCTGACTGTTCTTGGTGCTGGGTCCTCCTCCCTTCTTCAGCGATGATACCTCCTAATATCGCTGCATGTATGAGAAATGAAAAGCTCGGGGAGGCTTGCTTCTACCTTATGGGCCATAATCAAACTACGGTTTGTAGCTCAATCAATTCTAGGTGTTTCTGTGCTGTGGCCTAATTTCCTCATTGCTTCTGCTTAGTTCTATTTTGATATGTTTGGCAATTCATTCTGAGCACCCTGCGTTCTTTGAATTGTAAGTACACCGCTGACCCCATTGAAGTGTTGCTCTTCCTTGTCTTAACAGTCCCAGTAAGAATCCAGGTTAGATTTCCAGTAGTGAGCTAAGTATTCCCCTACTCCAAATACCAGCTGACTTTTGCCTTTACCCTGGTAGCCAGCCCAGAAGGAATGACCCTGCTATCCCAGCGCTCTCTTAACAGCTTTCTAGACAGGAAGAGAGTTCCTGGTTGTTCAGGTGTCTCAGCAATCTTCAGCCCATGGACCACATTCTGGCTATGGCCTATTTTTGTCTATTAAGTTTTATTGGTATATAGTCACACCCATATCTTTTATGTGTCCCTGTGTTTTGGCACCATAATGGCAAAGTAATTTTAGCAGGGACTGCTTGTCCGAAAATACTATCTGGCCCTTGAAAAAAATCTGTGAGGACCCTTGTTCTAACTTCCATATTCTTGCAGTTGTTAAGGTCCACCCTGGGTTTTGGAAGATCCTTCATGAAACAAACTAATTGCCTGCTACTGACCTGTTGCCTCATGAAAGATCTTTGTAAAACCCTGGTCTCCACATTGCAAGCACATCATTTCAAGCACCTAAAAACTGTTGGGTGTATAATTGCAACAAAACATCCCTGCTTTGCAAAAAGCTTTCATAAATTCACAATGCTGCCTAAAACATTTGTAGTATCTTTTCAGATAACTTATTAATAAAAAAAAAAAAAAAAAACAGGAGCTCTCTTGAGCTTCCCTGCTTTTAAATCTATAGATGCCTAGATGGTATAAGAAGCAGTTCAGTGGTTCCAAAGCTCCTACCTATCATTCATTATATCTGCTGCTTAAATCATGGGGGGGAAATGCCTTTTAAATTTAAGGATTTTGAGCCCCAGCTAATTGGAAATGTGTATTTAACAACCTCCCTTCCCCTCCCTTTTATGTGTCAGAAAACTCTGCACTTTAAAAAGTCATGTTTGAATTTACACAAAAGTAGACAAAATGTTTGAATAAATCAAAGGTAGACAGAATAATTTAGTAGACTGTCAAATACATGACACATCTGCCCTATGACAATGTGTGTAAATCCGGAGTAAACAGTGTAGTGGACTGTCTACCTCCATATCCATTAATCACTCCCTGTAAGAGAGGCTCTGTCCGTCTTCTAGAAAGCTTCCTTAATGTCCCTGGAGGACAATACCCTGGATTAATTTTAAGCAAATCGAAACAAGTATTGTTTAAGTGATATTAGGTGGGGTCAGGAGAGGGGTGGAGGAGGGAGAAAGGGCTGGTGGGTGGCTTAGAGAGATTAAGGTAGAGTTAACACAGGGAAAGTTCTAGAACTTCTAGGCAGACCAAACTTTTTTTTAAAGCTGATTTTAATAATTTAATAAGCTGTTTCATGTGACCTACATCTTATCGGTTAAGAAAAGACAGCTAGCTGTTGATAGCCCTCAAAATGTTGGTTTTTCTAACCCTAAGTTGCACTTATACTTAAATTAACCAAGATTCGGTTGGCTTGGAGGCTGTGTGTGTCGGGGCTCCCGAGGGCGGGCGGGCAGGGCAGAGACTTGCATCTTCCAAGCCCTCTCTGTTCCTCTCTCCGGCAGACCCCAGCAGCGAGCGCGGCCCCGGCGCCCCCGGCGCACCGGAAGTGAGGCCCGGCCCCGAGCGCCGGCCGCAGCCACCCTCCGACCTCGTCCTCGTCCACCAGTCGTCACCTCCGCGCGGGGAACGGCGGGCGCGCGCGCACGGCGCCGGGCATCCGAGCGGCAGCCGGGACGACGGCCGCCCGCCCAGCGACCACCACACGTGGAACGGAACGTCGAGGAAGGCGGGCGGCGAGGCACGCCGGCCCCAGGACCGCGCCACGCCGCCGCCGGAAGCGGAAGCGCCGGAGCGCGCGTGGCGCCAGGGCCCCGGGCGGAAGTGCGCGCGCGACCACGAGGAGCGCCGGGCGAAGGCCGAGCGCGGGCGGCCCGCGGCCCCGTCGCCGTCCCCCGAGCCGCAGCCGCAGCCCCGCAAGCAGCGGGAGCGCTCGCCCGCCCGCCGGCGCAAGTCCCTGGAGAGGATGCTGGACCCGCGGCGCTCGCCCGAGCGCAGGGCCAAGTCCTCGGAGCGCAGGCGGGAGCGGTCCCTGGACCAGAGGAGCCGCGAGGACCGGGCCCAGCATCACCACCGAGACCGAGACCGAGACCACCACCGAGACCAGGCCCCGCCCACCCACGACTCTGGTGGCAGAAGCTCCAGAAACCCCACGGAGCACAGAAGGCGACCGTACAAAGAATGTAGCACTGACCTCAGTATCTGAGACCCAGTGGCATCTCCAACCTTTACCATGTCAAAGGTTCTAAGAGGACGGTCAAAAGGACACGAAGAGAAAAATAATAATAATAATTTAGTTTCTTACTTACCTGACACCCGATGATGATCCTATGAATGGCGACAAACATTTTATGCATTTGAAATCTTATAAGAAAAAAAAATTATATATATATATATATATATATATATATGAAAAGTCTTGTGCCTGATGTATAATATTAAAGAAAGTATTTTTAAATGCAAACTTTTTTTTTGAAAATTATTTGCCAAAATACTGGCCCAAAGGGGAGGGACCTAATTTTTCTTTCTACATAAATAGTAGAATTGTCTAGAGGTTTTCCTTCTTTGGGGCAATCATTTTCTCTCCTAGTTAAATGGGGCTGTTGGTCATTTTCTCTAAATAAGGGAAATTAAGTTTAACTTGATATAAACTATTATGTAGTGATGTAGTGCTATATTGTAGATAGTTTTTCTTAAAAGCAGAGAACAATGACGCAAATGTCTACTTGTAAAGACTTGAGGAGTTTTGGGGGTGACCCCAAAATTAAGCAGACTATGTGAGGAGACTACTATTACAAATGAAGGATATTTATAGCTGAGCTGTGCAGCACAAAAAAAAATTTTATGTTCTTGAGTTACGGTTTGTTGAGAAAGAGTTTGTATTCTCCAATAGTACAGAAGACGAGAAAGTTGGCTGCCGTGACCCAAATGCAGCCCAAGCATAGACTGTCAGCAGTTCCTTAGCAGCTCTCACTTAAGGCAGTGCCAGCAGTTTTCCTCAACTCCCGGGAGGCACAGACAGCCAACATGTTCTTGTGTGATGTGCTGTGAAGCTCTGTAAGACACTGTGCCCAGGATGAGGGCAGCATCAGGATCCCCAACACAGAAAGAACGCCCCACCCCACACACTCACACACTGAGCATGGTTTCCTTCTGCCAACTGGGGCAGAAGGAAGGAATCTCTCTCTTGATGTGTTAAGAAGTGAGTACTGGGCCCACTTACTCCCAGAATTGCTTTGAAGCCGTGATCAAAGTCTTCTGGTTGGTGGAAGAGGAAGGAGTAGCGATGGCGCCAGTGGAATCTAGATCTTTTGGGAAACTCCTACCTTCATGAACCTGTCCGTGGTTATCTTTGGGCAGCAGAAAGAAAAAAAAGCTTAAAAGATTTAAAACCCCTTTTCTGAATCTTCAGGAGGTGTGGTTGGGTCGGCTGTAGCCCCAAATGCAGTTTAAATGGATTACTGCCTAGCTGAGCCAAAATGTTCGCTTGTACTGTCGGACCACTACTACAGCAATCTGCTGCTTCCGGTGCATTCGTGGTGTTTTTCTGTAGTACTGTTTTGCCTTTTCCTTACACAGAACTGCAAGTCAATCACTGTTGATCCCATGGTACTGTATTAGAAAAATAAATAAGAGAAGCGGGGGGGGGGGGACAGCCAATCATTGTGTGTACAGAGTTTAAAACTGTAATTAATACAGCCTGTTGGGGGGTGGGAAATAAAACAACTGTTGCCTTTTTTCTTGTATAAAAGAGAATTTATGACAAAAAAAAATTAAATGTGAGGAATGTGATATGTGTTTAGATTTCTGGAGATGAACAAACCAATTCATGGGGATATATTTTAACATGAACTAAATCAGGTATGTAAAGTTGTTTTAAAATTGGAGACTCTATAAGTAATTCTGGAAAGCTTTAGTTGGTTGGGGCTATCACTTCCTCCGTGGTCAGCCTGCTTGTGAATTATTAAGCACACATTTGCCTTCTCTGTTCTTCACTCGTTTATTTCTTGAGGTGTGCCATGGACTGAATGTTCTTTCTGCATTAATGAGAAGCAGTATGTGGGCCACTCTTTATAAAACACTATGCATATATAAATATTACATTGGTCATAGCTTTATTTGACTTATGGGTTTATAATACATTACAGTGAGTAGCTAGAGTTGTGTGGACATTTATCAAACAAGTTCTTTTCCTGGAACAGACACAGTGTTCATTCTGTGGAGGAAGATGCCTGTGATTGCTATTTTATTTTTATTAGCAGAGTTTTCTGTACAAAGCATACACTGAGCTATGGCATGATGGGTAAGGAAGAGTACATCTGAATGAAGATGTTTCTTTTATCATTTTTTTTTCTAAAATCCAACTTGGAGATGTTATCCACAGCTAGGATATTTCTAATTCTAGCACAGTCTGATGTTAAATACTGTCAATCAGGGTCTAGGGCTTTAAGCAAGTGAAATCAAGGGAGATTTTTGCAATGCATCCTGAACATCTTGATGTCTTTCCTGTTGTAATAGATGGTATTTAGCATTTTGAAATCTGCTGCCCACCTGGGCCTGAGGACTTTTGGTGTGGCAATTTCACTTTGATTCCACACATTGGCTTGTACTGTACAGGGATGACATGTACATGAAGCAGAAAGCTAAGTTTTCTTCAAACTACTGTAACCTTAAATTGGAAACTGACTTGTGAGCCTACTTTCTCTAACCCTCCATTTCATGTAAAAGTATTGATGAGAGATGATGGATGAGTATTTTCTATGATTAAATCAAACTATTTAGGACTTCCCCTCCCTCCATTACACAACTGATGCCTGAAAGAATGTTGGGGGGTGGGGATAAGACTCTAGCCTACTTGTATTTTTTAGGTTTCTTTTGTGAAAGATTTTTTAATGCATTTTTACTGTAAAAATACATGGAAATGTATGCATTCCATACCCACTGTTGCTTCTGGACTGGTGTCTTCATTGTCTGCATGTCTCCAATGTGTCTGGGTCAAGGCATCAATTGAGGGTGTCCGGTTCCAACTCTGTGAAATACCATTCTGTTGATGAGGAGAAATCTGTGACCTGACTTGGCTCTGGTGAAGTATTTTGCTACTCAAAAGTGTGGTGCATGGATCAGCTGCCTCCTCAGCACCTGGGCAATTATTACAAATTCAGAATCTCAGACCCCACTCCAGACCTGACATGAGTCAACATGTGCATTTAGCAAGATCTTCAGATCTCCAGTTGATTTATGTGCACATGAACATTTGAGCAACATGAAACTGTAGAAGTCTGGTAACAAAACAAATTCTGCCAAACCAAGAGCTCCATCACTTCCAAATTGTATTATGCTTGGACAGGTTCCTTAAATGCATGGAGCCTCCTTTCCTCCTCTGTAAAAGACATATGTGCCAAGAGCCTGGCACTCTTCTGGCAGTCAGGAGGGACCTTAGCAGGTGACACCAGGAGTCTCTACTCATTGCCATCCTATGTGCTTTTCAAAGAGAGATGTTTCCTCTGTTAAGATGGGGAAGAAAGCCTTTTAATTATAAAATCAAATAGCATGGGTAATTCTGGGTTACGGGATTGCACATACCATCATACTGAGATATGAGAACAAAATGCTATGTTCTAAAAGCAGACATGACTGGTCTCAAAGCATCACTTTTCAAAGTAGATATGTAGGTGGAGTTAGACATACTCCCGTGTCATACTAGAAAAGAGTAGATGTTTTAACAAGCACTTGGGTTGATCATGAAGTTTCAACCCTCCAGCTCAGTTTGGGGGTGGTTCCTTTTGTATTATTCGGTGACTGGGTTTTCCTAAGGAGCCTAAGCTTCCTAAACTTCAAAAACAGACTTGTATTAATAGTGGACTTACCCACACTCCATCTCTTCTGCTTCATTTCACTTTGTTGTGTCCCCAACATGATTATTAGGTAGGGCCTGCTCATTGCTATAGTATCGATTTTGTTAAAGATGAAATCTAAAAATGGTCCCTGGTATAACCAATGATGGGAGGTATTTCTAAGCCCTTATGTTGTAAAGTTCTTTGCCCAACATAAATAGCCACACTCAAAAGCACGTGCTGAGACTCAATTATAGCTATCAGGATTTGTTCTGCTGGTGGGCAAGCTAAGACCACCTTTGATGGTCTACAGTAACCCTGAAGAGTTCTTTCAAATTCCTCCTAATGCTGATTTTGTGGCCTTATAGTAACTGTAGAGCACAATAAGACAGGAGTGGTTTTCGAATAGAGATTACAAGCTCTCAAGAAGGCAAATGATAAATTGATTCTCCAGCCCAATCATCTGTGGGAATTTTTGCAGGGCTGAACACTCCATGAAACGTTTTGACAAGTCGCCTCCCACAGGAATATATCTGCATATGATCATTGCTAGGGACAGAAGAGGTGTGTCATAATATCTCTTGGAGAGTACATAAATTTCTGCAAGATGGAATTAACTGTTTCATTACATAGTACATTCTCAAGTGTTGCATTCAGCTAGAAAGTCTTTGTTACGTCTCTGGCCATCTATACTGCACACAACTCAGAACAGCTCGGAGCACCTCATCATTAAGCACTGATAGTTAATCCTTTAGTCAACAAATTCTGATTGTCTTCATAGGATCACAGAACTAAAGAGAAAATAGACAGTTAGTTTGTATACATGTACACTGACATTCATTGATTAAAGTCTAATTTTCCAGACATGTATTTATTGAAGGCCCACCCTGCCAGGCACGTGGCAGGAATCCGTAGTTCTCAGTCCAGAGAGTGTATTGTTGAATGGGAGAGTAAAGGACAACATAGAAGACACCTACCAAGCAGAGGCATGGGGGTCCTGTGAGAGTGACTAACAGGGCCATCTAGCCACATTGAGCAGAGTGGCTATTGGACAGATCTGAAGAAAGAGGACTTCGCTGGTAGAGACACAGTGCAGCCTGAAGTGCTGGTGGTGAGAGTGAGGTCCATATGGAAGGACGGGTCTGTAAAAAGTCCAAGCCAACCTTGTTCCTCATTGATAGGAGACCACCTGAGAGTTGTTTACAGAGCTTCCGTTGGATTGTTTGTTACCAAAGGAGGACTGTGACCAAGTCAGGTTTAAGATAAAGACTGGAAGAGAGGCATGGACTGAATTTTAGACATTGGTCCTATCCCAAGTAGTACCTGTCACCATGGATCCCATCTGAGACAATGAAAGAGTTCTCATCCCTGCACAGACCCAGGCCCATTTGTGTCTTACTAAAGGAATCCACTTTTGAAACATTGAGAATTTCAGTATTTGAACATAACATACTTTGGTCAGATTCCTTTCCTATTACCCACTCTTCTCCACCCTCCACTAACCTTGCTGAGCACCCTCCTCCTCCCAAGTAGTCCCTCATCTGTTTTTGATGTTTTTCATTATTTTTGTCCTCTATCCTCTATGTCAAATTGTTGGTGGGCTCGGGTCTTGTAGGGATAAGGGCAACCACTGTGATGTCATGAATGCACCAGTCCATTCATGTCTGCAATACAATGCCCCAAAGGACTCCATCCCACCCTGTGGCTCTTACATTCTTCCCTCTCACCCACAACCTTGGAGGGCATGACAGAGATGCTCATTTAGTGTTGAGCTCTCAGAAGCCTCTTATTTTCAGCTGAGTTCTGAGCCTCCTCAGTGCCTACTACCATCTCCCTGGAAGAGGTTCTCAGGCTAGTTGTGAGAGCAGCACGCATATTGTACCACTTCTCTACAATGTTCCCTGAATCTTGGTGCCTGATGGATGTGACAGAGATGACGCATCCCCTGCTAATCACTGCTCTTTCTCTTCTTGCTGATGGATCTTGGCTTTCCCAGTCAGCTTCATCTATAAAAAGAAGCTTCTCTGGCCAAAAGTGAGAACAGCATTAATCAATAGGCATACACATTCATTTTCTCTCTGATCTGCATCCTTCTACTTCTCTTCATTATACCTTTATTAATACATGTAGAACCTGTTGTATTCTGTACCTAGATGAGAACAATCATTTTATATGGTTTTCTTGGGACTTACAAATTCATACCTTATTTTGCACTTAAGCATCAAAACATTACTCTTTCACTTTTTTAGACTTTCTTTTGATGGCTACATATTTCTTAAGCTTCAGAAATATGTTTAAGAACCCAGTATTGGCCAGACCCAAATTTGAGTATTGGAGAGGAACTACCCCATGATACCCCATGTCAAGAGCCACTTTTAAATGTACAAAACTAATGCACATGTGTGATGAAGTACTTGGGCATTTCAGAAGATACAAAGCACCAAGCAGCATTCCTCTTGGCCTCTAGTCTGTTCCAGTCCTCAGGTATAATGGTTACTGAGTTACTAGTGGGAGCTCTGGAAGAAGATGGTGATTACATGATTCTTCTGTGAAACTCCTTGAATGAGAAGAGTCAGAGTGATCAGGAAAAGAAGGTGTGTCAGGAATCGAAAGAAAACCTAAGAGGCACCGAGAAAATTAGACAGTTCCCCAATCCAAACTTGGTGCCCTGTGTGGGAAGGAAACCCGAAGCTGTGAACCAGCAGTCCTTACCTGAGAAACCCAGAGATCTTGCGAGCCTTCAGTCCAGTGTGTGGGCTTGGTGTGAATGACTGCTGAGTGGCTAGGACAGGAGAAAATCCATCCCACTGACCCCCATATCTCATAGAGCCACATCCTTGTCTGGGTAGGGGTACTGTTGAAGACTGGGCTCCTCTGGGGACCTAAGAATAAGGAATAGCCATAAAGGACACAGCCTGGCAATGCCCTGCCACACACTATGGTTGGTGGATAACTATGAGAGGCAGTCATAGAGAGGGGGAGTATCATACTGGGACCCACTGAGAAGTTTAGGCAGGAGGGAGGCCTAGTTGCAGAGGGCACAATGGTCAGTGGCTCTGCACTCAACTTGTGGATAATGACATTGAAAGGTCCAAGCCCATGGCTAGCAATGGCTTGGCCTCCAAACCTGCCCCTCTTCCATGTGTGGTGGGCTTCTGGGAAGGACTGAGCTCAGAGCTTAGCTCCACGTCACCACTGGATTCCCACAAGGAAGTTTCATTCTGGATAGGGTCTGAAAGCTCCGAGACCAGCAGGCCGAGCGTCTAGTTCCCTCAGGTCTCCCCCTCCAGTAAAGCTAATTTCTCTGTTTCCTCCTTCCATTCTTGGACACATTCAAGAGGCATCTCTCTCCTTGGGTTTTTGCTGCCTCTACGTACACAAACTATAAGTATGCCCACAGGCCCCAACATTCATAGGAGACAGAAGCAGCTCCCACTAGCGAAAGAGAAATTTCTCTAGTGAATATATACCAGTTGCCATCATTTCCTTGACCAGCCTGGGTCTCAGCCTGCGTCTTTACAATGGATAAAGAAATAACTGTAGATTCTAGCTACAACCCTCTACCCCACCACAGACACACAAACATGGGCGTGTGCACACACACACACACACACACACACACACACATGTACCTGGTGATTTCAACATTAGAGGACCCAGCAAGAAACTTCACCAAAGCTTCATCTTTTTTTTTTTTTTCAAGGTAGGGTCTCACTCTGGCCCAGGCTGACCTGGAATTCACTGTGTAGTCTCAGGGTGGCCTCAAACTCTCGGTGATCTTCCTAACTCTGCCTCGCGAGTGCTGGGATTAAAGGCATGTGCCACCACACCCAGCTAAAGCTTCATCTTTTTTAAAAATCTTTTATCTGTTGCCTATATTTTGTTCTCCTTCAGCTTCTTCCTTTATCTAATTGATATTGTCTTTATTTTGTCATCAGGATTTTTATCTTTTCCATGCATAGTTTTCCTTTATTCTTTTTCTTTGGCCTCACTGTTTTTTCTAATTCCCCACTTACCTATTGCAGTTATTTTCTCATTGCTGGTACGAACACCAGACCAGAAGCAGCTTATGAGAGAAAAGGGCTTATTTCAGCTTACAGATTCCTGGGGAAGCTTTATGATGGAAGAAGAAGCCAGCAGAGGGATGGCTTAGTGCTTAAGGCATTTGCCTGCAAAGCCAAAGGACCCAGGTTCAATTCCCCAAGACCCATATTAGCCAGATGCACAAGGGGGCACATGTGACTGGAGTTTGGTTGCAGTGGCTGGGGGCCCTGGCACCCCCATTCTCTCTCTCTCTCTCTCTCTCTCTCTCTCGCACACACGCGCATGCTCTCTCCCCTGTCTCTCTTTCTCTGTCAAATAAATAAAGAAGCAGAAATAAAATAACAACAACAACAAAAAGAAGCCAGCACCAGCTACTCTGTGCATACACCTTACGGCTGAACTCAAGAACCACCCGCAGTGACATACCTCCTATAGCAGGGCTCTGCCTACTGGATACCTAAGTAGCAATCTTAATAAAAAAAAAAAATCAGAGGCTATGAGGGGCATTTACATTCAAACCAACACAACCTGTCCCCTGTTTCATTCTGTTATCATTACTTTAGCCTTTATTAATTTTTCATTTAATTTACTGTGTTGTTTTTGACACCTTCTTTTTATGGTTATTGGTGTACTAGTTGTCTTTTACCTTCATTTTATTTGTATATCTCATTTGCTTGGTGTTTCTTTGACAATATTTATTTTACTCCCCCTAGAGTAGTAATGCTGAGAAGCGAGCCTTCAAAACGACATGCACAGCAAAAGATTCTCATGCAAAGGAGGGCTGGAGAGATGGCTTACCAGTCAAGGCCTTTGCCTGCAAAGCCAAAGGACCCAGGTTCAATTCCCCAGGACCCATGGAAGCCAGATGCACAAGGTGGCACATGTGTCTGGAGTTCATTTGCATTAGCTGGAAGCCTTGGTGTGCCCATTCACCCACCCCTCTCTTTCTCTCTCAAATAAATAAAAATAAAATATCTTTTTTAAAAAAGATCCCATGTAAAGCAGGAAGAGATAACCGTATCCACAAAAACATAAATAAAACCATGCATTGTAGAGTATGTTGGCACACAGCTGTAAATCCAACTTTATAGAACTTGAATATTACATGAACTCTTTCCTGGGAAGAAGCCTAAAAGCATCTGTTCCTCTAGGCATGGCAGCCCTAACAAACTAAAGGCTGATTCCACTAGAGTTTACCCTGGTGAACCCATGAGTTTATTGGGCTTCCTCATAGAGCGTAGAGGAGGAGTTACTTATAGGAGTTCATCCCAGTACAAATGATGACCTCCCCATAGTTGCTCAGATGGAGCTTCCCTTCCCTTGATCGTTCACTCTCTATATAGTCATAGTCTATCTCCCTGAGTCCACAAGACCCTCATGCATCATTGTACACAGCTGTCACAAGGGGTGGCTGAGATCTCAGGTGAGGATCTGGTGGCCCTCTCTAGCTCTCCTATGGGAAAAGGTCAATGGACCCAATATCAAGGGTCTTGTGAATGGTCACAGCTGTTTCTGAAAAGGTTGCTGATAGTTATTTTTCTTAGAGGACCATGTCTCATAACACTGAGCAAGGAAGATTGTGAGTCAGGTGCCAACCTGGGCTACATAGCGAGCTTTGTCTCAAAAGAGACAGGAAAAACGAAAGGGAAAGGGAAAATGAAGGGAAGAGGAGAAAGGAGAGGAGAAGAAAAAGAAATGAAAAAATGAAACAAACAAACAAACAAAAAAAACAAGGCAACATGACTCTTCCAAAAGTTCATGACTCTTAATTGAATCTAAAATTATGGAAATGTTTGAAATGCTGATCAACTCAAAAGTCTAGTTTTAAAAGTTGTTAATGTTCTGAAAACAGATCCAAATAAAGAAGCCAATCAAAGACTTGAATGAGAACAATTTACATGAAGAAACTAAAGAGATAGAGATCATTTTTTAAAAATCTTAGAAATATAAAGTTCCATACATCAAATGAAAATTAAATAGAATCACTGATAGCCTAAACCAGGTGGAAGACAGACTACCAGAGATGGAATGAACACAGGCTAGAGAATTATCAGCATTCAGATAGTGTGGTAGTTTGAATGTAAATGTATGTGCTCAACAGACTTGAGTACTTTTGATTAAGCTTCTTATTCTTCAGCATCTGGACGCCTGCTGGAGGAGGTGTGTCACTGGGGGCCAGTCCTGAGTCCAGTCCTAAGGTGTTCAGAGTCAGCTCGTGCTGTCTGGTGCCGGCTGTCGTCTCTCTACTGTGCATGTGTGATGGAGTGAGCCGCTCCCTCCACCATGATGAAGCTTCCCCTGGAACCTGTAAGCCTGAAGTAAACCCTTTCCTTCTATAAGCTGCTGCTGGTTGGGTGTTTGTCCAAGCCAGGAAAAGGTAACTGCAACAGATAGCAACAAAGAAACAACAACAAAAATCATGACCATAGTATTTAAGACCTCTGGGACATAAAGAGTCCAAAATTCAATGCAACTCCCAACACAATTTCACTGATATTCTTTATTAAAACATCAAAAGCAGCTCTAACATTCATACCAAAGCACAGATGACCCTGGATAGCCAAAACACGCCTGACAAAAAGAGTAATTTTGGAGTCACAACACTAAATTTCACATTATGCTACAGTATAGGACTGGCCCAGAAACGGTGACAATGGATTACAATAGTGAACCCAGTAGTACAGCCACACAATTCCAGCCATGTGGTTCTTGGCAAGGGGCCAAGAACATAATGGAGAAAAACAAGCCTATTCAACAATTGATGGATGGAGAAAACCAAAACTATACTCCCACATTTTACCCTGTACAAAAGTCACTCCCAAATGGATCAAAGACCTAAAACTTCTAAATCACAGGGGAAAATACTTCACGATAAAGGCATAGCTAAGCATTTTCCATATACTCCCCCAGAAGCTCAGAAAACAGCAAGAACTGACAATTAGGATTTGGTTAAATTCAAAAGCTTCTACCTATCATAACATTTTCCTAGAGTAAAGAGACTGTTTACTTAACGGGAGAAAGCCTTTGACAACTGTTCATACTAGAGAGGATTAATATCCAACATATAAAAAGAACTGACAAAAGTAAGTACCAAAAGCAAAAAAAAAAAAAAAAAGAAAAAGAAAAAGAAATCCAGTCAATAAACAGGCAAATGAACTGAAGTGTTTTCAAAATAAAAACAATAAATAGTCTGTAAATACAATAAAAAAATGTTCATCTTTGCAAGTCAAGTCAATGTTAGGAGGCTATCTTACTCCAGTAAGAAAGGCTGTCATCAAGGCAGCAACAGTAATAAATAGTGGCAAGAGGCTGGGAAGATGGCTCTGTGGTTAAGGCACTTGCCTGAGAAGCCTAAGGACCCAGGTTCAACTCCCCAGTACCTAAATAAGCCAGATGAACAAGGTGGCACATATATCTGGAGTTCATTTGCAGTGACTAGAGGCCCTGACCTGCCCATTCTCTCTCTCCCTCTCTCAAATAAGTAAGATACATATTTTTAAAAATATTGGCAAGAATGTGGAGGAAAGAAAAAGGGAGCCATATACACTGTTAGTGGGAATGTTAACTAGTAGGAAATAAGTATGGGAGTTCCTCAAAAAATGAACAATGATCTAGCTAGACCACTCCCAGGCATCAGCAACCAGTCAGCAAACAACAGACAAACGACAGTCACCTGCATATGTATGTCTGTGGCAGCACTGGTCACAACAGCCAAGTAAGTTATAAAATCACCCTCAGTGCCCATCAGCAAATGAAGAAAATATGATAATGCACTATGTTGTACAATACATGCATCTATACACATGTAGTTCTGCCATAAAGAATGAAATTATATCATTTGCAAGAAAACTGGATGAAATTGGAAAACATTGTGTTAAGTAAACTTAGCCAGACTCAGACAAATTTGGCATGATTAGTATCATAAGCAGAATATAGATTTTTTTAAGTACATGAAATTATAAGGAGGGCTGTTTGGGAAGAGCAAGGGAGTTAGTGGGAGGGGAATGGGGAAAGAGAGGCGAATAGGGCTGCATATGCTCAAAGTCCATCATGTACATGAATGGAAATGTCCTCAGCCTATTATCTCACACAGTTAATACACACCAATTAGTGTTTCTAAAACAGAAGTTATTGGGCTGGAGAGATGACTTAGTGGTTAAGGCACTTTCCTGCAAAGCCTAAGAACCTAGATTCAATTCTCCAAGTCCTGCATAAACCAGATGCCTAAGGTGGCACATGTGTCTAGAGTTCCTTTGCAGGTGGCTAGAGGCCCTGGTACACCCATTTTCTCTCTCTCTTCCTCTACCTCTCTCTGTCTCTGATAAATAAATAAATATTTAAAAAGGAATTTTATTGACAGCAGGTTTCTAATCTTTTCATGTACATGAATATGTGCATATGAAGTCCATTTGTTATTTCCTTGATTGGGCTATGAAACACGATTTTATCGTTTGTTACTTTAGCTTGTGCGTTGTGAATACTTTTCGGTGTTCGTGTTTACATTCATGAAAATGTCATCTCTACACCACGTATTCCCACTCTGTCCCCTGTCTCCCTTCTCTTTGAGCTCCTGAAGCAGCTTTCTACCTCTCTCTTCTCCATACCTTCCCACTTGCCCACCTTTCTGTACAGCAGTTGCTTATAGGGTGATTTCCCAGTAGAGTGACTGACTTTCTGGTCATGTGATTCACGTTTAGGTAGCGGGTTCAGTTGCTTAGGACTTAGATTCCGCCTGGCTTTCCTCTCGCCAGCCTGCTCCAGGGACACTGCGGAACGCCTTGGGGCTGCTGTCAGCGCCAGCCCTTCTTCACGCCTCCGTTCTTTCCCCATTCCGCCATGGCTGTCTCCTCACTTCTTCTTCCCTTGAATCTTACCCTAACCACCCTATTTAAAGACTTCAGCTCAGGTCCTCTGCTCTCTCTCCTCCGTAGCACCGCCCACCTTCTAGCCTGCCTCTGATGTACTTGCCTTTTCTTTCTGTGACCACCTGTGTCCCCTTGAATCAGAGCCACCCTTGGGAATACACAACCTGTGCCACCATGCACTCTGATTTTTTTTTTAAATATGTATTAGAGAGAGAGAGAGAATGGGCATGCCAGGACTTCCTGCCACTGCAAACAAACTCCAGATGCAGTGCGCCACTTTGTGCATCTGGCTTTATGTGGGTACTGGGGAATTGAACCTGGGCTTTCAGGCTTTGAGAGCAAATGCCTTTAACCACTGAGCAATCTCTCCAGTCCCCCTTCACCCCCACGCACACACTTGGCTGTTTTAATAATTTCCTCTTGTGGTCTTCAATGTTGAGTAAATTTTGACAGTGGGCCCCACTGTTTGAAACTGTGCTGGTCTCTGAAAGTCTTGTTTCTGTCCTTGTCTAGGGTACTAGTTTCACGTGGGCAGGAGTCAGAAGCAAGTTTGGAGAAAGCAAGGGTCTCCGTTTTGGACTGTGGCAAAGCCTGCTACATAGCTGCGGCTCAGAAAAGGAAATGCTTTCCCCCTTAATACCTGGCTTGTCGGCAGCTGACCACAGCGTACTTAGCTAGTCCCCCGTGGATACACATTTTCTGTTGCAAAACCATTCTGCTTCTACTTACAACCAGGCGTCTTAGGCTGGTTTGCTTTAAATACCTTTGAAAGGGTACATTGCGGCTCCTACTTCTTTTTTATTTCTGGTGACGCTGATGCTGAGATTTTGCATGCTGTCCTTGGGAACAGCTGTTTTCAGCTAAGTGTTCGCAGTCTATGGGACAATTCCCCATCCACGTGAGTTTCCACATGTGGCCTAACGGCCACCCCGTGCGCCTTAGCCTTAGGTGTGCACTGGAATCACCCAGGGACCTTTGGAAGCAAGGATGCTTGGGCCCCTCCCACAGATTTTGATGTAGTTGTTCTGGCTGGAGCCTGGGTTCATGAAGGTCCCAAGTGATTCCATCAAGTGAGCCTTGCATTCTCGCTAACCTAGTGGACTGGGAGGAGTTATACTGGAATCCTGTCTCTGCTTTCTCCTCTCTCTCACCAGGGGGTGTCTGCTCTTCCCTTGTAGAGTTTGCTGTCCAGCAGTGGTACAAAGAAAGGATGGTTTTTTGGAGGTCTTCCTATGTGCACGAGGTTGCCAGCTAAATAAACACCTAATGTGGGTGTGTGTATCACCTGTGAACTGTTTTCTGTCCCTGTCACCAGTGAGCTCATTCACTGATAAGGGTAATTGAGAGGACCGTACATTCTCAAGAAGCTATGGGTCCAGCATGGTGGCACATGCCCTTAATCCCAGCAGTTGGGAGGCAGAGGTAGGAGGATTGCTGTGAGTTCGAGGCCACCTTGAGACTACATAGTGAATTTCAGGTCAGCCTGGGCTAAAGTGAGATCTTACCTCAAAAAAAACAAACAAACAAAAAAAAAGGTATCAGAAGTTGCATCATGGTATTTACTTTGAGACATAGTTTTATATTTTTATTCTCTTATCTGAGAGGAACATGTGGCATGTTAAAACTTACTGGTAAGTTAAAACCTAAAAGAAATACTAAATAATGCACAATTAGCAGTCACGAGAAAGTATTTCTAGCATATTCTTACCCTAGGCACCCTACTTACAGACTTCAGCTCAGTGCTCTGTCCCCTTTCTCCTCCCCAGCACCACCCACGTTCCGGTCTGTCTGTGTCTCTCGTGGACTTGCCTTTTCTCTCTGCGATGGAGCACGTGTGTCCCCTTGAGTGGGAGCCAGCCTGGGGAAATGTTCCTGACCATTCTGCTCTCCTCAGCCTCCTCCTGCGACTGCTTTTACATAGAACTTTAGAATTTATGTATTATATAAAAAGATGTATTATTGAATGAGTTGAGTGTGATGTTCCTGTGATGAAAATAACATTCAAGCTTTAATTTTGATGAGAAAAATGCCCTTGGGCAAGTATTGCTGACAATAAATGCCATTGACCCAGTAGCTCTGTTATCAACTTAAGTAGCTTTCACATTGGTCCAGGCTAGAGGTGCAGAACAGATAACACCACATAGGAACATTGACAATAGTCCTGAAATGCGGTACTAGATAATATCTCTTCTGCTGGCTGCACTCAGGAAAATTGCATTTCTCTCTGCAACCCATCAATTTGACAGTTCTTCCCATAGCCACCTCTTCCAGTAGGAGACATCTTATGAGACAAATTCTCGACTTACCCCTTAGAAATTAAAACTCGGAAGTTCAACTGTTTCCATTGTCTCCTGAAAGTACAGCTTCATCCCTAACAGTTGGTTAGCGAGTATTGCTGAGTTACTTCCATTTCCTAGTCGTGGTGCTAGGTGCTCATGTCTAATAGAGCAGTGAAAGGCCAGCCTCCTTGAAGCTGGGCGTCTGGCAGGAAAGCCAGACACGGCATAATTGAGTTTGCTTGTGGTAAGGGCTCTGGAAGTGTTTGTGTTGCCTTGGAGTGTCTACACAAGGGAAACTTTATCTGGAGGGTGCCAAGAAGTGAGGGAGAGGGGAAGAAGAGCTCTCTAAGGGGATCTCAAGGTGTGGACAAAGACCTCACTGTGAAGTTAGGATGGCTTGTTCATGGAGTGGAGGAGAAGCACTTAGCACTGAAGACCTGGTGTTGAAAGGAAGGAAAGAGCAGATGTCTGACATAGAACACGTCTGCAAGCTTTAGGGAGAAAGCCCCTGTGCCCGTTGCCATCTGTGGAACAAAGAGACCGAAGGGGCAATTTACAGAGGACCAAGCCCTTCCCCGCACTGACTAAAATAACTCCACAACAAAAGGCAGGAAAGACATCTGGATAATAGCAAAACCTTTCAGAATAACCACAAATATGGGAAGGGGGGGAAATCATGGGCTGATTTCTTTTTTACAGAGGAGCAAATATTTTCTTAATTCTTCCTATAAGAGCTAATATTTGCATTCTAGAAAGCTCCCCTTAGGCTGGGAGGGTCTCATTACCGTTAGTTGATCTGCTCGCAAGCCGAGCAGATACTTCTTACACAGAGATGGGCGCAGTCATGGGGTACCGCCGTGTGCCTCATGAACCCACCAGGTCTGGCTTATCGTTTTGTCCCCTCAACCTATCCCAGAAATCTGTCAAGACTTTTTTAAATGACTTTGGTATATTTTGTCTGGATTGCTTTTCATTTCACTCCTCATTTTTATTAAGAATTTATTGCCTCTCCCTTCCTAGATTCCATTGAAGTGATTGAGAAATCCCAAACGCATATGCCTAGTAATGAAAATGCCTGTGTTTTCCTATTCTATTAATGGAATTTAATTTATATTTTGAGGGAAATGTTCTTCCTTTGTGTCTCTCTATGTACAGCATCTGTAGTTAGGCTTAAATGGTGAGAAATGGTATCATCCATTTCTAGAATTCACAGCAGAAAGAATTGCATGTTCTTCGTGACTTTATACTACGTTTAGGAGAGGCCAGATATGGGCATTTCTGAGCATGTAATTCAAGTTTTGAAAAAGCTTAGATGAACAATTGAGGGGGTAAAAACTCAATTTCCATTTTCTTATGTAAATAATACATATGACACTATGTTTTTTTAAATCTAGATAGTATAAAATAAAACATCCTCTTGACCATTTCCCTCTGAAAATCCTTTCTTCTACCAGACCTAACCACTGTTGTCAGAGTAAGGCTATTCTCTCAAACACATCAATGTATATGTAGTTTTGGCTAGACTCGAACTCACAGTAATCCTCCTACCTCAGCCTCCCAAGTACTGGGATTAAAGGTATGTGCCACCATACCTACTGGTCCTACTGATTTATTTTCAAGGAGAGAGAGAAAGAGAGAGATGGAGAGAGAGAGAGAGAGAGAGAGAGACAGAGAGAGAGAGAGAGAGAGAGAGAGAGAGAGTATGACGTGCCAGGGCCTCCTGCTACCGCAGATGCACTCCAGATGCATGCATCACTTTGTGCATCTGGTTTTACATGGATACTGGGTAATTGAACCCAGGCTCTCAGACTTTGTACTCAAGTGCCTTTAACCATTGAGCAATATCTCTAGCAAAACAATTCTTTTCTGGTTTTATTTCTTTCTTTCTTTCTTTCTTTTTTTTTTTTTTTTTTTTTTTTTGAGGTGAGGTTTCACTCTGGCCCAAGATGACCTGGAACTCACTCTATAGTCCCCAGGCAGGCCTCAAACTCAGTGATCCTCCTATCTCTGCTTCCCAAGTGCTAGGATTAAAGGCTTGTGCCACCACGCCCAGCTCAGTCATCTTAAAATTGTCAATTGTGGGATAAATTCCTTTACTTTATTTTTTGCATGTGCATATGTGCATGTATTATGTGAGGATGTTCATATCTGTGTGAATGCATGTGCAGTTGTATGTGAATGTGTGGAGGCCAGAGGTGGACATTGGAGATCTTCCTTAATTGCTGTCCATCAGATTCTGTGAGACAGGGTTTCTTACTGAACCTAGAGTGTACTGATTCAACTAGCCAGCTAGCCAGTGAGCCCCCAAGGGTTCCTTGGCTTTGTCTCCCCAGCACTGGGATCACATGTGTGTGCCACCATGCCTAGGTGTTTTACATGGGTCCTGGAGTACAAACTCAGGTGTTCATGCTTGGGTGGCACACACTTTACCCACTGAGCCATTTCCCCAACCACTTGATTTTTTTTTTTTAAGTGCACATACAGCATGATTTATAAACCCATTGATCTAAAAGCAACTAAGGTTTCTTTCATCTCCAGGGAGGAAGGAAGAACTAAAAGAAGGGATGGTGACGCAGAGAAATAGAGGAGTGAGAGACTGACTTTTCAAAAGGCTGGGACCTAGTTACTCATTCTCTCTGGCCCACGGAGTTTTAACCTCTCCTCCTGCTAAGCCATAAGGTGGGAGAATCTGGCATTTGAGCATACAGTGTTGGCAGAGTCAGGCAAAGCCAGGAATGTCCTGTGTGGGCTGCTTGCTTCCCCGAAGCATTAGCATAAGCAGTGGGGAAACTGGGGAGATGTAAAAACCTGCAGACCCCCCCCCCCGCCCTTTCTAGCCACTACTCAGCCAGGGGTGACCAGGGGAGTTGCTGTTCTGAGGAAAATTTAAGAAGCTTTGTGTCAGTGGAGCTACGGACATAGTGGGGCCCTGGCAGCCCGGACAATCTAGGATCTGTATAGATACAGAAAAGCTGAGAAGAAGGCTGGAGGTTAAGGTGCTTGCTACGAAGCCTAAGGACCCAGGTTCAACTCCCCAGAATCCATGTTGGCCAGGTGCACATGGTGGTGCATGCATTTGGAGTTGGTTTTCAGTGGATAGAGGCCCTAGCATGCTCATTCTCTCTCTGTCTCTCATCTCTAATAAATAAAAATAAAATAGTTTTTAAAAGGTGAGAAGATTCATGTAATGTCACATTACAAACAAAGAGGTCCAGTGACTCCACACAAGTCCATCTTCAGAGTCCTGACATGAAGTTTAGGTTTAAATCGAGGGCCACAGGCATGCTTCCTTAAGTAAAATTGTCCTGGTCAAGCTATGGTCCCACTACTGTCTTGGTTCCAGTGTCTTCAGCAGGTAGCTTGATAGGCTGTCAGAACTGTGCAACAGTATGGTGGCACACGCCTTTAATGCCAGTGCTTAGGAGGTTGACGTTGTAGGAACACTGTAGTTGTGAGGCCAGCCTGAGCTAAAAGAGTGAGTTACAAGACAGCCTAGGCTAGAAGAACCTTCCCTCAAAAAATAACACTCTGCAGGGTGTGGTGGTGCACACCTTTGATCCCAGCACTTGGGAGGCAGAGGCAGGAGGATTGCCATGAGTTCAAGGCCAGTTTGGGACTACAGAGTGAGTTCCAGGTCAGCCTCAGCTACAGTGAAACCCTACCTCAAAACAAACAAACAAACAAAATAACCACTCTTAAGAGATGGCAGAAAGAATGTAAGAGCCAAAGGAAGTGGAGGAGTGCTTACAATATTGTCTTCCAGACACAAAGTGGCCTTGACATTCATGACCTCACAGTGGCTGATGCTACCTATACAAAACCTACAATAGGAGAGAAAATGATGACATTGAAGTAGAAGAGAGACTAGTTGGAAAGAAGAAGGGATTCAGTGGAGGAGGAGTTCAGGAGGGAGGAAAGAGATGGTGGTGGGAGGGGCATTATGATCATGCTATATTGCTTATTTTCATGGAAGTTGTCAATAAAAGTATTAAAAAACATATAAATCTTTTCTTCTAGAGAAGTTCTTCCTTTGGCCGGCACCAAGATTTAGCCTTTTCCTTCTCCCAGTATGTGTATCCTGGAGAAATCCCGGTCTCTTGGAGTCCATTGTTTCCATAGTCTGATTGCCAAGGGAAGAGGCACAGGGTCTGGAGAACATCTTCATTCCTGTACAGCCAGTCACAGCCCCAGTCCTCCGTGCCAGGAGAGGGTCTTTCTTCACACGGATCAAAGAATGAAGCAAGGAAGACCTTGCAAGGAAGATCCTGCCATGTGCAAGGCCTCCACAGCAAAGAACTACCCGGCACAGAGCATCAGCAGAGGCTCAGAGTCAATTGTTTATAGATTTACTGAGACTTCACAATGGGAAAACATGATTTCAAAATAATATTGACATTTTAATTTTTGCAGAAGATGTAATTTTAGCTAAAGCACACATTTATTCCTCCCAAATTGCTGGTTTGAATGTTTCTTTGAAACAGTGGGTGTATCAATAATCAATTCCCTTTGCCATTTTTCAGGCAGCTCCTGAAGCAGTCTGTTCAGTTTCTCCATCATCACACACAGGATTCTCAGAGCACAGTCTGTGACATCCACAGCCATCTACTTGGGTCATATATTCTCCATATCACAGGGTCTTATTTAAATTTCAGCCCTCAACTGAAGATTCACCTTCAGTTAAATCGGGATGCACGCTTCACAAGGTGTTTTGAGGATTAATGAGTTAACTTTGGTAAAAGGTACTTTGAAGATAACAAGACCACTTAGAGTGCTAACTATTATAATTAGGCAAAGTAGGCATCATTTAGCCATTACTAGTGGCTTTGATCCTGTGTGTTTTCTCACTTGCCCAGGAAGCGCCCTGGGAGGAAGGATATTGGAATGAGCAGTAGTGGCCAGCAGCAGAAAAAGCTATTTTCAGATTCTCTTTCAGTGGTGAGATGAAGAGAAAAACATCCCAAGGGAAATTAAAATCCCTTAGTAGCAATCGAAGACTTCAAGTTATTACTTCTGAAATACCAATAGCCAAATTAGAAAAATGGTGTGCTCTCTCATTTGTAGTCATTCATTCGTTCATTCGTTCATTCATTCTGTCTCTTCTTGCAAAGAGGACATGATTACAAGACTATCCTAAAAGCCTCTCTCAAAGAAACCACAACTCACACCCAATAAAACTTTACTTTCCACTTTTTAAAGCAGTTTACTTTTTGTTTCCATTTTGACATTTTCATACATGTATGTTGCAGTCAGCTCCGTGTTGCTGGGGTGAACATGCAACCGCACACAGTCTGTGCGAGGGAGGGATTTATTTCAGGCTCACAGATCTGGGGAGTTCCATCCGTGGCAGAAACAGCTGCCTCCGTGCATCCACGCAGAGACACAGTGAAGCAAGCGGAGTGCCAGCTCCGGCCAGCCGGAGCTCAAACCTGTTCTCTTACTCTCTTCCAGCTGGAAGCTAAACTATCTGAGGCTATGGGGAACGGACATTCATATTCAAACTGCCACATGTAAATAATGCATTTTGATATGATTCCCCTCCACTGAACCTCTCTTATGCCCCATCCCACTTACACATTTTATTCCAGTCTTTCATACCTTTAGTGAAGCCCATTTAGTTAAATTCACATTGTTTACATGATCATGGGTGGAAGGTTATTGACTGTGAAATGGGCAACTTTCCAGTGGCTACACCACTGATGAGCATGACTCCCCTCTCCCATTGGCTGCTGCTAGCTACTCTTTGATGCATGCAGTTGTCAGGAACCCTTCCCCCATAGATGATGAAATATTGACAAGTTTAATTTAGTTCAGGAAAGCAGAGCTACTATGAATCATGAGTGTATTGGCTGTGTGGAATGCGGAAGACAATGTTTTACAACCCTCCTCCCCGTCCTCCTGCTCTTACAGTCTTCCTTTCCCACATCTACAAGGTTCCCTGAGCTGCAGAGGGTGGAGTGTAGATGTGTTTGAGGCTGAGCACACAGTGGTCACTTATTTTCGGCAGTTTTTCCAGATATTCATCTCTACCTTAACCTCTGCCATTATAGTCAGAATTTTCTGTTCCTGAGGCTTCAAGCAGTACTAACTGTCCACTTAGCATAACCAAAGTAGTAAGTGCTCCCCCCCCCCACATCCGGGTCTATGTCCATAGTCCATAGCCATAGGACTGTGGGTTCCTGTGTCCTCCGGGGCCTGACCATGGTCGCCCGAAGGCGCCCAGGCAACCGGGGGTGGGTGAACGCGTGACTAGAGAAACACTCTCGGGAGACAGTTGAACAGCTCTCAGTTTATTGTCAGTGAAAATGGGTTTATAAGCATCTGAGGGTGGGGGGATGGACCCTTAGGGGATTGGACATACCAAGTTCCTTTCTGATGCCTAATTAGCATATGGGGACATTCATTCTAGCACATAGGCAATGGTGGGGGGGGGTCAGGTGATCTAGGGTCTCAGGAGGATGGGCTGTGTGAAGGCTGATAAGGAGATTCCTAGGCAACTGGCCAAAGGTCACAGGGCTATGGGTAGAGCCTAATTTCAGGTGTGACAGACTTGGAGAGGGAGTGGCCTCCTGTAGCCAGGGGGTCCTTAGCTGTGCCTGGAAGCTCAGGCCCCTCTCCTGAAGGCTCCAGCCTGTGCCTGGCAATGCCCAACTCCCCCTTTGTTTTTATAATGGGGCAGTGTCATCCCAAATGAGTTCTTTATAATTTACCATAGGTCCAGATAGAGTTAGGCAGTGTACAAGGACTTGATTATTAGCAACCTTAGCAATATTAGTTATTTGTTATCTGAGAAATTTGATGAGACAGGGGGCTACAAGCAATAGGGTAACTATAGCAAGGAGTGGGCTAAGGAGAAGCCGAGTAACTAAGGGGTTAGAGAACCAGATGGTGAGGTCCTCAGGCTTATAGCAGTCAAGCAGCTTAACACCATTTGATTCATTAACAAAGAAAGCAATATTCTTGTCCCAAGACCATACATGCCCCCAAGTTCAGCAGTAATGAAGTCTAAGGCTAGACGGTTTTGAAGTACCACACCTCCAAGAAAGTTCATTGTCTTTGGAGAGATTTCAGGCTGTTGGTCACTGGAGGCTCCCAGAGACAGGTCACACTGAGGCCCACCAGCAGAGGGATGAAGATCTCTTTCAGTTGGTGTAGGCAGTTGGTACAGGTGGAGTTTGTAGATTTTTTTTTTTGTAGAACTACACCTGTGAAGCAATCAAGACTGGGGAACAATAAGTGGGAGAGGAAATATTTATGTATGGGGTGGTTAGCCCTTCACACCACAGGAGAGTGGGCGTCTTGACACAACTGATCCCGATTATGGAAATATTAAGCAGGCATTCAGCTCTGGTCAGCATAGAGCTGGACAGGCAGAGAAATATAACCTGACCTGCATCAAAGAGAATGAGGCCTGTCCTTTGCAGAGCCAGGTACTCAGAGCACACAAGGAAAAACAGTTCTTTGAAAATGGGCAAGAGATAAGGAACGTTTTCTTGTCCTTTTTACCTTCAGGGGTCCAGTCACCCTAGTTCTATCCCCCTTTATTTCTCCCTCTCATGAGAAGACACTAACTGCTTTTAGGGGACTGGGACGAAGGCATCAGATCACTTACTATTTCCTGCTGAGTGGGACATGAAGTGGGGACTTGTTGCAGTTAGTCAGTCTCACCCAGAGAGGGGAACTATTCTAATGGACTCCGGGGTGTAGGAAGGTAGTCTTGGAAGAGAACATTGGGGAGAAAGAATAAAAGTAAGGAGTTAATGAGCAGTGAGCACACAGCAAACTGGTCCTTTTTGAGGTCAAGGGAATCCAGGTAGACAGGCCTGGATCATCTCAGGACCATCTGAGGATGAGCAGGCTGAGATTTTTTTCCAGAACTGTTCAGTAAATGGCACAGTAGTATTCAACGTGGCTTGTAAAACAGATGAGATATTAGCAGAGTTATCAGAAACATATACACAATATTTGACCTTGATAATAGAAAGCTATTGGGTGCCATTAAAAACAGTACAAATATTTTTTTTGGTCTCAGAACTTGTTTATGTATTCTAGATTTGACAATAACCCTTTTGACATCTATAGTTGTTTTACCTTATTTTACTTTATTATAGAATTAGAACTATGGGGAAAAGATGTCTTAATGTTCGTTTCTCCTCTTGCAAAGCTCTTGTTGTATTACTTAATAGGCCATTCATATATTTAAGGTATTTTTTTTATCTTTGGTTATACATTTCTCTCTGGGTGTTTAAGACCATGCAGATAGCCAAAATTTAATTAAGGATTTATTTTGGAGGTCACTAATGGCTCTCCAAAGAGACTTTAGGGACCCAGGAGTAGCCCCATAGATTACTGGTGTTTTATGTCTGTTAGGATGAGTCAGGGCCATGCTGGCTAAGTAGTTTTCCCTTTTTTGGGAAGTCAGGGGGACTGATTGCTCCTCAATTGTGACTCTCCTGTTTCAGACTGTACACCAATTTTGTTTGGGTCTTCGTGTCCTCCCTGCTCAGGAAGACAGGTGACTTACCAGGGGACAGTGTAGAAATGTCCCATCTCCAGTGGCCTTGTGACCTGGGAGCACAGGCCAAAATATTGGTGCTTTTTGCTCCGATGACTCCAGTTGGCTTTGGCTTCTACATAGGTGATTAACACACTTAGAAAGGAAGTTACACCAGCCTGGATGTATGTACATATAGAGCACATTTGATTACTGAAGTAGATTTAGTTAAAGAATGGCACAAGAGCTTCTAAAATCAATTTGTCCAATCTTTTAAATTTATGTTGTACTGTGGCAGAATAAGCCATATATCTGAGACACAGGAAGTAGGCACATCCCACACGTTAAATATCTAACATTTATTAATATAGGCAGAACCTGCTATCAGTCTTGAAAGCAATACCGATTGATTTACAAACTAATTAATTTAACATAGAAATTGTCAGAAAAGGACAAGTAAGACAGTATAAAGTCTTGGCACCTCTGTTTGAAAAAATCTTTGATTAGTTCAGATACCTGTGTGGGTACCAATTACTGAGAGAACATTGGAAACAGAACCACAGAGCTTGACTATTATTTTTCTCAGATGAGGACCATTGTTTGAGCATGAGGCTGTACCCTAAATTAGGGAATATGTCTTAAGAGTTAATTATGTTATAAGCACTGGACTTAATTGAGACAGTTATTTTACATACAATAGACCAGAATCTGGTCCTTTTTTGAACCAAAACAGCTAGCTAAATTTTAATATAACCCTTGATAAATCTTTTTTTGAAAGAAAATACATCATTTGACAACCAATGATTGTGGCTTAAACTTGATAGTTATTGATTTTACGTACCACAGAAATTTTTATTAACATAAAACAATTTTATGTTTTACCCATGACTTAAATTTGATAAAGCTTACACAAGATATCCCAACATATTTTAGCCTGAAACTTAGTTTTTTGTTCCTTAAGAGTTTGTAAATAGTTGAAAAATCTCTAACTTTAGGCATGGTGTTTAGGTTTAGTCTGAAAATTCTTTCCTACACACACACATCTTTATCCACATACTTTAACATTCTCATCTAAGAACCACTCAAAAAGCATTTTTAATGAGCATTCTATGTCCCAACATTGAAAAATTCCTTCCCAGTTCCTTCAATCAATTCATCTCACCCCATCATTAACCATCTTTCTTATAAGGCTATTAAGAAAAACTACAAATTGATTAATCATATTATTCACTAACAAGCAAGTAGTCTAAAGACAATTTTGTGTCATTAATACCAATAACACACTTGGAAATGATTTTATTAGGAGTAACTAAGGCAAATTTTGTTGCTATCTTGAGGCAGGCGGCCTAGAAGTCAGGTCAGTTGCCTCCTCCTTTTAAGTAACAGGACATTACAATATATTTTTTTTATTTTAAAATACCTGACAAATTAGAAATTACCACTACAGAGAGAATCCTGTTGTTTTCAATAATCCTCTATGTAAGTTGAAGTTGACCTAGAACATAAACTCAGGAATTATCTTTATGATATTATGTAACAAAGTATGGCATCGTTTATGGAAAATTTTAGTTCACCACAGGCTTTACTTAAACGTGACCTTTTTTTTCTTTTCTTTCTTGCGGCTTTTTGGTGCTGGTGCTGTGGCGGCTGGGTGGGGCTTGAATACACCTTAGATCAGCCCTGCCTGGCTTCAGCCCCCCTACTCCCGGGCACTCTCCAGGGTCTGGTCTAGTGCATGTGGAGGTAATGGCCGAGACTGGCCAAGTCGACTGCCGGAGTCCAAGTCCGGCTGCCTAAAGGGGAAAGAAGGGGGCGGGCTGGGACCAATGGGAAAAGAGGGGCCCTCCAGGACTGCTGGGAAGCTGCTGAAGGAGGGGGTGCACGGGGGGGGCGCGCTGGGAGAGGAGGCGGAGACACGCACCTGCACGGCCGAGGCACCATTGTCTGGGCACGTGTGAGCCCGCCGCCCGACTCTGACTCAAGCCGCTTTGGAGTGCTTGCAAAGCCGGCTTGTAGTTTCGCCACTTAAAGGGAGCGAGGGGAAATTTCCTTCCTGAACTTTTCATTTCCTAGCCAGATAAACTATGAGGGCCCACATGTCTGGGCCACATGGATGCCCAGAAATCCAGGGGTGACCTGGAGAACTTCCCAAAAGGAGCCAGCCTCCCTCTAGGAGAGCTTAATTCCCTTAACTTTCAGAAGAACCCATAATCTATGAATCTGTGATTTCTTTTGCTTGAAGACAATATTAAAGTAAAGTAGGAAAAAGAAAAAAGATAGCTTCCATCTGATGGAGGAAAGAGAAACAGATAGAAGATTTTTGCCTACACCCAATGGGCTGTCAGGGTCCAGGCGGAGGATGGCTGGCCTTCAGTTAATACCAAAGAGTGGCCTCAGTCAAGAGACTTCAGTTGCCAGTTCCTTGTGTCCAGTCCCACGTGATGGCATGAACCGAAAATAAAGGAGGAAAAAGAGAAACCTGCCAGCCCTCAAAAACGTGGAGACAAGGCCACATGGGCCGGCATTTCCCAGTCCCTCTGAGAGAGCACTCACCTACCCTGTCCATCTCATAGGGTCCCTGTTCAGGCGACAGCTGTGGGTTCCTGTGTCCTCCGGGGCCCAACCATGGTCCCCCGAAGGTGCCCAGGCAACCGGGGGTGGACGAGCGTGTGATGAGAGAAACACTCCCGGGACATAGTTCAACAACTCTCTCAGTTTATTGTCAGTGAAAATGGGTTTATAAGCATCTGAGGGTGGGGGTTAGGACCCTAAGGGGATTGGACATATCAAGTTCATTTCTGATGCCTAATTAGCATATGGGGACATTAATTCTAGCACACAGGCAATGGTGGTGGGGGGGGGTCAGGTGATCTAGGGTCTCAGGAGGATGGGCTGTGTGAAGGCTGATAAGGAGTTTCCTAGGTAACTGGCCAAAGGTTACAGGGCTATGGGTAGAGCCTAAGTTCAGGAGTGCTGGGCTTGGAGAGGGAGTGGCATCCTGTAGCCTAGGGGTCCTTAGCTGCACCTGGAAGCTCAGACCCCTCTCCTCAAGGCTCCAGCCTGTGCGTGGCAGTGCCTGACGGTTTATAGTACCAGGCACGATTTCCTTCTTGTGGAAAGGACCTCAAGGCTAATCAGAAAGCACTTGGTTACTCCTATAACATTCATGCCACTATTGCACCAGTACATACATCTTGCTGATAGGTCAGTTCTGGAATATACAGGGTCCATAGCTGGGGAGGACTATTGATGTCTTTTCTCCCCCAGCAGCTCACATAGCACCTTATGGCATATGGAAAGCTAGTCAGCAGGGAGGAAGCTTCTAGCTCAGTTCCAGCTTAATTTCTCAATGTCCTGCACTGTGTAAATGTAAACATGCATGCATGTGTACAGACATGTGAAGCCCAGAGGGTCATGTCCAGCATCTTCCTCAATTACTCTCCACATTACTTTCTGAGATAGGATCTGTCACTGATTGGGCTAGACAAGCTAGCCAGCAAGCCTCGGGGATCTTCCTGCCTCTGCCTCCTCATTCCTGGGATTATAGGTAACTTCTCCCTCCATATCAGACATATCTCTCTACTTGTTCAGTTTCCCGCAGACCCTTCAAACCCAGGTACTATAGGTATGTGTCACCATGCTGGGGCATTGTTACATGGGTTCTGGCGATCTAAACTCAAGTCCTCATGTTTGCACAAGCAGGTACTTTACCTACTGAGCCATCTTCGCAGCCCCCAAGCAGACTTTTAAAATCCCTTCTTCTTTATAACCTTAACCATTGTCATGGTCATCACTGCACATTTGAATCGCCCCTGGTAGTTTAGGGAAGAAATAATTCAAAAAGCACCCTCTATGTACCAGACACTGTGCTGAGACCCCAAGTCATCTCCCAGCACCTGTTGACATACATAGGGTCATTATTTTCCACTTGACAGATGCCAGTACTGAGGGGTCCAGCAGGCTACTCTCTTGGCTGTAATCACAGAGCTGGGAAGGAATGACTCATTGTTTCAAAGTCCATGTTGTATTCTTTCAGAATCTCAAGCTAAAATAAATTTCTCTGCATAATTTTTTTTAAAAAAAATCTGGCCTTTGCCCTCCCAGTTACTGAGGAGGGAGATGTTGTAGTTTACTTTCCTGTTGCTACAAAGCAATGGCCAAAAGCAGCTGATGGGAGGAAAGTTTTTAGTTTGGCTTACAGTCTCAAGGGGAAGCACCACGATGGCAGGGGGAAACATGGCATGAGCAGAGGCTGGGCATCACCTCTGCCACAGCAAGTAGAAACAGCAGCAGGAGAGGGAGCCAACGAACACAGCCTAGCCAGGGGCTGATAGACCTCAAAGTCACCCCAGTGACACACCTCCTCCAGCAAGGCTCCACCTCCCCAAGTTGGCACACCAAGCACTCAGAACATATGGGTTTATGGAGGAGAGGACATCTGATTCAAACCACCACGGGAAGATGGCACATTTCTATGTATTTTTTTTTTCTTCAGTAAAAGGCAGGCTCTTTGCACCTCACCTCCACACTGCCCCTTTGACCTTGAGCCCATCAAGCAGGGCCACCTGTCACTACTGGCTCATTTCTGCCTTGCCCCCCCTCCATGCAGCCCTGAACACAGCTTCCCTGAGTCCCCACCTTTGCTTTTGGAGGCTCCTTCACTCTCCATCCTCCCTGCTGTTGCCTTGGCCATCTGCCCCTGGGGAGAGCTGAGAGCCCCCCCGTAACCCAGCTTGGCCATCCTTTTCCACTTCAGTTATTTCGTCTCTTTCTCTGGCTTAGCTGTGTTTCCTAAACTTTGCTGCGTATCAGAATTACCTCGGGAGCTCTTCAACTCCCAGACTGCACTCCAGATGAATTAGCTCAGCATCTCTGATAATCAGGGATTTATATTTTTTATTTTCATAGCTCTCTAGGTGACTTTAAAGTGCAGTCAATTGTGAGAACCAGACGTATGCGTCATCTCCTGTACGTTCTTCTCAGGTGTGCACTTTTAACCCCTGACTTTTCCCTCCATATCAGACCTGTATCTCTCTACTTGTTCAGTTTCCTATAGACCCTACAAACCCAGCATACCCCAAATTAGTAAGTGACAATGCAGAGAGCATAGACACATTTGTGTCTCCCATAAGATGGACACTAAAAAAAAAATGATTTCTTGTTTATCTGAAATACAAATGATCTTGGACCTCCACTCCAGCATGACATGTGGGAACCCCAGGAAGGAGAAAAATGACCTCTCTTTGATTCACCCCTTCCCCGAGGAAGAGCTTCCCACCAGTAGTGATGATTTTTCAAAATATCTTTACAAAACACAGATATTATTCTGGTCCTTGGCCCTATGAAAGTTTCCTGCGGTTGCTGAAGGATATGGAAGTATGTACACAGCAGGACTAGTTCCTAAGCATGTTCTAGTGGCTTCTCCCAGCAGAGCCCCAGACACTGCAGGATTATCTTAGAAGACCGTGTGTCCTGGCACTTACCAATATGTCAGCTTCCATTTGAATGCAATGGATTTTCCTTCCTGACAAAATTCTACCCATTCAAAGCCAATGAAATCAAAATAAACAACAAGCCTGGCTGGAAGTCATCAGTGCCCCTTTCTGTCAGCACCCCCTGCAGACCCTTCCTCACAATTCCTGCTCTCCGTCAGCCAGGTCTCACCATCCTATCTGGGATGTTGCTCCTAGAATAATGTCAGCTTCTTATTGGGGTGCCGTTGCTTCCAACTCACCCCCTCCAACTGTGGCCTTTTTAATCACGGGCCAAATCTTGTCACTCCCATTGTCCTTGCTGTGCCCAGCAGACAACCACTTCAAGGCACACGAGCTGAAACGGCCATGTCCAGAGGCTGAATTTTGATACCCAAGGGCTGTTATTGGATCCAACCCTTTCCATAAACCCTAAGCTGGCACTTCCAGGGAAATGATACATTCCCAACCCAGCAGCCTCAAGTAATAGTTGACAATTATTGGGGCACCTGACCTTACTGTTTCTCAAAGTCCCCAGTAGGATTCAATGAAGTTGCACACCGGAGTAATTTGCTTGCTAATTCTCTGTTCATTGGTCCCTTCTGGGTAACTTGCTGTGGTGGTTTGAATGTACAGCCCCACAGGCTCGGGTGTTTTGTTAAGATCGAGCTTACAAATTGAGCCTCCAGTCAGTGCCGCCTAGCGCCTAGCTGCAGAAGAGAGGTGCACCCCCAGGGGCTGACTGTGTGTCCCAGCCCCACTAGCTACATGGAGAGCTCCATTGTTTTGTGGTGCTGGCCGTTGGAGGTGTCTCTCTGCTTGATCTTTGGAAGGGAGCCAGCTTCTTCCACCATTGGTGGTGTTCCCCTGGACTCTGTAACCTGGAAATAAACTCTTTCCTCCCGTAAGCTGCTTCTGGTTGGGGGTTTTTCCAGGACATGAAAGTAATTGCGATACTCCGTGTTGCAGGCATCTCCACACTGCTGGGGTGAACCTCCAGACCAGACAGTTTACGGGAGGAAGGGATTTATTTGAAGCTTACAGATCCAGGGGAAGTTCCTAATGTTGGAAGAAGCCCGGCCCATGTTCACAGATCCAGGCAGAGAGAAAAGCAGGCACCAGCACCACCAGCAAGCCCACCCTGGGAACCCAGGCAGAACTCAAGCCCTCTGCATGCCTTAGGCTGGAGCTCAGATCCACTTAAGGGCTGGACTCTAGGATCTTCCCACAGTGACACTTCTTCCAGCCAGGTGGCTGGAAATCCAAGTTACAGCTTTAATAAAACATTTGAGTCTATGAGGGGACATAAAATGTACTACACTTGGTTGTCCCTTTCAGTTAATAAAATAATAACTCCCTAAGTCAGCTCCTTGCTCATGGAGACTTTAAGCAGGCTCTACTTCTGGGTGTCCAAACCAAGGCCCTGGTAAGTTGTTATTGGTCTTTTCTTGGCATTTTAAATCATGAACACATATGTATGTCATGATGGGAAACAAGGAATGAAAGAATAAAAAGAATCAACCAGTTGAATGAATCATATTTCTTGATCCTGCAAGATTAAGCTACTGTCTTCCTCCTTGTGGAAATCTAGTTCTAAAACTGGGAAGACTTTCTGTCATGTGCTGTATAGAGAATAGTTATACAGCCTCCTTTAAGTGTTCCCTTGACTCATAAAGATGTGGGGGACACTTGAGCACCATGCTCATGGCATCTAGCCCTGGTCATAGACGACTGGACCATGTGGCCATATCACTCAAACACATATTTTCAAGAAGGTAAGATTTGGGCTGGAGAAATGACTTAGCAGTTAAGGCGCTTGCCTGCAAAGCCAAAGGAGCCAAGTTCAATTCCCCAGGACCCACGTAAGGCAGATGCACAAGGTGGTGCATGCATCTGGGGTTCGTTTGCAATGCTGGAGGCCTTCATGTGCCCATCTTCTCTATCTGCTTCTCTCTCTCTCTCTCTCTCTCTCTCTCCTTCTCTCACATAAGTAAATAAAATATTTTAAAGAAGAAAGTAAGACTTAAACATTCCACTTTAGGCAGAGCAAGGAACAATAGACATAGAACAGAACAATAGGGGATCCAGTTTCCTTCATGCCTTTCCCAGAACCTGGGCTATGCTATGGGAAAAGGCCTGTTTGCAGAAAGAGACAATACATTCGGTGGAGAGTTGCGAGAAGAGCGCTCTTGGTCTCGGGCGATGTGCGTGAAGCTCATGTTCGCCTCTCCCTGCAGTTCCGAGAGGCAACCTCCAAGTCCCTCCCATGCTAGGCTTCCTCACACTAGTTCAAGGGGTTTCTGTTACTTACAACGAAGAGTTTTAATAAACACAGTCTCCATGGTGGAATATTTTGTCTAAATATTTTGTATAATACAGTGAGTGTGGACACTCACCACAACAAGTCTCCTGGGTGATCTACAAGCTATAGTAAGTGTGCACACTCACCACAGTGAGGCTGCTGGGTAATGGGGGAGCTCTGTGCTTTTCTTTTTGCTACAGTTAGGTTCACATTGTTTGCAGAAGATACCTGACCAAGAGAAGCTTGTGGGACAAAAGGGTTTATTTTGGCTTACAGACACAAGGGGGCGCTCCATTATGGCAGGGGAAAATGATGGCATGAACAGAGGGTGAGCATCACCTTCTGGCCAACATCAGATGGATATCAGCAAGAAAGTGTGCCAAACACTGCCAAGAGGAAGCTGGTTATAACACCCATAAGCCCGCCCCCAACAATACACTGCCTTCAGGAGGTTTTAATCTCCAAATCGCCATTAGCTGGGGACCTAGCATTCAGAACACCTAAGTTTATGGAGGACACCTGAATCAAACCACCACATTCCACCCTGGCTCCCATAAACTGATAACCATACATGATATAAAATGCAATGCATTCAGTCCAACTTTAAAAGTCCCAATAGTTTTTATCAGTCCTAATAAGGTTCAAACATCCCCGTAGTCCAAGGTCTTTTAACTAAGCTGTAATAGCAACCTCCCCCTCAAAAACCCATAATTGCACAGGATAAACACTCACATTGCAAAAAGTGGCATTGGGCATAGCAAAGAAATATTTAACCAATATAAGAGTTAAACAGGGCAAACATCAAACTCTGTAGCTCTAAGTCCAACAACTCTAGTCAGTGACAAAACTCCAAGTCTAATAATTCTAACCAGCAACAAATTTCTGCAGTTCAAATTCCATCCCTCCAGCTAGGTTACTCACAGTTCCAGAAAAATTCATCCGGGGCTGACAGCTCTCCTCAGCAGCCGTTTTGTGGTCTTGGTATCTCCACTGGGTCTCTATTCAACTCACGGTCCATCCTCACTGCTCCTTCGGGTCTCCATGCAGGCATCCAG
This sequence comes from Dipus sagitta, assembly GCA_036346955.1. Taxonomy (NCBI): domain Eukaryota; kingdom Metazoa; phylum Chordata; class Mammalia; order Rodentia; family Dipodidae; genus Dipus; species Dipus sagitta. The sequence goes on along the minus strand of CM070784.1, from coordinate 74,441,772 downwards.
CAAACCTGCTTCATAATCCCCATGGCCGTTTCCAAAACACAAGACCAAATTCAATGGTGCATACTCAATGACCTTCTCTTTCCTGAATTTCTTATACTCCATAATACCAGGTGGAGTGCCAATTTGTTAATCCAGGAGGAATAAAGCAGACTTTGAAGAATAGGACACTCCTTCAGCATTCAGTCCCCTTCAAAAGAGTCTACATTCTTCCTGTTGCCCCAATGCAAGTCAGCTGGCCCAATCTCAATGTTTGTAATCTCTCAAGCAATTGCAGCTGAACAGGCAGAAGTTTCAGCCCAAAGATTTTCTGTGCCATATCCATCTACACACAGCGGTCCATTTCTATGAAATATAACCCTGCACAAGTTCTCAGGACACAGGCATAACAGCAAGCCTTCCACACAAACTACTTCTAGCCCAGTCCAGGCAAAGCTCTTTCTCACCCTCACAAGCCAAACCTCACAGTCCATAGTTCTTACTGCATTCAGGTCTTTCAACTCTGACCAGAACAGTCCACTGAGCTATGCTTACAGCCCTGCAAGGCATCTCTTAGGCCAAGGTTTTAAATCTTTCTACATTTCTCTCAAAGATATCTCCAGGCCTGGAGGGATGGCTTAGCAGTTAAGGCATTTGCCTGCAAAACCAAAAGAACCAGGTTTGATTCCTCACGACCCATGTTAGCCAGATGCACAAGGGGGTGCAATTGTCTGGAGTTCATTTGCAGAGGCTGTAAGCCCTGGCATGCTCATTCTTTCTCTTTCTCTCCCTCTCTCTCTGTCAAATAAATAAATAAATAAAAATAAAAATATTTAAAAAAATCAGCTCCAAAGTGCCAAAAGTCACATACTTAGGTGTCTAGCAGTAATGACACCACTTCTCAGTACCAACTTTACTGTTGCAGTCAGGTTTGCATTGCTGGCAGAAAACATCAGACCAAGAGCAGCTTGTGGGGAAAAAAGGTTTGTTTTGGCTTACAGACTGGAAGGGAAGCTCCATGATGGCAGGAAAACAAGGGCATGAGCAAAGGGTGGACATCACCTCCTGGCCAATATCAGACAGATAAGATTAGCAGGAGAATGTGCCAAACAGTGGCAAGAGAAAGTCCACCCCCAGTAATACACTTCCTTCAGGAGGCTTTAATATCCAAATTGTCATCACCTGGGGTCCTAGCATCCAGAATACCTAAGTTTATGGGGGACACCTGAATCAAATTACCACAGTTTTCTAATAGGTTTTCATTTTTTGCCTTTTCTGTCTTTAATTTTTCATACAACTGGAGTGCTTTGCTGCAATTTCACTCCTTGGTACATCCAGGTTCTGATAAGTCTTAACTTCGCAGTACAAATATTATCTTCTGGCAGTCATCTCTGCAATGTTAGACACTTCTCTTAACCATGCATAAATAAAGGGGAAAAACAGTGCCATCTTTGAGCTAAACATTTGATACATTCAAACACACATTTTCAAAGCATGTGAATCAATAAATTGATTTTTCCAACCTCTCTCTGCTTAAGTGACACTCCAATACTGAGGAAGAGTGCCAGTAATGAGCCAGTATTGGAGTGGCCCTGGTGACAGACCAACTCATCAGTGACCTCAATTACTGATTCCGCTGAGTTTAGAACTTTCCCCTGATTATAGTTTTGTTTCAGTGTGATCCTTCAATTTAGTACTTTCTCCTGATTAGTATGATCCTTGAATTTAGTACTTTTACCCTGATTATAGTTGTGTTTCAGTGTGATCCTTGAATTTAGTGCTTTCCCCTGATTATAGTTGTGTTTTAGTGTGATCCTTGAACTTAGTACTTTTACCCTGATTATAGTTGTGTTTCAGTGTGATCCTTGAATTCAGTGCTTTCCCTTGATTATAGTTGTGTTTCAGTGTGATCCTTGCTTTAGTACTTTCCCCTGATTATAGTTGTGTTTCAGTGTGATCCTTGAATTGTTACTTTCCCCTGGGTATAGTTGTGTTTCAGTGTGATCCTTGGCCAGACTGAAGGCTGCTTTAGCAAGCTAAATGCACTGGGAGTGATACACGACTGTTCCAAGCTCACCTTACTAGAAGCCTATGTGATCTACTTGCTTTCTTGCACACTTGCTCACACTTGGGCCCCAGCCAGATAGTGAAGAGCAGCCCTGGCTAGTGTGGTGGAGAATGAGACCAGGCTATTCTGGGGGAGGTGTGTGAGGCCAGCCAGGCCCAGCCAACCCATTGGTGCTTTGCAGAGATAAGAGCAAGGCCAGGCACACCACGTCCTCAGCAGCAGAACACTGAGGAGGATGGTGGGCTTCAGAGCAATGATAAATGATTTTTGTTTATGATGTTTCAGTGAAATCTATCATAGAACCCCATTGTAGTATTAGATCTAGCTGACATTATTCAACTTGAACCATAAGTGCTGAAATCCTTAACATGAAACTTGAATGGAAAAGATCTTGTTGATTTGGAGACTGTATTCCAGGTAATTGATTACATAAGGGCCTATATTGTATACGTGGAAGTCTTGCTACAGGGATTTGGGTTTCATATGAAGAGAGGAATACTCTTCAGTAATGGTTAACAAGCTATAGCCCCTGAACCAAATCCTGACCATGGTCAGTTTTTGCAAATAATGTTTGATTGGCATAAAGTCAGGTTGTTTATCATCCATCGTGGTTTTTTAAAATTTATTTCATTTACTTTGTATTAATTATGAATTTTACTGTACGAGCAAAAACACGTTGATCATATTCCCACTGGGTTATACTCTTTTTTTAAAAAATATTTTTATTTTTTAATTTGAGAGCAACAGAGAGAGAGAGAGAGAAAGAGGGAGAGAGAAAGAGAGAGGGAGACAGAATGGGTGCGCCAGGGCCTCCAGCCACTGCAAACGAACTCCAGACTCGTGCGCCCCCTTGTGCATCTGGCTAACGTGGGTCCAGGGGAATTGAGCCTCGAACCTGGGTCCTTAGGCTTCACAGGCAAGCGCTTAACCGCTAAGCCATCTCTCCAGCCCTGGGTTATACTCTTATATGCCCTCTCCTCTGCCCTCGTTCCACGCAAAACACATCAAAGCAGAAATCCAGAGGGTGCCGAGAGCTCAACACTAAGGTAGACTTCTAACATGCCCACCAAGGCTCAGGGCACGTTGTGGAGGGGCAGAGAGATTTTAGGTGCCATAGGGTGGGACAGAGTATCCTGAGACATTCTCGTCCTCACCCCCACAGAGACTGACTGGCATATTTGTAACCACACGGTGAATACCCATAACCCCACTGAGAAGTGCCCCCGCCATGACGATGGCTTTTGATCTGCAGTGGCTGAATTGCCCAGCTGTGGCAGCAACAGTAGGGCTGGCGATGTCTAAAATATTCTCTGGCCTTTTACCCCAAACATTGCCAACTCTTCTTACAGAGACTGGAAAGCTAAGATTCCGTGCAATGGCCATCAGAAGAGATGTGTCCTGCGAATTAAGACTCCAGGGCACAGGGATAAGTCCTCCGAATCAGAAGGGCATCCCTGCCCCTGCGGAGGTAGCGCTCCTGCACGCAGCGCAGACCCCACTGGAAGAGAGGCGCTTTGCGCAGGCGCACAGCAGTGCTCTCCGTGGAGAACAGCGGGGGTGATTTAATCAGTCCTGAGCAGCAGTCCCTCTGTTCCGACCACGGGGAGCCCAGTTGTTCTCAATATAAGTGTCACCTTCAGCTACTCTGAGATCACTTTCCACTGTACTCTCCACAGCTCAGGGTTTGCAACTCTTTCTGGAGTGTGACTTTTTCTTTTTCAGGTTCGTAGGAAGCCATGGAGAAAACATTGCCAAGAGATTGATTCCAGTTAATTCCACCACTGATTAACTATCGAATAAAGGAAGGTCCTAGAGACTCACCAAACATCTCACAGATGACACATCTCAGATACTCAAATAATTCCTCCAGGCAGGCCATGACTTTTCCCACCTTAGTGTGGAGACATGGAGATCAAATGGTTATGTGTGGATGATTTGGGGAAAATGTTCTCCCTAAATTTATCTTAATTGAAATGTATGAGGATTAATAATTTAAAAGAATAGTTCCTTTGTCTTTGCAATGTAAACGGCTTTCCTCTGCGGTGGCTAGACGAGTCTGCTCTCTTTTTCCTGCCGTGTGGACGGGGCCCTTGCTGTGTGCCAAGCACGGTGTGAAGTCGCCCACTGAACACTAAGAAATCACCCCAAAGCCAGCACGTCTGAGAGCTATTGTCTCAGCACCCTTGGTCTTTCCAGTCTCGTCTCTTTATCTGGACAGGGGACTTGTATATGTGTGCTGTGTATGCATGTGTGTTTGTTTGCTCATAGGCATGTGGGTGCGTGTGTGTGTGGGGGGGGGTTGAGCCTGCATATACGTGGAGAGAGCAGAGATGGGCGCTGGGTGTCTGCCTCAACCACTCCACCTGTTTTTGTGGTGTGTGTGTGTGTGTGTGTGTGTGTTTATGGGCCCTGGGTGCCTTGGAGCATGTATGGAGGTCTGAGGGCAACTTTAGGGTATTTGTCATCTCTTTCCATCTTGCTTGAGACAGGATCTTCCTTGATTTTGCCACTAGGGTGTATGCCAGTCTAACAGGCCCATGGTTCCCTGGCTCTGCCTGCCAGTGCTGTAAGAACGGGGGTATTACAGACCCATGTCTAATCGGTGTCCGGCTTTATGTGGATGCTGGGGATTGAGTTCGGGTCCACAGGCATGCAAGCAAAAACCTTTAACCTCTGAGCCATCTCCACAGAACTTCCACACTATCTTTTGGAGACAGGGTCTCTCACTGAAGATTTGACCTAGACTAGCTAGTCAGCAAGCCCTAGGGATCCGCTCGTGCCCACCTCCTCAGCTCTGGGGTTATGAGCACATGCCACTATGGCCGGCACTTTCACACAGGGCCGCTGCAGTCTCCGGTCTCCATGGCTGCATGGCAAGCACCTCACCTACTGAGCCCTGTCTGACGGCTGCTGCATTATCTAATTATTCATACCTCTAACTTGGCTCTTTCTCCATCTGGCTTCTTATTTCTCCAACACATGATCAATTTCAGTCAGTTCTTCCATCAATAACAGTGAGAGGCGGGTAGAGTTAGGGAGACTGGACCCCTGAAGGTGAAAAGGGCACTTGCTAGAAATCAAAGATGATCTGATGTTTTATCTCTTGCCTAGTTCCCTAGACCTGTTTTTCCACAAACAACAAGGACCCCTCTTGATAGGGAGGTCTTTCATAGGATTTAAGCCTTGTGGTTGGTCAAGTTCAGCCCTTGAAACTTGGTGCCTGGGCTCCTCTTTTCCTGACACAGCCCCTAGCCCTAACCAACCAGCTGGCCTCTGGTTCACCTGAGCCAGAAGACAGCCCACCCCCATGAGGTCATAAATACCTTTGTAAGGGGAGGGCAGGCTCTCTGATCACTTGGGAACTTCCAGCGGTGGGTGAGTTTTTCCCTTGGCTAGGTCTAGGCTGGCTTGGCCCAGGCCCAGCAGGGAGGGACCCCAGCCCTTACTCTCCACATGGGCTCCTTTATCCCCTCCAGCTCCCCAAATGGCAGGAACTCCTTGAATTTTCTTTTCTCTTTCTTTCCATGGTTTTTCCAGGCCATGCACATGGGATCTGTAGCCACATGGGTGCCTCTCCTTGGCTCTATACTCCCCTCAATAAACACCCTCAATAATAATAATAATTTAATGATTATCCTTCTCAGTCTTCCTTTTTCTTCAATTCTTTGATTAAAATTAGAAGCGAACCTAGGGTTTGGGGTTCAAGGACTTTCCTGGACGCTTAGCACCCTGACACAACAGGACCCACGTTGGGCAGCTTCTCTATGACATTTTGGTCATCCCCACAGTCTTAAGTCCCCAGGATCACTTGCTTAGAAGCCTGGGCCACAGGTAATTCCTTTCTACCCTGCATGGCCAGTTTTCCCCACAGCAGCCAAAGTGATGACTTCAGGAGATAAATCAGGCCAAATTCCTCTCCTGCCAAATCTCCCTGTGGCTCTTGGTGCCACTGCCGTTTCACGCCTTGGGCAGCATCTGCCAGGTGCTGGTGGTCTGGCCCCTCGCTGCTTCCAGCTCTGACTTCGCCACTGATGAGTGTCCTCCACCCTGACTTCAGCAGTTTTGCGCCTCCTGCTTCTTCTTCTTCGACCACCCACTCCTGTGCGCTACACCACAGCTTTTCAGCTGGAGAAGACATCAGGCCATACCTGGGGACACTTTGGGCTATCAGATGTGGGGTGGGGTGAAGGGGGCGCTGCCAGCTTCTGCTAGGTAGAGGCCAGACATACTGCCCCCACTACATAGCTGTTTCTCGTCTCATGTCAGCAGTGCTAAGTGGGGAAAAACTTCCCCTAAAGCTTTCTGCTCAAAAATCACTCTTTCCCAAGAGACTGGTCCCCCACCTCCCCATCCCTCCTTAATCTCATGTCCAGATCAATGCATCTAGAGTCAGAGTGCACATTTCTGGTCTTGTGTCTCTTCTTCTTTTTTTTTTAAATATTCATTTGTTTATTTATTTATTTAAGAGATATAGAGAGAGAGAAGGAGAGAGAAAGAGACAAAGAGAGAAAGAGAGAGAAAGAATGAGCATGTCAGGGCCTCTAGCCATTGCAAACGAACTCCAGATGCACATGCTACCTTGTGCATCTGGCTTTATGTGAGTACTGGGGAACCGAACCTGGGTCCTTAGGCTTCACAGTCAAGCACCTTAACTGCTGAGCCATCTCTCCAATGCTGTGTCTCTTCTTCAGTCAAGTGTAAGCTCCCTGCGGGCAGGAGCTTTGCTTGGCTCACCACTGGTTCCTTTAATGGCTAGCACAAAGCCTGGCATACAGTAAGCCGTCAATAAATGTGGATCCCTCCTGAGGCTGGGGGAGTTTCTAAAACTTGCCTACAGTTGCACAAGGCTGATAAGAAAGTTGCTGGTTCATTTATCTCCCTCTTAAGCAGTTGCATATATGCATATTTCACCCGAGGAATTGCTTGTGATTGTCATACAAACGTCTCTTTAAAACGCTTTTCCTAGCTTCTTCCTTCCAACTTTCCATGGTCTTCTCACACCCCGTTGTCCATCCCTCCCATGTAGGAAAATCCCCACCCATGAACACCTGGGTCCTGTGACACTCTTATTTCATTTACCTGACTGGCTTTTCTTCTGAACACAAAATAGCTGATATGAGTGAGGTGGAAACTCAGGCATCCAGATGCCCCCTCACACACAAACTGTCATTTTTGTCAATATTGGATTAATTGCTTGCTTAACCTCAAGTTCTTTACAGATTTTCCTTCCCTGACCAAATTAACAGTCTCCTTCAGTACCAACTTGGCAGTAACACAGGAAGACTTGAAATAATTATCCTAATTTCAAGGCAGCATGGATGCCTGGTTCTTTCTCAAGAACATAAAATTGCAAGTGTCCTTTGTTCTTGCCAAAGACATGGGATTAAAATAAATGCATTTATTTTGCCTTCTAGACTTTCTTGTGGCTCAAAGTGGTATCACTTGTGATTTTTCAAAGACGTGCATTTCTGGATTTGCGCACTGGACATTTTAATTTGGGTCTTTACCTATTTCTCTAGCTTTCCCTCTATTTCACACCTTCTGTCCCCATCTTTGACACTTACAGGTGTGTGCACGCACACAGATGCGTGTGCACACACACACGAGCACAGGTACACACATGCACATTGACTATCCATTTGTCATACTCAATAACTAATAACCATTACCATGGAAATGATCTTGACAGGAGACAGTTGGTTTTTAGCAAGGACACCCAGTTGGATACCCCAATGTTACTTAATGAAGGCTGCTGCCCCAGTCCTTGGAAATAGGTCGCACACTTTTGGCTGTGGCCTTGCCTCACTGCACCTGTCAGCAGCTGTGTGCTTTTCTCTGCTCTGAGCCTCTTTGGTAATGGCATAATTGCTCAGCGGATGTCTCGGTGGGCCACTGAGTACTCCAGCTGCTCAGCTGGGATTTCCTGTCCACCTTGACCTCCCTTGGCTGTGTCTGGAAAAGGAGCCTGGAGGTTAGCCTGGTCCCAGCCTCGTGTCCCCCGAATTTCCTCTCTCTTAGGAGACAATCTGCATTTGTTCCCTGTCTGTCATCTGTCTGAGGTCTTAGACTTGAGAGAAGCCCTGGAGCTCTTTGCCTCTCATTCTCGCAGCAGTGGTGTTAGCTGCAAATTTTAAATTAGCTAAGCCCAGGTGAAAATGACTAAGGCGATGCATGGCTTGAGGAAGAAGTTCGCACTGAACGCGAGGCAGGTGACTGCACAGTGGATGGACGTCCAGCTTTGGAGTGAAGTGTGAGTCCAAATTTTGTTTCTCTACATACATGTTGTACTGACCCATGGTGAATCACTAAAATTTGCTGTACTTCAGTCCCTGTCCTCCACACAAAGTGAGATTTAAACACCTACTACTGTAGGGCTGGAGAGATGGTTCAGCAGTTAAAGCACTTGCCTGCAAAGCCTAATGACCTGGGTTCGATTCCCCAGTAGCCATGTAAAGGCAGATGTGCAAAGTGGTGCATGCATCTGGAGTTCGTTTGCAGTGGCTGGAGATGTGTCCATTCTTTCTCTCTCTCTTTCTGTCACTCTTTCTCTCTCTCTCTCTCTCTGTGTATGTCTCTTCTTGAAAAATAAATAAAAATATCTAAAAAAATCTACTAATTCATAGTTTAAAGAAAGTAATAAAAGAGTATATATAGAGTCCAGTGACCTGACTTGACATGTATTAAGCACTTATATATATTTTCATTGAAAATGTGTGTGTGTGTGTGTGTGTGTGTGTGTGTGTAGGCCGAAAGACAATCTTGGGTCTTCCTCAGGAACACTGTCTCTCCTCTTTGAGACGGTCTCTCATTGGCCTGGAGCTCACCAATTAGGGAAGTCCAACTGCCTAGACCTACTGTGTCCATCTCCCCAGCACTTGGGATTAAGGCGCACATTGCCATGCCCAGCATTTTCCATGAGTGCTGGGAATTGAACTCAAGCCCTCATGTTTATGGAGCAAACATTTTACAGCTGAACTCTCACCCCGGCCTTCTCTCTGCAAGTCTTAAACTGTGGCATTTGTTCCCTTTGAAAACTACCCAGTGCCCGTTTCCATTTGGGTTCTAAGTGAGTTTCCTGCCACCTCCCCGTGTGACTGCAGGCCATATTCTCCTCCTCCTTGGACATGAAGTGACACTATTGATAATTCTTCAATGTGGCTTTAGTTTGTGTACTAATGTCAATCTCATCAACTTGTGGCCTTGTTTATGGCAAATTATTTGAGTGATAGAACAAATTTCCAGACCGGTTCCTGAGTCCTCAAGTCTTGCACATGGCTTTAGAGATGGCCTGTCCTCTCCCTTGAAAACTGATATTGAAGTTTGCTTATGTAAGAAGTGGTGTTAAGAGTTGGTGGGACCTTCAAGAGGTAACTGAGTAATGCACCCTCATGGACGTATTAATGTCTTTCTTAAAAGGTAGGTGAGGGACCTGGGGAGATGGCTCAGCAGTTAAAGTGCTTGCCTGTACCCACATAAAGCTGGGTGCATAAAGTGGTGCAGTATCTGGAGTTTGTTTGCAGTGGCACTACTTCCCAGTGTGCCCATTCTCTCTGTCTCTGTCTCTGTCTCGGCTTGCAAATAAACAAATAAAAATATATTTTACAAACCTGGCTTAGGTCTCTTGGGAGTGAACTGGATAGCTGGGACCTGGATCAGCTACTGCACAGCATCAAAATATGGACTAAGATGTTGGTGGCTGGGTCGCCTTAGCTCGTTCTCCTTGATGACGGACGGAGGACAATTAGGACTGACCTTGAGAAGCAGCACCCTTACATCAGTGTGGGGTTTTCAGCGTCACACGGCAACGGAATGCCTCACTTACTTGCTGCAGGCCTGGAGACATACACAATAATTTTGGGTCCATTTCATAGATTAGGAAACCGAGGCCTCTTTGGTTAGGGAACTAAGATTTCCATCCTTCTTAGCTTCCTCACTGCACGTCCATGTGGTGGGCATCACACGCAGATCGAGGAGCACCTCCCTCCGAGCACTGAATGGATGGGATGATGTCATGAGGCTCCGTCCCCTTAAACCTAGGTAAGGTTTTCTGGCTCATTTCCATTTGAGTCAATACTGACTTTATCACGGAAGACATGAATGCCTTTTGACAGGGGATGAATGGAGAATAATGACGGTGGTGGCGAGAACAATAGTAGCTAATATTTATTCAGAGCTTTCAAAGGTACAGAGGAGGTGGTAGTGAGAGTGTCACCAAGTTACCCTTCTTCCACACTCACTCAACAAGCTGCATAGTGAAGAAGAGCGTCTACGTGCAAGTTCCGTGTCCGTCCTCATGGGGCAGCAGAGAGAAGCGAAGCTGACAGGCAGGATGGCCTGGTTGGCACCACCTGGCAGGTGTGTGCAGCAGACAGCAGCAGAACGCAGGCCCGGCAGCTCACGTGGCTCACCGTTTTATGCTCTCTCTGCCTTTTTCCCCTTTGTGTGTGGTGCGCGAGCATACGTGTACACGTGTTCATATATACGTGAGCGCCCAAGCCAGCAAGCCTGGGGGAACTCCTGTCCCTACCTTCCCAGCAACGGGTTACAGGTGCACACCTCCGTGTGAGAGTTTTTAAGATATTTTATTTATTTATTTTCAATGAGAGAGAGAGAGAGAGAGAGAGAGAGAAGAGAGAAGAGAGAAGAGAGAAGAGAGAGAGAGAGAGAGAAAGAGGGAGAGGAAGAGAATAGGTGAACCAGGGCCTCCAGCCATTGCAAACAAACTCCAGAAGCATGCGCCACCTTGCACATCTGGCTTACATGGGGAATCAAACCCGGCTTCTGTCGCTTTGACAGCAAGTGCCTTAACTGCTAAGCCATCTCTTCGGCCCCCATGTGTGAGTTTTACATGGGTTCTTGGGGTCAAACTCAAGTCCTTATGCTTGTACAGCAAACACTTTATTGTCTGAGCCGTCTCCCTGCCTCTAGCCTTAGTTTTACTGTAAAAACCTATCCAGTAACATTTGCTGGGGGAGAATGGCCTTTGCTGTTTTTATTTTTTTTATCATTAAAAAAATAATTAATTAATTTGTGAGGAGAGAGAGAGAGAGAGAGAGAGAATGGGGATGCCGGGACCACTAGCCACTACAAACGAACTCCAGATGCATGTGCCCCCAGGGTGTCTGGTGTACGTGGATCCTGAGAATTGAACCTGGGTCCTTTGGCTTCACAGGCAAATGCCTTAAACGCTAAGGCATCTCTCTAGCCCCGGCCTTTGCTGTTTATCAAGATAAGGAAAATGAGTGAGGGGACAGGCTCAGGGGAAATATTGCTTCTGCTTTTTTGTTTTATGATGGAGGAGCCTAAAAGTATTTGAGTGTGCATGTTTGAAGTTCAAGAGAGAAATCTTTACATTGGGTCCAAACTGGAATGGCTGCCCAGTTAAATTACCCCAACTCCATCCAGTGGCCATGTTGGTACCACCTGTTTGTGATCATACCTGATTAGGTAATGTCTCTGAGCTGGGCGTAATTCTACCTCTCCTCACCCCAGGGTACCACTGACAACCGTGACAACTAAACATTCCACATTGCACAGAAAGCTTTGTACAAAAGGAATTATACTGACCCAAATGTCAATCATACTAAGATGCCTTCTCCTAGTGGGGCCAAGAAGAATTTCCTCTTCAGGGCTGGAGAGGTGGTTCAGAGGTTAAGAGCACTTCCTGTGCAAGCATGAGGGCCTGAAACTGCCCGAGTTCGAATACCCATACCCCGTGCAACTGTATTTGTTCTAGCAGTTAAACTGTCTTAAAGTTCTTTAAGTTTTGCCTGATGGCACAGGTCTGTAAACACAACTTGGGAGGCTGAGGTAGGAGAATGAAAAGTTTCATGCAATCCGGGGCTACATAGTGACTTCAAGGTCAGTCTGGGAAACTTAGTGAGACCCTCAAAAGCAAAAGGAAGGCTAAAGATATAGCTCACTCATTGAACACTTGCCTAGCATATATGAGGCCTTAAATTCAATCCCCAGTTGCCCACGCCCCCAAGGAAGTTGTTTGCTAGTTTTATGATGTCATATTCACTCTGCTAGACAGGCTTTGAGAGAGTGAAATATTACTTCCCCCTTTCATTGCAAGGCAGAGGAATTTAGACTTCATGGTGGTCATATTTTGAAACAGATATGCTGTTCGTTTTTCCATTGGATTTCCACAGGGAGTTTGACGTGCCCTGATTGCCAAACAATTGGGGACAAATGACATCATTTCTTCAAGATCATTAGCAAACTGCAGTGAAATTTAAATTAGAAGCAGAGACCCATGAATCATTTTCCAGGAAGCTTTAAAAACCTATCACAATAGCGTTTCTTTTGTGTTTTGCATGGCCCTTGGTCCTGTTCCCAAGGCTGCTTTCCTTAAGATTAGTAGCATGCTATTCTTAGAAGACTCTGAACACCCTTTTTACTCCCTCAGTGGTTCAAAGACAGACTCCAAGTGGGTCTCTCATGATGAAATGGGAAGAAGGCTCATTTCTGTAATCCTGAGTGATGAGAGCACGCCACCAGAACAGGGAGTCAGCTACATGAGGCCGTGACAATGGGAACAGGGAAGGCCATGAAGCCACAGCAACAATATCACCTCACTATTGTTCCGGGGCCCATTTTTTAATTAATCAATTAATTTATTATTATTTTTTAGAGAGAGAGGGAGACAGAGGAGAGAGAATTGGCACACCAGGGCCTCAGCCACTGATATTGAACTCCAGATGCTTGTGCCACCTAGTGGGCATGTGAGACCTTGCGCTTGCCTCACCTTTGTGCATCTGGCTAACGTGGGATCTGGAGACTTGAACATGGTTTCTTAGGCTTCACAGGCAAGTGCCCTAATCACTAAGCAATCTCTCTAGCCCCCGGTGCCCACTTTTGAGTGCTCTTCTTATCCTAGAGTGTGTTTCAGACATGGTATTTTAAATCACAATGTGCTGTCAGGGGGAGTTTCACTACCACACTTTATAGGGGAGAAAATAAGCTCATTGAGTAGAGCTGCCTCTTTTGTTCAGTAGGGCTTTGCACTTGGAGTTGAGTAGCTTGCTGGGTCTAAAGCTCCAGTTCAGAACCAGCCTCATCAATTTATTTCTCCCCTGGTGTGCTGGGGGCGGGGAGGGGGAATGAGTCCTCCAGGTTAGAGGTCCCTGTGTGAAGAATGTGTAGGACGAGGGAGACTTTTAGGGACGGGAAAATAGAGCATTTTGGTGCTGGGTGATGGACAGAGATGCTGGGCTGTGTCATAGGAATGTTCACAGGAGGATTATAGGAACTTTACCGTTGGCTAAAGATCCACTCCACAGACCCACAAGCGTATTTCCACCCTGCTCATTCATTGGCCAGTTTGTGCTTCCTGCCTCAACGCTTTCTGGTGTTCACGTCTGTACTCACTCTTCCTGCTGTCCATTGCTCCTCTTTAACTCATTCGCCATGTCTGTGGATGTTTGGGGTGTTTTCCTCCAGAGGGGACCAGGAGCTGAGCAACTGAACATGACTGGTTTATCTGGGGGGTGATGCCAGGAAGCCTTGGGAAGGCGATGAGGAGGAAAGAGTACATGTGAATAGGCCATCTCTGGGCACAAATGGGGCTCAGCCACCTCGGGAGGTGTCCAGATGGACAGTGTAGAACGTACCTCCAAAATAACCGGCCAGGAGCAGAAGCCGCCACATGCGTGGTGAATGCTGTCGTGGGGGCTCCTACAGCGCGGGACCCCGTGAGGATGGGGAGAAAGCAGGGTGCTTGCGTGTGGTGAAGGACGGTGCATTCTAGCCAGGAGTCAGTGACATGCTGATGAGAGAGCCCCAGCCCAGGAGAGCAAGCCGCCCACTTTCTAACCCTGCTTCTGCCTCTCTCAGCTCGGTGTGGCCGTGTGGTGGAGCAGTGACTTCCCGTCTCTGAACCTTGGCTGACTCATCACTAAGGAAAAGAACTTGAGGTAACTGATTGTGGAGGCACCTTCTAGCCCAGACACTCTGTAGGTTTTTAAAAAATATATTATTTACTTATTTATTTATTTGCATGAAGAGAGATAGGGAGAGAGAGAGAGAGAGAGAGAGAGAGAGAGAAAGAGAGAGAAGAAGGGAGAGAAAGGGCACTCCAGGGTCTCTAGCCACTGCAAACAAACTCCCTATGAATGCACCACTTTGTGCATCTGGCTTTACATGAGTACTGAGGCACTGAACCTGTGTCGTTAGACTTTGCAGGCAAGTGCCTTAATCACTGAGCCATCCCTCCAGCACCTCAGTAGTTTTTGAATCAAAGCCCTGTGATGGGGCTGGGGATGTAGCTCAGCGGTACAGTACTGGCGAGGCCATGGGTTTGAGCCCTAACACTGTGAGAAAACAGAGTCCTGTGATGGACGCAGAACCAGGGCAATTTTCTCTCTTATCATCTTTCCAAAAGGCTGAATTGTGATAGCTACCTTCTTACTGAGCAGCACTTTGGCACCAGACTATGGAGCGGAGTGTGGTATTTTATTTCTTCTTTGTAGCAGTACAGTGGACACAGTCATCTCCATTTTATTCAGCAGCAGACAAAGCAAGGTTGACTAATCTGTCCATGCTGCATAGAGAATAAGTGACATAACTGGGGTCTGAGCTCATGCCAGCCTGAGTCATGAAACGCTATATTCTGCTGCCTCCCACAGTTGTGATGATGGCGTGGAACATCTGTGAGGAAGCATCATCTTGCAGGAGCTGTGTCCACAGAGGCCCAGTAGTGTCCCTTGCTCTGTAATCACTATACAGCGTATGGGTTATGTGCACACCCCAGGTCTGTCTGACAGACACACATATGCCAAGCAGTGTCCTAGAATAAAATTATATCACTAAAATACAGTTTCCCCAAGATCATCATCATGATCATAACACTAACAATTATTTCATGATGGCTTCTATAAGCCTGATACTATTCTCAGCATTTTCTTTTGAACCATAGTTCAGTCTGTATACGAACCCCATGAAAGGAGATGGAGCGGTTGCTTAGTGGTTAGGGTACTTGCCTACAAAGATAAAGGACCCAGGTTCAAGTCCCCAGGACCTACATAAGCCAGATGCACAAGGTGGCCACATGTGTCTGGAGTTTGTTTACAATGGCTAGAGGCACTGGTGTGTCCGTTCTCTTTCTCTCTATACCTGCCTCTCTCTCTCTCTCTCTGCCTCTCTCAAATAAATAAATAAAAATATTAAAAAAGAACCCATAACACAGTACAATGTCACATATGAGAATGTACAGTGAAGTTGACTAGTTCAGCTGGGCTCTGTGGCTAGTAAGTGACAGAGCCAGGAGTGACCCACTTCCACCAGCCAGGTCCGCTTAGGCTAGCACAAGGGGCAGACATCACCTTCAAAGTGACCCACTTCCACCAGCCAGGGTCTGCTCATTACAGGTCTACAGCCTTCAAGATAGTGACACCACCTGGGAACTGTCTGAGACTGTGGGAGAATGTCTAGTTTCAAACCATAACAAAAACTAATGATGGACATTGAAATTCATGTGCTGTTTTTTTTTTTTTTTTTGCATATTAGTTGCCAAAAACCCTTGAGCTGCAAATAATGTACACACCATGTTGCCTCTATTAACACTGTGGTAGCTTGAATGTATGTCCCCCATAGACTCAGGTGTTTTTTTTATTATTATTTTTATTTAGGTGAGAGAACAAAAGAGAGAGAGAATGGGCATTCCAGGACCTTCAGCCTGCTGCAAATGAACTCCAGACAGGTGCAACCCATTGGGTGCATGTGCGACATGCGAGCTTGCATCACTGTGTGTCTGGCTACGTGGGACCTGCCGATCTGAACATGAGTTCTTAGGCTTCACAGGCAAGCGCCTTAACTGCTAAGCCATCATTCCAACCCAGGTCTTTTAATAAAGCCTGTCACTTGGGTCCCTGCTGCCTGGCTGCGGGTGGTGTCACTGGGGGGTGAACCTCAGGGTCCAGCCCTAAAGTGTGTTTGGGGAGGGTGTGATTTCTCTAGGTATGTGGCAGTTTGAGCTCCAGGTCCTGCCGTTTGCTGCCAGCTCTGTGCTTGCTGCTTGCGGTGTTGGCTTGCAGCAGTGTTTCTCTCTGCCTGGATGTGTGGGGGCAGCGCCTTCCTCCGCTGGTGGAGCTGCCTGCCCCCACCTGTAAGCTTGCGATGAACCCCTTCCTCCCTAAGCTGTGCCCACTTTCCATGTTCCTTCCAGCAACGTGCAGCTGTCTCCAACACCACCCAAATATGTGTCAGCTCCTGTTGAAGTTGTAGCGTTCTGTCTGCCTGTCTTTATAATTAGTCTTCTTTTCTTTCTTTCTTTCTTTCTTTCTTTCTTTCTTTCTTTCTTTCTTTCTTTCTTTCTTTCTCTCTCTCTCTCTCTCTCTCTCTTTCTTTCTTTCTTTCTTTCTTTCTTTCTTTCTTTCTTTCTTTCTTTCTTTCTTTCTTCCCAACCACTTACCCATCTTCCTGATCCCTAGCAACAAGAATTTTATGCCCCCATGTGTATTTTTCACAATTGTGTCACGTGTATTTTCTCCAGAGATTGGTGAAACAGAGTTCTCAGTTGAGGAGGCAATTTCTGTGTGGAAAAGGCCATGCTGAGGTAACTCACTCATTTCTGGGCCATCTTCCCAGCAAAGTCATAACCGTGAATCATCGATGGAAAGCCGACCCCAAGAAAAGAAAGCTCCCGAGGGAGCCAGGTCAGCTGAGAAAACCCAGCATCGCCTCTCCCGAGAGACTTCGGCAGGCATTGATTGATAGTCAGTTTCCTCTTGCATTCTGTGATTCAGAAAGTTTGTTTGGTTTTGCCAGTTGGCGTGCTGGATGGAATAATTTCTTTGTGGGGGGGGGGGTCAGGGCGGGTTTTACAGTCTGGGTTAGCCAACAGAACTTTCTACAGTGATGTAAATCTTATATACCTCTGCTGTTCAACAAGGTGGGGCCAGCCACACGCAGCTGTTGGTTGAGTACTTGAAATGCAGCTAGTGTGACTGAAGGACTGAAGGTTTTCTTTTTATCTGTCTGTGTGTATAGTGTGCATGCTGGAGGTATGTGTTTTTGTGTGTGTGGGATGCATGCGTGTGAGTGCATGTGGAGGCCATGGGTTGATGTTGGTTATCTTTCTCAGCCCTTTATGTTACCCTGCTTTGTTTTTTTCTTTTTTCTTGGTCTTTTGAGGTAGGGTCTCACTCTAGCCCAGGCTGACCTGGAATTCACTATGCAGTCTCAGGGTGGCCTCGAACTCACAGTGATCCTCCTACCTCTGCCTCCCGAGTGCTGGGATTAAAGGTGTGCGTCACCACGCCCTGCTTATGTTACTTTTTGAGATAGGACCTCTTACTGAATCTGGAACCACTAGTTTGGCTAGAATAGCTAGCCTGTGAGCCCCAGGGGTCTTCTAGTCTCCAGTCTCTACCTCCTATCTGTGCTGGGATTATAGGTACCCCCTGCCATGTCCTGTGAAGTGATACGTCTTCCAGGTCTCTGAAGTTATCAGTTTATTTGATTTCTTTTAAGATTTAGTTTTTATTTATTTATTTATTAGAGACAGAGAGGGGAGGAGAGGGAGAGAGAGAGAGAGAGAGAGAGAGAGGGAGAGAATGGGCATGCCAGGGCCTCTAGCCACTGCAAATGAACTCCAGATGCCTATACCACCATGTGCATCTGGCTTATGTGGGACCTGGAGAATTGAACCTGGGTCTTTAGGCTTTGCAGGCATACACCTTAACCACTAAGCAATCTCACCAGCCCCAGTTTACTTAATTTTAATTAGCTTAAATTTATATCTAGACAGGTACCTGTGGCTAGTGGCTCCCATATTGGATGGTTCATCATGACCATCCCAAGGTACTATTATGTGAGGTGGCTCTCATATTGTGTGAGGCTAGTTAGTGCAGAGACAAAGAATCTTTAAGTTTCTATCAAGCCCTAAACACAGTTGAGTTATAACCTTGATCTTTCATTTGCACTTGATATTTATTTAGCATTATCAATATGGCTTATGTCTGCTTGGTTGTGCATTCTGGGGATATACTGCTGGATGGAATGGATAGAAATATCTCATGCAGAGGACAGGGATGGTGGCTCAGTTGGTAAAATACTTGTTGCACAAATATGAGAATCCTGGTTTGGATTTCCAGTACCCATGTAAGAATGCCAGACATCATGGCACATGCCAGTAATCACAGCACTGGGGAAGGCAGAGACAAGTGGACCCCCGGGGCTTTCTGGCAAGCTAATAGAGCTGAATCCTTGAGCTCTGGGTTAAGTGACAGACCCTGTCTAAAACAGTGAGATGGAGAGTGATTGAGGAAGATACTGGATATTGACCTCTGACCTCTATATGCACACACACATATGAACATTCATACACATGCACATGCCACACACATACACTCACACAAAACAAGAGGTCCATTGTGCAAAAAAACTAGGGAGATATTTCCACTAAACATGTAAATAACAAAAACATATGGGATGTAATGACATGTGCAAGTGAGGGGAAAGGCCAGGAGAAGGGAAGGATGATGGAGCTGTGACTGTAAAGAGGGAAGTCGGGGGAAGAGCCCACAGAGGTGAGCCGTCAGAAGCAGCTGAGACTGTGTGGCGAAAGACCACGCCAGTTGGAGGGAAACGTGACTTGAACTGTTCTCAGTTGCATGGGCTCCTGGCAGGCTCAGGGAACAGCAATTGGGGAAGTGGGGAATGAGAACCCAGGATGGTGGCTTGCTGTGGTAAAGCCACTTGGATTTTCCGACAAGCTGGTTTTGGCACATGAGAGTACGGAAAGTCCAGAATGATTCCAATTTTTTTGGTTCATGCGCACAGATGATGGAGTTGTCATCTAACAGAGAGGGCAGACCATATTTAAAACGTCATCTCAGCTTATCTAAATGAGATATGACCAACACACCTGAAAGCAAGCCATTGCGCCTTCCTGCAGGACCCAGGGCAGATATGAGTCATGGGCTTCAACGTGGCCTGAGAATCCTTAACACTTCTTCTGGAGCTAATTTGGTGCTCCTGGCAAAACCATCACTGGAGTCCATTGTGCAAATGATCCACTTAGGAAGGAGGGGATCGATTTCATGAAGAGTTCTCAACCAAATGACTTCACTTTTATATAATTGCCTACATTATGTGATTGCATTCTCACTAAGTGCCTTTTCCTGGGAATCAATGCAAGAAAAGATTAGCAGAAATGGGCAGATACAGTCCTCTGTCACTTGGCTATACCATCTTTCAATCTCTCTCTCTCTTTCTGTGCATGTGTGTGTGCATGTGTGCATGCATGCACCAGGCTCTTTTATCACTGTAATTGAATGTTTGCCCAGCTTTACATGGGTGGATGGGGACTAGAACCCCGGCCTGCAGGCTTTGCAAGCAAGCTCCTTTAACCACTGAGCCATCCCCAGGACCCTGTAACATTTCTCATTGTTGGCTAGAATCTCTACAATGTGGGCTGACCTGTCCATAGTTCTCTGCAGAGCTACAGCTGTTTCCCATTCACATCTGTCTCTCTTTCTCCACGACTCGGGTCATTGCAAATGTCAATGAATGTTAGTTAACTTGAACCTACTTGACTCATCAAAGGACCCGATTTCAAGGTGACCTCACTACATTAACATCATCATGAATCTTGTACTAAGCACTTGCTCTGTGTTAGGGACCAAAGGTCTAGTGGTGGCAACCTCAGCAGAGCATGAAGGATAATGTTTAACGCTCATTAAGTCAATAGTCACAGAGAACCCACTGCCTGTTCAAAACAGAGCTGGATGCCAATGCTCACTGGACTGCACAAGATCCAGCCCTTGGCTGGAGGTGTTGCTCAAGGCTAGAGTACCTTGCCTAGCACGCGTGAGGCTCTGGGTCAATCCCTAGTACTGAAAAGGAAAGATCCTATCCTTGGCTAACCTAGAGTTTAGTAAGGGTTTTCTCACTGGAGTCTAGCAAATTCACTGAGTGTC
Source organism: Dipus sagitta (assembly GCA_036346955.1). Lineage (NCBI taxonomy): Eukaryota > Metazoa > Chordata > Mammalia > Rodentia > Dipodidae > Dipus > Dipus sagitta. The sequence goes on along the minus strand of CM070784.1, from coordinate 74,421,804 downwards.
AACACAGAGTCGTAGGGTACAGCTCTTGGACAGACATTCCAAAGAATGGTGTTTTCCCTTTCCTCTTTAGATATGTGCTATGGATACTGTCTCTGCTTTCTGTTTTTGTTTTTTTTTTTTTTTCCCCTGAGGTAGGGTCTCACTCTAGCCCAGGCTGACCTGGAATTCACTCTGTATTCTCAGGGTGGCCTCAAACTCATGGTGATCCTCCTACCTCTTCCTCCTCCCGAGTCCTGGGATAAAAGGCATGTGCCACCATGCTCGGCTCTGACCTTGCTTTCTGAATGAACAACTTAGAGCCAGACAGAATTGGTGACTTCCTACAGCACACATCTGAGCCATTGTGGAATTGTTCTTGGCAGGGTTGTTTTGTCAAGCAAGTACATTTAGCAATGCCTGAAGATATTCTTGACAGTCTCAGTTTGGAAGGCACCACTGGCGTCTAATGAAGAGAGCAAGGCTGACCAGCACTCTACAGTGTGTGGACCATCCCAGAACTGAATTCTCCAACCCAATGCCAATAGCTTCAACACCAAGGCATCCAGCATCCTGCTTAAACTGGTGAGCATGGGAGTTATGGATCTACTTACCTGCACACGTGGAGGAGAGAGTGAAAGAAGAGAAGAATATTCTATAGATACATGCCATAGACACCTCTCATCCTTAAAAGCATCCCCGAAACAGCCAGCTTGCTGACACGGTGCTTTGAGTAACTCTTTATCATGGACTTTGAACTCCATTTTGGCTGGTGTTTACAGCCAAAGTGGGTGGTGTTTGCTCAGAGGAAAATCAGGAGGCTTGCTTAGAAGAGAGCGGGGGAAGACTCTCTGCTTTTTTGTTGACAACCAGATGTTGTTCCCATTGGTGAAGCCAAGGCGAGAACGTTGGGCACAAGCTTAATTAACAGGAGCTGGGGTCACCCTGGTGACTTCTGTACTGTGGGTGTGTCATGGGCTGGTGACTCCCAAATTTCAGAGTTTGGAATCACATCAAAGAAACAGTGGGGCTGGAGAGATGGTTTAGCAGTTAAGCGCTTGCCTGTGAAGCCTAAGGACCCCGGTTCAAGGTTCCATTCCCCAGGACCCACGTTAGCCAGATGCACAAGGGGGTGCATGCGTCTAGAGTTCATTTGCAGTGGCTGGAGGCCCTGGTGTGCCCATTCTCTCTGTTTCTCTGCCTCTTTCTCTCTCTGTCTGTTGCTCTCAAATAAATAAAAAATAAAAAAATATTAAAAAAAAAGAAACAGTGTGACAGTCATGATGATCGAGATGAGGAAGGTGGTGCCACCAAATGTTTTGTTCTCTTTCTACATGGCTCTTGCAAAGAAATGCTTTAATCCTCTAGTGGCCGACTGCTGCACTTAAAACATCCACGTCTTTTTCCCTGGTCTGCAAGACCTGGCTGACCACTCTGGGCTGCCTTACTCTTCACCTCTCATGCGTTCTCGACCTCCTCCTGGTTCCCTGATGTGACTGCACCGAGGGCTTTGGCCTTGGCTGTGTCCTTCATGGGGACCCTGGGCTCTGCCTGTCCCAGAGTGGCTCTCACTCTCGCATGTTCCTCATGATTCTATACAGGGCGTTGCTGGGCTGTGGATGTGAAATGTCCACTGTAAGCTCATATGTTCAATGTTTATGGCAGAAACGTGAGGAGGTGGAAGTAGGTCATAGGGGTGTCTTTACAGACTACACCCAGTCCCTGGTCCCTCTTGTTCTGCCTGCTTTTGCCTGCTACGAGGTGAGCGACCTCTGTCACACTCTGTTACTGCTGTGACGTTCAGCCTTACCATCATGTTACCATGAACCCGACATCCACACAGCCAAAGATCACGGGCGGAAATCTCTAAAACCACGAGACAAAATAAACCCTTCTCTCTTACGTTGTGTCTGTCAGGTGCTTTTGTCACAGCGATTAAAAGTCTGACAGGCTGAAGGCTGGAGACATGGCTTAGTGGCTAAGCTCTCCCCCGTGAAGCCTAAGGACCCAGGTTCAAGGCCCGACTCCCCAGGACCCACGTTAGCCAGATGCACAAGGGGGTGCATGCATCTGGAGTTCGTTTGCAGTGGCTGGAGGCCCTGGAGCACCCATTCTCTCTCTCTCTATCTGCCTCTTTCTCTGTATGTCGCTCTCAAATAAATAGCATAAAATAAAATAAATCTTTCTAACAGAAAAGTCTGACCGGCTGAGGAGAGGGCTCAGTGGATGACACTCGCCATTCAAGCTGCAGCACCTGAGCTCAGTCTGCAGCCCCCGCGTTGAGAAGCTGGAAGGCGAGGCGGGCTTGTGTAACAGCAGCTCGGTGACGCGCATGGCTGCACGGGCGGCAGAGACACGGGAGCTTCCCTGGCGCTCAAGGCGGGCGCAGCGCAGAGTGGCAGCGCAGAAACCTTGCCTCAGGTGAGGTGGACAGGCGAGCAGCAGTCCCAAACGTTGTCCTCTGCCCTGCCCACCATGCCTTCCCACGCTCGCAGGCACACAATGCAAACATGTGTGTACATATACACACAAGTTAATAATGAAAGTTCAAGAAATTTAGAAGCCTGACTATATAGATGCTTTTGAAACTAGTGCATCTCCCAATATCTTTCCTCATTTTATCACCTTGTTTATAATCTGATGCAATTTACATTTCCTGTCTCATTTATGTAATTCTGAGGCTCATGGCAGAAGAGATTCTCTTCTTAGCTTCGTGGTCCCTGTCAACACCAATACACTGCAGACACCAGCACATGTTTGCTCACAGAACGCATGCGGAGGGACGGGGATTTTAGCTCCCACAGACACAGGCCGGTAAAGATGCTGTAATGGGGTGCAGTGTATTGAGATGTTAGACCTGTCCCAGTTCCTCTTGGAGGCTGGGGAGTCTTAGTAAGACGTTTCCACCGTGGCTCCCCAGGATGGCCTCCTCTTGGGAGACCTCCCTTTGGGCTAGGGCCGGGAACTGCTCACTTGCCTGAACTTTCTCTGTCGCCTGCCTTGTTTGAAGATGTTGATGCCGTGTGGTGGGGTGACCTGTGGAGAGGACATGTGATAAGGAGCCGAGGAGGGTTTCCAGCTGACAGTTGTAACTAGCCGGGGGCTTTGACTGAGCTCCCTAGTGGAAACCAAGGCCTACCAGTGACCATGCGAGTGAGTTTCACCAGTCAGGCTCTGAGATGAGGTTGCTGGTCTGCTAATGTGGTGAGCCGTGTGATGCGAACCAGGGATTCATTTATGTCCAGATCTCTGGCCGGTACAAACTGTGAAAAATAAGTATTGTTGTGAACTACTAGCTTAGGTTGTGGTTTGTTAGGCAGCAATAGCCAGTTCATATATTCTATGTAGGGGTTCAGGGAGGATAAAATGAAGACAAGGTAAGAACTGAGCTCTTGGGCTGGGGAGATGGCTTAGCGGTAAAAGCACTTGCTCTCAAAGTGTGCCGGCACAGGTTCGATTCCCCAGTACCCACGTAAAGCCAGATGCACAGTGTGACACCTATGTCTGGAGTTAGTAAACAGTGGCAAGAAGCCCTGGTGTGAATGTTCTCTCTGCCTCTCCCTCTTATAAATAAATAAATAATAAGTAACAAATACACACATATGCATATATACATACATACAGAAAACACTTTTTAGAAAGAAGAGGGTCTCAGAGGCCTCTGAAGTAGGTGGAGTCTTCAGGGATCAGGAAACTCAGAAACCTTCCAAGGCTCCAGAAGCTCCTGGAGGTTAGCAGGTACACAAGGCCCTCCCCAGGGTGCCAGGAGCAGTTTCAATTGCTGAGAAGAAGAGATTCTCTGGACAGCTGAGCTGACTGCAACGTGTGTAGGAATCCTCACCTATGCCATGGGGGCTTTCCAGTGATGATTCTGTAAGTAGCCCCTCCGACCTGCCCTCCTGGAAGCAAGCATAACGCACCCCCTGGTTCACGGGCTGGGCTTCGCGGAATGATTTCTCTGGTCTCTAGCTGGTGCCCTAGCTAGCGTGAATACATATCTGTTCATCTTTCCCCAGGACAAATCAGACAAGCCACCCTGAAAGACATCTGGGTCATTCATGAGTGGTAAAACCGTTGGTGTGTGCAAACTGGATTGTAGGCATCCTCAGCTCCAAACCTGGGTTATATAGAGCAAAAAAGAAAACCCGGCCTACTCACGTTAGTGTCCTTTGACCACCGATGCCTAGCTAGTCTCTCTTCTTTCCTCTTTTCAGGGTTTGTTTTCTATAAATGTCCATAGTGTTTTAAGCCTTTTCTGAAAACTTCCCTAAGTATAGACAACATACCGTGATTGTAATCCCCTCCCATGACCTCCTTTTTCCCTTCCCAAATCTCTCCTCCACTGAACCTGTTCTTCCCATTTAGACTGTCTTCTATTTTGATGTCATTGTTGTGCAGTTCTTGTGTAGGTAGTGGCAGCCACTGTGAGGGCCTATCAAGGCCAGCATTGTAGGAACTCCTCCTCTTCCTTTGGCTTTTATGTTCTTTCCACCATGTTTTTGCTACGGTCGCTGAGCCTTGGAGGGTATGCTACAGATGCCTCATGCTGTACTATGAGGAGTTTTGAGTCACCCCAGTAGTCACTGCCATCTGAAGAGAAGCTTCCTAACCAAAAGTGAGAGTAGCATTGACATATGGGCATAAATATAAGTGTTTAGAGGGCAGTTTGGTGGGCATACTATAACCATTTAGCAGACAACAGTAGCAGTTTCCTATAGGGCTTATTATTTCCCCAGCCACAGGCTTTTGATTAGGTTTTCAGTACCTGTGGATCTGGCCTCAAGTCCAATCAGAGAACTGTTGATTTCCTCCATAACAAACATGCCACCATTGCACTAGTTGGTACATTTGGCCTGGCTGGCTAGCCCTAAAGCTTTCAGGGTTCACTGCTGGTTAACTGGTGGTGATCTCTCCCTCAGCAGGACGTATGGGCCTTTCCAGCATCCTGACAGCTAGTCAACAGGGAGGGGGCTTCCAGCTCATCTCCAGCTTGATTTCTCAGTGTCCTGCAGCCCCAGCTTGTGCAGTCTTCAACAACAGGGTCTGACCATCTACTTCTTGTGGGCAACCAAGAGCCTTGATAATGGTCTGTAGAGTTTTGGGGGCATCAGGGGATCTTTCCGGCCAATAACTCACTGGAAGATAGCCCATTCCTGGCACTGAAAATTTTCTAACAATCTATGGCTTCTGAGAACAACATTATCCACTCCAACAGAGCACTTCTGTCCAAATAAAATGTCCATAGTTTTTGTTGTAGTTATGAAGAAAACAAGGAAAAATGTGTCCATTTTCACTTCTTTGAAACAGAAGTCCTAGAATACCAGCCTTAACCATTGTGTTTGACTGGGAACTTCCTTTCCTCATTGACTCTCACAACCATGCTCATACCACTGGACCCTGTCTGGGCCTGCTCCACACTGACTTGATGCTGATTAGGTACAGGTCTGGGTGAACCATGATACATCTGTTTTGATCTGCAGGTGAACGCAAACATGTGGCCATCTTTTTGTGTCTCTGAGTGTTGAGTTTATCAGTGTTGGCCAGGTTCCCAGTGAACTCTGGTCTCAGCAATTTGTGTGGGTGTGCAGATAGTGAGGGCCTTGTAGAGTTGATCAGAGAGTTTCTCCCACTGATGGTATGATTGAGAATCAAACCCTCTACTTCTCCAATGCTTGTCCTGTAAAGTTTAGTTGACTGGGGAATTTGCATGAGTTTGACAACAAAAGGGAGTCGGGCTGATGGTGTCAGTCAAGGGCAAGGAGTGACAGGGCTTTGCTCTCCTGTGAGGAGAGTTTAGAGGTTGGCAGATGGGCCCAGGGAAAGAGTAGGAAGAAAGTACCATGTAGAGAGGAGACGGTGACTGAGGCGGGCATGAGAAGCCATGGCAATCCAAGTGGCAGCATGCAGAGAAATCCTCTTGAGATGCCAGAGCCACAGTCAACCTTGTAGGGGGGAAACCATTATTGGGAAGAGGGTCTAATCAGATTGTGAGGGAAGACCTTTGAAAAATTGTCAGCTTTTAGATGAGAAAAAGGTACAGAGATTTTAAGTCTGATTCTTGAGAAAGTGGCAGGAATTCAAAGGGGAAAGAGAATATTCTAGAAGGAATAGGTCTAGCTCCACTTAGTTTATTTACTGTGAGGAGATGAACATAGCAGTTTAAAACAGCATGCATGAATTATTCTTTTCTGGGAGTAAGGGAGATGAGCCTGGCTCGTTGTACTGTCAGCTCTGGATTTTACCAGACTACAGCCTAGGTGCTAGTCAGCGATGGAAAGAGAAGAAGGAGGAAGAAGAGAAAAAGGCTGAAGAGGAGGAGGAAGAAAAGAAGGGAGGGAGAGAGAGACAGGTGTTGTAGTTACCTCTGTGTTACTGGGATAAAGCACCTGACCAAAAGCAGGTGATGGGAGGAAAGTTTTGTATTTTGGCTTACAGGGGAAGTTCCATGATGGCAGGAAAAAGATGCTTCAGTACAAGCTGGCCATCACCTCTGCCACAGCAGGTGGCAAACAGCAGGAGGAGAGTGAGCTGAACTAACACTGGCCAGCTAGGGGCTAATCAGCCATCAAGGTCCACCCCAGCAACACACCTCCTCCGGCAAGGCCCCACCTCCCACGCTGCCGTCAGCTGGGGACCAAGCATCCAGCATTCAGGAGTTTATGGGGGCAGGGGCATCTGATTCAAGCCACCACAAAAGAAGAACGAATCCCAGCAATGCAAAGTTTTCTATAATATTACCATGGGGACATCCCCCAACCTTTTTTTTTGGAAGGGTACTTACTCATATGGATGGGGTAGATAAGATGGGAACACCATATGTTGGGGATTATAGTGGTCTCCTTGAAGTCTTTCAAAATAGCAAAACTATAGAGGGCTACTGGATGGTTGAATGCAGGGGCAGAGGGTGGGGGAGGAAGGAGATAAACCAGCTGCTGAACTCTGGAGGTGAGAATGGAGGTGAAATTTGGAGCTGTCTTTAGGGAGCCTGGAACACCTGTTGATGGCACTCTGCTTCTGGTGTTGTAAAATTTATAAATGGATTCTTCCATCCTTGGCCTCCCAAAGCTATCACACTTGTTAAGAAGCCTGTTTTTGCTTCTAATTCTCCTCCCATAGACTCATTCCCCATCATTATTTCTTTCAAAAAATGCTTTAGAAATGAAAGGATAATTGTACCTAAAGTCAAGTATCTATGCTGAATTAACCTTGACCATTTCGTACAGTTTCATTATTTGTTGAGTTGTGGAAGCCAAACAAACAAACTCACGCACTGCAAAGCAAGACAAAGACAACCTCTTGCCCTGTTCTCCAGCTCGGCTCCTCCAGGGGATTCACTGTGGCGAGTAGAGTGAGCTGCTTGCTAAATGCCACGTGACTTTGTCCTCTCCTGTGACAGCTGCCTAAGGAGCTGTCAGCAAAAGCAAATTATTGGGGAAATGTTCAGGAAAGTAAAAATACAGGGAGATGAAGCTCCCTTGGACTAGGTCAAAAGTAATTCTCCAATGTTATAGACATGAATGAAAAATAATGGCAAGGCCAAATGGAATAATTCCCTATAGGCAGAACTTGACCCTCTAAAACAGTAATTGCCGGAATACTTTGTGAACTTTCATGAGATGCTGGATGTGTGAATATTAGCATCCCTTGGGTGATAACCTGGATATTGATCATAAGGAAAATGTTTATAATGAATTTATAACTTTTGAAGATGGCCACCACATCATTGTGACAAGGAATCCTTTGGGAATCTTTTATTTTATTTTATTTTGTTTTATTTATGAGAGTGAGAGAGAGAGAGAGAGTGGACATGCCAGGGCCTCTAGCCACTGCAAATAAACTCCAAGACACATGCGCCATCTTGTGCATGTGGCTTATGTGGGTCCTGGAGAATTGAACTTGGGTCCCCAGGCTTTGCAGGCAAGTGTCTTAACTGCTAAGCCATCTCTTTAGCCTGTGGAAATCTTTTTAAAATATTTTTTATTTATCATTTAATTGCAGGGAAGTAAGGAAGGAGAAATAGGGGAGAGGGAGAGAATGGCCGTGCCAGGATCTCCTGTCACTGCAACCAAACTTTCAATACATGTGGCACCTTGAACATTTGCCTTATGTGGGTCCTGGGGAATGGGACCCCAGCTGTCAAGTCTTCTACACAAGTGCCCTTAGCCACTGAGCCAACGTTCATTTGGAAATGCTTCTTTTTTTTCATGGTATATTATCACTGTGGATCCCAGGCTGACCTTGAACTCCTGCCACAGCCTCCTGAGTACTTGGGTTTCAGGCATCCACCACTGTACCTGGCTCCTTTGGGAGTTTTGATAGATGCTAAGGACTTTCCTCCAAAAAACTGTTCATATGAAGAAAATATCATAGTTTCAAAAGATTCATGAGCCCCCTGGAACCATCCATTGTGGACACCTGTGCATTCTTCATTTACAAACCTTGAATTAAATATATTTGAAAACAATAGTAAATCAGCATGAAGTATATACCTGATTCCATGTGTACATCACTTTAGGGTGATTTTGAATCACTTGTCTAAGAAATGTGAAGAAGCCTGGGTTATGTGCTGGGGATCCTTATGGGAAGTCCTCAAGGAAAATGACAGTGAATGGTGGGTTTGTTCTTGTATTGGAATTTTGTTTTCTGATAGCCTGGGAACTCATAGTTTAGGTAGAATTTTCATTGTATAGTAAGAAGAACTTGTAACCATCTATCAGAGTTAATAATCAAAATAAAACAATACCATTAGCCATGTGCATGAGTGTGTGGTGGGGGAAGGAGAAGGAGAAAAGGTGGAGGGAATCCTCTTCCACTGAATCACTTCTTCTTTCCAAAAAAGCTCTCTTCTATTTTGATGCCATCATTTTTCCTTCCACTTATGCAGGTCTTGGGTAGGCAGCATCATCACTGTGAGGTCAGGAACATCAAGGCCACTTTGTGTCTGCAAGACAGCATTGTAAGCACTCCTCCTCTTCCTTTGGCTCTCACATTCTTTCCGACACTACTTCTGCAATGGTCCCTGAGCCTTCGAGGGTGTGACAGAGATGTCTCACTTAGTGCTGAACACTCCACTGTCACATCTTCTCAACACTATGGTGAGCTTTGAGTCTCCCCAGTGGTCACCACCATCTGAAAAGAGAAGCTTTCCTAACAAAAGTAAGAGCAGCATTAATATATGGGCATAAATATAAGTATTTAGAGCACAGTTTATTGGGCATACTATATCCACTTAGCTAAATAATAGTAATAGTTCCCCCCGCCACAGGGCTTATGATTTCCCCAGCCACAGGTCTTTGATTAAGTTTTCAATATCAGCAAGAATTTCCTCAAACTCAATCAGAGAGTAGTTGGTTTCCCCATAACAGACATGCCGCCATTGCACCAGTTGGTACATTTGCACCAGTTGGTACATTTGGCCTGGCTGACCAGCCCTAAAGCTTGCGGGGTTCGCTGCTGGTTAAGACTGTTGATGGCTTTGCACCCTCAATAGGCTGCATGGCTCTTTCCAGCAACCTGGCAATTAGGCAACGTGGAGGAGGCTTCCAGCTCAGCTCTAGCTTGATTTCTCAGTGACCTGCAGCCCAAAGCACATGGAATCTTCAGCAACAGGGTCTTACCATCAAGTTCTTGTGGGCAACCAAGAGCTTTGGCAATAGTCTATATTATTTTGAGAGTATTAGGGCCTTTCCTGACCAACAACTTGCTGGAATGTTTCTACCCCCAGCACTGAAATTTTCTTGTAACAATCTATGGCTACTGGTCACAGAATTGTCTACTCTTTAGGGGACTTCTGCTCTAACTAGAGGAAATATTTTTTATAAGTATGATTAAATACCCAGTGAAACAACATAAGGGAGGATTTACTTTGGTTCATGGTTTCAGGGATTTTAGTTCATAGTCACTGACCTCATAGCTTCTGGTCCAGGGTGTCAGAATATTACAGTGGGTTTCACATAGTGGAACAAAGTAGCTGCCTTTGTGGTGGGAAGATGTCAGAGATTGAGAGAAAGGGGCTGGACAGCCCTTCCAAGGCTCAGTCCTTGTGACCTATTTTCCCACAAACTTACTAGATAGGGGACACCATCTGTGAGGGTGAGTCCTTACTAGATAGGGGACACCATCTGTGAGGGGTGAGTCCTTACTAGACAGGGGACACCATCTGTGAGGAGTGAGTCCTTACTAGACAGGGAACACTCTGTTAGCAGGAGTCCTTACTAGACGGTTGACATTGTCTATGAATTGTGAGTCCTTACTAGACAGGTGACATTGTCTGTGAGAGGTGAGTCCTTACTACACAGGTGATATCGTCTGTGAGAGGTGAGTCCTTACTAGACTGGGAATCAGCTGGCATCTTCCTCACAGAATTCTCAGACCCTGCAAGTGAAGTTACTCATTTATATTGCTTATAAGTTACCCAGTTGAAAGTCATTTCCTATGGAAGCCTTGGGAAGGGAACAGACTCGTATAACTGATAGGCAGAATGAGAGGTTGAGAATTCCTTTGCCAGGTGGTAGTGGTTGGGGTGGTGGGAGTCTCCCCTCAGCTGACCAGTAGTGCAAAAAGGGAAGGTCACGCTGAGTGGGTAAAAAAAATTAACGATCAACATGTACAGTCCGCAGGGGAGGCGATGACAGGGAGGGGGCTAACCATGGTGCCTTCATGGCTGTGTACACACCATGCACATTACTAACAGAAACATAAATAACCGATCAGAAAGTACCTTACTGTAGAGCTTGTGCCATTGCTTGCTAGACTGTTGTCTGGGCTGCAAGAAGGTGGTACCTCAGCTCTCTGTGAATCTGTTGGATTTCTGAGAATCTTTGCAGAAGTTTTGGAAATGTGTTTATCACATCTCTTCTGGATGGAGAGATGAACTTAAAACAAAACATGTTTTCAACTTTTCCCAGAACTCTTGCTAAGATTTTTTAAAATACCTGGTCTAGGAATGTTACATAAGGCAAAAAAAAAAGTTCATTTAAAAAGACATTATGTTAGTCTTTGATGAGGGAGCAGCTGAGGCCAGCATTAACATCGAGAGGGAGATGGAAAATGTGGAGGCAGCGTCTTTTGATGTGCAAAGAATTACTCTTCGGTTTCCCAAACACTACATGGCTGTAATTTACACAGTGAATTCGCAGTGCCTTTAATGTCTTGTAACATGAAAGCGCTTGAAATCTAAAATCTTGCTTGGAAAGAATGGGAACTCGTGTGCGAGTACATTCGTCCAAGATAGACATGTGCTTTGAGCTTCTGGTCAGTCTTGTTTACCTGCTGAGTTGATGGAAAGCCTAGAGAATTTTCTGGAAGCCTCCTTTTTTCATCATGACATTAGGATCTCCTTTGCATTTCTGAAACGACTTATTGTTTCATCAGACCTTGATATGAACAGTTTTCCAACCAGCAAAACAAAACATTAGCACTTCTCGTTGACATATCCTGTGATTCACTACATAATGGCTTATGAACTTCAAAAACCTGTGGAGTGGGAATAGCACTGTAAGTCAAAAGCATTTTGATAAACTGTATTCTATAATCATAGGAGCTCGGTAGGTAAAGATAACACGGAATATCTTTAGGGGATGAAAAGTTACAATGATTAGCTGGGAATCTTTGATGTGAGAGGACCTTGGAAGATGTTGAAGGTCAAGAGTGGAACAGTAGCCGTGATTAAGGTCCCTGGGATTAGGCTCCTGTGTACCTTGGTGATGCTCCACATTCAGACTAGTTCTTGAATCTTCATGGATGCTGAGAAAATATATTCAAGCAATTTTAAAGAAAAAAATAAATTAAAAGTCATATTACATTAAATAGAAATATGAATGCATTAAAAAAGGACCTAGAAGCTGGGCGCATCAGTGCACACCTTTAATCCCGGCACTTGGGAGGCTGAGGTAGGGGGCTCACCCTGAGTTCGAGGCCAGCCTAGGGCTACAGAGTGAGTTCCAGGTCTGCCTGGGCTACAGTGAGACTCTATCTACTTCAAAAGAAAAAACAATAACAACAAAAGGGACCTGGAGAACACTCACAAACAATATAGAGTTGGTCTGTTAAAGAGAAAAGGACATGGCAGAGAGGTTTCTGGAAGGTCAGCTATTAATAACACAAAACAGCCATCACTAATTCCAGTACTAGTAGAAGCAATGAAAGGATCAGTTAACTTGGTTTCTCTTTTTATTTCCAGGGCCCTTCCTAATCGTGCAAATAAGTCCCTTCGGCTTGATGAGAACAGAGTCACTATGGACAGTTTAGGAACCCTGCCTCTTGGTAGGAGAAAGGTGATCCTGGTGAATTGGAACATCCCTATAGCATACAACCCTTTACCAATGGGATTAATATTGTCTGGGCAATTGCCTTTGCAGAAGTCCCTGTTTACCACATTTTCTATTTGCTCTGTGCTCGGCACTATGGTATCCTGTAAGCTGTTATATAAACATGAAAAAGTCTTGTAATGCTAGATTTTAGTATCCTTCCTTTTTTCCACCTTTTTATTGACAGCTTCCATAAGTATAGACAATAAACCATGATAATTCCCTCGCCCCACCCCCATCTTTCCCCTACAAAATCTTTCCTCCATTGAATCCTCTCTTCCTTCCGATTAGTGTCTATTCTAGTTTGATGTCATCATTTTTTTTTCTTCATCCTATTACGCAGGTCTTGTGTAGGTAGTGTCAGGCACTGTGAGGTCATGAATATTAAGTCCACTTTGTGTCTGGAAGACAGCTTTGTAAGCAGTCTCCCCTTTCCTTTGGCTTTTATATTTTTTCTACTACGTCTTCCACAGTGGACCCTGAGCCTTGAAAGGTGTGATGGAGGTGTCTCATTTAATCTTTGCTTTTGTTTAGGAGTACAGTGGGCCCCACAGAGCCCTACCACTTGTCCACACAGCCGGCCTGGCTGGGTGTATCAAAAAGCACCTTAAAGCACTTCTCCTCTTGCTCTTAATTATTTTGATTTGTACACTTTAACTTCCACACTAAGCTCATTTGTTGGTGGTATATTGAGTTCACTGCCTGACTATGCCCTGGATTAATTTTCTTCTTCTGTATACTATGAGGTGCTAATATATTATTTGATGGTTGACTCTTAGATGGCAGAACAGGCTCTTCAATCCTCTTTAGAAAGTACCTGGCTTTGTGTCCCAGAGGTTGACACTTGAATAAACTCAATGAATTTGTCCAGCCAGATAGTGAATGAGCCAGCAAGCACCACATATGACTATTCTCTGGGCTCATGAAACCACATTTACTGTATAAGTAAGTTTGTGCTTTCCTGTTCTTTATACATGCCTTCAGAAGTATCCAAGAAGATCACCCCCAAAGCCTAAATTTCAGCACCATAAAAGCTTTTGGAATGAGGTAGGTGGTTCCATTTCCCCTGGGGCCAGTGGTAGAACTTGTGGCTCAGGTCTCATGTCCTGGGTTGAGCACTGTGGATTTGGAAGTTCCTCTGGGAGCAATTATGGAGGTCTCCTTGGGAGCTGGGCCGCCGCTCTTTGCTCTACCGTTCTCAGACTTTTCTGTCCTTTGTGGGCTCGTTAATATCTTAAGCCACAGTAGCCCAGTTTCTTCTGCTTTTTTTTTTTTTTTGCCTCCTTAATGACTTTTTTTTCGAGGTAGGATCTCACTGTAGCCCAGGCTGACCTGGAACTTACTATGTAGTCTCAGGGTGGCCTCGAACTCATGGCAATCATCCTACCTCCCAAGTGCTGAGGTTAAAGGTGTGCGCCACCACGCCCATCTGTTAATAACTGCTTTTATGCTCTAATGTTCCAGGAATGTCAAATTGGAGGAAGAGGAGACATTTTACAAGAAAGCTTGCTCTTAGTTGAAACTTATGGTGTCCTTTGACAGGCACTCACAAGGTTGGTCTGGGTTGGTTTTATCTGACTATATGTATGATGTTCAGTTTTGTTTGCCAACCAGATGGACCTCTGAAATGCCCAGGCGTTTGGTCAAATAGTACTCGTGGTGCATCTGAGGATGAGTTCAGATGAGATCACATTTGAATGGGACTAAGACAGATCATTCCATAGGGGTGGGGCTAATCCAATCAGTGGGCTTCCTGATAGCTCCAAAGTGCTGCCTGGTTCATGCCTTAGGGGATCACCTCTCCTGCTTCACTGTAATGTAGTCTTTTGTCATTGTTGATTTAGAGTGTTTAAAATATTTGTATTTATCTATTTTCAAGCAGAGAGAGAAGGAGCTAGAGAGGGAGAGAGTACGAATGGGTCTACAAGGGCCTCTTGCCACTGCAAACAAACTCCAAATGAGTGTGCCACTTTGTGCATCTGGCTTTATGTGGGTACTGGGGAATCAAACCTGGGCTATAGTGGCTGTGGAGACAGCTCAGTGGTTAAGAGAGCTTGTTGCTTAAGCACACATAACTGCCTGGGAGGTCTTCGGACAGCCTGAGTTTGACTCCCCAGAACTCAAGCTGGGTGTGGCCATGCATGTCTGTAACTCCAGTTCATGAGAGGTGAGCACTGGAGAATCTCTGCGCTCACTGTTCAAAAACGACAGCCCTAGGTTTAGGGAGCGACCCCTGTGTCAAAAAAGTATGCTAGCTCTGTGTGGTGGTGGTGCACACCTTTGATCTCAGCACTCAGGAGGCAGAGGTAGGAGGATTGCTGTGAGTTCGAGGTCAGCCTGGGACTACAGACTGAGTTCCAGGTCAGTCTGGGCTAGAGTGACACTCTGCTGGAAAAGCCCCCCCACCAAAAGAAAGGAGGAGGAGGGGAAGTATGGATACTCAATAGGAATTCAAAGTTTTCCTTTGTGCCCCCCCCCCACTGTTTATCTGCACACATCATACACCATACATAATACTTGTCTTTTCCCCGAAGTCCCTAACTTAGAATTTGTTTTTTTGTGGGCATTCTTAATTTTTACCTGTTTGAAAATATTTTTATTCATACCTGTTCTTGAAAGATCTAATGGTAAGGGTGAGAAACATAGAATTCCAGGTGGTGGGCAGGTATTCATGCTCAGTAAGTCATGGGTGGGAGCCCCGCATGCCTTCCTTGGTTTCTCTCCGGATGTCATCTCACCGCTCTAATGCTTTTTTTTTTTTTTTTTTCTTTTGGAAAGTAATTTTGCTTTTAGACTTTTCCAAACTTTAGTTTCACTCTGCTATATCTAGGTTAGGATTCTTGTAAAATATTCTGCTTAGAATTCATTTAGCATCTCCCGTCTGTGAACTGATTTCTTTCTGGAAAATTCTGGAACATTCTCTATATTTTAATGCTCCAAAGATTGCCTCTGTCCTCTTTTAACTTTCATCACTTATTTTAAAACTTTTAAGATGTCTGTTAGTTTACTTCCCTCCACATCTCCCTGTTTGGCTGCCTTTCCCAGCTGTTTGCTGTGTGCTGGGTTCTGGCTCAAGGTCACGTGTTTGCTCCTCCAGCTTAGTTATCTTTTCTGTCACCTCATCTGACATACAATCTGTAATTATGTCTTAAATATTTGTTTTTGTGTTTTTTAATTTGTGGAAATTCAATTGAGCTCTGCTTCAAAACTGTGACACTATATAGTTTTACTTTATTTTGTATTAATTACCAACTTTATCTGTTTTCTTAAACATAGAAGCATTTTCAATAATGCATTTCAAATAATTACAATATGTGACATACTTTGGGCTCCCTTATTTCTGCTGGTTCTCATAGTGTGTTATAGATTTTCTTTAAAAATGTCTGTGTGTGGGTGGGGTGGGGGGGCTGGAGAGATAGCTCCATGTTAAGGTGCTGGTCTGTAAGCCTAATGACCCAGGCTTGATTCCCCAGTACCCATGTAAAGCCAGACATACAAGGAACCACATGTGTCTGGATTTCATTTGCAGTGGCTAGAGGCCTCTCTCTCACTTTCTCTCTCTCTCTCTCTCTCTCTCTCTCTCTATATATATATATATATATATATATACATATATATATATATATATATATATATATATATATATATATATATATATATATCTGCCTCTCTCCTGCTCTCTCTTTCTCTCTCTATATATATCTGCCTATTTCTTTCACTCATAAATAAATGAAATATATTTTTAATGTGTGTGTGTGTGTTGTAAAGTTATTGTGGTAGTTTGAATGTGAATGTATGCCTATGGAGAGAGAGAGAGACAGAGAGAGAGAGAGAGAATGGGCACATCAGGGCCTCCTGATGCTGCAAGCAAACTCTAGATTCATGTTTCACTTTGCACATCTGCTTTACATGGGTATTGGGGGAATTTAACCATGGACTGTCAGGCTTTGCAGCAAAAACCTCTAATTGTTGAGCCATCTCTCCAGCTTATTTTGAGGAATTATTTTTTTCTTTCTTTCTTTTGCTTTTTCTTTCTTTTTTCTTTTTCTTTTCTTTTATTTTATTTTTTGAGGGAAGGCCAGGCTGACCTGGAATTCACTATATAGTCTCATGCTGACCTCAGACAAACAGTGATCCTCCTACTTCAGCCTTCTGAGTGCTTGGATTAAAGGCATATGCCACCACACCTGGTCTGCTGAAGCAGGTGTCACTGGGGCTGGATCTTTTGGTCCAGCTCTAAGGCATGTAGGGTGCTGGCTTGAGCTCTGGCTTGTTTGTTGGCTGACTGTGGTGTTGGGGGTTTTGCCTAGCAATGAGGAAGTATCGCCAACAGCGAAAACACTTAAAGTCAGCGTGCAGTTTTGGATGAATTATGTGTTTCATAATTAATGATGTTAATCCTTCAGAGCATTTATCCATAGTCCATATCCTCTCAGGGACAATGTTCTCTTTCTCCCTCTTTCTTCTCCTCTCCCTGTAGTTCAGCAGGGCAGGAAGACAAGAGTAGCTGCACCTTTGGGTATAACTTCTCTGGGGCTGTCACCCCACTTTGAGATCTCAGGATAGTATGTTTGAAGGAGATTTACCACGTAGCCTGACTCAACTACTCTTTTGAGATCTCAGGTGAGTATGTATGGAGACTGACCACACAGCATGACTCAGCTGCTCCTTTGAGATCTCAGGTGAGTATGTATGGAGATTGACCACACAGCATGACTCAGCTACTCCTTTGAGACCTCAGGTGAGTATATATGGAGATTGACCACACAGCATGACTCAGCTACTCCTTTGAGATCTCAGGTGAGTATGTATGGAGATTGACTACGTAGCATGACTCAGCTGCTCCTTTGAGATCTCAGGTGAGTATATATGGAGATTGACCACACAGCATGACTCAGCTGCTCCTTTGAGATCTCAGGTGAGTATATATGGAGATTGACCACACAGCATGACTCAAGTACTCTTTTTAGATCTCAGGTGACTATGTATGGAGATTGACCACACAGCATGACTCAGCTACTCCTTTGAGATCTCAGGTGAGTGTATATGGAGATTGACCACACAGCATGACTTAGGTACTCCTTTGAGATCTCAGGTGAGTATATATGGAGATTTACCACACAGCATGACTCACCTGCTCCTTTGAGATCTCAGGTGAGTATGTATGGGAATTTGCTACACAGCATGACTCAGGTACTCTTCTTAGATCTCAGGTGAGTATGTATGGAGATTGACCACACAGCATGACTCAGCTACTCCTTTGAGATCTCAGGTGAGTATATATGGAGATTGACCACACAGCATGACTCAGGTACTCCTTTGAGATCTCAGGTGAGTATGTATGGAGATTGACCACACAGCACGACTCAGGTACTCCTTTGAGATCTCAGGTGAGTATATATGCAGATTTACCACACAGCATGACTCAGGTACTCTTTTTAGATCTGAGGTGAGTATGTATGGAGATTTACCACACAGCATGACTCAGGTACTCCTTTGAGTATCAGGTGAGTATATATGGAGATTTACCACACAGCATGACTCAGCTGCTCCTTTAAGATCTCAGGTGAGTATATATGGAGATTTACCACACAGCATGACTCAGCTGCTCCTTTAAGATCTCATGTGAGTATATATGGAGATTTACCACACAGCATGACTCAGGTACTCCTTTGAGTATCAGGTGAGTATGTCTGGAGATTTACCACACAGCAGGACTCAGATAGTCCTTCAACTTTAGTCTCCTCCATGCCCTGAGGATGTCACATACATGGCTACATTCCTCCCAGATTGGCAAATGGGTGCCTCAGTCCTTAAAAAAAATAGCAGAAAAAAATGTTAAATTTATTTACTTGATATGTGTGTGTGTGTGTCTGCTACAGTGCATGTGGACAACAGAGGACAGTATTCAAGTTGGTCCTTGCCTTCTCCCTCATTTGAAGAAAAGTCCCTCACTGTCTACCCTGTCACTGGTGAGCTTCTGGAAAATTCTCTTGTCTCTGCCCCCTTCTTACAATAGGCACACCGGGATTATACACATTTGCAAGCCTCCAGCTTTTATGTGGGCTCTAGGAGCGCAAACTCGGGTACTCAGAATTGCACAGTTAGGTCTTTATCCACTGAGCCATCTCCTCATGCCTCCTATTTTGGTGCTTTTTCTATATTACTTTATTATTTCATCAGCTCTGATGTGGTAAATGGATTACAAATATTGAATGCATTCACGTTTGCTGTTTTCGCTGTGGAAATTGCTGCTGAGTCATCACTTTCTGAAAGAATAGTGTTTAATATAATTTTCCTGTCATTACCTTTTGTGACTATAAAGTCTGACCAAAGCAAAGTTATTGGTGAATTCTTTCCTTTATTGGATATGTCTCCTATTTTTCCTTTTTCTGGTTTTTAGCTTTGAGATTATTTACTTTGTACATTTCATGTTCTTTTCTAGAGGTAACATCAACCTCCGAACCTAAAGGGAATTGAGGTGAATGGATAAGAAAAGGACTGTAGGGAAATGTGAGCCTTGACTTTCATCTGTCCCGGATGTGGGGTTGAATGCATCAGTAGTTTCGTAGAAAATTGGCCAAATTGTCTGATTTTCATAATTTCTTTAGCATGTTTCCAGATAGAAAACCATATGAGCTGGATTAATCTGGTAGAAAAACCAGAGACATCCATGAAGAGGTAAAAAGGGAAGCCACCCACTTCCTTAATATGAACGCAATTCCAGACTGAGAGCCTTGCGGGACTGAAAGCCTGTGTCTCCTCGCCTGGGTTTTCATCAGCTTGGAGCTGCACGTGGTCAACTCCGTGGAATGCACTGAGGTCATACCTTTGTGCTGTTATTATGGGAACATTACATAAGATGTGTTATCTTCTGTTTAATGAGTTTCTTAAGATCATGATTTAATTCCTCCCCTCTCGATTATAAATGCCTTTTTAAAATTCCCCTCTAAATTCCCTGTGGCTCACTTAGGTTTTCTATGTTCATTACTCAGCCCCCACGTATTAAACTTGCTTTTTCTTCCTAGATGGAAATAGTTTAATTTCTATTTTCTCATTATTTGAGGAATACATCCCTGTTAGAAGTAGAAATCCAAAGCTCCTATTAGTACTTTCCAAAATTAACTTCTATTAATCTTTAATTAGGGGTTTGGTTGATAGCAGTATGAATCTCTTTCTTTTCTAAGCTCTCTCTCTCTCTTTCTCTCTCTCTCTCTATATATGCATATATGTATATATAGGAATTTTTGTTACACATAGATAAGATGCATGCACTATTATACATACATTACATACATAACACACATGTACCATACATACATGCAACTCGTGAACATATTGAGTAATACATATACATATACTTTCACAAAATGATGCATACTATATGTGAGTGAAATGCATAACTGTTCTTTATTACTAAAGCATGGGGAGCCATGTCTTTCTCTTTTTCCCTGTAACTTAAATTTATCTCTTTTATTTTGAAGCATTGTCTCACTCTAATCCAGGCTGGCCTCAAATTTATGTTTATCCTCCTGACCCAGCCTCCTAAGATGAGATTAAAGGCATGCACTACCATGCCCTGCAAGTTAAATTTATTTCTAAACTGATATATAAGCACTTATAAGTCATACATATTAATGGGGTTTATGTGATGTTTTAATAAATATATATTGTAATATGTTAAAATCAGGTAAAGCATCTGTTTCTTCAAACATTTACCATTTTTTCTGGTAAAGACTTTCAAATTCCTTTCTTCCTTTTAAAATATTTATTTATTTGCAAAGGGAAAGAGAAATAAATAGAGAGGGGGGGGGAGAGAAACACAGAATGGGTGTTCCAGGGCTTCTTGCCACTGCAAAAAAAAAAAAAAAAAAAATCCAGACACATGACTACTTCACTAGTTTGTACATCTGGATTTACATGGGTACTGGGGAACTGCACCCAGTCTGGTCAGCCTTTTGTAAGCAAATGCCTTTAATTACTGAGCCAGCTCTCCAGTCCTCTTTTCTGTTTCGAAATGTTCAGTATGTTATTGACATTGATAGGTGTGTCAGTGTGCATCAGCACCTTGGAACTATTTAGTCTTATCTAACTATTGCCTATTGATCAACAATTCATCATGAAATATGTTTGTGCCTACATTTATATGTGGGAGTGAGCCACATAACACTTCCTTGTCCCTGACTGTGCCTAGCCTCTCATAATCACCATCTTTAGTAGTTTGAATATTATAGTGTGAATGCATGACCCCCGCAGACTTAGGTGTTGTATTAAAATTGAGTATGCAACTTTAGCCCCCAGCAGGCGGAGTCTTGCCACGGGAGGCGAGTCACTGGGAACAGATCTGAATGCCAGCCTAAAGGTGCTGAGGCAGCAGTTTGAGCTCTGGCTGTTCCTGTTTTGTGGCGCTGGCTGGTGATGGTTGCTCTCTCTGCTTGGATCTGTGAGAGCTTCTTCCACCATTGACGGAACTTCCCCTCGATCTGTAAGCTGAAGTAAATCCCTTCCTCCCATAAACTGTGTCTGGTTAGGTGTTCATCCCAGTTGTGTGGAACTGACTGCAACCCTATCCTCATGACGTCTGTGACAACACTGCTTCTAGATTCTGTATGCACGTGAGAACGTGTGGGACTTGTCTGACCTCACTCCACATGGCAAATTCT
Organism: Dipus sagitta; assembly: GCA_036346955.1. Taxonomy (NCBI): domain Eukaryota; kingdom Metazoa; phylum Chordata; class Mammalia; order Rodentia; family Dipodidae; genus Dipus; species Dipus sagitta. The sequence goes on along the minus strand of CM070784.1, from coordinate 74,400,857 downwards.
ATCACATTACCACATCAGGGTTTCCATTCTTTTGTGGAAGAAAAGTATTCCACTGTGTATACATGCTACGTTTTCTCTATCCATTCGTCACCTGATGGCATTTCGGCTGTTTCTTTCTTGGCTATTGTGCATAGTGATGCAATGAACATCAAGTTTAGTGTCTCCTTTGGACATACACACAGAAGTGGGATTTCTGAGTTATATTTAGTTCTATTTTTATTTACTTATTTTTAGGGACAGCCACATGTGATAGCTTTCTATTAACATGTAATAATGCTACTGATTTTTGCAAATTAATTTCCTATCCTGCAATATTGCTGAATTTACTTATTTATTTCAGTAGTTTTTTGGCAGAATCTTTGGAGTCTTCAGCATCATGAGAGCTGTAAACAGTGATGATTTCACTTCTTTTCCAAACTAACAAATACCCTTTCTGTGTCTATTGAGCTCATCATATATATAGTACGCCTGTGTAAGTACTCTTACAGCATCCCATGCACTCACCTGCGGCGGCCAGAGTGGAAAGTAGGGTACCCCACTCTACTGCTCTTCTGCTCATTCTTATTTGAGTCTCTGACTGATCCAGGAACTTGTTGGTTTATATATACATATAAAATTTCTTTATTGTGAGCTCTGGTGATTCCCAGGTTTCTGCTTCCGTATAGGACTGGGGTTACAGACATGCACTGACACACCCTTCTGTCTGACATGAATTCTGGAAATTCAAGTGCATGTGGTCTCAGACCCTGGGGTTGCCCAGGTAGTGTACTTAACTGTAGCATTATCTCTTCATCCTTGCTCATATGGTTTTCATTCTCATGGTATGAAGTTTCACATTTATATATTCGTGAATGCTGAACTATCCTTGCATCCCTAGAACGCATTCCATTTCATTACAGCAAAGTATGTTTTCAATGAGATGCTGAATTCAGTTTGTTAGTATTTTATTGGGAATATTCCAGCTCTGTTCACTGAGGTTATTGTCCTGTAGTTTCCTCCCTCCCTCCCTCCTTCCTTTCCTCCCTTATTCCCTTCCTTTCTTTTTTCCCTTTCTTGTTCTTATCATATCCTCATCTAGTTTTAGCATTAGGGTACTGATGGCCTTACCAAATGTATTTGGAAGAATTCCTTCCTCTTTTGTTTACTGAAACAATTTAAGGAGCATTGGAATTAATTCTTCTTCAAATGTTTGGTAGAACTCATCGCTGCGGCTGTCTGGACCCAGACATTTCTTTGATGGGAGACTTTTTATTACCAATTCAATCTTGTTACTGGACCACACATGTTTTCTGTTTCATCATGATTCAATCTTGGTAGCAAGATGATGGTGTCTGTGTAAATCTTTCAAGTAGAAAATGGAAACAATTAACTGAATTTTGTTAGTAATAAAATATGAGGGCTGGAGAGATGGGTCAGTGGTTAAAGGCACTTGCTTCTAAAGCCTAAATGCCTGACAACATGGGCTTGACTCCCCAGTACTCATCCAGTACTCATGTACAGCCAGATGCACAAAGTGACATAGATATCTGGAGTTTGTGTGCAGTGGCAGGAGGCTCTGGTGTGCTCTGTTCTTTCTCTCTCTCTGTCTCTCTGTCTCTCTGTCTCTCTCTCTCTCTCTCTCTCTCTCTCTCTCTCTATATATATATATATATATATATATACTTAGAAAATATGACTCTAAGAGCTTTCAGGAACAATAGTGGAAGGAGACAGAAGGATCTTTGAAGGTAAAAAGGTAAAAGGCTGGCCAGGACATTGGACAGAGCCAAACTACAAACCAGTGGCAGGTGTAGAAGGATGGAAGAAATGAAAAAATGTCCCCACCCATGCCCCATCACTAGTAGCCATCTGTAGAGGAGCTCAGATCATCCCTTTCGTCTGGGGCTCTGTGGTTTGGGGCTATTGGGATTGTATGCAATGTGTCCTGATGTTCGAGAAAGGCAGAAGCTGGAGAGAGACTCAAGTAGCAAGTGAACATTCCATGTTAGGTAGAAATCAGAGTGGGTGAGAGGACATGTAACCAGGACTCTGACACCTGGAATTGGCCTCTGGCCTCTGGACATGTGCACATGCAGCCACGAGCACCAGTTCACACAGCAACACACACACACCACAAACATACAAAAAAGGAAAAAAATTAAAAGGGTTGGGGAGAACATTTCTCTAACAGGCATGAAGACCTAAATTCAATCCTTAAAAACATAAAATTGAAGAAAAAAACTACTTTTGGTATATACTTGTGAATGTTTCAGTATTGAGGGGAAACAAGATATTTTTAAATAGTTTATTAATTTATTTATGAGAGAGAGAGAGACCATAGAGAGAGAAGGGATGAGAATGGACCTGTCAGGACCTCTTGGGCTGCAAACAAACTCCATATATATGTACTCCTTTGTGCATCTGGCTTATGTGGGTCCTAGGGAATTGAACCTGGGCCATCAAGCTTTGCAAACCAATGCCTTTAATCATTGAGTCATCTCTCCAGCCCTCAAATCTATACCTTAAGTTATCAACACATATATGCTATATGAAATAGACACTTGACTATTGATTTAAGATTTTCCATGAAAAATCCCTTGTTTATGAGTAGAGAAACTAACTTCATGTACGATAGGAGTCTACACCAGGGGAGACTAGCGTTGCCCACACTTAGAGAGAACAAAAGCCAGCTAATAAGCAAAACCCCAACCAGACAAACAAACTTTAGAGGAACAATAGCATACTGGCATATTGTGGAGGATGAGTATGTGCACACTTAATGAGACATGTTTATACTGAACTATTTTTAAAATATTTTATTTATTTGCAAGGGGGGGGGGAGAGAGAGAGAGAGAGAGAATATGAGTGTGCCAGGGCCTCCAGCCTCTGCAAACAAGCTCTAGATGTATGTGCCACTTTGTACATCTAGCTTTACATGGGTACTGGGGAGTCAAACCTGGGTCATTAAGCTTTGCAGGAAAGTGTCTTAAAAAATCTTTGAGCCATCTCTCCAGCCTCCTATTTTTCACTGGAAACTCAACCAGGATGCTCGGTGTTTTATGTGGCAACCATGACGGAGGTTTGGTACAACATGGTTGGAGTTGGCTTTGTTTCCTTACTCACCCAGTGTGCTCTGTTGCCCAAGAACTAGCCCGACCTGCTTGAAACCTGTGTCTCTTCTCAGTCTCTGTCAACTTTTCCTTTCTAGCCCTCGCATGGGTCCATCTACACTGCTGTGACATGATTTCTGTGTTCCAGAGGAATGGCCAAAATCACGGCTTGAATGCATTGAACTAAAATTTCTGATAAGCAAATCTTATAGAATTTTTTAAAGATATTTTTGTTTTGTTTTATTTTTATGTGCGTACTGGGGAATCAAACTTGGGTTGTTAGGCATTACACGCAAGTGACTTATTTGCTGAGCCATCTCTCCAGTCCTGCACCATTTAAAAAAATATTTTATTTATTATTTATTTGAGAGAGAGACAGAAAGAAGTAGATAGAGAGAGAATGGGCACACCAGGGCCTCTAGCCACTGCAAATGAACACCAGATGCATATGCCACCTTGTGCATCCATTGGTACTGGGGAATTGAACCTGGGTCCTTAAGCATCACAGGCAAGTGACTTAACCACTAAGCCATCTCTCCAGCCCCTATTTTTTTTTTTTTTTGATGGGTGAAGATAGGAAGTATGGTGTGGAATATCATATGTTATATCTGCATGAAGGAGTAGGTACTTCGTAGAGGGGGGTACCCTTATCTCCAGCCCTCCCCACATACAGTTGTTCTTGCCCCCGCTTTGAACTCAGCGTCTCAGCCATCAGGGCTGTTGCCAGTCTAGCGTTCACCCCATGTCAGCACAGCTTTTGTTAGAATTGTTCCCTGGGACCCTTGGATATAATTGTAGAATAATTTGTTCCTCTTCACTAGCAATGGTCCAGTCAGGGATGCTACAAATTCTTTCCAGAATTCAGCTCTTCAGACAGCTCAGAGAAATGAAAGAAACTATAATTACAATTGTGGGTCTCTGTTTTTCAATTATTTTCCTGCATGATAAAGATTCTATCTATGATGGTATTGGGAGCCATAATACAGAGTTTTCTGGTTCCCAAAGAATGCTTTTTGAGACCAAATGTGTCCTACCATGTCATTCAGAGTTTATGCTTCATTTGTCCTTTCCTTTTTTCTCATTTTAAAAAGCTACAATAATTTTCTCCTTATAATTCCCATATTTGATTTTCTCTATCTATCCAAAAATATCAATATACTTCTCCATTCCAAGACAATTAGCTTCTAAAAATTTTTTGTAGCGTTAGAAATTGAATTCCTTTTAGTTAGTTTCATTTTCTTTTAACCTTTCTGTTTGCTTTAGTTGCTTTATCCACTTTCTCATAGTGTGGTGGTTTTGCTGGACTCATGTGTTCTGAATTCTTGAACCACAGCTGGTGGCAACTTGGGAGTGGAGCGTTGCTGGAGAGGTGTGTCACTCCGGGTGGACCTGGGGGTTTATCAGCCCCCACCTTTCCAGTGTTAGTTCAGCTCACTCTTCCGCTGCTGTCCGCCTGCCGTGGCAGAGGTGAGTCCACCCTCTGCTCATACCATGCTTTCCCTGCCTTCGTGGAGCTTCCCCTGGACACTGTGAGCCGAAACAATTTCATGCCTATCAGCTGCTTTTGGTCAGGTGCTTTGTCTCAGCAACAAGAAGGCCACTGCAGTGCACAGGTCAGCCCAAATTACACAGAACGCAAGGTAATAAGGAGTCTCTTTCTCTCTCCCTTTTCCTCCCCCATCTCACCTTTCTCTCTCTCAATCTCTCCTCTTGTCTGCTTTGGAGGACACTAGCTGCCATGGGGTGCGGGCTCCCAGAAGCATGTCAGAAATTCTACAGAAGGGTCTGAAGCTGTGGCTTGGTGAGGAAGCAAGCCTCCGTCAGAATCACCCACCCTAGCTGCCTTCCAGTTCCTGATGCCCGCAAATTATGAGGCAATATTTGTTGTTTGAAAAAAAAAAAAAAAGCTTTAAGGCAATTAGCTGTGAAGGAAGAGATAAGCAGTTTATTCCCCTTTTCAGGCAGTCTTTCCTTTAATATTGGCTCCTTTTTGTTCTCACGAACCCACCTTAAAACCCTTTCCTTTCCTTAGCCCACACCGTCGCCTAATTAACAGGGCTCAGAAGACAGCCGGTTTTGGACTTTTTGTTTCGTATCACTTCCTTAGTACAGAGAGCAGTCTGTGGCACAAAGCATAGGTAATATCTGTGCACTATTCGAATGAGGAGATGTTCTCTTCCACAAACATCACTCTTAACAACCTTATTTTGCCCCTTACCTGTCTCACATATAGAATAATATACCAAAACCTCCACTGACAAATCTGGTTTTTGCTTTCTAATCTGAACCTTTGCAACAGGAGAATACCAATGTCAAGCCATACATCTGTCAGTATTTACCCCTCTACACGATGTGTCTCCTCATGGTAGAAGGTTTATGATGTAACCACATAGATACATACTCATTTCTGGGGTTTGCTTGGTTCTACTCAGCTCTGAATGTTAGCTTAGTTGTTTTCCTTAAGTGGTAAAAATGTCCAGTGTCATTCAAGTTCCCATTAAAAAATCAGAGAAAGAATATGCATGCATTTTCTGGACTCCAAATCCAGATGTGAGAATCTGGAATTGTCTATTTATGCTTGAATGAGGCTACTGGTTGAGTTAATATCCATTATCTTCTTTTTCCTTACAAATAGATTTCCTGTGAATATATATATATATAGGCTAGTGTGGTCTAATAGGGCCTGAGTGGAAGGGTTTTGTTCAGTTTTGGCATTTAACTAAGAAGAAAAAAAGAACACTGGAGCCTTCCTAGTTCTAAGTGATTTTGACACCAATCAGACAAGATTACTGCTCTAGGAATGGAACAGAACAGAAGGGACTTGATGACTCTACAGTATGTGTTAAATAATGTTGAGTCTCTGCTTATCCATAGCAAAGCCTGCCAGCTTTCTTGAATACCTTTCCACTCCCTAACTGGAATTTAGAGGATGGTGTGCTGTTTTGAGTGTAAATGTCCCCCATAGCCTCATGAGTTTGTGGTCAAGCCTCATGCTTGGTCCCCAGCTGGTGGAGCCTTTGGAAGGTGGAGCCTTCCTGGAGGATCTGTGTCACTGGAGGTGGGCCTTGGGATATATTAGTCAGGCGAATGAGTATTGAGAGCCCCGTTCACTCTGACTAATTCCACCCAGATGATGTCACAAGATGCGACACCCTGTTGTCTTCCTTGTGCCTTGCTTTCCTGCCATGGTAAAGCTTCCTTCTGAACTATAGGCTGAAACAAGCCCTTTACTCCCTCAAACTGCTTCTGTTTGTGTGTTTTGTCCCAGCAACCAGATGAAGCTCTGCAGATGAGATGTGCAGACTGGCACAGTGACGCTCACTGGGGCGTGGCGTGTAGTCAGCTGCCCCGAGCCAAGTGGGTCTCTAAACAAACATGGGAGTCTGCCGAGAAAGAAGAAAGAAGTAGGGAGGACCCCAGCGTTTGTGTACTAGTATTCTACATTGAATACCCATGATCAACTTTGCCTCCAATTCTGGAATTGTTGGCTTTCACTAGCCTCCAAAAAATTTTTAAAAGCAGAGGATTGCTATGAAGTTTTGGGAAATGATGGTATCTGGATAATAATATGAAATGATGGTGCCCCAGTGATGATGTGACTACCAGGAGGGACATGCTGATCTTTGGGAAGAATGAGAGAAGATTGAGGTGCTTCCCTTTCTTTGATCATAGGGTTTTGTGTCTTCTTTACAAAGGATGTGCTCAGTACATATTTGTGACTTGAATGTGTTTAATCACAGCAACACTGAGAACTAAACAAGCTCTTTACAGTGAACCTTGAATGTGCTGTTAACCAAGAGAAACAGGGCCAAAGGATCAATCGTAAAGACATACAAATGACTCTCACTAAAAGAGAATAAAATCCCCCAGTGGCACAGAAGTCTGATTGTAGGGTTAGGGTTATACTTATCAAACTTATGAAGAGAAACCAGACATGGAGATAGAAAAGAAGTCTTAGATTACAGACCCAAGTCCTAAATTTCACCTGATTACTTGTAATTTCACTGTTTGATTTTCACCTGGAATTCTAAGATGGGCTTTCCTTATGATCTGCATCTTAAATGTTGCGTTAAGCCTCAGCATTACTGACCTGGTCTCCAGCTGATGTCACCAATACCATAAATGGTATAACCTTTTTGGAGGAAGTGAGGTCCCTGAGGGTGTGTCCTTAAAGAGGCTATGGGGATGTCAGCTCCTCCTCTTCTATCTGATTCCCAGCCTTCATGGGGTGAGCAGTTGTGCCCCACCATGCACTATAATATTATTTGAAGGGCATAATTAAGTTAATTAAGAGACAGCTTGATGAGTGTAACCATGATTTTTGGCCAAAGACTAGTGGGAGCTTCTCTCTGGAGCCTAGGACCTTCCTAGCCATAGGATTCTGACCTTGTTTTTAGTACCAGGTAAGAGTTCTGTCCCAATGAGTGGGCCTCATATCAATCAGAGAGCTGTTGATTACCCACATAGGTTGTGTGCCTCTATTGCACAGGTGTGTACATCCTGCCCAGCTGGTTGATGTCCTAGCTTGCAGGATCCCCTGTTGGTGGTCCCCCTAGCATCTCACATAGCACTTCCAGGAATTTTTTTTTTCACAACAAGGAAAAACTGATGAGAATACATTAAACATACTAAGGGGTATTTAGACTCACATGGGAGCAAACTTCTGGGCATGTCTATGAGAGAGTTTCTGGGTAAATTGAGGTGGGAAGAGCCATGTTAATTATGGACAGCACCATTCCATGGGCTGGGGTCCTGGACTCAATAAAAAGGAGGAAGCTAGCTGAGAGAATCTGCATTCTCTACTCTCTGCTTTCTGACTGGGGGGGGTGAATGTGACCAGCTGCTTCAAGTCCTACCATCATGGTCTCCCCACTGTCACGGACTTTTCATCTGAACTCTGAGCCAAAGTAAACCCTTCCTCACTTACATTGTTTCTGGTCAGGTATTTGGTCACAGTAACAAGTAACTAATACACTGTTACAGCTACCTTCTTGTTGTTTGGACAAACACCCAACCAGAAGCAGCTGATGAGAGGAGAGGTTTTCTTGTGGCTCATAGTCTCGAGGGGACGCTCCATGATGGCGGGGGAAAGCATGGCATGAGCAGAGGGTGGACACCACCTCTGCCGCAGCAGGTGAAAAACAGCAGCAGGAGGGTGAGCAAACTCTGACAACAGAGAACTGGATATGACAGCCCTAAGCCCACCCCCAATAACATGTCTCCTCCAGTAAAGCTCCACTTCCCACATACACTTACCCTCCAACATTCTATTGCAAAGGAAATAAGTTTGGGGGCTTTCAGAAGACATTGCATAGAAATTTTGAATAGAGTTAAAAATGTATCTCTAACACAGTTAAACATCTCTATTTAAAACACTCACAAGCCAATGAAGGAAGGCTCCCAATGTACTTTATCAAGAAGAACAGAGCAGAAATAATTGTACAGGAAAATCACAACCGGTACTCAGGAAAGTGCAAGGACGGTGAGAGTATTTATATTTGCATAGCAGCTCCAGCTATGAGCTCTGTTCCTGCTAAGTGTTTTGTTATAATTTGTCACTGTAGGCTGTATCACACATCAGTCAATGCTAAGAGCTTTTGCTCAGTGTCTCTCTTCCATTGTTGTGTGAGCAATGTGCTTCAAACACTTGTCTAAACAGGGTTCATTGTTGCTGCAGGCAAAAGCAATGTGTGCTGGGATATTACACCAGGAACAGGGGAAAGGAATGGTTGGTCCTACTGCATATCAATTCCTGGCTTGGATTAAACATTTACTTAGAGCCCATTGGCTTTGGATGCTGTGGGGTGTATTTGGCCAAGTTATTAATCCTATGAGCCTTGGTACCACACGTCCTTGATGACTTCTGGGATCATGTGGTGAAAATGATAGCTTCATTTGGACTGAACTGACAGCTGCATCTTACGGCCCTCAGCTCTGGTGGTTTTCACAGATCACAGGGAACAAGTTTTAGTCTTGGGCAGGCTGCTTGCTGAGAGCAAACTTCCCTGCATGGATTCCCAGCACAAAGCATCCCTTTGTAGTAAGTCCGTGCCAAGCAAACAACAAGACTGTTTATGAAGTTCATGCCTACCCCTCCCCCATGCTAAGCCTGTGTCCAGAGACCTGCTGAGACACTAAGTCTGACCACATGGAAAAGTTCCTGCCATGTCCTTGACAGTCTTTGAGTGACTGGAGCTCACCAGGATCTTGGGGAACAGGGATGGTTGATATATTAGTTACTTTCCTCTAAATACCGGACAAGAAGCAACTTAGAGGAAGGAAGGATTAATTTAGGCTCATAATTCCAGGGGCCACAGTCCACCATGGCCAGGAAGGCATAGTGGTAGGAATGTGAGACAGCCGGTCGCACCGAGTCCAGTGCCAGGAAGCAGAGAGCGATGGATGCCAGAGCTCAGCTCATCTCTTCCGTTCAGCCTAAGACCTCAGCCCATGAAATGGTGCCATCCGCAGTGAGGGTTAGGTCGTCCAGCATCATTTCACCCAGTCTGAAATCTCCCTTACAAGTATGCGCAGATATTTGTCTGCTCAGTGATTCAAGTCAAGGTGTTAATGAAGATGAACCCTCACCGTCATTAATAGGCAGTTTAACCTTTGGGGAAAGATCAGAATGAATTAAGATGGAGAGGGGGACAGAGGCTTCATCGATGTAGGGTTCTCAAGATATGTTATCAGACAAGCTACAACTTGCAGCTTATAATGGGCTAACATTAATATTGAAGTGGCTTTAATGTCTCCAAGGCAGGGAATTTGTACTTCAGTGTGTCCCTGCCGACTTATCCCTGGTCCCAGATGAGCTACTTCTGCAGAAACACAATCCTTTGATATTGGTGGGAGAGATATGTCTACTTTGAATGTCCTGGATATGGGGAGGGGGGGTGTAAGATTAGCTTTCTCTTAGAGACATGATCCTCTAAAGCTGGGTTTTCTAAATTCCTTTCATCTTTAGAATTACTGTAGAATTTTAAGCGTACTTATTCTTGAGTTCCCCACCAGACTTTCTGAGGAAGAGATGCTGGGGATGGACTTTAAGATGAAGTCTTCAATGAAAAGAAAATTGTTTCCCAGGAGATTCTGAAGGTTTGGAAACACATGGATCTATTTTGATGTGTCGTGGCGGCAGTCGGACTACATAGGGTTAATCCCTGCTTTGCTGCTTCTAGATATGACAGCCTGGACATAGACAACTTGTCCTAGCATGCTGAATGCAATCATCTTTGTCCTGTGGGATGTGGGTGAAGCTACATGCTGGAAGGAACTCAGCACAATGGCTAACAGTGGACAAGAGAAATTGGTCTTCATTTGGCCATTAAGGCAGTGGTCGGTCTTATGAGCTTTGTCTATCTACATGTCCCTACCCACCAAAGCCTAGAACAATGGCACTGATGATGAGAGCTAAGAGGTACTGAGTATTTGCCTCACATCAGACAACAAAGTTCATCCAATTATTATTTCATCTCATTACTAATATTCCCTAAATCAGTGTTATTATCTGTACTGTTTACAAGAGGTTTACAGGGCTAGAGAGAAGGCTCAGCAGTTAAGGTGTCAGCTTGCAAAGCCTGGCAGCCTAGGTCCCAAGTACCCATGTAAAGCCAGATGCACAAAGTGGTGCATGCGTCTGGAGTTCATTTGCAGCAGCAAGAGGCCTTGGCATACCCATTCTCTCCCTCCCTCCCTCTGTCTCTCTCTGTCCTCTGTTTTTCTCTCTGCACTTGCAAATACATAAACAGATATTTTTTAAAAAATTTAAAAAAGGATAAGAGAGGTCTCCTTAGGTCCCATCTCTTGGCTGATGAGGGGCAAAGCTGGTGTCAAATGCCAGTCTTTTTGACTCTCTAATTCCTGAGACATATGTAATAAGCACTACTATTCACCCTGACCCATACTTTTCCTCTACATGAAGAACTTCCAGAAATTTCCAAGACAATAAAAGAATAAGGATAGAGAGATGGCTCAGTGGTTCAGGCAGCCATATGAAGCCAGATGCACAGAGTGGCACATGCATCTGGAGTTCATTTACAGTGCAGGAGGCCTTAGATGCTCTCTTGCTCTCTCCTTACACAAAAAAAGATATTTCTTTTCAAAATAAATTTTCCAAAGCCCTGTTCCCTTCACTAACTTCTCAGATTTCTGTGTGTCTAGACTAGCCAAAAGGTTGTTCAATATATTCTTGGTGTGTGTGATGGTGCGTGTTTATTACCAACTTGACAAGAGTTAGAATCACAGTGGAACAAACCTCTGGGCCTGTGTGAGGAGTTACTAGATCATGCGAAGTGGAAACTCCTGACCAGACTATGGCTGGCACCATTCCAGGTCTGGACACATCTGGGTCCTGAACCAAATAAGAAGGAGAAAGTGAGCTGGTCACTAGCTGTCATTCGCTGCCTGCTTCCTGACTGGGATTGAATGTGACCAGCTGCCACTGGCTTCTGCCACCATGCCTTCACCATGATGGACCGTGTCACCTGGAACTGCGAGCCAACACAATCCCTTCACTGCTTAGGGTGATCCTGTCAGGTATTTTATTACAGCACTGAGAACAGTCACGAACACAGTGGGCTGTGTGATACCTTTCCAAAAGGCATGGCGTCTCTGCCGAGAATGACTGTGCTGGGGCATGCGCCATCTCTTTGGCATCATCGTGCCCTTGGTAAATGGACCACTCTTATTCCCTCTGTACAAACAATGAAAGTGCCATAGGGCTCTCCTTCAGCCTCCCTTAGGCCCTGCTCAGTGCTCGTGGCACAAATAGCAGTGTGCAGATGACCTGGTCTGAGTTCAGGAAGATCCTCTCTGAAATGTCTTTGTCTGGAGTACAGCCTGTGTCCCTTGTTCTAGGAGACTTGAATTTTCTCTTCCTCTATTCTGTTCTTGGTTGACATTGAGGAGCCCTGAGGAAGAGGGTGCTTGAATGAACTTTCATGAAGCTGGCATACTGAGCTGGCCCACCCCTCGCCTTCATCTCCAGCTTTCTCCTGGATGTCCACCGGTCTTCTCGTCTACCTTCGGGCATTCCACTGTTTTCTTTTGTGCCAGGGTGTTCAGGCTTTTACTACAGTCTCAGAGTGCTACGCATTCTTTTCTTAGTACTTAATAGAAATGTTTAAATATATTTGTATGTTTATTTATTTTGAGGTAGGGTCTCACTCCAGCCCAGGCTGACTTGGAATTCACTCTGTATTCTCAGGGTGGCCTCAAACTCTCTGTGATCCTCCTACCTCTGCCTCCCAAGTGCTGGGATTAGAAGCGTGCACCACCACGCCCCACGTGTTTGTATGTTTATTGACTTATGCTTCTCTTCAAGCCCAGACGCACGTTGTGCATTCTTAGAACCCTATCAAAGTTCCTGGTGTATGGTAGGTGCTTAATAAATATTTGACGAATGAAAGGATTTATCATTCTGATATTCATAGAGAACAAGCAAAGACAGAAACACAATTCAAATTGGCTCTGTCATGAAAAGGCAATTATTGACATGTGTAACTGAAAACTCAAGTGTACACTCGGGAATGAAACAGGAGTATCTGCATCTTATGTTCCAACTGTGAGGATTAGAACCTACCATCTCCACCTCTCAGCTCCGTTTCTCTGTTACCATCACTGTAAGGCAGCCTGTTGCTTGCTGGTACGTAGGCAATTCAGCAGCGGCAGGTCCTCACAGGTGAGTCACCTGAGTATGTTTACCCAATACTTCCAACAAAAAAAAAACTTTAAAAAATTATTTATTTATTTATTTATTTATTTATTTGACAGAGAAAGAGGGAGAGAAAGAAAGAGGGGGAGAGAATGGGCACACCAGGGCCTCCAGCCCCTACAAACCAACTCCAGACACATGCCCCCTCCCTTGTGCATGTAGGCTTACGTGGGTCCTGGGGAAGCGAACCTGGGTTTTTTGATTTTGTAGACAAACACCTTAACTGCTAAGCCATCCCTCCAGCCCAGAAGACTTCTTTTTGTTGTTGTTTTTTTGAGGTAGGGTCTCCTTCTAGCCCAGGCTGACCTGGAATTCACTATGTAGTCTCAGCTGGCTGGCCTCGTACTCACAGGGATCCTCTTACCTCTGCCTTTCAAGTGCTGGGATTAAAGATCTGTGCCAGCACGCCTGGCAGAAGACTTTAATACTAGGGCTCAACTTGGATAACATTCTCATTTCCTGAGCCAATCATGGCCAGTAAGAAGAGGTTTGACAAGTTACCCATGTTCTGGCTGTATTCTTGCCAGCATCAAGGGAAGAAGTCACGGTGGAGCCACCAGGGTCCCACCGTCTGAGAGTGGAGGAGGTGCTCTTCCCTCATTCCAGACTCTGATGTTGTTTCTGTATGGAAAGCTCAGCTACCCACTGTGATGCCAAAATGTCTATTTCTCCTAAGCATTTCTGAAACTGAGAAGCAGACACGTTGTTGTCAAGAAGAGTTCAGTTGGTGTGGTCCAGGGCTCCATACGTTACCAGATGAGCCCCACATGGACAAAGGAAAGGCTTCCTCTCTGTTCCCGAATAGAAACCCACTGGCATCACGAGCTGTGGCTCCGTAGAGTGGCATAAGCATACACACTGGCAGGGTAGGGTGAAACATGCCACAGGGTTTCAGAGCAGGGTTTCACCAACAAAATCTTTCATAGAGGATTATTTCTTTTTAAAAATATATTATGATTTATTTATTTATTTATTTGAGAGGAAGAGAGAGAGAGAGAGGATGGGCATACCAGGGCCTCAGTCACTTCAAACAAACTCTAGGCACATGTATCACCTTGTGCATCTGGCTTATGTGGGTACTAGGGAACCGAACCTGGGCCCTCAGGCTTTGCAGGCAAGCACCTTAACCACTAATCCATCCCTCTAGCCTGTGGATTATTTCTTTAAGCATCACTAAAATGTCTTCTTCGGTGAGGTCACTAAGCATGCTTCACATGGTCACTTGGGCAGCCTAGGGCTTTATGTATGCCACTAGCTGCTGCTTTCACGATGTTACCTGACCAGTTCCAAGAAGGGTTTCCACAGTGGCAGGTAGCTCTCTACCTATAGGGTTTGACTTTCCAATCAATTCCCTGATAATAGAAGCAGGTATAAACTTCAGTAGCAAGCACTTGATTTCTGCTAGCTTTATGCTCATTTTCTAATGTTAAATGCTAGCACATTAGTACATGTTTTTCTCTGAGGAATTATTCCTCCTCTGTTGGACATGGGCTTTCCATACCTACTGTCCTTGAATAGCAACTGGCAGCAGGGAGGGAGAGAATGCTCTCTACCTGGTTGCCGTAAAGCTAGGGCTGGACCTGTGACTTGGGCTCAGTCAATCCACCAGACACACTTTCCTGGGACTTTAAATCTTCAACTAGCTAGAAAGCCATTTTTCTTAACTGTTTAGAGGAATTCACATCATTGGCAATAGCAGTGACAAGATGGCGTTATAAGCCCTTGTTTGGCGAGCGTATTTCTGAAGGGAGAAAGGTGCTGTGCTTGCTGCTCTCAACCTCCACATTATACCTACTGTTGATACTTATTCTTTATATCATTCCCATATATCTGTCTTGCTAAAGGCAATATCATTGATTTTTCTTACAGCCATCAGGAATCTGAACTAATATAACTTCTAAATTTGTGTAACCACAATTTGTAAGTGAAGAATTCGAATTCTAAGTTCGGACCTCCATTGGAGAAAAAGCTCTACCTTAAGATGAAGCTGGGGAGAGGAGACATGAGTTCAAGCCCATTTAGTTAGATGACTGTGGTGGTTTGATTCTGGTGTCCCCCATAAACTTAGGTGTTCTGAATGCTAGGATCCCAGCTGATGGAGACTTGGGAATTAATGCCTCCTGGAGGGAGTGTATTGTTGGGGGCGGGCTTATGGGTGTTAAAGCCAGTTTCCCCTTGCCAGTGTTTGGCACACTCTCCTGTTGCTATGGTCCACCTTATGTTGGCCAGGGGGTGATGTCCACCCTCTGCTCATGCCATCGTTTTCCCCTGCCATTGTGGAGCTTCCCTTTGAGCCTATAAGCCAAAATAAATCTCTTTTTCCCTGAAGCTGCTCTTGGTTGGGTGATTTCTACCAGCAATGTGAACTGGACTGCAACAGTAAAGTGGTACCGAGGAGTGGGATTGTTGCTAGACACCTGACTGTGTGGCTTTGGCCTTTTGGAGCTGATTTTCAAGAGGAATGTGGGAGGATTTGAAACCTTGGCCTAAGAGATGCCTTGCAGTGCTGTAAGTACAGCTTGATGGTGATTGACTATTCTGGTCTGAGTTGCAAGACCTGAATGCAGTAAGAACTATGGACTGTGGGGTTTGACTTATGAGGGTGAGAAAGAGCTTTGCTTGGACTGGGGTAGCAGTTTGTGTGAGAAGCTTGCCCTTATGCCCCTGTCCTGAGAAGTTGTGCAAGGTTGCTTGGCGTAGAAATGAACTGGTGTGAGCAGAGGGATATGGCACAGAAAGAAAAATCGTTGGGTGAACTGTTGCCTGTTCAGGTGCAATTGAGAGATTACAATCTTTGAGACTGGGCTATCTAACCTGCACTGGGGCAACAGGAAGAATGTAGACTCTTTTGAAGGGGCCTGAGTGCTCAAGGAGTATCCTGTTCTTCAAAGTCTGCTTTATTCCCCCCTGGATTAACAAACTGACACATTCTCCTGTTGCTGTTGTCCACCTTATGTTGGCCAGGGGGTGATGTTCCCCCTTTGCTCATGCCAGCATTTTCCCCTGCCATTGTGGAGCTTTCCCCTCAAGCCTGTAAGCCAAAATAAACCTCTTTTTTCTAGAAGCTGCTCTTGGTTGGGTGATTTCTACCAGCAATGCTGAACCTGACTGCAACAATGACTTTCAGTAGACTGCTTCATGTCTAGTGCAGGTTTTTACCTGTATAAAATGGGAGCAGGAGATGGCTCAGTGGTTAAAGTCATATGTTTGCAATGCTTGCTGACCTGGATTCAATTCCCCAACCACCCATGTAAAGCCAGATTGGCATTTGTTTGTAGCAGCATGAAATCCTGGTGCACACATACATACATGCACACACATACATACACACATGTACATACATACATACACACATACATACATACATACACACACATACATACACACACACATATATATACACACATGCATATACACATACATACCTATACACATGTACACATATACATACACACATGTACATACATACACACACACACACACACACAAATAAGTGGAAATAGACTTTTATGCTCATAGAGCTACTTGAGTGTCCCCGGGGGGGGGGGGGTTGGCAGAGCACAGAAGACCATAAATATTATGTCATGAATGTAGGTGAGATATAATTTACACAGAGCATCCATGAATGGAAGAATTTTTGCATGAGCTCTCTTCAGAGATTTTTTTAAATGCTCACTGTGAGCCAGGTACTGTATTTTATTAGCATTTTCATCAGAGATTTATTCTGGCTGTCCCTCTGCCATCTTCCCCAGCTCTATGGAGAGATTACTCAGACCCCAGCGCCTGTGGGAAGACGCAGCTCACACATTTGCAGGCGTCTTGTTTCCTCTGCCGAGAGTCACTTCTCTCCCCTGAGAAAATGCCAGTGAGGCAAGAGAGAGCAGGGCAGCCTTTCTTTCCTATGATGTCCCTCCTTTCCCCAGAGGAAACATTTTCCCTAGGGAAGATCTTGCTGGGGTTGGGTTTTGTTCTAGAAGTTCTCAACAAGGCCCATCCCAGGCAGAGAAGATGCATCTATCCAACACCATTAAGACTGGTGAGGACACGAATAAGCAGACCCAGGAAGAGAGTGGATGATCTCTTGAAACACCAACCCAGTGGGGTTGGGAGTATGGCTCAGTGGCTAAAGGCACTTGTTTGCAAAGCCTGCTTGCCCAGGTTTGACTTCCACGTACCCACATAAAGCCAGATACATAAAGTAATGTATGCATTTGGATTTTGTTTGCAGGGGCAAAAAGGCTCTCTCTCTCTCATTCTCTCTCCCTCCTTCCCTCCCTCCTGTAAAAATAATTTTTTAAAAGACAATGCCAACTCCAGCTAGCACTGACTTTTGGAAGAAAAGGAAACCATATGACAGTGGTTTTGTTCAACACATTAACAACAACAACAAAGTAACAAGACCAGACTCTTACAGCCTAATGCCATAAGAGCTAGTATCAAATAGTGAATATTATAGTTGCACATGCATATATGTATTTGTAAACTCTATAGTTTAATTTAGCAATCAAAAAGGCAAGATCTTTGTTTAGTCAATGAGCGAGCACATTATATAAATTTATATGTCTTTGATACACATTGACCCCTCCATTGTGAGATTAACTATCCTGGATTTCAAGACATGGGGAAAACTTGGTGAGTGGAGTTTTGCCATAGTGAACTGAGGATGGCTTATTCCCGAGAGAGTCAAGAGAAGAGTTGGGGCTGGGGAGGAAGAGTCAGGACTAGGGAGATGGCTAAGTTGGTAAAGTACTTGCCTCATAAGCTTAAGAACCTGAGTGCAATCCCTAGTGCCTACGTAAATGCCAGGAGCGGCGGCATGTGCCTATAATCCCAGTACGGGGAAGGCAGAGCCAAGAAGAACTCTGAAGCTCCCAGGCCAGCTAGGCTAGTCTAACTGGTGAGCTTCAGGACAATGACAGACCCTGTCTCCAAGAGGCAGATGTGTACCCAAGATTGTCCTCTGGTCTTCACATGAGCATGCACACACGAATGAACACACACACACACACACACACACAAAGAGAGTTTTGCCCCAAAAAAGTATCAGCTTTAAGATAGTTATGAAATTACATTGTGTCTGTTATTATCTATTGATAGCTAGCTAATTTCCCCAGAAGCATTAGTGAAAGCTGAGGCAAAACCATGTTTAATGACACCTACGATTCCAAAGACAGAGGAGAGAGCGTTCCCTTGCTGCACTGTCCGTGGTGACCCGGCATTTCTGGATTGTCACCTCTCTGGTGCACACACAGCGAGGAGCATTGCAGCGCACATAGACAGAAGTCCTTTGTTACAAGAGCTGGCTGCTCCCTGCTAAGTGGGCAAGCCCGTGGCGGGATGGTCTTTGGTTTACCATATGAAAGCAAACCCTGGAAACAGTCGACAGGTTGAGATTCATAGCATGTGAGGCCTGGGAGGAACGGTGAAGATCTGATTCAGCCTCTGCGTCTTTTCCCAGAAACTGCAAAGCACACATCCTGCGTGAGCCCTAACAATCACGACGGATATTGTATTATACTGGAAGCGGAGCTCCTGCAGCTTCAAAATCCTTCCCGTGGTACATACTCTAGCCATTCTTTCCTAACAGAACCAATGCATGCGTGGCTCAGGGCAAATGGCAGATTACGGAAGCGACATGGGTCTTGGAGCCAGGGTATTTGCTGTCCCTTCTTGATGGATTATGTTGTACATTTAATTTTATTTATTTGGGAGAGAGGCAAATAGAGAGATTGGGTGTGCTAGGGTCTCCAGCCACTGCAAATGAACTTCAGACACATGTACCACCATGTACATCTGGCTTACATGGATTCTGGGGAATGGAACCTGGGTCCTTAGGCTTCACAGGCAAGTGTCTCAAGTGCTCTGCCATCTCTCCAGCCCCACCTTGTGTATTTAAATAGGCGAGAACACTTGAAGAGGAGGATGGGAGAAGTAAGTGGCATTTCCTATCAGCCCTCTCCTGTGGGACAAGAGGCTCAGTGGGCTTGGTAACCCTGATGCTCATGCATCACGTTGTTATGGTAACAGGAAAGTGAAATTGTGGTTGCTAAGGGACACTGAACTGAGGCGATCTCCATCACTCACTGGTCACTCCATTCCAGGCCTCAGGCATCTATCTAAAGCAAGAATGACTCAGCAAAACACACCTTAGAGGTTAACTTTGAATCAGCTGTAATTAGTGTAATTGTTCCTAAAGAAAGTTGGAGGTTTTGAACTGGTTAGGGCAATTTTTTAAAAGTCTTACATGACTTAAAGATAATGACAAAAATGCTTCAAATGGAAAGAAAGTTCCTGTCCCCACATCTGCCAGTCCCCCAAGGTACCACAACACCACTTCATTTACAAATAGATGATTTTTGAAGCAGGTAATATATTCACAGTATAAATCTTTGCCTCCAGAAAGGTCAACCTAATTAGTGAAGAAAAAGCTCAGGCGATACCTGAAAATGACTAATGAGTCATTAAGTGAAATGTTTCCCTGTGCCATCCTGGGAGGACAGTTGGTGACATCCAACGTCCATTTTTCTGAGTGATGAGCCCCATACTTATTCGCATCCATCAAATTCCACAGAATGTGCCTGGTGCCTTGTTGATCAAATAGTGCCGGAGACAACATGGCTACCAGTTCCCTAAGAGAGACTCAAATCTCCTGTGTCACATTGCTCTCTGGAGATTACATATATAAGTGGCCAATTATCTTTTGGTCACAAGTGTGTATTGATTCATATGTACTTTTTATTTTTCATGTGAGTTTTTTTGAGGCAATCCCAACAGACTGGCTTTATTTTTATGTGAGACACACACACACACACACACACACACACACACACACATACAGAGAGAGAGAGAGAGAAAGAAAGAGAGAGAGAGAGAGAGAGAGAGAGAGATTAAGAAAGTGAGAGAGAGAATTGGCAGGCCAGAGCCTGCAGCCACTGTAATTGAACTCCAGATGTGTGTGCCACCTTGTGCGCATGTGCAACCTTGTGCATCTGGCTTACCTGAGATCTGGAGAGTTGAATATGGGTGCTTAGGCTTTGCAGGCAACTGCCTTAACCACTAAGCCATCTCGCTAGCCCTCATGTGAATTTATATATATATATATATATATATATGTATGTATATATATATTTTTCTCTTTTGTTTTTTCAAGGTATGGCCTCATTCAAGCCCAGGCTGACCTGAAATTCACTATGTAGTCTCAGGGTGGTCTTGAACTCATGGCAATCCTCCTACCTCTGCCTCCCATTCAAAATATTTTATTTATTTATTTGCAAGTAGAAAGAGACACACAGACAGAGAATGGGCACACCGGAGCCTCCTGCCACTGCAAATGAACTCCAGATGCACGTGCCACTTTGTGCATCTGGCTTTACATGGGTCCTGGGGAATCAAACTCCAGTCATTGGGTTTTGCAGGCAAGTACCTTAACTACTGAGCTGTCTCTCCAGTCCTTATGTGTATTTTTTCTTTTGGGCTGGAGCTGAAACGCAGGGCCTTGCCCACGCTGGGCTCACAATGCATGTTATGAACTGGATGGACAGTGTGAAGAAACAGATTCAAGAGCGTGAGTCCTGTGGATGAGCGCCTTTAACCGTCAGCTCTGGTGGAACAACACTGCTTTGGCTCCTCGCACCTTCTGCTTGGTTCTCCCCCGCCGTCCTTCTTCCTCCACTATTTCTTGGACACATCTTCTCTTCAGGTAATCTGACGGGAGCTTGGGACATGGAAAAGAAAGAAGGCTGTGGCCTTGGTCTTCCAGGAGCATTTTCACAGCAGGGTCACGGACGTGTGAACAGTTATGACTCATGTGCTAAGTGTTCCAATGGAGGTGTGGCAGGTTCAGTGGGGTGGAGTGCCTGTAGCTTTGTGGGATGTCAGCTCAG
Source organism: Dipus sagitta (assembly GCA_036346955.1). Classification (NCBI taxonomy): domain Eukaryota; kingdom Metazoa; phylum Chordata; class Mammalia; order Rodentia; family Dipodidae; genus Dipus; species Dipus sagitta. The sequence continues at coordinate 74,380,170 of CM070784.1, read as the reverse complement.
CTTTAGAAGGGCGTTTTCATGTAGAATACTTCATCATGAGTGTATGTGAACATGCGTGCTCTTTTCTCTCAGGGAACACTTGTATGTGTGCAGTCTTAGTGGCAGTAAATTTCCTTGGGCAGCAGATAAAAGCTGATAGAGAAGGAATTTGGGGAAATAATGCGTAGAGAAAAATTTTAAAAAGGAGCATGGGTAGTTAAGGAAGGGGTTTGTTTGTGAGCCAAAAGCCAAGAGCATCTTGAGAATTTGGAATATGGGGCTGAGCCCTGGACGGCACACCTGGGAGAGCGTCATGGTGTCCCTCAGAGTCAGCTTCCCTTCCTCCATGTGGTCAGCTGTCTAAGTCCAGTGCACATGGGCAGTGCTCTGCCCAACACATTCTCTCACCGAGGACTCGATCTTCAAGCAAGTGACCCAAAATTGAAGGATTCAGTGACATCCACTTAGGGTCTCAGCAACAGCAGTAGAGGGCCAGGAAACCATCGCCAAAGCATTCCAGAGACCCAGCTTGTCCATGTGCCCCAATTGTTTAAAATGTTCCAACCTTTGTTCTTGAATCTTGCTGATTCTTGAGTGTCGGGGTGGTTTCTGATCAACCATGAGATTTGGGTTTTTGGATTTTTGGAACCAGGGAAGAAGTGAGACAAGAAAAATTTAAGGAAAGCTAAAATACAATGCTTATTTTCTACACTAGCATCAATATGAGGGTACCTTTTTGTTAGAAAGTGACAGTAGTAATTTTAATTTTATTATCAACTACCCCCAGACTTCACTGATGTGGGGGCTGAAGGGTGTATGTGTCCGTCGGACTTGAGGTGCAATGGGCATGCAGCAGGTCTTGAAACCAGCACGTAGCAGCAGCGGCAAGAGCGCATCAGATGCGGGAGGCAGGGGAGTAGTTTGAGGATTAGTGACGGCACGTTGGGGGTGTGGAAATCTTTTACTAATAGATTAGCAAATCACAGCTTAATAGTTAGGTTTCCACTGGGCAAGCTAAGTTCTCGGCCAGTCTCCTGGCATTTGTAAAGGGTGCTTCCTGGCTTGGTCACCCAAACTCTGTTGGAATGTACTGAGCAAAGTGAGCCGTCCCTGTGCAAGGCTACATTGCCCCGCCTTGCTGAGTACATTGAAGTCCAGCGGGGCCCTGCTCTCCCTTCCGGAGGGTGCCTGCTGACAGAGTAAGTGGATCCCAGCAGGGGAAGGCCTTGCGATATTTAATCTCTCATTGCTGCTCTGTGGGCATAGCGTATTGGCATATTGACAAGCTTGAGATGCCGGGGTAAAACCTGGGATTCCCGTTTCTTGGTTTCTTGCAACCAGTGAGGAAATCCCAGGAGAAGGAAGCCAGTTTGCCTTAGGGGAAGGTGGCATTGCCAGGACTTGGACTTTGGGGGAGGAGAGGACATTCTTGGGGTAGAGTGGTTCACTGAGTCACACTGAAGGCATGACCATTGAATTCTGAAGGAGCCAGCTGCACAATGAGGTCAAGGGTGAGGCTGGAATGGTCGGGACGAACTTTCTAGAAACAAGGAACAGCTCTGAAAACACTCCCCAGAAGACAAGAGTTCAGTGTCTTTGAGGAACTCGAAGGGTCCAGTGTGGAGTGGAGGAAAACTGAGCGTGGGAAGAATGGACACAGAGCACAGGAAGGGGCCGTTTGGCTTAACTCATAATTAGACCATGGCACAAAGGTGGGATTTTATTCAAACTACTGGGGAAAGACATGGAGGAGCTTTAAGACAAAGACACAATTAGATTTATTTATTTTACAAAATATTTATTTATTTATTTACAAGCAGAGAAAGAAAGAGAGAGATAGAAGAGAGAATGAATGTGCCAGGGCTTTCAGCTACTGTAAACGAACTCCAGATGCATGCACCACTTTGTACATCTGGCTTTACGTGGGTTCTGGGGAATCGAACCTGGGTTATTAGGCTTGGCAGGCAAGCTCCTTAATTGCTGAGCCATCTCTCTAGCACCCCCCCCCATGATTAGACTTCTACTAAAGAACACTCAAGCTTCTATAATAAAAGTGGGTTGAAGGGAAACAAAACAGAATCAGTAGGGGGCCAATGGAGGTCAAGAAAGGCTGATGAATGAAGGATGTAATTAGGAGGTGGGGAAAGAGGACTTCGGTGATGGATGGATCAGCTTGGGAGAGGGATAGTTCGGCCGGAAGGAAACTAGTACAACACACACGTTTCTGACTTGAGCTGCCGCTAATGTGTGGTAGAGTTGGGCTCTGCATTGAGTTCTACCATTGGTCGGTTTTACTTTGAAATTTTATTCCTGTGAGCTCTTGCTAAGTTAAGGCCTCAGTCAGTGCCTGTCCTCATCACTCTGCCTTCTCCGTGTTCAGAGAAGGAATGTAGATTCTCTTCTGAGTGGGTTGTGCATCTTGTCAACAGAATTGAAAAGCCAAGTTCCTTTCTGGTTATCGGCACCACATGCCTGGTCTCTCTTGCATGCAAAGCTTGGGCCCTTGAATGATTTAGAATCTTACTCAGCCCTAATATGAATGCATTGCCCGTTGATTATCACAGACACAACTTATTACCCTGAATTTAGGACTCCTTCAGCGCCATTTCAATTAATGTGGCCATGAGTGTGCACATTCTAGAATGGCCAAGCACAGCCAGGATTTAATTGACTGAATTTGCATATCTCATTCTGGAAGAATTATATGTTGTAAATTCACTTACTGGCAGAACCTGACCACTGCTGCCTCTTTTGTGAATACAAAATTAGCTTCCCCTTCCCCAACCCTAGCTGCCTTAAGACTCCCAGTGTTTGTTCTTTTGTGAAGAGAGTATGGGACTCTTGGGAAATGAAGTGAGTTGGGGTGAATCTGTGAGCAGGGATAAACTGCTTAGAAGAGGGGTGAGAGTCACAGCGACATGGAACACCTGTAATGATGTCTCCAAGGGAGCTGTGGGGACTCTTGCTGTGGGAGGCAAAGCCAGAAGAGATGCTTTTGAGGGAAGGTGCCACGGGTAAGGGTTCCTTTCCAAGCCAAGACACTCTTCCTGGATTATATATGGCTTATATTAAATATATCATGTGCATATATTTCAATTCATATACATAGGTATATAAGGAAATTAACAAGTATGTTATTGAATTGCTGTAGCAGATAATGAAATTGAATTTCATTGCACTTAGAATATAGTTGCTACTCCATGGTGTCCTTATTATCCAATGTACCCCAGGAGCTCCTCTTGGCCCAGTAGCTAGAGAGGTAGTAGCATGTGGCTATTGGAGGGTATTTCCAATTCTCTACTTCAATACCATAGCTAGAGTCCTTTCTGATTATTTGTTAACTATTTTGAATACTGTGTGCATGAGTGGGAAGGGAGGGTTGGGTAGATGTTGTAGTCAGGTTTGCATTGCTGGTTGAAATTACCCAACCAAGAGCAGCTTGTGGGACAAAAGAGGTTTATTTTGGCTTACAGGCTCAAGAGGACACTCCACAATGGCAGGGAAAACGATGGCATGAGCAGAGGGTGAACATCATCCCCTGGCCAACATAAGGTGCACCATAGCAACAGGAGAGTGTGCCAAACACTGGCATGGGGAAACTGGCTATAACACCCATAAGCCTGTCCACAATAATACACTGCCTCTAGGAGGCTTTAATTTCCAATTGCCATCAGCTGGGGAACCTAGCATCCAGAACACCTAAGTTTATGGGGGACACCAGAATCCAACCACCACAATAGACCACATGTTAAAATTTCTTTCATCAATTCATTGATAACAAAGACCAGGTTAGTACCTGCTAAATGCCAGGGACTGTGCTAATTCCAGGGGCCTTGAAGCTGAGTTAGATAGCTCCTGTGTTCAAAGAGATTAGTCCAGAAAAGAAGACCCACGCCTGAGTGTGTGAATGCATTGTCAGAGGAAAGCACAGGGAGTCATAGTCATGGGATCGGGGCTGCAAATCAATTTTCATGTCTGGGAAGTAACCGTCATGCTCAGTTTTGCAGGATGAGAGAGGTCACCTCCAGAAAGAGACGAAGGTGGGGAAGATGACCGGACCCCTCAGGTTTCACTGCAAGCGGACACCCAGAAGGTGGGAGGGCAGGATGAGGACAGCATAGGTAAGACATGGTGTGTGCAGGAACGATCCTTTTGTGTGCTCATCATTTGTTTTTCTAATAAACCACATCTCTTTTCTTTGGGGAGGGTGGAGTTCTTATAGCCCCTTATTCTCAGACTGATAGTACAAATATGCTCAAGGAAGGACATGCCCTAGAGGTCTGGCTAGATGTTCATTCTACTTCCCTTTCAGTGATTGGTTTCATGCATACCATGTCAGTATAGCAAGAACCAGCTCCAGTATAGTTGAGAGGGTGTTGGAGAAGGGCACCCTCTCCCTCTGGCATTGCTAAGCCTCTGGTGGCCAACAAGCTACTGTAAGGAGAGCTGTCTGACCACTACCTTGGGAAACAGACTTCAGAAATCACAAAACCAGATTCCTTATATTTAAGTAGCTGGGTTTCCTGTGCTGAAGCCCTCTGCTTCCTTTAGTGAACAGTAACGCCAAACCAAGATCACATGCACATGAAGAGACCTGAGGGGCTCGTCATGTCCAGTAGAAGAAGCCACCAGGGCTCTCGAGAACAGTGCAGACCTGGAGATGAGTAGATATGGAAGACAGTACTTGGGCCACAATGATAGAAATTTCTGAGAGGTGGGAGAACCCAGACAGTTACTTGTACTCTGTGCCAAGCTGAAGTTTATCCTCATAAACAAGTGACCGAGAGCAAAATCACTTTCAAATTCTGATTCTAGGCATGCATGCCCCTATTCCTGTAGAAGTGGTCATGGTCCGTTCCTATATGGGCCTTTTATTGATTTCCTTATAAGACGTTTCTTCTGATGAACAGTTTAAAGGAAATGTTGGTGAGTCATTTTCTGTCATAACCCTGGGTCTGAAGTGGTGGGTTTTGATTTAAGGGCATTTGGTGTGATGCTCCCCAAACCTCCTAAAACTCTACCCTTCTTGACTAATATGTTTTCCCGGGTACCACTTTGTTTTCTCTTGTGTTTTGTACTTCAAGGCATGATGTCTCTGTGTGGAGATAACAATAGTCACAGCATGCCCACCTCATTCTGGACCAAACACCGTTGTAAGCTCTAATGTATAAGTAGCTTGCCAAAGTGGCAACCAGTATAAACCTGATTACAGACATGAAGGTTAAGAGTTTGACATAGTTCCAAACTTATTCAACTAGTAAGTGACAAAGGACTAGAACTCACCTTCCTTTCTTTGTTTGTGGTGAAAAAAAATTTTTTTAAAATAATTACAGACTTTATAAAAATAACCTTCAAAGGTTTATTTGTTTTCTGACATTCATTTGATATGATTTTAATTTGATAGTCCATCAATTTTGTTACATTGCTCTACATGTCACTTCCCTGATCAATAATTTAGAGGCTGTCACTAATGAAAAAAAAATTTTTTATATTTAACTGTAATGACTAGATTTTTGAGCTCTACCCCAAGCTGCTCAAAGTTACTGCCTTCCAAGGATAATTTTGTGTGATTTCTGAAATGTTGCAATCAATATTTTATCCTTGGATGCTTAATAAATACAATCAAACCCACAGCTTTAGCATTTCACAGAAAGTACTCTTTCTGATTTCTCAGCAATAATAAATCTATCTATCAGAAGAATGCCTTAAGGAACTCCATTTCTTGTACAATAGAATGATTTTTTTCCCCATATAGAGCCAGAAAAGAAAATCTGAGGTTTCCCTTGGTGCTCTTTCATAACTGTTTTTTTTTTTTTTTGAATTAACCCTCACATGGCTAGAAGCTCTGTGACTGTCACCACTGAGTATCAAGGCTGAAACAATTTCTCAAGCAATTGTTAAGAGACCTTGGTTCCAACTAGCCCAATCTTTGGTGGGTGTTAAAAGCAGGTGTAGGAATCATCTGGAGGAGGATTTCATGCCTAATGCCAGTGTAGAGCATATGGAAGGTATTGCAGAACTCCCTTATGTTTTTCAAATTTGAACTCTTTGTTAGAGTAAAGTCCCATGCTTACTTTTGCTGTGTTCACTGAAGAATTTGTTTTCACCCCAGACATCATCTCTGCCCTGCCAACTAGCAATGAAACATGACTGCTGGCAAAATATCCCAGACAAAACCCATCCAGCGGTCATGCGTGGTGGCACACGCCTTTATCCCAGCACTTGGGAGGCAGAGGTAGGAGGATCACCATGAGTTCGAGGCCAGCCTAAGACTACATAGTGAATTCTAGGTCAACTTGGGCTAGAGTAAAATCCTACCTCAAAAAAAACATTACCACCACCACCACCACCACCACCATGACCACTACCACGACCACCACCATGACCACCACCACCACAAACACCACCACCACCACCACCATGACCACCACCACCACCACCACGAACACCACCACCACCACCATGACCACCACCACCACGACCACAACCACCACTACCACCACCATGACCACCACCACCACTACCACCACCATGACCACCACCACCACTACCACCATGACCACCACCACCACCACCACTACCACCATGACCACCACCACTACCACCACCATGACCATCACCACCATCACCACCACGACCACCACGACCACCATGACCACCACGACCACCATGACCACCACCACCACCACCACAACCACCACTACCACCACGACCACCACCACGACCACCACCACCACGACCACCACCACGACCACCACCACCACGACCACCACCACCACCACCACCATGACCACCACCACCACCACCACCACCACGACCACCACCACCACCACCACCACGACCACCACCACCACGAACACCACCACGACCACAACCACCACTACCACGACCACCATGACTACCACCACCACCACCATGACCACTACCACAACCACCACCACCACCACCACCATGACCACCACCATGACCACCACGACCATCACCACCATGACCACCACCATGACCACCACGACCATCACCACCATGACCACCACCATGACCACCACCACAACCACCACCTCCACCACCACCACCACCATGACCACCACCACAACCACCACCATCACCACCACCACCACTACCACCATGACCACCACCACGAACACCACCACGACCACCATGACCACCACGACCACCATGACCACCACCACCACCACCACAACCACCACGACCACCACCACGACCACCACCACCACGACCACCACCACGACCACCACCACGACCACCACCACGACCACCACCACCACCACCATGACCACCACCACCACTACCACCACGACCACCACCACGACCACCACCACCACGACCACCACCACGACCACCACCACCACCACCACCACCACGACCACCACCACCACCACCACCACGACCACCACCACCACCACCACCACCATGACCACCACCACCACCACCACCACGACCACCACCACCACCACCACCACGACCACCACCACCACGAACACCACCATGACCACAACCACCACTACCACGACCACCATGACTACCACCACCACCACCATGACCACTACCACAACCACCACCACCACCACCACCATGACCACCACCATGACCACCACGACCATCACCACCATGACCACCACCATGACCACCACGACCATCACCACCATGACCACCACCATGACCACCACCACAACCACCACCTCCACCACCACCACCACCATGACCACCACCACAACCACCACCATCACCACCACCACCACTACCACCATGACCACCACCACGAACACCACCACGACCACCACTACCACCACGACCACCACCATGACCACCACCATGACCACCACTACCACCACCATGACCACCACCACGACCACCACCACCACCACGACCACCACCACGAACCACCACCACGACCACCACCACCACGAACACCACCACCATGACCACCACCACCACCACAACCACCACCACGACCACCACCACCACGACCACCACCACCATGACCACCACCACCATGACCACCACCACCACGACCACCACCACGACCACCACCATGAACACCACCACGAACACCACCACGACCACCACCATGAACACCACCACGACCACAACCACCACTACCACCATGACCACCACGACCATCATCACCACGACCACCACCACCATGACCACCACCACCACGACCACCATGACCCATCTGGGGAGAATCATTTAGAATCTCTCAGCTTGTTGCTTATGGAAGGAAGAAAAAAGAACACGGCTTGGGAGAAGTCCGCCATCTTGTGCAGAGCGTGCTTCTCAATAAGAGAATTTGTAGCCCTGGTTTATTTTCAGGAAGGCAAGCGCTCCTGTCATTAAGTTCTGTACAACTCTTGGTTCTTCTCTTGACTGTATCCAGGCTGGCTTTTTAGTCCTTTGGGTGAATTTGTCATGACATTCTGTACAAGTATCTAACTCTTCTGTTTCTGCGCTAAGTTTGAGAAGCTTCCTCCACATTTGAGAAAAGCAAATTCCCATGGATTATAGTAGAATCATCATTTGAAAAATCCTTCCCATTATTGATGACCAGAAAGTGGCAGAAATGTTATATGTTTTTTTAAAAAAAGTCTTGGTTGAGCTAACATGGAGAATTAGTGTCAAGATGTGGGAAATAGAATTCTTCAGAGAAGTGGGACCAGAAGGTGTGGTCACTTTCTCTAGTGTTACCTGTTTGTTTCTGAAAGTAACAATTACTATTCTCGGCAGCATGATGGGGTCAGAAGCTGGGGTCCATGGCCCACTAAGGGTCAAGTCAGAGTAAAATCTCTGTTCACCGGGTGGGGAGTAGAAAATCTGGTCCTTCGTTAGAGAATGACATGTAGAGCAAGTCTGCCCTCTGAGGAGCTGCAGCTCATGTTTGATTGTCTGGGTGTTTCTTGAAGTTCATTTAGATGACTAATGCCTCTCAGGGACTGATAAAAGGTATGTGAAAGCTTCTTAGAAAAAGAAGATGACATAATTGAATACTGAAGTTATTTGTAGAAGCACTTGTCCAAATGCGTCTGTAGGCACACAATTCACAGAGGAGCAGGCACACAGGGACAGGACATGTAGCTAGCTGAGTACAGACAGAGCCACAGACAATAGGTCTTCCCAGATGACACACAGTTCTAACACTGTGTGAAGTAATTATACTTAGGAAATGAAATATATTGTCAGGAAATTGGAAAAGGGACACACTGTATGTATTTTTCAAAGAACAGCCTGGAAGTTGAAAGCAACAATAATCAAACTGAACATCCGAAGAGACGAATTTAACAGCAAATGATGTGAAAGTAACAGAATTATTGAACTGTAAGATGTCAAAATGAAAAATGTAGGCCCTTCTTTTAAAGCTTTTTGGGCCCAGCAAGCATGGGGTGAGCTCATGGAAAGTATGCAATGACTCTACTAAGGTGGAGTCTATGATTGTCGTTGACATATAAAATGCATTTTTATTTTTTTATTTATTACAGAAAGAGCGAATGGGGGCGCCAGGGCCTCTAGCCATTGCAAATGAACTCCAGACTCATGCGCCACCATGTGCATCTAGCTTTCGTGGGTACTGGGGAATCGAACCTAGGTCCTTAGGCTTCACAGGCAACCCCCTTAACCACTAAGCCATCTTTCCAGCCCACTCTCATTGACATATAGAACTCAGAAAAAGATGCTATTCTCAGAGCATAGTTCAACAAGTGTAGTGGGTTAGTATATAAGTTAAAGTCCAGCTACAGGTAATACGTGCTTGATGGAAATGGAGATGGCTTTAGAACACATGAAGAAGCAGTGGAAGGATGGGAGGAACAGTAGGCTGGGTTTCCTTGGAGTGGCTACAAAACTGTGTCACAGAGCAGCTAGATCCTCTGTGGTGACAGCAGGTTCATTATGCCTGTCAGCTCTGATGTCCCCTTGCCTGGCCCGTGGGCTTGACCTGCTTGTTACATTCCTAAACCGTGTCTTATTGCTCACTGTAGCAGACATCTTCAGGTTGGCTGAAGACCAGGCACAGTTATGGAGGAAGGGATATTTATTGAAGCTAACAGATCCAGGGGAAGTTCCATCATGGCAAAAGAAGCTGGCCTGCCTTCACAGGTCCACGCAGAGAGAGGAAAGCACAAGCCTAAAAGCCAAAAACCACACAGCACAGCACAGCACACTCTAGGAACTGCAGCTAGGCACACTTTGCATATCTTGAGATTGAAATCTGAAACCCACCACCACACCTTAAGATCCACCCAGTGACACTGCCTCCAGCCAGGTGGCTGCAGATGCAAACTACAAAGTGATAAAATACTGAATCTATTGGGGGCCATCTATTCAAACTACCACACCCATGAAGTTGGGGTCACCAGTAAGGATCTCCCGTGTGCCTCCTTGCTCAGATAAGGAGTGTCATCAGTTCTCTGTGAGCATGTCTGTGGACAGGAGCTGTCCTGTACGAGCCCAAGTGGAAGGAAACTGTATGTGTTTTTAGGAAGGAGCACCACCAAGAAACAAGAAAGGAGAGGCTCGTGCCCACAGGCCACATCTACCACCTCTGCTGGTTTGCTTGCTTGGCAGCATATCATCTTTTTTCTTCCTGGAAAGAGAACTTGTTCTATGAGAGAGCAATTCAGATCATGTCAGGCACAGGCTCAAATCTGCCAGTCACTGTAACCTGTTCCCAGGACACTGTAATTGGTTTATAGATGTGCCTGCCATCCATTTGAGCTCAGGAAAAGTCTTTTCCAAAGCTCCTCTGAAAGTTCTAAACATGGGATCTCAGTTTTCCCATGAAGAAGTGATGGGTTCTAGAAGGAAGAAATGGAGGGGAGATACAGCCTTTGAGTCTGCTGGAACCTGTGCATCAAACTGTGCCCAAGAGTGTTACACTGCTCACTCCTTATACATTCTCTTTTTGCTTCAGTTTAAGTTGGGTTCTGTTACATGGAATATACAGTTGGCTAATGATTATGCAAATTGACATATTTTGGTGTGTCTCTTCTTGCTCTTACAGCTAGGAGATCTCGCTCTGTGTACGAATGACATAGAGACTGTGGCAGCTGACGTCCCATGGAAATGCCCATCTTTTTGACGATAGATTTGTACAGGAGATTCTGGGAGGCTCACCCAAGGCCTGGATTAGTCATCATGGTATTGTCGTGTGACCAAATACCTAGCTGAAACAACTTAGGGGAGGGATTATTAATTGGGGCTCCCAGCCTCAGAGTGTTCAGTCCACAGTCAAGTGACTCGGTGTTCCTAAGCCTTGTGAGACAGAAAAACCAGGGAGGTAGACATGTGGAGGAATAGGATATTCACATCATGGCAGACAAAAAGCAGAGCAAAAGGTAGAGGAAGAGGACAGGGGCAGATACAACCCTCAGAGGTGCTCCTAGGGATCCACTTCTTTCATTTCTTTCTTTAAAATTTTTAAAAAATATTCTTTCTTTCTTTATTTATTTGGTTTTTTGAGGTAGGGTTTCACTCTAGCTCAAGCTGACCTAGAATTTACTATGTAATCTCAGGGTGGCCTTGAACTCAGGGTGATCCTCCTACCTCTGCCTCCCAAGTGCTGGGATTAAAGGTGTACGCCACCACACCCGGCTTATTTATTTATTTATTTATTTATTTGAGAGAGACAGAGGGAGATAGAGAGAGAGAGAGAGAGAGAGAGAATCAGAGAGAGGGAGAATGTGTGTGCCAGGGTCTCTACTCACTGAAAAAGAACTTCCAGATGCATGTGCCACCTTGTGCATCTGGCTTACGTGGGTCCTGGAGAATTGAACCAAGGTCCTTTGGCTTTGCAGGCAAATGCCTTAACTGCTAAGCCATCTCTCCAACCCTCTTTCTTTCTTTTCATCACCTCCAATCATATTATGAATCCATCAAGAGATTAATGATTTCATTGTGTCAGAGTCTTCATCATTTAATGTCTCCCTTATCATTCGGTCATCTCTGGATACACTCTCACAGATACCTGGAAGTGTGTTTTACTAATCTCTTAGTTTCTCAACCAAGTTGACAATCAAGACTAAACATCACAAAACTTAGACTAAACCTTGAGGTGTGTGAGTCTGGGCATTTCAGGGCCCATGGTAGTGCAGTGAGTACGAGGAAAGTGAGGTCATGTCTTATAAAACTATGGGAACCAAATCCGCAATAAATCTCAGATTTTTTTTTTTTTTTTTGAGGTAAGGTCTCACTCTAGCCCAGGCTGACCTGGAATTGACTATGTATTCTCAGGGTGGCCTCGAACTCAGCGATCCTCCTACCTCTGCCTCCCGAATGTGAGTGCTGCTATTAAAGGCATGTACCACCACGCCTGGCCAAATCTTGGATTTTTATCTTGTAATTTTTTTTTTTTTGGTTTTTCGAGGTCTAGCCCAGGCTAGACCTGGAATTCACTACAGAGTCTCAGGGTGGCCTCAAACTCATGGAAATCCTCCTAACTCAGCCTCCCGAGTGCTGGGATTAAAGGTGTACACCACCACGCCTGGCTTTAACTTGTAATTTTTTTTCATGAGTCTTTCAACAGTCATCTTCAAGATAAGACTTTTTATCCATCTATCCATTCATTTATTCATCCATCCATTCTTTATTCATTCAGCATTTTGAAACTTCAACTCTGTGAATTAGTTCTGTTCCTTCCAAGCCAAGAAATAGCCACATAACTGTATTGTGCACAAACGTCTAGTGGCTCTTTCTTGTCTGGGGAAAAAGAAAAAGCTTATAGACTTCTTAATCCAACCCTACCCTGCTTTCACAGCCATGGCTCCAATGATGCTCTCCAGAGGGTCTCTGGGCAGGTTCACTATGATGTCTTCCTGTCCTCTAAAGAGCCTTGGTTCCACCCACACCCCCAGTGCTGTTGCTCAAATGACTGTGTTGGAAAAGGATGCAGTCCCTTGATTACTCCCTTCTCAAGATCTGGATAATGCACTTATTCCATGACCTGATCTTTACATTAAGATTTCTGCTTCCTTTGAGCTCCCATTGTATTTTATTTATTTATTTATTTATTTGAGAGAGAATGAAGCAGACAGAGAGAAAGAGAGACAAAGAGAGGGGGAGATTGGGTTCGCCAGGGCCTCCAGCCACTGCAAACGAACTCCAGATTATGTGCCCCTTGTGCATCTGGCTTATGTGCGTCCTGGAGAATCGTACCAGGGTCCTTTGGCTTTGTAAGCAAATGCCTTAACGGCTAAGCCATCTCTCCAGCTCCCCATTGTATTTTTTCACATCATTCTTACTAGATTTATTGTATCGCAATAAAGTTATTTGTATGTTTCCCCTTTACTGCAACATGAGTCGCTGAATAGTCATTGTCTTACCCTTTAATCTTCAGTGCCCAAAACAAATGAGCTAAGTTAGTTTCTCTGCCATGTATTGTTGAAGCAGCAACTCTTTCTTTATATTTGTTGCAGTTGGATTTTTTTTCACATGTAGGCATAGTGTGTGTGCTTGTTCATGTGTGCAAGCATGTGTGTGCATGTGTGTGTGCATGTGTGTGTGTGTGTGTGTGTATGCTTGTGGAGGCCAGAAGACAGCCTTAGGTGTTGTTTTGTCTGGCACATGGTTCACTTCATTTTGAATCTCCCTTGGTTGGCCTGCAGCTCACTAAGTAGGCTAGACTTGCTGGCCAGTGGGCTTCAGGGATCCGCCTATCTCTGCCTCCTCGTTGCTGGGGTTAGAGGCACAGACAGCCACACCTGCAATTTTATGTGCATACTGGGGATTGAACTCATAGGCAAACATTCTACTGACCTTCCTATCTCCCTAGCCCGCAATTAGTGTTTTTGTTTATTCGTTTGTTTGTTTTTGTTTTTCAAGGCAGGGTCTCACTCTAGCCCAGGCTGACCTGAAATTCATTATGTAGTCTCAGGGTGGCCTCGAACTCACGGTGATCCTCCTACCTCTTCCTCCCTAGTGCTGGGATTAAAGGCGTGCGCCACCATGCCAGGCCCACAGTTAGTTTTTTAAAATTATTATTTATTTGAGAGGGTCAGAGAGAAAAAGGGAGGGGGAGAGAGAGAGAGAAAGAGAGAGAGAGTAGGCGCGCCAGGGCCACCTCTAGCTGCTGCAAACGAACTCCAGATGCATGTACCACCTTGTACAGCTGGCTGACATGGGTCTTGGGGAGTCGAACCAAGGTCTTTTGGCTTTGCAGGCAAATGCCTTAACCACCAAGCCATCTCTGCAGCCCCACAATTGGATTTTTATATCTGTCTATGAGACTGAAAGTCTGAAAGGACTCAGAAAGGGTATGGAGACATGCCAGCATGTCCCAAATGCCTGGTTTAGTGCCCTGACAAATTAGGGGTTGACAATATTTGCTGAATAGATGAGCGAAATCTTTCTTGAGTGAATGAATAAACTGTGGATGATGGAATGTGTCATTCTCCTTAAGGAGCATTGGTAGTTTTAAAAGAGGACTCTTTCTGGGAACGAGATGGCGCACACCTGCACTCTTAGCACTCAGGAGGCAGAGGCAGGAGGAATGCTACAAGCTTGAGGCTATTCAGGGCTGCATAGGAAGATCTTGTCTGAAAAAAAGGAGGGTGAGGAGAAGGTCGTCCTGACCTAGAAGCCTAAGGAAGATACTTGTTTCTAGTGAAAAAGAAAACCTCAATAATAGCAATAAATAGAGGAATTTTAGGCATTGTAGACAATAGGTTAAGGATAACTTAAGAACAGTGTTTAAGTTTCTATCTATTATTGTTACCTTCACTCAATCAAAAGTAGCCAATGGGAGGAACATTTTTATTCTGGCTCACAGACATGAGGGGAAGCTTCATGACGGCAGGGAAAGCACGGCATGAGCAGAGGCTGGACGTCACCTCTGCCACAGCAGGTGGAAGACAGCAGCAGGAGAGCTGAAATCTGGCAGGGGGAGCTGGCTGTAACACCCTTAATCCCTCCCCCAACAACACACCTCCTTCAGCAAGGCTCCACCTCCCAACTAGTCACCAGCTGGGGAGTAAGCATTCAAAACAATGAATTTATATATTTCTTATAAGGAGAAAGGAACATCTGATTCAAACTGCCATACTATTCTACAAAAAAGTTGGAGAAACAGTACAAAGAACTTTGTTTCCTCCAAAATCATTTGAGAGCATTTAAAAAAAAATAGCATCCAATTATTACCCAATAGTTTAGACTATATTTGAGTTGAAGACAGACAATCTTTTATAAAGCAAACAACCATCAGCACAAGGAAATTGGCATTAATAAGTGATTTTCATTTAGTCCACAGGCCTCATTTGAGTTTCATCCATTGTCCCCATCCAGAACCATTGATGCAGAAGGAAGGATGCAATCCCGGGACACATGGCCCATTTGGCTGCTGTGTGTCCTCAGAGCCCTTCAGTCTGGAAGCTTCTCAGCCTTGCCTTGGCTTCTCTGCACTCGAGACACTTTTAAATATGACAGTCTGTCTAGTCTGCCTGGTTTCCTCATTTCTGGTTGCCTGATGTTTCCTCATGGTCAGATTGAATTTAGCATGGTTGGCAGGACTAACAAGGAGAACTGAGCGCTGTTTAGGTTGCTTCTGATTACATGTACATTTATTTTCTGCTGTGGATTGAGTTGATGTTTCTATGGTAAAACCTTATTCCTTTCACTTAAAAAACTTCTATATATATTACAATAGGATTTACTCTTATGTCCCTTTACACTGGCTCCAGTTACCTTGGACGCCCTCCTCAGCTGGGTTATGGGATTCACTGTGCAGTCATGAAGGCCTCAGTCAGCCCCTGTGAGCTAACAGGGGAACCATGCCTCAGCCTATTCCCACCCACTCTGTGGCCCTTACAGCCTTTCTGCCCCACCTACTGCAGTGTTCCCTGACCCGTGGCAGGCCTGCTGGCAGTCAAATTTAGTGTTGAGTTCCTTGAAACCTTTTTATTTCTGCTTTGATTGGTTTTCTGCTTTGATGGAGTTGGTTGTCAGGCTAGCAGTAAGAGCAGTATTCATGTTGCTGATGCCTCTGCAAATTCTCCTGGGCCCTGGCAGATGTGGTGCATGTGGGCAGACTCACAGTGGGCAGTTGTCTTATCAGTGGGTCTTGGCTATCCTCTGTTTTTTTTTTTTTTTCCTGCCATCTTCTGCTAATTTGTCCCCTCCCAGGCCTCCACCCTGAATGGTCTCCTTTCTTCTTTTCAAAAAACCTTTATTTTATTTATTTGAGAGAGAGAGAGAAAGAGAGAGAGAGAGAGAGACAGAGAGAGAGAATTGGCATGTCAGGACCTCCAACCACTGTAAATGAACTCCAGACACATGCTCCACCTTGTGCATCTGGCTTACATGGGTCCTGGGGAATGGAATCTGGGCCCTCTGGCTTGGCAGGCAAGCTCCTTAACCGCTAAGCCATCTCTCCAGCCCTCCTTTCTTCTTTTTGTCATTAAAAAATATTTTTTTGTGAGGCCCTTCTTTGAGGCTATGTAAATATCCATTTCTCACAGAACATTCAATAAATAAGATTTTATTTACTTATTTTACTTTTTGGTCTTCCTACGGATTGAACCTAAGGCTTTGCACATACTCAACAAAAGCTTCAGCATCAAGTTCTATCCCAAGCCTTGACATTTTTTTTTTTTAAATTTGATGACTATTTCCTGGGTACTTACTACTTAAGGGATTGGAGAGATGTGACATGGGTTCATAGTGGTCCTTGCCTTCAAAGACAGACATAGTAACTAGAGATTATGATAACCAGAAAGCCTGTCATGCCCGTGACATAAATGGTTCTATTGGAGGTTAGTGCACAATGCAGTATTTCTTACAAGGAGAGAGAGAAACAGCGTCAGGAGAGGAGATGTGGGGGGAGTGGGAATAGGCAGCATCTCCACACATATCAGGATGAGTAACAGCAGGAGGCGGTGAGGCGTCAGCTGTGGAGAGGAAAGCGGTGGGTCATGTTCTGTGTGCGTTTACCCTACGCACCTCCCCTGCTAGGGATGTTAGGGATGGAAGGAAGGTACGGAGGACATTAGAGAATGAGCAAAGGGGATTGCTTTTCGTTTTTTGAGGCAGAATCTCATGTCCTGCAGGCTGGCCGCAAATTTGTTGTGTAGCTAAAGATGAAATTGAATGTCATTGGCTATATTGATAATATCTATACGTAAGTTTAATGCATTTTGATCATAATTCCATCACATTATCTTCCCTTGCCCCCCCCCCCCCCAAGATGGCCTTGAATTTCCATGTCCTGAGTGCATCCTGTAAGGCATGGGCAAACATGTCTGGCTTATATAGTGATGGGGACTGAAACCGGGGTTTCCATGGATATATGTATAAGCACTCTACTAACTGAGTTATTGAAGGGGATATAGATATACCTATACAAATATATTTATATCTGTCTATATTTACAATATGCTTATTTATTTGCATGTGTGTGTATGTGTGTGTGTACCAGGGTCTCTTTCTGAAGTCCTTGAAGGGAGATAGATATATCTATATAGATAAATTTATATCTATCTAGATTTAAACTCTATTTATTTATTTGCATGTGTGTGTGTGTGCATGAGTCTCTTGCTGCTGCAAATTAATCCCTTCTGTCTTTCCATGGGTGGTTGGGGATTTGAACCTTGGCCAGCATTCTTTGTAAGTGCCTTTAACCCCTGAGAAACCTTCCCAGGCCCCAAAGGGGATATTTTTTGAGTAAGCAATTCTTCCTGACATTTCTCTAGTATAGTTTGACCCTTAGTTCTGGATAAGATGATCTGTTCTCTGGGTCCTGGACTCTAAGGGTACCCATGCATTACACAAATGCCTCTTTCTCTGTCACATACAAGTTACTGAACATGTAGGCATGAGCGTCACATGACTGATTGCTGAACTCGGAGACAGGCAAGTTGTGACTATGAACACTCACTGCCGTCATTAGCACCTTTCTTTTCCCATGGTCTTCGTCACCAAAGGTGACTGAGTGTCCATGCCATGAGCCTGGGGGATTGCATGCTGCTGTGGTCAGAGATCACATGGCTTCTGAGCGCAGGAGGCCTGAAGTGACGGAGGCTAGGCCAGCAGTGAGGACAAAGTGCATTGCCTGGCACGTCCCGTTCTTCTTTCTGAATGGCATAAGGGCAAGAATTATATGCACAGCTACTCATGAGTTTGCTCTGGAGTTGAAAGTCACTCAGGCAGCCAACGAGCAGCTCACAACCTATAGCAACATGACTCTTAAATTTGACACAGTGAAGCTTGCTATAGATTCTTTGCAGAATTTCTGTAATGGTTATTGAAATTGTGAATAGTTTTATTTTTATGCAAAGCACTTGATGTGATTTACTGAATGTTGAAAAATTAAATAACATATTTAAATGGTTTTGATTTCAAATCTTGATATTCATTAATCAGTTTAAATTTTTTCTTTAATTTTAGTGGATCACTCTAAGAGAAAAATAAGATAAATAACACATGTGAAAATGATAAAATAGCAACAATTGCAAATTTAATTTAGCGAGGCATGGTGGCACACGCCTTTAATTCCAGTACTTGTGAGGCAGAGATAGGAGGATCACTGTGAATTCAAGGCTAGCCTGGGAATACAGAGCAAGTTCCAGCTCAGCCTGGGCTAGAGTATATCCCTAAAAATCCTAAAAGGCAAACAAACAAAAGTTTAATTTAAATAATTTAGTGTTTTTACTTTATTACATTTACTCTACTGTAACTTACATAAAACTATTATCTATCTGCCTCTCTCTTTCCCTCTCTCTCTCTTAAGTTAATAAATAAATAAAACTTTAAAAAATGATTTAAAAAAGGCTAGAGAGGTGGATTGGCAGTTTAGGCACTTTCTTATAAAGCCAAAGGACCCAGGTGGGAAACAAGGACCCATGTAAGCCACATGCACAAGGTGGCACATGTGTCTGGAGTTTGCAGTGGTTGGAGGCCCTGGCGTGCCCATTCTCTCTCTCTCTGCCTCTCCCTCTTTCTCTGTCTCTCTAATAACTAAACAAAAGCTTTTTAAAAAGTATTATTAAAGGCCAGGAGTAGTGGCACACGCCTTTAATCCTAGCACTCAGGAGGCAGAGGTGGGAGGATCACCTTGAGTTCAAGGCCACCCTGAGACTACATGGAGAATTCCAGGTCAGCCTGAGCTAAAGTGAAACGCTACCTCGAAAACCAAAAAAAAAAAAAAAAGAAAGAAAGAAAGAAAAAAAAGTATTATCAATTGTATTTAAGTTTAACATATTTTTATATTTTATTTTATACCTAATGATTACCTAATAGTCATAAATTTTATGAAAACCTTAATTATAAAAAAGTGATTCTGTGGAAATAATGACAGGAAATATCACATTGAGGAAATACGTAGGAATTTATGAATGTGGATAATTTTATCACTCACCCAGATATTGCTCATCTGTTCATATGATTTCAAATTTTGCATGATAAATCTTTAAAGTTACTTTTGATAGTTCTAGGATTTTTAGTCACATAAAATCCTTTGTTTCATGCATATTTCTATTTTGTCATAATAAAGAAATATTCAAGATGGGGAGGCAGGATATATTTAACAACTTGTTAACAATCATATGTTATATGGTCCCAATTTAGCTATTACTTCAGACCCTGCAAATGTTATGGTGGGCTTTCCCCTGCCCCTTCTCCTCTGCCTCTTCCATAAGTCCCTACATTTATGATTATTCTGAATCTAAAGACACCTCTGAGGGGCTGGAGAGATGGCTTGGCAGTTAAGGCATTTGCCTGCAAAGCCTAAGGACCCCGGTTCAATTTCCCAGGACCCACGTAAGCCAGATGCACAAGAGGGCGCATGCATCTGGAGATCATTTTCAGTGGCTAGAGGCCCTGGTGTGCCCATTGTCTCTTTCTCTCTGCTTCTTCCTCTCTCTCCCTCAAATAAGTAAATAAAGACACCTCTGAGACCATTTTCAAGTTCAGTGCTACTGGTATCTACTTCATATTCAGCGGTATCTTGGGCTATCAGGGGCTCCTGTGCACACCATATCTTCTTTTGGTCAAGGTCCAATGGTGATGGGCAGTTGTAGCTGGACTGACTGTCTAGGAGGTAAACGGAGCTCCGCAGAGAGCACAGTGTTTGCGGGCTGGCCAGCTTATTGTGCAGTGATCTCTGTCTGCCTCGGTGAAGCTCGGAGTGCAGCTCGCAGCGTGGTTGGGACCTGCTCCCGGGAGCCGGGTGGCACTGCTGCCTCAGTGGTGTCGCATGAACATCTCGAGCTCTCTGCCTACTTATAAGGGACCGGCTAAGTTTCAAATCATCTGTCTTGCACCCTCTTTGCCTCCTGTGCTTTGATGGCAAGTTGCTTTTCCTTATAAAACACAACAATACACGTGTTTATGGGAGAAAAGAAAGATAAGCAAAGAGCAGAAAATAAAAACATCAATAATGCCACTTGGCAGGCACAGCCTGTGATCATGGATCAGTTTACATCTTTAGAATCTCCTGGGCTGCTGTTAAGGAATAACAATGCTTGTTCCCCATAGTCGGAGGTTCTGAATGAGGTGGTCTGGAGCGGGCATGGGAAGTTCCTTAAGATCAAATATGTAACTGTAGGTGACACTTGAGTTTATAAACTGTATTTTATCAAAATGCACATACTGCGATACAGCTTTGTTACCTAATGACATCATTTAATTGCTTATTATAAAAATATTCCTGTAGAAAGATATGAGACCTAACCCACCTTTTTAATTTCAGTGTGTGGTGTGCTGTGTGTGTGCATGGTATGTGTGTGTGGTGTGGTGTGTGTGTGTGTGTGTGTGTGCTATGTGTGGTGTGTGTGGTGTGGTGTGTGTGTTGCGTCTGTGTGTGGTATGTGTGTTGTGTGTGTGTGCTATGTGGTATGTGTGGTGTGTGTGGTGTGGTGTGGTGTGCGTGTGTGGTATGTGTATGTGTGGTGTGCGTGTGTGTGTGGTATGTGTGGTATGTGTATGTGTATGTGTGGTAGGTGGTGTGTGGGGGTCTGTACATGCCACGGTGCATGTGTGGCAGTCAGAGGGCAGCCTCAAGGTGTCAGTCTTCTCCTCCTTGGACACAGGGTCTTTGTCGTTGTTCCCCACTGGGAACAGCAGGCTAACTGGTCTGCGAGCTTCAGGACTGTCTTGGCTCCACGTTTCATCACTGTAGGCATGTTGGGTTATAGATATGTGCCCCATTTTGTGTCTGGCTTTACATGGGAGCGGGGAGGATCAAACTCTGGTCAGCAGGCTGATGAGGAAGTGCCTTCAATGGCCCCACCCCCAGCCCGTCTTTTTAAATAGCCTCATAGTATGGCGTGATTTATTTACTTATTCCCTTGTGGTTGGACAGGTTAGATGTTTTCAGCTGGGCCAGAAAAG
Source organism: Dipus sagitta (assembly GCA_036346955.1). Taxonomy (NCBI): domain Eukaryota; kingdom Metazoa; phylum Chordata; class Mammalia; order Rodentia; family Dipodidae; genus Dipus; species Dipus sagitta. Next base: position 74,358,864 of record CM070784.1, on the reverse strand, counting down.
TGGGAAATAGGACAGGACAGAAATGCTCAGATTAGAGAAAACTGAAGTCACTTTAGCTTGGGTTAGGACATGTAACACAGAGACAGGAATTTTTGGCTATAAAGCTATGTTTTTCAGTGGGACAATCTCTAGAGTTGCTTATTAACTATGGGCAGGTAGGTATGTGGGGGCATTTGCAGGAAGTATTAGCTAAGAGGAGGGTGGCACCTTCCAGAAGCAGCCCAGAGGTAAAGGGTTCCAAGGACAGAGGAGTGCCTCTTGCTTTCATGCCCTTGCTTCTCGCTGGTGAGTCGCTGCTGCCGCTAAGACCATCTTCCCCTGCTATCAGAACCCAGCTGAATTTGTGATCCTCCTGCCTTAGCCTCCTGAGTGCTGAGATTATAGGCTCACATCACCACACCTGGGTCACGGACAATTTCTTCAGGTACTCCACCCTGTGAACCTCACCTTCAACATCTGCCACTGGCTAAAACATCCACCTCCGAGATAATGACAGAGGTGCATGCTGGGCATATAGAACAAAACGGAAAGGGAGCGGTCCTGAGCAGCCCTGTCCCTGCACAAGCGAGAAGCGTGCCTGCAGAGCACAGCTGAGAAGGGCCCCACGTTTGCCAGTGTATTCTAGAGGTGGGGCTGAATGCATTCTGTCTGTTTCAATGATGTATAAAACGTTCACGTCTACCGCATCATTTTCCCAGCCCTCATTTCTTACCCGGAACACCAGGCAGTCGCTAATCAAGAGAGAAACGCTAAAACTCACATTTCTGAGCAAAGAGCTGAGCACGGGCTCACAATGTTAAAATGTGTGCAACATTCAAAGTTGAGTCCTCCTTTGACATTCCTTTTTCCTTATGAATAAGTTCTTGTTTTTTGTGGTAAGCTAGAATCACTAACCATCAATTTTCTAAGACCCACTGCTCAGAAAATCTCTGATCTGTTTTGTTGAGTTTAGTTTGAGTTTGCGATTGGAACTCCTAATTAATCTCTGCAAACACAGAGATGTGGAAGGGCACTCAGCAGAAAAGCAGCTAAGGGTCAGTCTCTCTCTCTCCTTCATTGTTTTTCCCATTAACCGAGTGTATTGGAATCTCTGAGCCAGCTGTGGCGACTCTATTTAATAACGTTCTTTTCATTTCCTGATTTCTTACTCAGTTTTTCTTGCACTCCTCATTCCTGGGTAACCTGGATTCACTGTTTGCTATTTCCGTCCATATGTTGCTCTAAAATGATCACATGTGGGTTTGTTGAAGGCGGACCTTGCAGCTGGTTTCCTTGGCACTTAAAAGAGATGGAAACCAATGGGACACAAGACTGGGTTAAAAGAGAAGAGAGAACTCCCCCCACCAATATATTCCCTTCCCCGGCTTAGTGCTCAGCAGGGTGTCCAAATTATGCTTTGCTTTTAATTGAAATCAATCTCTCCCCACAAGGTCCCCTCATGTGACCAGGCACAAGGGGGCAGTGTTACGTTAAATTAAACTTGATGAAGCTATGATTAGTGGTGGAAATGAGGAAGGGATTAGATTCATCGTGACGCTGGAAAACGAGGCTTCTGAGCTGGTGGCACTGAGAGTGTGGATCACACAAGGGGAGGGAAGAGGGCGTCCAGAGGGCTTCATCATGGGCACCCCTCACATCAGCGACGGGACAGTAAGCGCTTAGCGACAGGGAGCTGGCCCTCCTCCACTGCGCCACACCAGGGATGGCGCAGGCAATGACCACTCTACAGTTCATGTGACATGAGCTCTGGGGCTTAAAAGTTTTTCTGATGCTTATGACTTGCCCTTGTTCTAGACAGAAGGCACATGGCCCAGGCAAAGGACTAGGATACATGGTTGAGGAGAAACCTAGTGGTCCAAGGATGTACTTGGGCATCTGGGCAGCTGAAGGCTTCTTTCAAGTGTCAAAGATGGGGTGCTATGTAAGACCAGGTTTCCTAGAGAGGCATAGCTACATTATATATATTTTACCAGGATGGCTTATAGGATAAGTTCTGGGCAGTCCAATAATGGCTGACTGCACACTGCGGAGGCGGAGAGCCCAGAAGCTGCTCAGGAAGTCCATGAAACAGGATGCTCAGCAGCCCCGAGTACCTGGAAGATTCCTGGCAAGTCACTGGCCTTCAGTCCTCATTAAAAGCTTAAAGAAGAGGATTCTAATTCCAGCAACAGCAAGAAGGCACAGAAACGTGAGCAATGCTTTTTCCTTGGAGCTCTTCATTTCTGGACCCCACACTGGAAGATGGCACCCACTTTCGGGGGGGGGGTCTTCTCCCCTAGTTAATCTGTCCTGGATATGACCTCACAGTCCTGCCCAGATCTCATCTCTTAGTGGATTCCAAATTCTTCTGAGATGTCAATCAGGATTAACCATCACAATTCCACACCCATGTCAGTCTGGTACCTAACCACATCTCTTCATGGCATCCTTCACTTCCAAATAAGGACAATCACATGGTCAAAATTCCACCTAACATAATATAACCGTCCAAAGCATTACTGCAAACATGCAATTCTTCCCTCAGAACATATGGCCATGTCCCTTAAGGAATGCATAGTCTTTTAATATCCCATAACTTCAATATGCTAAATATAAATCTAACAGCACTTACCTACTGATATTATCACAATCAATGTAACGTTACACAGTTACTAGGAGAGGAAAGAAAATATAATTATCTGCTTAATGTATAACTACATGTGCATGAACATACTTTTAATGAAATAGGACAGAAATGCTATATGAATTACATTCCTCATTTTTTTAAACTTTTTAAATAATTATTTTATCTATTTGAGAGAGAGAAAAAGAAAGGGAAAGAGAGAGAGAGCAAATGAGTGCGCCAGGGCCTCCAGGCACTGCAAACGAACTCCAGATGCATGTGCCACCCTGTGTGTCTGGTTTACATGGGTCCTGGGGAATCGAACCTGGCTCCTTTGGCTTTGCAGGTAAACGCCTTAACCACTAAGCCTCCCTCAGTCCCATTCCTCATTTTTGTTACTGGCCAGACAGCCATATCTGGCCTTTTAGCACTCCACAGTTCTTGGAATGGAGGAGTGGCCTACACCTTCATTCCTGAAAGATCTGGGCCATTCTTCATTTGGATGGGGTAAAGATGTTGTATTTTCCCATCATCATTAATCTTACCGTGGGGCAACACCGAGGGTCACAGCAGACATGCTCTTCTCTACCTCCATTGTGGAGCAAAGGCCCAGTTCCCCAGGTGGTGTGGGTCAGCGAAACTCCCTGGCCTGTGTCCCCTTCCTCAGCCTGTGGACTCATGGGAACAGGAGCCCAAAGTGGGCAGGGTGATGAAGTCTTAGCTCCCTGTTCAATAGAGTGTTCATTGTGACTCCCCGTATGAGCACCCTCTCCCTTGGGACCAGGACTTCCAGGCCATTGGAGCGTGAAGCCATGAGAACAAGCAGCAGACATGTTGCTAATGGATAACTAGTGGTGGTGGTGAGAGGTACCATCCTTATTTAACCTCCTTGATTCCTGGACCTGTGAATCCTGGTTGTAGGGGATGCAGTACCAGATCTTGGGGTGTTGACTCAGAACATCGACAGCCTTCTGGAGAACCCTGTCTTATCCCTCAAGACTCTTGACATCTTGCTGGAGCTGGAACTGCGTCTTTAGAAGGCACCCCAGCATTCTATTGAGCCAGCTGCTTTAGGACGGTGGGGGACATGGAGCCAGGAAGTTCCATGAACAGGACCCCGGCGTTTCACTTCTTTGGCTGTGAAGTGAGTGCCTTGGTCCAAAGCCATGCTGTGTGGAATACCACAGTGGTGTTTAAGGCATCTGTAAGTCCCCGGATGGTAGTTTTGGCGGAAGCATTGCATTCAGGAATTTGTCTATTCTAGTAAGGACAAAATTCTGCTCTTTCCATGATAGATATGATCCGATGTAGTCAACTTGCCACCAGGTTGCTGGCTGGTCCCCTCAGGGAATAGTGACACATTGAGCGCTCGGTGTTGGTCTCTGCTGCTGGCAGACTCGGCTCTCAGCAGCAGCCGCAGCCAGGTCAGCCTTGGTGAGTAGACAGTCACAGTGTTGAGCCCATGCATAACCTGCACCCCTGCCTCCAGGGCCACGTTGCTCAGGAGCCCATTGGACAAGGTCAGGGCCGGTCGGGGATGAAGTTGGTTGTTATCCATAGAATGGGTCATCCCATGTATGTAGTTATTGAAAACCTTTTGAGGTTACTTTTGGTGAACATTTACATGGGACACAAGCATCTTTTCATCCTTCGCCCATGTGGAGAGATCTAGTCACGTGCCCCTTCCCAAATGTCTTTTTTTTAAACCAAATTTTCCAACCATTCTCCTTCCAAGTCATTAGCTATAGCCCACGAATCTGTATACGACCACACATCTGGCTGCCTTCCTAACCAAGCCAAAGGTAGGGCATCTGTGTTGCTCATTGTGAAGGCTTCCTTTCACTACAGTTCCTCAGGGCTGTCCCAGAAAGGGGTGTAATGCTGTGTTTGTCCACTTCCAGGTTGTGCCTTCATAGCGTACAGTGCCCTCTGTTATCCAGACCCTAGTGTCATCTTCAGTCAGTTGATCATAGGGCACACCCCATGATGCCATAGGTACATGCTCAGGGACAGAAGGCATGGTCTGGTGAGTCTTATAGCACCCAGCTCATAGTGGGCCGCTCAGGTCACATGGTAACCTGGTAGACCATTATCAAGCATTCAGTTTCCACTAAGGCCCCAGTAGCAGGCCAGGCAAAAGCTGTCTCTCAAAGGGAGTAAATTGACTGCCGTTGACAGCAGGGCCTTGCGCTAAAATCCCAAGGGCCTTCACTGTGATTCACCTATGGGGGCCTGCCAAAGGCTCCAAACGGCATCCCTATCTGCCACAGACACCTCAAGTACCATTGGATCTGCTGGATCATATGGCCCAAGGGGCAGAGCAGCCTAGACCTGTTGAAGAGCCTTCTCTTGTTCTGGGCTCCACTGAAACTAGTAGTTTTCTGAGTCACTTGGTAGATGGGACAGAGTAACACACCCAAGGGAGGAATGTGTTGTCTCCAAAATCCACATAGGCCCACTAGACATTGTGCTTCTTTCTTAGTGGTAGGAGGGGCCAGGTGCAACAACTTATCTTCCCCCTTAGGAAGAATGTTTGTGCATGGCCCACAAAACTGGACTCCGAGCAGTGTTGGTTATATAAAAGCCCCGATTTCCAGTCGGATTTAGATCTCATCCTCTGATTTGCATGTGACAACAACAACAACAACAGAATGGTTACTGCTTCCTGCTTGCTTGTTCAAATAATATAGTAGGCAGGCTGAGAAGATGGCTTAGCGGTGAAGGCACTTGTCTGCAAAGCTAAAGGACCCAGGTTCAATTCCCCAGGACCCATGTCAGCCAGATGCAAAAAGTGGTGCATACGTTTGGAGTTTGTTTGCAGCAGCTGAAGGCCTTGACGTGCCCATTCTCTCTCTCTCTCTAAATATACATATATATGAGATAGATATATATATTTGCCTCTTTCTCTTTCTCTCTCTCTCTATCAAAGAAATAAAATTAAACAAAATAATATAGTAGACCAAAATGATACCTTGTGGAAGGGGCAGATAATCAAGATCCCTGTGAACTAAGCGAGGGCACAGGGCTTTAGAGTTACTATAACCTTGAGGTAAAACTGTAAAGAAAACAAATTGCTTCTGGTGGTTCTTACGGACGGGTATGGAGAAGAAAGCATTTGCAAGACCAATAGCTGCATACCAGGTACCAGGAGATGTGTTAATGTGCTCAAGTAAAGAAACCACATCTGGTACAGCAGCTGCAACTGGAGTCCCCACCTGATTAAGTTTCTGATAACCACCTGTCATTCTCCAGGATCCATCTGGCTGCTGAACAGGCCAAACAGGAGAGCTAGAGGGAGTTGTGGTGGGAGCCACCAGCCCCGTGTCTCTCAAGTCCCCGATGAGACACTGCTCTCTGCCATCCCTCAGGGTGCTCGGCTGCTGCTGGGTCACTTGTAGCAGCAGCTCTCGTGGCCTCCGTTCGGCTCTTCCAACCCTAACAGCCCTCACTCAAGAGAACGATGCGAGAATTCTGTGGACTCCTAGCATCGCTGTCCCACTTATGTATTCTGGGCCTGGAGAGGCAACTACAGCAGTGTTCAGGGACCTCCTGAACCTGCCATGAGTCACACTTAGGCTAAAACGCCACTGATCACCTGGCTTTCATAAATTCCTACTTTAACGAGAGTGACTACTGGGTTCTTTGGGATCTCTTGGAGTCAACATCAACCCATAGCTAGTGTCTACTAGTCCATGAAAGGTCTATTTCCTGTATAAAAATGTACAATTACCTTCGGGGGAAGGGTGGAAGAAAGGGTAATGGTAAAGCCTTTTGGCATAAGCAACATCCTACTTCAGGAGCACTTGGTCTCTTTATTCAAAGTTTTCTGGCCATAAAATAGCTCAAACTGGGAAATTGAGTGAGGAGCCATGATACTCTGTTACTATGATTCAAGATACCCTTTTAAAATATATTTATTTTAAATATATTTTAAAATATATTTATTTCTCAAATAAATATTACATATTTATTTGAGAAACAGAGAGAGAGAAAGAAAGAAAAAAGGTAGAGAGAGAGAGGATGGGTGCACCAGGGCTTCTAGCCATTGCAAATGAACTCCAGACACATGCACCACTTTGTGCATCTGGCTTACATGGGTACTGGGGAATCAAACCTGAGTCCTTAGACTTTGCAGGCAAGGTCCTTAACCACTAAAGCATCTCTCCAGCCCCCAAGGTAGCCTTTCTAAAATTTACTCTAGAATTTCTGCTAAAACTTATTGAACATCACAGACATCAAGGAGCATGACTTTAACCTTTTTTTCTCTTTGCTTCATCTCTCTTCCCCTGCCTTTTCTGGCAACTGCCCCACCATGCACACCCATGAACTCCTTGATGAATTCTCAACATATCACTCAAGTGCCTTATTGCTCCGAAGTGAAGCTTTAGTGTTTACATATGAAATAAAATAGAGGAAGCCTAGCAAATGATTGATTGCATTTTGATAAATCTCAAAAGAAATTTTATTATCACTATGGCCTTGTCAATCTATGACATGAATCATGTTAAAATAGTTTAAATTCTCTTGTGCTTTCCCCCCTCACTCATCCCTCCACCCTTACGGTACTGGAACTCAAACTCACAGCCTTGAACATATTAGGTAAGCACTCTATCACTCAGCCACATCTCCAGCTCTCCTTTATACTTTCAAGATTATATATATATATATTATATACACATATAAATTTTTATTATATATATATTTGCTTCAAAACACACTTAAATGTAAAACCAAATTCAGGAAGATTTACTAAAATTTTAGTGACCCTACAAGTCTAATTTATCATACCAAGTGGGACACCCTTGAACGTGACTTGGTATGCTCAAAATTCCTTTAGGACAAACTAAGGCTATACAAAGCAAATCAAGATATATTATCTCACCACCATAATATGCAAGCTTCCCTGAAGCAATACATTCCGATTTGAAATGCAGAGGCCAACACATGAAGCTTGAGTACTCAAGCATCAGCGAGGAAGAAGGTCTGTCTTCATGGCTCTGGATCTATACATCTCTCAAATATCCATGGAAATGTCATGTCAAGCCCTGGCCCAAGGCCCGAGAGAATGGGCTTCGTCCCTCCTTCCGGTGTTCCCAACTTCAGCTCAGAGCCCTCAGCACTTAAACCCGGATGGGAAAACTTACTTTAGTTCCCCTGATTCCTGTGGAGAGACGCTTAGAGATTTCGTTTAGTCTGGGCCTGGGGAGAGGACACCATTCATCAGGTGTCATCTACTAAAGTAGGGCCACCCAAGCCCAGGTCTGTGAGGGTGTCCTTTCTTTGTGGTGTCATGGCCCTTTAGTTATCACACAGTTACATTACACTTTGTGTATGGTCTATGAAGGGCAAGGACTCTGTCTTATTCCTCATCGTCACCAATTTAAGAGGACAGCACTGAACACAGAGTTTAGTGTCCTTGAATTAAGGAGGAAGGAAGATGGTGACATGAGCCCTTGAGGACTCATGAAGGAAAAGGCCAGCCACCTGACCGTTACTTGCAGGCAACATGTAAGGTACAATAAATAAATAGCCACTGGGCTCCTATGATACGCAGGGTCTTACCAATCATTCCGTGTTTTCATAGCCTTTGATGTTTAGAACCAACGTTCTTCTTCTTTGTAAATGGAGAAACTGAGGCACGGAGCTGTTGGATCATACTTCATTTGGATTAATGCCAAAAGTTTTCCCCAAAGCCGCTAAGGACAGTGTTGGGAGGTGATGCAGTGAGGGGCATGAAGGTGCGTGACGACTAACCCTTGCCGTAGTGATGACGGAGCCTCCACTGACCACAAACCACGAGCTTTTCCCTGGCCCTTGTGCCTCTGCCCTTTCTTCCTCAGTCTCACAGCACCCTTCTGCTACACTGAGTTTGGACTCCAGGTAACTTTACTTTTACGAGTTTTTTTTTTTTTTTAATTAGCAATTTCTTTTTGGAGAGGTCACTTCTGCTATTTCAGGAGAAAATCCAGTAACACCCTATGAAGGGCCACTTCCCCCTCCAGGCGGTGCTCAAGGAATGAAAGCGGGGTTCTGAGTGGCTCTGGAGGGTTCCCTCTAGGTGGTCAGGAGAAGCCATTTACTACTGTGCCTGGCGAATTCACTTGCCCCTTATACCTTCTCCTGAAGAGCAAGGTATCTCATTTTCTGTTTCATAGCTCCATAGATATAATGGATAACAATATACCTCATAGCATGTCAGCCTCTCCCTTTCCTGGCCGAATCATAGGAAATTGGCCAATAAGACCTATGCCAGGGTTTTGCAAAGTTTTTGCCACTTCTTTGACACCATTCTAGAACATATTATTGGTGGCTTGGAAAGGAGGGAATAGAGTGTCGAATAGTATTTCCCAATATGATTTTACAGCATAGTTATCTACAGTGAGCACACTGTATTTGGTTTCTGGACCCCATTTTAATTTATCCTGTTAAGTGAGAACAAATCAATATTTTTTCACTTGTCCTGAGAATATTAAGTTCTGATTTGAGAATGCTGTGATGGCTAAAACTTCTTATCTAAGGAGTGTGATCACTTAGAGACTGGATCATAGTTTCTTTCTGTAGAACATATCTATGGATATACATCTACATATATACACATATATATCAGAATTATATATCAAAATGGTCTTATTTTGCTGCTATTACAAATAACTCCCAAATCTTAGTGCTACATGATAGGAAAGGTTCTCGCTTGCTGAAGCACATATTGGCTGTGCTCGTCTGAAAGTTAGGGTTCAGGGCATCAAGTGAGGCTTCATTTAGATGTATGCTTTCTGGGTACCACTGGGAGGGAAACATATGAGAGTCACCAACAGGCTTCAAAGTTTCCTCCAAAAGTGATACTTCTCACATCTTCCATGCCAAAGCAAGTCACTTTTCTCTCTCTACATTCAAAGAAACTGGAAAGTGTACTTACCATGTCTCCTGCGAGCAGAAGACTAGGAACCCATGCTGTTTGGCATGGCCCGCATGCCCTCTTTCTTTACCCATCTCACCATGAAAATTACACACATCCAGAACGTTTGGGGCTAGTACACTGAGCACCTGTGTGACAAAGTTTCAAAGTGGTTGTGAGCATATTGGTGTGTCTCTTGCTCTTGATTCATATTAAAACCCATGGATTTTGCTTTGTGTGGAGTGGGATTCCCATTCTAAGTCATGCTTGTAGGAGACTGGCAAACTCACTTCTGCTGGCCTCGCTCTTCTCACAGTTTTTTAAGGGAAGAAAAGCATTTATTTCAGAGTTCAGTTCTGGAGGGTAGAGTCCATCCTGGTGGTGGGGTGAGCATGGCAGGAGCGGGGAGCCCTGTCACACTTCCCATCAGCAGAGAGGAGGTAGTGACAACCACTGGGGGCAGGCTGTGTCACCTCAAGGCCCGCCCCCAGTGACACACTTCCTCCAGCAAGGCTTGATCTCCAGAAGGTTCTACTACATTCCCAAAACAGTGCCACCAGCTGGGGATGAAGTATTCAAGTATGGGACTAATTGGGAGTGGGAGGGGATTTGATGAAGGGTGGATTTAAAAGGAGGGAAATGGGAGTGGAGGGAGGGAAGTATCATGTTTCTATTGTCCATACTTAAGGAAGCTGTCAATAAAAAGGAGAGAGAGAGAGAGAGAGAGAAAGAGAGAGAGAGAGCCCTTGGAGCTCCCCAGGGCCACCATGTGAAGCCCAAGGGTGCAGGTGAATGGTGGAATTAGACTGAGGAGACAAACAGAAGCTGGGTTCTTGAAGGCATTGTTTGAATCTGCTGAAATCATCACTTTCAGACTTAAGTAAAAGGAAACACTTTGGACTTGTTTTTAAACCCTTAAAAGCCTAAATGAAAGACCAATGGAGGGCTGGAGAGATGACTTAGAAGTTAAGGCACTTCTTGCAAAGCGAAAGGACTCAGGTTCATTTCCCTACTACCAGCATAAAGCCAGATGCACAAGGTGGTGCATGTGCCTGGAGTTTGTTTGCAGTGGCTAGAGGCCATGGCATATCCATTCTCTCTGTGTGTGTGTCTGCCTCTCTCTCTTAAATAAATAAATAAAATATTGTTAAAAGACCAGTGGAGAGCATTCTGGGATGTGCCATGCTATTGTGGATGCTGAATGATACCCAGCTGGTGAATGGTGACAGGTTGTGTAAAGTTCATGTATATTACCTATCTTCTCATTCAGTTTAACCAATTTCATAATAATAATGCCTAGAATTATATGGACAGCATCCTTTTCTAGGCCTTGGTTTTCTGCTGTTTATCAAGACACTTGAAATTGGAAGAGGCCAATTCCCAAATGAATACCAGCCGACATGGCCAACTTGGTAGTTGGTAAGTTGGGTGGGATTTACACTATAAGCAGTGCCGAATTCGGGCTTTCAAATGAACATTCTTTTATCCTGCACTCAGGTTCTCCTCTCAAGGCAAAACAACCCACCAAAACAGACAGACGGAAAAACCCAGCTGTGACTATCTCAGAATCATGGGGTCCCCTAGTGAACCCACCCTAGCAGTAAACCCTGTTTGCCAGTGTCAACAATATCCCTAGAAGAAGACACCTGTGTCCTTTCTCCTTTAGCAAGTCTGTTTGGACCCGACGCCCCTCAGAGATTAATTGTTTCCCAGGGGAATTAAGAAATAATTTTCCTAGGCAGCCAGGTAACAGAGTGGAAGCCGTGCTTGGACACTCATTTAAGAGGCGGTCACAGTCATAAAAGAGAGCGCTAGAAACGAAGGTGCTTCTGATGACAAAAACAGCTCCTTTCCACTTCTCTTCATTTTTTCCGCTTCCCTCGTTGTTGTGACAAAATACCCAACAAGTCGCAGCTTAACGAGGAAAGGTTTATCTCAACGTATAGTGTGTGTCTGCACTGTGTCAGGGAAGGCGTGGCGGCAGGAGCAGGAAGAGCTGGTTACATCCAGCCTGCAGTCAGGAAGCAGAGCGTGACACAAGCCCATGCTCTGCTCGCTTCCTCCTTTTTATTCATTCTGGGACCCCAGCCCGCGGCGTGGTGCTGCCCACGGTGAGCTTGGGTCTTCCCCCTAGTTAACCAAGTCTAGAAAGTCCCTCACAGACATGCCCAGGGATTTGTCTCCCATGTGATTATTGACCCAATGAGGTTGATAAGATTAATATCTGGGCAGGAGAGGTGGCTCAGCAGTTAAGGCGCTTGCCTGCAAAGCTTAACAGCCCGGGTTCAATTCCTCAGTCCCATGTAAAGCCAGTTGCACAATGTGGTTCTTGCATCTAGAGTTTGTTTGCAGAGGCTAGGGGCCCTGGCACAACCATTATGTCTGTCTCTCCTTGCAAATAAATAGAATAAAATAAAGGGGTAGTCATGAGCCCTAGGGCTGTAACGTCTGCTGGTGTCTGGCTAAATGTACATACTATGCTCACCAAACTGCCCAGTAAGCACTTCTCTTAATGTTCATACCCATATATTAATGCTACTTTCACTTTTGGTTAGAGAACTTCTCCTTTCAGATGGCAGTGACCTTGGGATGACTCAGAAGGCACCATGATGCTGAGAAGAAGTGACAGAGGAGTGCTCAGCACTGCAATATCTCTATCACATCTTCCAAGGCTCAAGGTCCATTGCAGAAGAGGTGGCAGAAAGAATGTAAGAGTCAAAGGAAGGGTAAGGTTCCTTACAACGTGCTCCTCCAGACACAAAATAGCCTGGATATCCATGACACAGTGCCTGACACTACCTACACAAGACCATCATAATAGGAAGAAAAGATCATGACGTCAAAATAAAAGAGAGACTGATTGAGAGGGGGAGGGGATATGAAGGAGAGTGAAGTTTCAAAGGGGAAAGCTAGGAGAAGGAGGGAATTACCACGGGTTATTATCTACAATTATGGATGTTGTCAATAAAAAATAAATTAATAATAAAAATAAAAGATTAACATTATCCATCCAGCTAGCAAAAATTAATTAATAAAATACAAATACACATAGAAACTTACTAAAAGCATATTATTGATAAAACAATATGCTAAGTTTGTGTGAGACTCCCAAGGAGTGTTGAACAAAAATATTGTTATTAACAAGCACATGGACTCTTCAATTTGTCATACTAACAAATGTTAGTATTTGTGTTACCTCATAAATAAAGTCGTGACCATGTCTGAAGTGCTCAGAGAAATAGCGTAGGAAGAGTATAACTTTCATAGGAAGAAGCTGTTTGCACAGTTAGGGGAATCAGCTATGATTTCTCAGGTGTTGTGCTGGCATACTGGTTAAATGTTCATAATGGCACTAGGAAGACCAAAGTTTGACTCTGGGCTGCCCTGGCTGTTGGCTGTAAAGTTTATTTACCTTCTCTAAACACATCTCCCTATCCCCAAACCGGGACTGTGATGGTATCTATCCTTTAGCAGGCAGCACTGACTCAAAGCAGTCATGAGTCCTTAGCACAATGTGTGGCATGAAAGAAAGCCTCAATGGAGGGCAGGTGTCATGGTGTTTTTGTAAGTGTTTTTAGAGCTTTATATGAAAGTTCCACCTGGAAAGGAAATGTGGCACCTTAATGCATTGGTGAATGGCCAAGGATTCTGAGAGCTGGTACAGTTGCAAGGTCACCACAGCTTCTGTGGGAACGTGGTAGGCAGAGGTTTTGTTCTCACATCATGGAAAGTAGCCACATGGTGGGTGGCAATGACATTGTGTCATACCCATTTATGTGCCCAGAGCTTTGTGTTCCCTGTTGAAGAGGACAAAAAGACAAGCACAGAAAAGTAGGCATGAGTTATGGGGAAAAGGGCACTGGGTCTGTTTTGGATTAGTGGAAATGAAATGGAAGGGTAAGCATTTGGTTGTGTGATCATAAGAAGGGCTATTTAAAAAGTCCCAAGTTTTTCATGTGTTCTAGAATATTTATCTTAGCAAAAATGACAGGAAGTCATGTGACAGGAGGGAACCAAAGGTGTAATGAACTTGGAGAGCTGACCCAAGTCTTGACTCCGCAAAGCACAGCTATGTGAATGTGCGAGAGCTCACCTAATGCTGTTGGCTGCAGTTTCCTCCTGGGCAGTGTATAGAATGATTTACTTTCCTAATAGGGCTTTTGGACGTGTGTAAGTTCAAATGACATCATGAAATATCAACTGTCGGGAAGTGTTAGCATTGTGGGGCAAGACAAGAAGTATTAGATACAGGCGCAAGCGTGTGTTCAGGTGGACATAGCCCAGGACACCACATCGCGGCTTGATGAGATGTTTTCACTCGGATGTGTGTTGTAGCTGGAATTCGCACCTGTCTTCGGAGGATGACTCCTGTGTTCCATCATGGACTGAATCTGAACCATCCTGCGCAAGCTCTTGTTTTGGATGTGTTGTCCCTAGCTAAGGACGCCGTTTTAAAGCCACTGGGAACTTTAAGTAGAAGTAGGTCACTGGGAAGGGGGAGGGGCCCTTGAAGGTTACACCCACACTTTCAGCCTGCTTCCTCTACTTCCTGGTCTACGCCAAGGACTGAGCCCCTCTGCCACCATGATGGATTGAAATCCCTCTGAAACTGTGAGCCAAAACAAACACTTCCTTAGTTGTTTCTGTCAGGTGTTGCATAATTAACACATGTTCTGTGGGTTTTTCCAACATGGTATGTTTTCATTCTGATGGAAATCTAACAAAACAGTATAAGTAGGGCCTGGGTCATCTGGCAGTCCTTATAGCCAAGTTCTCCCATGCAGTGTCACTGCCCACATTGACACTTGTATTTATGACTATGTTGGAGCCAAGAAGTACTTGTTAATGGCTGAGGGTGAAGCCAGATCTTACACATGAACACAGATTTCTGCCAAGGGAAGTCTACCCCATATTGTGAAGTTCTGGAGGAACACTGCAAACACACTTTCAAGTGATGGTGTTATGTTTAAATGACACCATCTCTCATATGATTCTTTGTCTTAGTTGGGATTTTTAAATGTATTTGGATTTAATTTTTATATTTTATAGTCACATAAAGTTTTCAAATGAATAAATGTTTGCCTTGGGGCTGGACAGATGGCTTGGCAGTTAAAGTGCTTGCCTGCAAAGCCTAATGACCCAGGTTCAATTCCCCAGTACCCACATAAAACCAGATGCACAAGGTGGTACATATACCTGGAGTTCATTTACAGCAGCTTCAGGCCCAGGCACATCTATTTTCTGTCTCTCTCTGCTTGCAAACAAATAATAAATAAAATATTTAAAAAGTGCTTACCTGCTTTGATGCTGTGCATTTTGTTAATATTATAATATATATAGATATTACTATACAAGTTACTTAAATATTTGGAGAATGCCAGGATTTTAGTTTTTCATTAAAGAAGAATACTTGCTTAAGAAATAATATCATAAAATGTAAAAGTTTGCACTTCTGTTAAGCACACAAATATATGACACCCTCCACTGGTCAATGAGGAAATATAGATTAAACCCACAACAAGATGTCACTAGCTATCCATTGGAACTGCTGAAATTAAAAAGAATTGGGAAGGCCATGTATGGTGGTTTGAATGTAAATGACCCCAAGGCCTCAGGCATTTTTGATTAAGTTTCTTATGTCCAGAGCCCTGCTGGAGGAGGTGTGTCCCTGGGGGCAGATCTGGAGTCCAGCCCTGTATGTTCAGAGTCAGCTCACGCTGGCTGGTGCTGGCTTTTTACTGTCTCTCTGCTGTGGATATGTGGTGAAGTGAGCCAGCTTCCCCCTCCATGATGAAGCTTCCCCCGGATTTTGTAAGCCTGAAATAAACTCTGTCCTTGCATCAGCTGCTTGTGGGGCTGGATAGATGGCTTAGCAGTTAACATACTTGCTGGCAAAGCCAAAGGACCCAGACTTGATTCCCCAGTACTCATGCAAAGCCAGTGGCACATGTGTCAGGAGTTGGTGTGCAGTGGCTCTAGGCCCTGGTGCACCCATTCTCTATATCTGCCTCTTTCTCTCTCTCTAATAAATGAACAAATAAAATATTCTTTTAAATCATGTGTACCAGCAATAAGAAGGTAACTGCAACACCATGCAACATCTGGGGCTCTCATACGATGCTGAAGGCCCTGTGTCATCATAGACACAGACACTCGAAAAATCACCTGGCAATTAAGTTTAATATAGTTACTGTATGACTCAGCCATCCTATTCCTAGATACTTACCCTAGGAGAATGAAATCATATTTCTAGACAATGGCATTATTTGGATACTGTTGTAGTCAACCCCATGTCGCTGGGGTGAACATCCAAACCAGACACAGTTGATAGGAAGGAGGGTTGATTTCAGCTTGCAGATCCAAGGGGAAGTTCCACCAATGGTGGAAGAAGCTGGTCACCTGTCACAGATCCAAGCGGAGAGAGACCACCAAGCAGCCAGCACCACAAGCAAACACAACCCAACAGCAAGCAGCAGGGAGCCAGGCAGAGCTCGGCCTGTCCTGCGTACCCTGAAGCTGGGAAATCAGATCTCCCCCAACACACCTTAGGGCGGGACCGCAGGATCTGTTCCTGGTGACACCTCCTCTAGCCTGGTGGCTGGAGACCCAAGTTTCAATTAAACACATGAGTCTATTGGGGGGGACATCCATGAAAACTAGCACAGAGGCTCACAGTAGCTCTATTTCTAAATGCGTCACATACAAAAAATGGAAGCTGATATAAAAATGATGGTATATTCAAAGAGTAGAATATTTCTCAACAATAGAAAGGAATGAACCACTGATAAATCCAACAAGCACAACTCTCAAAATCAATGGGCTGACTAAAAGAAAAATAGGCAATGATTGTATATGGTATATTCTTACACTGGCATCAAAATCTACAAAAAAGCTAACTAAGGCATCATAGCAGAGAGATCAAATAGGCATATTAGACTTTATTGCTGCTAACAAACTCCAGTCACCACAAGTAACACTTAGCATAATTGGCTTTATGTGGGTACTGGAGAACTGAACCTGGGCCAATAGGCTATGCTAGCATAATCTTTAACTGCTGAGCAATCTCCCTAGCCCATTAACTGACACTTAAAAATTATTTATTTAGTTATTTATTTAAGAGATAGAGAGAGAGAAAAAAAGCAGAGAGAGAGAGAGAGAGAGAGAGAGAGAGAGAATGGGCATGCCAAGGCCACTGCAAATGAACTCCAGAGTCATGTGGCACCTTGGGCGTCTGACTTACGTGGTTCCTGGGGAATCAAAAAACCTAGGTCCTTTGGCTTTGCAAGCAAGTGCCTTAACCACTAAGCCATCTTTCCAGACCAAACAGTCACTTTTTCTCAAGTAGTTTGATGACTTTTGAATCTGCCCAGTATGCACCACCATCCGGTAAAAGATCAAAGGTGAGAGCAGCACTAGTCTATGGGCATAAATACAATGTGAAACATTTTGAGGGCAATTTGATGGGCACAACATATACATTTGGTCAAACAATAGTAGTGGCTTCCCTCCTTATGCATATCTTGTAGTAACATTTTTTTCTCTTGTTTCACATGCTCTGGAGTTAGAATCCGTGAACACCCAAATAAAACGCACCCTTGATACCTAACTATAGAGCTGCTAACAATACAAGTGGCCAGTGCCCAGCTGCTCTCTCCTTTCATGAACTCACAGTGTCTGGGGCAGGAGGTGAGGGTCAGGCAATGGGAGCTTCAAGCTCCCAGCTGGTTTGAAGGTGTGGGGCCGCTGAGAACCGGGTTGCTCTGCCTGTGTTACTCCAGAGGTGCTCCCTGGGCCAGATGTTGCAGTTGAGTGACCCATGTGCATAGTGATGACTGAGAAGCCCAGGGGAGCCAGCTCCAGGAATCCGTCTTTTACCTAATATTGTACCAGACGCTTGGATGCGATGCCCTAATTGGGCATGATGGAGGACAAATTAACCCAACAGAAATTATATCTATATACTTTCCAAGGAGCTTCGTCTATGTGTCTCATGTCCAAGCACTTTCCAAGTGTGACCATTAACATGCACATTTTTCTCTCAGATACCTGATTTGATGGCCCCAACATTAGCTTGATTAGGCATGTTACCATTTATCAAATATGTCAATATTCTAGGAACTGAATTCCAGGCAGGCAAGCTTTGTAAACAAGTGCCTATAACTGCTGAGCCATCACTTCAGCCTGAGATACATTTTTTTTTTTAAAGCACGATACTCACTCTTAGGCTGTCTGTGCTCCTGTAAGTAACCTCTCACCCTCAGAAACTCAAATTAAGGACTGGGAAGATGCAGTTAATGGCACTTGCTTGTAAAACCTGATGGCCTGGGTTCAAGACCTCAGCACCTATCTAAAGCCAAAGACACAAAAAACTTGGGCATCCATCTGGAATTTGTGGAAAAATAGGAAAATGCATATAGATAAAATTTTTAAAAAAGGGCTGGAGAGATTGCTCAATAGTTAAGGTGCTTGCTTGCAAAGCCTAATGATCTAGGTCTGATTCCCCAGTACCCATGCCAGATGCACAAGGTGACACTTGTGTCTAGGGTTGGTTTGCAGCAGTTAGAGGCCCTGTCCTGACCACTCTCTCTGCTTGCAAATCAATAAATAAAAATGTAAAAATGTAAAAAATATGTTTTTTTAAAATTTGTTTGTTTGTTTATTTATTTATTTGAGAGCGATGGAGAGAAGGAGGCAGAGAGAGAGGGAGAGAGAGAGAGAGGAGAGAGAGAATGGGCGCGCCAAAGCTTCCAGCCTCTGTAAACGAACTCCAGATGCGTGCGCCCCCTTGTGCATCTGGCTAACGTGGGTCCTCGAACCGGGGTCCTTAGGCTTCACAGGCCAGCGCTTAACCACTAAGCCATCTCTCCAGCCCAAAATATGTTTTTTTTTACAATGACATGACAGCCATTTTGGCTTGGGGAGGGGACAATGCTGTGAACAAGAGGTTGACAGCAGGAATTCCATTCTGCTGTGTGGTTGCATTCCCTCCCTTTGTTGGTTGGACAGACAGAAGTCTTGAAAGCCTGTAGCTCAGGAAGTGGGAGACACAGCCACAGCCATACTGAGGAATGTCCTCTGGGAACCAGCTGGAGGTTACATGCCCCCTCAAACTCCATGGGCAGCCGCACTCCCCTCGCTTGTCATGAGTGAGGGTTTTTGGTTTTTGAGGTAGGGTCTCACTCTAGCTCAGGCTGATCTGGAATTCACTATGTAGTCTCAGGCTGGCCTCGAACTCAAGGCAATCCTCTTCCCGTCCTAAGTAATTTAAATGCAGCTTACACGACTTGGAGGCTCTAGAAGCCAAAAGGACGTAGGGTCCCCAAATGCTTTTGTTTATTTATTTATGCCAGAAGGATTCATCCATCAATATTCATGCTGTCTTGATGGGCAGAAGTGAGGTTTCTCCAACATCAAGCCACACACGGCTCTTCCAAGCTGAAGGATTTCCACCTTTCAGAGAACGAAGAAGTATAAGGGGATGGCTTAGATCCTGCCTGTCCATGTTGGCAAACTGGTACAATTTCCCCCAAGTCAGGCTTGGTGAGAGGGACCGGAATTTATAGCACAGGAGCTCTCAAAGGGGGAGAAATTCTCCTACTGAGCAAAGATGACAATTCCTGCAGGCATTTCAGACCTCGGACCTAGAGGCAGCTGTGCAGGAAGGCCCTGGGAAAACGCTTAGGAAATGGACATGTCACAGGCATTTTTATTAGGTGAGTTTCCCAAATACAATTTTAAAATGCTACCCCAGAGACACCCCAGAGCAGGCTTGGTCTCGAGGGCAGAAAGATGTAACTCAGTCAAGGTGAGTTTTCTCCATTTCCAGCCGTCTTCTCCAAAGATGCAACGAAGTGCCTTCCTGGGCTAGCCTTGGCTCTAGTGCCAGAGGCTACAGCTAAGACTGCTGCCAAATAGCTTTGCTAGTTGTTCTTCCAAAGTGTGTCCCAGTGAAGAATAAAGGGAAACAAAGATTGGCAGACAAGGATGTTCACATTGGCATTTTCACAACATTATTGCATTGACAATTACCCAAATATTAAACAAAAAGGATTGACACTAGAAATTATTTTTCTTATGTTTTAAAGTATTTTTATTTATTTGTTTGTAAGAAGAGAGAGAGAGAGAGAAAAAGAGAGAGAAGTACCCCGTAGGGTACTTCTGTCCAAATTCTCTTTCATTAAAGAAATTTATTTTATTTATATATATGAGAGAGAGAAAATGGGCATGCCAGGGCCTCTAGACACTGCAAACAAATACCAGACACATGTGCCACCTTGTGCATCTGGCTTTACATGGGAACTGAGGAATAGAACCTGGGTCCTTTGGCTTTGCTGGCAAGTGCCTTCATTGCTAAGCCATCTCTCCAGCCCTCTTTCTTTTTTTCAATTAGCTAACAGAGAAGTATGTTTCCATATGGATTTTTTTCATAATATCTTTAGTTTTGGGTAACTCCCCTAGCCCCTATTCTGCCCAGCTTAGTTTTTTAATTTATTTTGTACTTTAAGAACATTATTTATGGGCTGGAGAAATGGCTTAGCGGTTAAGCGCTTGCCTGTGAAGCCTAAGGACCCCGGTTCGAGGCTCGATTCCCCAGGACCCACGTTAGCCAGATGCACAAGGGGTGCACGCGTCTGGAGTTCGTTTGCAGTGGCTGGAGGCCCTGGCGCACCCATTCTCTCTCTCTATCTCTGCCTCTTTCTCTCTCTGTCAGTCTCAAATAAATAAAATACCCCCAAAATTTAAAAAAAAAAGAACATTATTTAATTATTTATTTGCAAACAGGGAGAGATAGATAGAAGAGAGACACACAGAGAAAATAGGTGCGCCAGGGCCTCCTGGTGCACATGGAGTCACTGTGCATCTGACTTTACGTGGGTACTAGTGAATTGAATCCAGGTCATTAGGTTTTGCAAGCAAGTGCCTTAAGTGCTGAGCCATCTCCAGCTGAATTTTTAAGCCCCCAAGCTTAATATTTTAAAAGGGCCAAATGCTCTCGCAGATCCTTCATAAAGAAGATAAACAAATGGATGATAAATATTTGAAATTTACACAACTTCATTAGTTACTGTGAAAATGCAAACTAATATCACAGTGAAATATGACTACACATTCACCAAAATGACTTAAGCTACTCTGTTGTACAAGTGAATATATGTTTATCTAAGACACAATAATTCAACTTAATAATTGCCCCAGAGGAACGTGTCATATGAGCTATGAAAGCCATATGCAGCAGTGTTCCTAGATGCATCATTGTAATAACCACAAAATTGATGTCCACTAACGTTTCATTAGTTTCATTGTTGAGGAGGTAGTAACGTTAGTTGTGCTCCTCAGGTGATGGAAAGCTGCGCTGCAGGATGAAGGGACCAGGCTTGTGTCACAACAGTGTGGATGGAGAAGATCTCGAATACGTACCGTGTGTGTTCACATACGAGGTCAGACAACAGACCAAACTGATCAGCAGTGCCGTGAGCAGGTTGTGGTCACCTCTCATGCAGGAAGGTGAGTGAGATGCTTACAGATGCTCATCAGGTTTCATTTCTTGCTTGTGTGAAGAATTTGAGGAGAAAAAAAAAAACTCCTTGATCCAGGCTGGGGAGATGGCTCAGCAGCTAAAGGTGCTTGCTTGCAAAGCCTGCTGGCCTGGGTTCAATTCCCCAGTCCCCATGTAAAGGCAAATGTGCAAAATGGTGCATATCTCTGTTTTACAAACAAAGGTTGGGGCTGAGGAGATGGCTCAGTGGTGAAAGCCCTGGCTGGCATAACCCGCTGGCCCAGGTTTGATCCCCTTGTACCCACGTAAAGCCAGATACACAGAGTGGTGCATATGTCTGGAGTTCATTTGCAGCAGTAAGAGGCCATGGCACCCATTCTCTCATTCTCATTCTTTCTCTCTCATTTTTCCCCCTCTCTCGTTCTCCTTTTGTCTTTCTCTCTTTGCTTACAAGTAAATAAGTATTTAAAAAGAATCAAAGGTCGGGCTGGAGAGGTGGCTTAGCAGTTAAGGCACTTGCCTGCAAAGGCAAAGGACCCAGGTTCCATTCCCCAGGACCCACATAAGCCAGATACACAAGGGGGTGCTTGTGTCTGGAGTTCATTTGCAGTGGCTGGATGCCCTGGTGTGCCCATTCTCTCTTTCTCTTCCTTTCTCTCCTTCTCTCTTCCTCTTTCTCTCTCTCAAATAAGTAAATTTAAAAAAATCCTGTTTCTTAAAGAAAAACAACAAAGGTCACAGAAGGAGATGTCTGACAAAGACCAGGCCATCTGTTTGATAATGGCTATAAATATTTTTAATTTTTGTTTATTTATTTGAGAGAGAGAGAGAGAGAGAGAGAGGCAGATATATATATGGAGAGAATGAGCAAGTCAGGATTTTTAGACATTGCAAACCAACTCCAGATGCATGCATCACCTTGCATATATGACTTACATGGGTCCTGGGGAGTTGAACCTGGGTCCTTTGGTTTTGTAGGCAAATGCCTTAACCACTAAGCAATCCCTCCAGCCCAGGATAATGGTTTTATACTTTAATTTTTGTTTAGTGACTATAGGACAAAAGTTCATGGGCAAACACATTTTGCTGATTTGAACCTTATTCTCTAAGGATATCTGGCATGAATTATTTTGAGAAGGCCTTGCTCTTTAATTCATCTTGCTTATGAATTAAGACTTTTATTCATTAAGCTTACTTCTAGCAAGGTGCACTTGAATGCTGGAAATGAACCATTTTCTGCAGTCTCATGTTTATTTAGCAAGTTTTTTATTTTACATCACGCCAACTTGTGTTCTCCAATAGCAGCTGTACCAGCGCTGTGCTGGCTGGGCAGGGAAGCCGTGACAAGTGGCTTCCTGGGGACAGTTGTATTCTTTCACGGATCCTGGAGACCGGAAGATGGAAATCCAGACACTGGCCCGCCACACTCCCTAACCCCCTGGAAGAGCATCTGCGGCCTCTTCCTCCTTCTGGCAGGTCCTGGCCTCTCTTGGGTTGAGGCAACCTCCAACTTCTGCCTCTTCCTTTTATTTTTCTCCTTCTGTGTCTCTCAAAGTTCCTGTCTGGGGCTGGAGAGATGGATTAGTGATTAAAGTGCTTGCCTGAGAAACATAAGGACCCATGTTCTACTCCCCAGATTCCACATAAGCCAGCCACACAAAGTGACACATGTACAAAGTCACACACATGCACACAAGGTGGAGCATGCATCTGGAGTTTGATTACAGTGGCTGGAGACCCTGACACCCCAATTCTCTCTCTCTCTCGCACACTCGCTCACTTGCTCACTCTCACTCTTGCTCTCTCATAAAAAAGGCCAGTCTGGGACTGAAGAGATGGCTTAGCGGTTAAGGTGTTTGCCTGCAAAGCCAAAGGATCCGAATTCAATTCTCCAGGACCCACATAAGCCAGATGCACAAAGTGGCACGTGCATCTGGAGTTTGTTTGCTGTGGCTGGAGGTCCTGGTGCACCCATTCTCTCCCTCTCTCTCTCTCTCTTTCAAATAAATAAATAAATAAAATATATTTTTTAAAAAGTCAGTCTGTTTGGCTTACCTGGAAAAAAGTTCCTATCTGCTTCTTAAAAGAAGGACACATTGCAGAGGAAGTGGTGGATGGAGTAAGGGTGCTGCTCTCGCTGCCCGCCTGACAGCCTCCTCCTGGAAGGGGGTGGTGGACACTGAGGAGATGCAAAGCTTATCAAAGCAGAAAATCAAATCTCAACACTTAAGGCCACTTATAACCCGCTGCCCCAAGACTCAGAGAACATTGGGGAAGAGGGCGAGGAAAGTTTGTAGGAGCCACAGGGTAGGAAGTCCTATCCTGAGGTATTGTCCCCTCCACAGAGAATGGTGTATTCATGATCCCCACAGTAAATACTGATAACCCCGCTGAGGAGGACCCTCAGTGGGATGAAGTTGGGGGAGAGGAGGCATAAGACTATAACCTGATGGGAATATGTCCCATATGTAGTATGCTAAAATGAAGTAAAGGGACATCCTAAATTCAAAATGATTGTTATCATTTTGATTGTGAAAAGCCTATTTCTAGTCAGGCCACATTCTTAGGTTCTGGGTGAGTATGCACACGGAGGAGGAAAGGTCCCCATTTAGCCCTCATGGGCATGGACAAGGGGTTAAGCTCACAACAGCCCTGCACTGTTGGTCTTTTGGTCACATAGAGTCCCATGAGATTTTTCCCTCCAGTTTTTCAAAACACATTTTCTAGCCTTTGCTCCTTTGCTATCTGTTGTCCCAGACTCAGAACACAAAGACTTTAACATTTAAGGTTAAGCTGTAATGATGTGCCAAAATTTTATCATTTAATGCACTTGAGAATCCTGTTATTATACAGATCTTACATCTGTGGCTGTATGGAGAGTTTTAGTAAAATTCTTAAAGTCATACAGTTAATGAGTGATTAAGTAACGTCTCCAACATGACACCTCATGGCATCAGGCATTAACTGCATGCTGACTATGGGCCGGGCCCTGAATTAAATCCCAGAAATTAGATTTAGGCCATGACCTCTTTCTCTCAGAAACACATGTTCTATATACCTTGATAACATGAGAATATTAATAGCAACCATTTTGTTCATTCATGTGATGAAAATGTCTCACATGCTACACATGGTATTATACATGCTTGTAAGATGTTAGCAGACATTATATACAAGATCTCAGCTCTCATGGATTTAGAGTCTTCTGGGGAAAAGATGATATTAACAAGTAAACAAAGAGGAAATAAATTCTGTCCAGATTGTAGCCAGGCATTGTGGTGCACACTTTTCATCCCAGCACTCCAGAGGGTTACCATGAGTTGGATGAGTGAGACCCTACCTCACAGAGCCACATTAAATAAATAAATAAAAGCTATAGGCAGCTGCAAAGATGGCTCATCAGATAAAGGCACTTGCTTGCAAAGCCTGATGGCACGTTTCTGATACCCCAGTATCCACGTAAAGTCGGATGCATGAAGGGGCAGGTGTATCTGGAGTTCATTTGCAGTGTCAGGAGGCCCTGGCGTGCCCATACTCATTCTCTCTGTCTGCCCCTGCTGTAGTCAGCTCCACATTGCTGGGATGAACTTCCAAACAGACATAGTTTATGGGAGGAAGGGATTGCTTTCAAGCTTACAGATCCAGGGGGCTGTTCCATCAAGTGGCAGCAGAAGCTGGTGCCCGTTCATAAATGCAAGCTGAGACACACCGTCCAACAGTCAGCACCGCAAGCGAGCACAGTGCACAGCAAACAGCAGGGCCCATGCAGAACGCGGACTATTCTGCACACCTTTGGCCTAGAATTCAGATCTTCCCCCAGTGACAACTTAGGGCTAGACCCCAGGATCCACCCCTAGTGACACCTCCCCCAGCCAGAAGGCTGGAGATCCAAGTTTTAATAAAACACCTGAGTCTCTTAGGGGACATACACTCAAACTGCCACATCCTCTTCCTCTCTCTCTTAAATAAATAAATAAATAAATAAATAAACTATTTTAAAAAATATATATTCAGATTGTGATAAATCTCCTGGAGGGGATGATAATAGTAGTTGGGTGTGACAGTTTACACACAAATAACAATTTACAATGTTTACAGTAGCCTTTGAGAATAGAACCGTATGTAGGTAGTCCAAACAGTGGAGCCTTGTGACTAGGTGACTAAGTCTCTGCATAAATGTTGACCCAGCCATCACGCCTTAGTTGACCCCGTGCAGGTTACTTGTAAAATCTCATCTGTAATGAGGAGATAATAGTAATCCTTGATTTGGAAAATTGTTTTATCAATTTAATTGGTTAACACAAAACTTAATGGATTTTTTTTTTTTTTTTGCAGCATGTTTAATGCATAGTGGAGGTCCAACAAAAATCTGGGCCCATGATTACCATGATTAGGTAGGCAAGATGGTTACAGAAGCGGGTACGTTGGTGGCTGGTTGGTAACGGTCTCCAGGCTTCTTGCACTGGACCACTCTCGTGGTACAGAGCGGGCCTCAGGGCAAGCTCACACTGGGTTCAGGGAGACGGTGGCTGGCCTGGAGGCAGGATGGACGCAGTGCTCCTTTTTGAATCCTGCTCCTCTTAATCCTGACCCCAAAGAGCTCTTGAAGGGATTATTCTTTTCATTCTCTGTCCACTAATGGTCTTTCTTGAGCGTCAGAGCTTCTAGTAATGCACAGAACCTCTCCCACACACACCAGCTAGTTCCAAGCTCCACACACAGCCTTGCCAGAGCGAACGCTGTTATGCACCCAGGGGGACTTTAGATACTGGCTGCTCTCTGAGCACACCACACAATCCCAGAACTGATTTCTCTCTCTCTCTGTCTCCTCACAGTGGCATGATAGATTTTTGTTCCCAGAGAGCTCCACAGGCAAGATTTAAGTCAGTTTTTCCCTGCTGTGAGCCTGGAATGAAGTCTTCACAGATTGCCCATGCAGGCTCCGTGAATCACTCTCGCTTACCGCATGGCTCTGCCATCCTCTGCTTGCGGGGGACAACCTGATTTAGTGACCATCACCCTTACCTTGCATTCACCACCAGCCCCAGACACAATGCCGGGTGGCAAAACTCAGTTGCAGACATTCAATCAGCCTTTTTCCAATGGAGCCTTTCGTTCAAAGGCTGTCCTTCACGAGGCAGATGCTAACATGCCAGGGTCACTAGGTGGCTTCACAAGCCAGTGCTTCCTGCTAGCAGTTCTAAGGGATTATCTCTGGCGGGGGCGGGGGTAATTCTGTGGGAAACCTGGTAACCTTTGATAGGGTATCAAATTTTCTCTGAATTATATGGGCAAAATTTTACAGAGGTTAAAATACTGATCTAGGAATGATGTGTCTCAAGGTGGACTCTGTTACTTGCTTTTATTTTTGCATTGTGTAGTATGCGTGTACATGTGTTCACATGTGTGTGGGTGCATGTTTGAGCAGGTGCATGTTCAGTATGTACACACACACACACACACACACACACACACACACACACACACATGGATGCTAGAGGTGGCTGTTGAAAGTCTTCCTTAGTTGTTCTCTATGGTGGTTTGAATGCATGGCCTCACAGTCTCAGGCTTAAAACCTGAGTCTGCAGTGGGCACAGCCCTGCTGGGGAAGAGGTACGTCAATGCTGGAGGATCTTGAGACCAGCCCTAAGGTGTGTGGAGAACAGTTTGGAACTCCGGCTGTTCATGATTTTTGGAGTTTGCTGGCTGTTTGGTGATGTCTCTCTGCTTGGATTTATGAAAGGGATCCCACTTCTTCCACCATTGATGGTGTTCCCTTGGATTCTGTAAGCCTGAAATAAACCCCTTCCTCCCATGAGCTGTTTCTGGTCAGATGTTTGTCCAGCAGTGAGAAAATGACTTCAACATGCTCCACATTATTTTTTAAAAATATTTTTATTTATTTATTTTCAAGCAGAGTGAGCGAATGAGAGAGAGAGAGAGAGAGAGAGAGAGAGAGAGAGAACACACCAGGGACTCTAACTGCTGCAAATGAGCTCGAGATACATGTGCCACCTTGTGCGTCTGGCTTGTTATGTGAGTACTAGGGAACCAAATCCAGGTTGTTAGGCTCTGCAGGTAAGCGCCTTAAGAGCTTAGCCATCTCTCCAGTCCTCCATCTTACTTTCTGAGACAAGATATCTCACTGGACCCAGAGCTCACTGAATCAGCCAGACTAGCTATCCATCAAGTCCAGGGATCCTCCTGTCTCCACCTCCCTAGCACTGCAATTACAGACATGGGCCGCCACACCCAGCTTTTCGGTGGGTGCTGGAGAAAAAATCTTGGGTCTTCATGTGGGTACAGCATGCACTTTGCTGATGGAGTCATCCCTTCAGTCTTGGCTTTTTTTTTTGTGACAGGGTCTCAGTGTGCAGCCTACTCTGGTTCAGAATTGGACACCTTCCTGCCTCTGTCTCCTGAGTGCTGGGATTACAGGTGTGTGCCAATATACCTGGCTCACTGACTTCTTTTGTGCTGCTGGGAAAGGTGCATAACGTCTGCAGTACTCAGTTGGTTCACCTGTAGAACGGTGTTTGAGTTGGGCTGTTAGGTACACAGGAAGTGTGTAGTGCAAGGCCTTGTTTCTAGTGTGTCTCTGTGTGTGTGTGTGCACGTGCATGTGTTCATGAACACATGTGCACATGGGGCTCTATTGCCTCTGCAAACAAACACCAGGTGCATGTACCACTTTTTAAAAATTATTTTATTTTTAAAATTTATTTTTATTAGATATGGGCATATTTAGTATGTAAACAACACATGTTGGTACCATCCTTTCCCTCCTCCCTGCCCCTTGTCTGAAGAGGCCTTCCTTGTTGAGGATGCAGGTCAACCCCTGGGGATTGCGAGTCATGCATTATGGGGGCAGCAGTGAGTAATAGGGGAGAGGCAATGTCTCTATGCAAAATGTCCCAACTTGTGGCTCTAACAATCTTCCTGCCTCCTCTTCCGCAAATTCCCTGAGCTATGTTGGGTGCATTTTAAGTCTACTTCAGTGATGGGCTCTTAGGAGCCTCTGGATCTCTGCTTTGGTAGGTGTCTAGTGTTCTCAGTGTCTATCTCCTTTCTCCTTGTGTTGATATCAAGTTCACCAAGAAAGCAGCATTATTGCTCATTTCCCCAATTCCTATATGGTTTCATCTGGGGCCGGGGTGGAGGGCACTGGGTCATTTATCTCTGCAAGTCCAGATCCTATCTGAAAAATAGAAGCAGATTCTCCAACAGAGAGTGAAGTCAGCACTGGTTAAATGGTATAACCATTATTAATCTAGAGAGAATTTAAAGTGTGTAGACCCTCTTATATGCCAAGATTAGTGGGAGCCTGACCTTGTGAAGCAAAATCATTATCTGGATATGATTCTGACTTGTTTCCCACTTCCAGATATGGTTTCCTTTCCAGATGTTGGCCACTTTCCCCTGGTAGCTCATGTAGCGCCTTCCAGCACTAGATGGGCTAATTGTCTGGGGACTGGCTCTCCTCCGGATTCCTACCAGGTCTCTCCATGGTCCGTGCTGACAGCATACAGTGTCTTCAGCAGTAGGGTCTTACCATTAACCTCTGGTGGGTAATCAAGTGCTCTGACAGAAGTCTGTCTCACTTGTTTTGGGAGATCTCTGATCAACAACTCATTGTGGATATCAACACCATCCTGGTACAGGGAATTACAGGCCAGGCATGCAGCACTTTTTGCATCCAGCTTTCCATGGGTGCTGAGCATTAAATCTGGTTGGCAGTCTTTGTAAGCAAGTGCTTTCAACCATCTCCCCAGCACCTCACCTATAGCTTTCAAAATAATTTTTTATTTTTAATAATTTTATTACTGAAGCATTTACTATCTGTTGAGCACACAGGATAGGTACAGCTTGGGCATTGCAATCAACACCCTCCCACTATCCACTTAATTGTCTTAACTATCCTGGGACTTTCTGTACTAACCCCACTCTCTGGCAAACGAGCGCTATACAACAACAACAAAGCAGCTGCTGCTTTGCAATATGAAATCGCCAGCGCTGAGCACGGCATTTAGTGCGTTTCAGACCTGACCGAGGCCACGTTTCCATTATATTTCCTGCCTGTTGCCGGAGGTCTGTGCTTTCTCTACTGAAGCCATGATCTACTTCCCATGGCTCAGAACGTGCCATCTCAGAGCAGCCTCTGGTCTCTGCGTTTCTGCTTCCCCTGACTGCCGCGTCTCACAGCTTCTGTTCATGGAGGCTCTGACTTCTCCTCAGAGCCTGTCACCGTGTCCTTTACGTCTCCAGGGCACACGAGTCTCACACAGCGACTGCCACACCCCGCGAAGAATGTCTCTAAGAATCGATTGTTATTTCTCTTCAAAACACTACACAGGAAATTTAGAGAGCCAGCACCAAACACAATGCTTGGCACACCATGAGTGCCCACCGAGTGTTTATGGAATGAATAAACGCATGTGCCCAATTGTGCTCGCCCCCTCCTTTGCGCCTTTGACCCCCCGCCCTCCTTGGATGGAGAGGAGGTGCTTTGGCCCTATAACGATGCCACTTGTGTTATCACAGGATGCCCACATTATTGAGAGAAGACTTGTTTGTGTTACGGAGCTCGGACAAGTTGTTTTGGCCTGGCCTGGGCCAGAGAGGGAGCATTTAGCATTATGTGTGTCGTAAGAACACACTTGTTTAAATGAATTCCACATGAGGAACTTCAACAGGGAACCAATACTGGGAAAACTATTTTACCTTCTTGATAATTATCATTGTGTCCTACATAATAGTAAACAAGGTATGAACAAATTCCGAATGTCTCACAATGAGGTTGATTCAATCATGGCATGTCTGTATTATAAAAGAACTCGAGTTGCTCATTAAACATAATGCTGTAGCCCTAAATGAGACAATTACATCACTCCCTCCGAGGCTCAGGGAACGTGGGAGGAGAGGAGGTGGAAAGGATGTAAGAGCCCCGGGACGGGGAGGTGCGTCGTGGAATGTGGTCTTCTGAACACGACGTGGCCATGACGCTCGCGGGCTCACAGGCGGCTGTGGTTAGTGCACAGACCTGCACAAGACGGGGCCCACCAACATGTCGCCGTGGAGGGGCTCACAGGCACCCCTCCCCGAGGAGCTACTGGCACTTAATGGCTGCTGGGGGAGAGGAACTTGTTTTTCAGTCATGTAGCCACTGCTAAGATTCCCATGTGCCAGTAAATAAGCCCTCAGCCAGGCTCATGCAAACAACCATGATTTAACACACACACACACACACAAAGTCGGAGGAGACTAGTTGGGAAGAAGGGGTTTCTCAGAAGTGGGAGGAAAACAAGAGAAGGCAATGGGAGTGAATATGATCAAAATATTTTATGTACATGTATGAAATTATCAAATTAACCATAAAGAAACCAAAATACTGCTGATGAAAATTTTAGCTGTGTGAAAAATGTTTCCATGTAGAGTAAGACAAAGCAGGTTACCAAATGCTATCTATGTACAGCATAATCTCATGCGTTGGGCACAATTTTTTTGTTGGGGGGGTCATTTGAAGGTAGGGTCTCATTCTAGCCCAGGCTGACCTGGAATTTACTATTGTAATCTCTGGCTGGCCTCAAATTCACAGCGATCCTCAGCTTCCCAGGTGCTGGTATTAAAGACATGCACCACCATCCCCAGACTATTATGTATAATTTAATAAACTTCATATGTATGTGTATGTGCATATTATATACTTGGAGAAAATTGGGACAGTTATACTCCAATGTGTTAACAGGAATTCTCTCTGGCTGGTTGCATAAACGATATCAATTCTTTTTTTTTGTTCAATAAAAATATTCTAAAGTTGCATTTAAAAGATATATTCCCAGCAGTATTCAGTAGAGTTTATTTTTTAAATGCTAATATTTCCATTCCATTAAGACATTTTTTCTTCTAAAATGACATAGTGAAATGATGCTGGTTATTTCTGATTTCAAGTTGTCTCTCTATTGTGTGTGACAAACGGTTCTGAAAGCAGTGTCCTTGGGACAATTCACAGTTGGATTGCTGGCATGAAAAGTTATCTTAGTGCAGGCAGAAGGAGAGGGTGAATTATAATTG
Organism: Dipus sagitta; assembly: GCA_036346955.1. NCBI lineage: Eukaryota > Metazoa > Chordata > Mammalia > Rodentia > Dipodidae > Dipus > Dipus sagitta. The sequence continues at coordinate 74,327,799 of CM070784.1, read as the reverse complement.
CTTCTTTAAATGGATTTTATGTTGAAATTTATGATTGATTTATGGCTTACTCAGGCTTTTACAAAAGTTCCCCAAGGGCTGGAGAGATTGCTTAGTGGTTAAGGTGTTTGCGTGTGAAGCCTAAGGACCCAGGCTTGGTTCCCCAGATCTCACGTAGACCAGGCACACAAGGCAATGCATGAACACAAGGTGATGCATGCACACGAGACAGCACACTCATCTGGAGCTGGATTGCAGTGGCTAGAGGCCCTGGTGCGCCAATTCTCTCTCTCTCTCGCTCCCCTTTGTACTCTTTGATAAGTAAAACTTTAAAAAGTTCCCCAAATAGATGAGCCAATAAAAGTGGTTAACCAATCTCAGGTCTGTGAGGCATCCAAAGCAGACATCATGAAAAGTTACCTGACTGTAGGAAAGTTACCACCTACAAGGCTAATGGAGTTTCATAGACCAAATCTCACCAAATTCCCTCCTTCCTAATCTAGACCTTGGCCATGCAGTGTTTTATATTCTTCCCTGCTTTTAATTTTTAATTATTTATTTGCAAACAGAGGAAGAGAGGGAATGAGAGAGAGAGAGAGAGAGAGAGAGAGAGAGAGAGAGATTGGGCCCTGGCATCAGGACCTCCTGCTATTGCAGATGAACTCTAGATGCGTGCGCCACTTTGTACATCTGGTTGTACATGGGTACTGGGGAATGGACCTGGGCCATCATGCTTTGCAAGCAAGAGCCTTTAACCACAGAGCCCTCTCCCTAGCCCTTCTTCCACTGTACATGTGAGTATATTTGCACGTGTGTGTGAGGGGTGTGTGCATGAAGAGACAGTGTTCGTTGTTCCTCAAGGATGGTGTCTGCTTTTTCTTTTTTCTTTTTCAAATAGAGACTCTCATTGGCCTAGAGTTCTTCAAGAAAGCCAGACTTGGTGGCCAGCAAGCCTCAGAGTTCCACCCATTTCTGTCTCCAAACAATGGGAACACAATTGTGTGCCACCATACCTGGCATTTTTACCGAGTCCTGGGGATCAAACTCAGGTCCACATGTATCCAAGGCAAGCATTTTACCCACTGAGCCATCTCCCCAACAGCCTCACTCTTGTTTTTTTTCAAGGTAGGGTCTCACTCTAGCCCAGGCTGACCTGGAATTCATTATGGAGTCTCAGTGTGGCCTCGAACTCACGGCAATCCTCCTACCTCTACCTTGTTTTTTTTTTTTTAATCAATCAATCAATCTTTCTCTCTTTCTCTATTTGAGAGTGACAGACTGACAGAGAGAGAAAGAGGCAGACAGAGAGAGAGAGAGAATGGGGGACATGCCAGGGCCTCCAGCCACTGCAAATGAACTCCAGATGCGTGCACCACCTTGTCTAACATGGGTCCTGGGGAATAGAACTTGGGTCCTTTGGCTTTGCAGGCAAGCGCTTAACTGCTAAGCCATCTCTCCAGCCCACTCTTGGTTTTTAGAACAAACTTTGCTTTCCTCATCACATCATGCATACTTGAACATCCGTCTATGTCTTATATGCCATTTAATTAGAAAACTAATCCCCAGCTAGAAATTCTTGAGAGACAAATGGATGGAGTATCTTTGACCTATATTAAATATTTCAAAATCTCCTTCAGATATAACATATTTTCACACTCTATAATCATTTAGTCCAACTAAAATATCAGTTTCTTTGTTTTTGGTTGGAACTAAAATGAATGCCAACCTTGGTTGTATCTTGTTTGTTCGAGGTGACAACTAGCTGCTGAGGACATTATAGAAATTTCTAGAATGTGTGTGGAGGACTGGTTATCACAGCCCCATGGGCTTGGCAGTGAAGAATTGCAAACCACTGGCCAAGAACCTAGCAAAGACGATGTTGGCGTGTAATATGTGCAAGTTGGCTTGAGGGGGAATAGATGCACCATGAAGATAATTTATTCAGTTTCTTTGACCTTAACTCAAGTGGGACAAGTAAGAGGTCTAACGGTTTTAATCCTTACCACTTTGAGACTGGTTTCTCATAGGTTGTGTTAGAAATACCTGAGAAACTTTTAAAAAAATATTTTTATTTATTTGGGAGAAATATTGAGAGAAAGAGCCAGGAAGGGAGAGCGAATGTGGGCATACCATGGCCTCTTGCCACTGTAAACAAACTCCACATGCATGTGCTACCTTGCTCATCAGGGTTTTACACGGGCACTGGAGAATCGAACCCAGGCCATCAGGCTTTGCAAGCGAGCACCTTTAGCTGCTGAGCTATATCTCCAGCTCTGGAAACTTTTATAAAAATATGTCCTTTGCTTTCTCCTATCCTGCCTTCTTGGTATTCTAATGTAGTAAGTATGTCAGGAGTGATGTCTGCACATCTAGACCTGCAGTAATCATGCAAGGAATTGTTGGCATAGTTAAATTTAACAATTGCTAATGTACATCAAAACGAAATACCTTAAAATAGGTCCAAATGCCTTTAAAAAATTTTATTTATTTATTTTTAATATTTTGTTTCTATTTGTTTGACAGAGAAATAGGGAGGAAGGGAGGGAGGATGAGAAAGAGAGAGAGAGAGAGAGAGAGAGAGAGAGAATGGACACACCAGGGCCTCCAGCCACTGCAGATGAACTCCAGATACATGCACCACCTTGTGCATCTGTCTAACACGGGTCCTAGGGAATAGAACCTGGGTCCTTTGGCTTTGCAGGAAAATGCCTTAACTGTTATCCCTCCAGCCTGTCTTTAAAAAAATTTAAGTTTATTTTCCACGTCTTTGTACGTGTGTGTGTGTGTGTGTGTGTGTGTGTGTGTGACAGATCTACTTGCTGCTGCAGACAAATAGTAGATGCTTGCACCACGTTCTGCATCCAGCTTACATTGGTGGCTTGGGAATTGAACCCGTGCCAGCAGGCTTTGCAAGCAAGTGCTTTAACCACTGAACATCTCCTCAGCTCCTAAAATTTCTCTGTAAGGGTATGAAAAATAAAAGAGTTTTTTTCTCTGTCTGAATCCAAGGCGGGATTTCTAAAGCTCCTCTTTTGCAGAGAAATGGCCTTTGTCAGGTAGGTGGCGTGACGCACAGTCCCTGTGCCTCAGGTACTGCATGCAGCTGGGAGCCCTTGCAAACATGAGGCAAATATAAGATTGAAAACCTCAGTCCAGCCTAACCCAGGAACGAAGAGCTGCCACCGGCAGTAGTGACTGATGGCCCGATGAATGCTAAGAGGACGCCGCGTTATTTTGGGATGGTGAGAACATCAAATGTGTCCAATATGTACCAAATCTGTCTGCACAATGTCAAATATATGGGAGAAAAATGGCCCCGCCTCCCACCTCAGGATCTTTCCAGTCCTGGATCAACAGAAAACACATGAATTTTATCTGACAGTAAAGTGAGTTGAGAAGCTTTGCTGAGAGAGACTGTGGTCAATATGGTAATATATAAATAGATGGTAATATATAAATATATTTAAGTGTAGGAGAAAGCTATGAAGGTTGTTTTATATACTCAGAACCACTTGAAACTGTATGTATGTATGAATGTATGTATATATGTATGTATGCATATATGTATGCATGGATATATGGATGGATGTGTTTTTGAGACAGGGTCTCACTGTGTAGCTGGTCTTAGACTTGTGGGGATTATCCTGCTTCAGCCTCCTGAGTGCTGGGAGAAAGCGTTTGCTTTTCTAGACTCAGTTTATCCCATATATGAAATGATGATCTCCTGCAATCTTTTCATTCTGTCTGGGAATGTTTGTGAAACAGATGGCTTATGACAAGGTAATTAAGTTACATCCACTATTTGGCATCTATGCATTTACTTTTTTAAAAATAGTTTTATTTATTTATGAGGTGAGGGAGAGATAAGAGAGAGAGAGAGAGAGAGAGAGAGAGAGAGAGAACTGGGAGACAGAGCCTCTTGCTGCTCTAAGTGCACTCCAGACGCATGCACCACTATGTGCATCTGACTGTACATGGCTACTGAGAATTTTTTATTTTAATTCAATTTTATTTATTTTAGGGAAAGAGAAAGAAGGATACAGAGAGAGAGAGAGAGAGACAGAATGGGAGGACCAGGGCCTTCAGCCACTGTAAACGAACTCCAGATGCATGCGCCACTTTGTGCATCTGGCTTACGTAGGCCCTGGGGAATTGAACCTGGGTCCTTTGGCTTTGCAGACAAGCACCTTCTGAGCCATCTCCCCTGCCAAGTGAATCTCTTTTCATTTATATGTCGATACAGTTACAACATATAAGTAGAACAAAGGACTTTCCAGCCCATAGCCTGTATTTATTTAGTGGGACATTGCAACAACAGTGTTGTTGTCATTTACAAAGTTCACATTGAAGAAACACAATGTTTATGATTTTGTGTTGGGCTGCAGTCATAGCTCTCCTGGGTCACATACGGCCCCCTTCCCACTGGTGACATCCTGCATGAGCCAGAAGGTGACTACCGAATGAATGAAGTGAAGCTTTACTTATTTATTATATCACAATGTGTATGTATGTATGTATGCATGTATGTATGTATGGTTACTGTATAACAAGCCATACTCCAGCCCACTGACTTGGAATAGTGTTTGCTGGTTATCATGCATCTAAGTGTTAGATGGGCATTTCTACAGATACGGTCCAGGCTTGGAGGATGGCATTGAGGTGGCTTTTTATTCTGGTAGGGTGGTGTGTTAGCTGAATGCTGACTGGTCTAGAATGGTCTCATTTATGGTCTCATTTACAAGTCTGGTGGGGTGGCTGCCAAAAGGGTAGTAGGTGGGGTGCTCATACTGAGCGTCTTCTATCGCCCCCTGGATCAGCTTGAGGCTTTTTCTTGTGGTGCCTGTGTGGGACCCAGGAGAGCCAGTGGCAGCCCTTTCAACCCGAGCTTGGTAACTGGCACACATCACTCCGGCTGCAGGTGGGGAGGCCAGCCCGGATTTAAGAAGAGGAGAAACAAACCCCGTAACTTGGCGGGAGCAGTTAGAAAATGCCATCGTAGGGCTGGAGAGATGGCTTAGTGGTTAAGGTGCTTGCCTGTGAAGCCTAAGGACCCAGGTTTGATTCCCCAGTACCCACATAAGCCACATGCACAAGGTGGATCATGCATCTGAAGTTCATTTACAGTGGCTAGAGGCCCTGGTACACCCATTCCCTCTCTGTCTTCCTCTTCCTTTCTCCCTCTCTCCTTTCTCTCAAACAAATAAATTGATTAATAAATAATAAAAAAAGAAAATGAAGAACATTCCACCACAAGCAGCAGAGCCATAGATAGGGAGAATATGTGCAGTGTGATGGTTAAGTTCTGATGTTAACTTGATCAGTTTTGCAATCAAGTAAGAGACATGCCTCTTTGGGGGTGGATCTGAAGAGGTTGTTTCCAGGAAGGAGTAACTGAGGGAGGAAGTCCTTCCTCCCGACTGCGCAGCCCTTCTGATGGTGGACTGGGTATAAAGGAGCTCAGGGCGAGCGCAGCGCCCTGATCCCTTGGCGGCCAGCCACTTTCTGTTATGCGCCTTTTCCCTGCCTGCCCTTGCTCCTCCCTCACGCGTCCAGCTACCCCGTCTCTGCGGTCCTTCCTGGGCATTCAGCCATGTTTTCCAGCCTTCCAATGTGGACTGGAGAGCAGCGGCTCTCCAGGGATCCTCCAGGCCTTCAGTGCCACACTGCGGCTGGTAAGGCTTCCAGCCTCATGGACGGAGCAGCTACCAGGCTCCTGATGCTCAAGCCTGACGCTGTAGGCTAATCAGATCCATTTCCCTTATAGTATCCAGTCACCCTATCAGTTCTGTTCCTCTAGCACACCCTCACTAATACATGGGCCTGTGTGCCTAATTACCATATAACTACATTTTCTCAAAAAGAATATCCCTGGAGTACATATCCTCTATTTTCTAGAGTATGTATTTTTACAGAGAACATATTTTTATGGCATTTTATTCGAGAGAGAGTGAGCAAGCATGCCAGGGCCTTCAGCCACTGCAAACAAACTCCAGGTGCATGCGCCACCTTGTGCATCTGGCTTTACATGGGTCCTGGAGAATAAAACCTGGGTCCTTTGGCTTTGTAGACAAGGGCCTTAACCGCTAAGCCATCTCTCCAGCCCCAGAGAACTTATTTTCTACTATTTTTACTTTTGTGGCTATATTTACAGAAATGTAATGCACATGCTATCTTGCAAATCTTACTATCTTAATTTGACACTGTGTCTTGAACCTATTTCCAAGTCCTTGAGCAGTCAGCTCTTCTAAAGAGATTAACTATAGGTCGTTTCATTAGCCTTGACCTTCTTTGACTCCAGAAATCCATTGCTCAGTATAAACCAAATTTCTGAACTCTTCAAGCTTATATCCTCCATGTGACAAAACTACTAGGTTTCCAAGTAGCTGAAAAGTTGAGTTTATAATCCCAAACAACATGTGTCAGTTTCAGGTGATGACAGAGCTCACCCTTGCTGGATAAAAATTTACTTGCCATTATTCTTATTCTTAATTATAATGATAATTAAAGGACTTTCTGCTGAAACCTTGGCAATGGAGTCCAATTAGCCTGGAGAAAATACAGTGCTGATCATTCTAGATGTCTGCCGGCTTGCTGAAATATGCTCAAATTGGCAGGCAGAGCGAAGTCCTAAGAATAGGTAACCGCGTTGTCATCGGTTAAGTGGTCACCAGGATGATTCCACAGCCATCAAGTGAAGGAAGGATGACAGGCAGAAGGCAATTGGGCTCTGGTTCCTTTCTGGCTATTTGGCTTTGCAAAAGTCAATGAAGCTGTAAGACCTTCTCATTGTTTTGAAAGCGTGCCAATGCATCTCTTCTTGCCGCCTTCAGCCTGCGGACAGCTTACCTGCCGTCGAGGTTACTGGATACGAAGTGGTGCGTGCATCTATGATCCCAATGTGCCTGGCTGTGGAAAGCAGACCCAGCACAACCCACGGGGCCTAATGTTAGTTTGTAGCAGCAACAGTCTCTGAGTCAAGGAGGGGTGAAGAACAGAGACACCTCAAAGTGGTCCTCTGACTTCCACACATGTTATGGCGCACACACCCATACCCCAACATACACACACAAAACTAACTAAATAAAAATTACTTCCTGTGCAGTCTGCTGGGGAGAAAAGTCATCAACAGTCATAATTAGCAGTGGGCCCTACAGGCTACACGGAAGGCCAGCCAGACTTAAGTGTCAGCAGGTGCAATAATGACACATCTGTTATAGGTAAAAACAATCGCTCTCTAATTGCACTTGAGGCCCCCTCCACAGGTGGGAATTCCTGCCTGGTACTGGAAACCTGGTCAGAGGCCTCTGGCTGGGAGGTCATGAGCCCCAGGGGGGATGCTACTACTGTTGTCTGGCTAAATGGATGTAGTATAACCACCAAACTGCCCTCTGTACACTTATATACTAATGCTACTCTCACTTTTGGTTAGAGAAGATTTCCTTTTCAGATGGCTTTGACCACTGGGACTACCCAAAAGTCACCATAGAGCTGAGAAGAAGTGACAGTGGAGTGTTCAGCACTAAGTAAGACATCTCTATCACACCCTCCAAGACAGGAAGAATGCAAGAGCCAAAGGAAGGGGAGAAGTGCTTACAATACTGTCGCCCAGACACAAAATGGCCTTGACATTCATGACCTCACAGTGGCTGACATGACCTAAACAAGACCTCCATAAAATGAGGGAGAATCGATGACATCAAAACAGCAGAGGGTCTAGCTGCAAAGAAGGAGTTCACTGGAGAGGGGGAGGGAGACAAAGGAGGGCGCTGGCAAGGGACTATGATCAGGACATATTGTGTGTATGCCTGGAGCTCATCAATATAAAGTTTAAAATTTTTCTGATGTCTCTGTACCATTTCCCTTTTTATGTCATCATTGTTAGTACTTCAGAAAATGTGACAAGCTCCATGATACATGTATAATTATTATTTTACATAGTTTTATCTATTAAAGAGGCTGAGTGAGCAAAGGGAGACACACATATATATTTACAGTTTACATGTGTATTTTTATGTATTTTACATATGTATTTATAGCTTGTCACATTAACTTTTCTGCCCTGATGCTGGCCACCAGTTTTTGTAGACTCAAGGTGGAAGTTAAAAAAAAAAAATTAATTTAATTATCCATTTGAGAGACAAAGAGAAAGAGGCAGATAGAAGGAGAAAAAGAGAATGGGCTCACCAGGACCTCCAGCCACTGCAAACAAACTCCAGATGCATGGGCGACCTTGCATATCTGGCTTATGTGGGTACTAGGGAATTGAACTTTGGTCCTTAGGCTCCACAGGCAAGTGCCTTAATTACTAAGCTATCTCTCCAGCCCTTCAGTTAGTATTTGGTGTCATTTCCTTTCTCTAGAACTATTTCACTCTGCCCTTTGTACATGACTGTCAAATACCCTATGCTTCTATGTCAAACATGTATGTTTTGTGAAGTTCCTTTTGGAATCAGCCAAGAGAAGAAAGGAAAATTAGTAGACACATACTGTCTTTTATTGATTGATTTTTTTACAGTGCTGGGGATTGAACCTGAGGCCCTGTGTATGCTAGAAATGCAGTCTACCAACCAAACTACATCTCCAGCCCCCATCTTGTCTTTCATAATATTATACTTAGCTTTATCTGTGTACTTTGTCTTTTTAAAATGTTTATATTTATATTTATTTATTTATCAGAGAAAGTGGGAGGGAGGGAGGGAGAGAGAGAGGGAGAGAGAGAGAAAGAGAGAGAGAGAGAGAACAGTCACTGCAAAGAACTCCAGATGCATGCACCCCCTGGTGCTTCTGGCTAATGTGGGTCCTGGGGAATTAACCTGGGTCCCTTGGCTTTGTAGGCAAACGCCTTAACTGCTAAGCCATCCCTCCAGCCCCTTTGTTTCTTTTTCCAGGAGGACTTGAATTACTGTTCAGGATTAGCTTCCTTCAGCCTGAGATAACTTCTGTGAGCCTGTCTTGTAAGATAGGTTAATGACACTCGTTGGAGACAGTCTCCCACAAATTGTCACAGAATTCATCAAAACTATTCATTGAGCCAGAAACATATCGACTCTACCCACCACCAACAGATGGCATTAGAGGTCACGTCACATCCTTAAGGCATGGAGCCGGAACTATAAATAGAGAGAATTTCAATAATTCTGGGAAGTATGCTAAGGCAGCCTTCTGGAGGCGGGACCCCACGAAGGTCAGAGCAGGGGGAGCTGGAGGCAGGAACCAGAGCCTTGAAGCTGTCAAAGTGGCTCCGTTGGTTAATGTGACCCACAAAGCTCCTGGCTCCTTCCCAAGACCAAGAATGTCTTCCCAATTATGCTGAAAGCAGCTCAGATCTACGGTCTCCATTGCTTTGCAGTGACCCTGTAATCTAAACTGGCTCCTTCCTCTCTATTTAATTTGGAAAAAAATCATTAAAACAAAACAGACCAAGGGTCCAATTAGGAAAGTCCTGCTGCCTAACAGATAATGACTACATTTCCAGATAATGAGTATCTTTGGACCTACCTGGCCTGGGAGACACAGAACCAACCAGCACACATCAGGCAGTCTGCTGGACATTCACATCGCCTACAGTTTCTCCCTAACGTCTCATGGAAACAACCCCACGGGACAGATGATATTATCTCTTTGTTTATACAAGCAGCCTCAGAGGGTTTAAGTAACTTGCCTAGGTCACAAAGCTAGGAAGTGTGGCAGAGTTGAAATTGTTTGTCTTTGTGGGTCTCAAGAAGATTCCAAGGGTCAAGATGGTAAGTTGGAGACTCTGAAAGTACCTTTCAGTACTAGTGTCGGTAGGTCCTTGTTCCTCCTTGCTGTCTCACCCTCCTTCCCTGTTCTGTGGTCCATTCTGTTTGATGTGTAGCCGGACACCCTCACGAAAATACATTTTATTGGATGATCCAGCGGTTTGGAAATTTTTTACCATAATAGAACTGTGTTGTGTCCTCCTGGATGCCACGTTTGCCTTTTCAGTAGCATAGGCTTAATCTGGGGTTCGGACGTGACGTGTCTGGCCATCAGGCCATCTTGAATGCTCCCGCGAGGGTGCTGCAAACCAAGTTCCTGTCGGAGGCTAAAATGCCCTGCTGGGGGTGTCACTGCCTCCTACTTCTGCCGCCAGCCAGCCGCATGCCTCTGGGCAAATTAGTTTGCCCCATTAGACCTTCACTTCTGTTTTTAAAATACTTTTATTTATTAATGAGAGAGGAAGAAAGAGGAATGAGAAGGAAGAGAGGTAGAGAGATGTGTCAGGGCCTCTTGTCACTGCAAATAAACTCCAGATGCATGTGCACTTTGTATGTCTGACTTTACATTGGAACTAGGGAATTGAATTCTGGGCTAGCAGACATTGCAAGCCAGTGCCTTTAACCATTGAGCTACCTCCCCAGCCCCTTTGTCACAACTCCATAAAATATTAAATTAGGAAACCATTTCAAAATGGCTTCAAGGTCCATTTCCATCTTAGGGTTTCTGGAGGCATGTGCCCCTGGTACCCCTCGTCATAAGACCTGAGAGTTGCTGGAACTGGTCCAGCCTCCCACCCTGGTGAGATGCCTGCAATGGACAGTACTGCGTGAGACCAGAGCGAGGAGACATCTGTCCTTTCCCACCTCGCTTCTATTCTTTGAGGACAAAGGAGAGGAAGAGGAAGGAACTTTAAAGCCATCAGAAAAAATCCAAGCATTGGATTCTGTGTTCAGTTGCTTCATGGCTTCAAAAATAGATTTAAGGTAAGTTGACCACAGTTCTGAAGGTCAAAGCCAGGCACAAAGAGTCAGTTCTGACACTGGAGCATCTTTGTAATAGAACCCTCTGCTGACACATACTGTTTCTCTTTTGCTCTCATCTCCTGGCTTAATAACTCAATGGCATTTTACTTTGTGTTCTTGTGTGAACTTGGCACTGGCACAACTTGATCCAAGCTGAGAAAATTTTCTGATTGCCAGAACAAACCCCATGTTGCTATTTTATTCTCTACTTTGACCTTGGCCTTCCTACTTGGGAAACCTGCATACTAAGGAGATCTTCTGGCTGCTTGCTAATGCCCACTGTTCTCTGGAAGGACTCTAATGCTGGCTTTTAGGTAGATGGGAACACAGAGGCATTTATTAAAGAACAAGTAGCCATATGCAACATCTAGAATGTACCCTTTGTGTGTGGGAAATAGTAACAATACTGTTTATTAAACAGTTCCTTGTATAGATATATCTCTATAAAAAGTAAAGCTGTAAAATGGGACATTCTGGGGTCTAGATCTTCTTTTAAAATTCTACATTCAATAATTTCATTTTCTATTTGTTTGAGAGAGAAAAAAGAAAGAGGCATAGGAGGGAGAGAGAGAGAGAGAGAGAGAGAGAGAGAGGAGGGAGAATGGGTGCACCAGGGCTTTCAGCCACTGCAAACAAACTCCAGATGTGTGCGCCCCCTTGTGCTCATGTGTGACATTGCATGCTGCGTCACCATGCGTCTGGTTTATGTGGGACCTGGAGATTAGAACATGAGTTCCTAGGCTTCACAGGCAAGTGCCTTAACCACACCTCTTCAGCCCTACAATCCATAGTTTTAATGTAAATCATTTCCTTTTTTTTACCTGACAAATACAAATAATGATGGTTCTTTCTTAAACCTTCCTAAGGATCTGTTCTCATGGTGTTGGTTTGGTCTTAACTACTCATTTAGTAAGAGGAACATGCTTATCATAGCCAAACAGGATGTTATGGAGTAAGTAGTGATTAGAAAGAAGCAAATCCAAATGCTCTTTCAAAATAAGACAGCCAAGTGCTTTTGATAACTTACCGTTTTTTTCTGTTTTAATTACCTTCGTGTTGCTGTAACAAAACACCTGTCCAAAACCAGGAAATGGAAGGGAAAGATTATTTTGGCTTGCAGTCTCAAGGGGAAACTCCATGATAACAGGGGAAAGCATGGCACAAGCAGAAGCTGGGCATCAACTCCCATAGACTCACCACCATCTCAAGGTGTAAAAATGCATTCAGTGCCCCTTAAAAAATCACCATAGATTTTATCAGTCCCAACACTGTTGCATCATCCCCATAGTCTAAGGTCTCTTTAAGCAACACACTTTAAATATACATAATGTACATTCACACTGCAAACAATGGCATAGCAGGAAAAGATTGAACCAAGCAAGATCTAAACCAAACAGGGCAAATATCAAAGCCTGTTGTCCCAAGTCCAACATCTGTAACCAGTGACAAAGCCTCTGAGGTTCCAATCCCACCCTTTCAGTGGTTCTGCCCACAGTAGATAATGCCTGTGGACAACTTAGGATGTTCTTTCCACAGTATCCACCTGCTCTGTGCTCTAACTGCAGTTTCTATAGACTAATGTATACTGGTGGTCCTAGCAGAGGTATCAGGCGAGCAGGCCCTTGCTGACTTGGATGAGGAGACCTTGGTCCCAGGCCATTTATCCTTCACACCAAGAAGGTTGTGCTCTGTGTAGTGACCAAACCTCTTAGGCTGGCACACATAGGGCATGGAGCAAGGCCTGTACTCACATAATCTATCCACTGCCACCAGTAAGCTAGTAAGAAGTGTATTACCATAGCAAAGCAAATGTTAAGAGCATCTGTTTTTCACCTGTGATGACACTGCTGTCCATAATCCCCCATCGTATTAACATTTTGGAGCAGCTTGGGTTTTTGATATTAATTCCCCTTAATTTCCTAAAAGGATTTTTCTGCCAGCAGATCAGGTAGCGATAACCCAGAGGAATGGAAGTTAACACCGCGGCCAGGGCAAATTCAGCCCCAAGAAAAAGCCCCAGCAAACTACTTCCTCCGACCGAGTCTCCTGTTCTACCGTCCACCACCTCTCACAAATACCACTGCATTACGAATTCATCAAGGGATTGAGCCAGTCAGTGGGCTGGAGCCCGTGGGATCTGATTGTCTGTGTAAATGCGCTTACAGTCAGGGGTGCCCTTTGCTAATGTGGCAGTGAAGTTCTGCTGTCAACTTGGTCAGATCAGGGACCATGTGAGACGCACGCATCTTGGACAAGTCTGTGAAGGTGTTTCCAGGGAGGATTGATGGAGGGAGGAACTTCCCCCACAGAAATGGCCCTTCTAGCGGTGGACTATGAGTACAGAAACTCTGAGAGAACACGGAGCCTTCTGCCTGGCTGCCCATGCTACTTGCTGCCATCCTTCATGGACTCTGGAAGCCAGCTTCATTGGTGCTCCAGTGTGGACTGCAGAGCAGTGACTCTCCGGGGACCCTCCCTCCAGACCTTCAGTGCCAGCCTGGGTGGGACTGCCAAGGCATCCAGCCCTGTGGAGTGAGCAGCTACCAGGTTCCTCGGTGCTCACACAGCTATTGTTGGACGGCCCAACTCCTCTCCTGTACGCTAATCCACTGAATGCCTTTGGAATATGTGCTCATTCTATCAGTTCTGGTTCCTAGAGAACCCTAGTGGAACTACTCTACTGGGTCACCCTCAATCCAGTTAAGTTGCTAATAAAATTGATATCACGTTATGATTATTTACTGCTATATAACAGGTCATATCAAACTTGACAACAATCACTCAGCTACTGGGGCTAAAGGGGCTCAGTTAGGATGTGCTCCCACCTGAAGGTGTTAGAGCAGGAGCGTTCAGAATGTAGCTGAACCGGAGGTGACTCGAACATGCCATCAGTCATATATTCATTATCTGGGATGAGAAGACTCCAACCGGAGTTCTCTGTTCATCTTCCTCCATCTCCTCATGAACTCTCGACAGGGTATCACTGGTACAGTGGCTGTAGGATAGCCAGACTTCTTACATAGTGGATTGGGACCCCAGGAGTCCACGAATCAAGTGAGTATCAGCCACCTTTTATGGATCTAGGTCCAGAAGTCACCAGGCACTGCTTCTGGTTCCTTGATGGGAGTAGCCATATTCAAGGGGAGTGGGACAGGATCCTGCCCTGAAAAGAGAGCATCAATTCACGTATGGACATATTTAGAAAACATCACATGCAAATTTAAATCTCCCCCCCCTTTTCCTTCTGAATTAGCACTTAATTGCAAAATATTCTCTGGTCAGGTCAAAATGTAACTACTTGACAGGAGGATGAAAAAGTCATTAAATAGAAAGAATGATGCTTTTAACTTCTGGGTTAGAAAATAATGTAGACTCGTCTTCTCCATTAGTGCTCTAAAGCCTAATGAAGCATAGGGTAGGACTCTGTGATAATGTCGCAACACACAGATGTTGGTCTGCTTACTAATGCTAGAGATCCTCACGGGGTGTAGGACAGTGTCCCTCCTCAGTCCCAAACTATTGTATTCCTTCTACATACAGAGAATTCTAGTAGGTACCTTCAGGGGTTTGTTTTCTTGTTATAAATTATCTTTTTTTCTTTAATTGAGAAAGGCACTTGAAGAAGTTGAATTGTATTTTGCTCTGTAAATTTATCTAATCTCTTTCCATGCTATTATTTGTAGCATTTTTCCTAAGAGATTTTAAACGTACAATTCTGTGTGACTTAGGCTTGGGAGTGTGTGTGTGTGTGTGTGTGTGTGTGTGTGTGTGTGCATGTACACACATGCATAAATGGTTTAAAATGTTTTAAAAGCAAGAGAAGCAGTTGTCTTTTCTCGTCTAAGAAAAACTAATGTCTGGTGTCAATGACTCCATTTAAAACAACTTGGACTGTGAGTTTAGGCAAAATGTGTGATAGCTACCTTAGCACTGCTGAGCCAAAGCGGCTGGTGGGAAGGAGGCGTTGACTTCGGCTTACAGTCTCGAGGGAAGCTGCATCGTGGCGGGCTGAGCATCCCATCTCGACACAGCAGCTGGCAGAAAGTGGACAGAGTGAGCTGGGCTGTCTGTCACCGGGCGGGTTGGACTAATGAACCTCAAGGTTCATCCCCAATGACACACCTTCCCCAGCAAGGCTCCCCCTCCTAAATTGTCACCAGGTAGGGACCAATTCTCCCAAACACACGAGGAAATGGAGACATCTCATTCAAACTACCACAACATGCCATCATTTTGTGTTTTGGTGTCTATGTTGGGCTGTACTGGATATGGAGCTTAATGTATTCAGGAGCACATATCTAAATCTATCAACCTTAGGACCTGAAGTATTCAGTCTCCCCCACACAAAACCAAATCCCTTCATCAAGTTCCTTCTAGATGTACCCAAACCCTATAGATCTTACAGTGGACATGCTCAACACTCCCTCCACCCATAACACACACACACACACACACACACACACACACACACACACCTTGTTATCTCTGGATCATAGCCATGTACTTATACTCTTTCTTTGCTGATCAGTTACAGGAAGATAGAACATGCAAAATGGTTTTTATGAGACCTTTTTTTGTACCACTGATAAGAGAAAGGAAGAGAGAGTAACATAAATTTCATAGTGTCATTTGGGGTTGCCTTCTATGGGTGCAAGAGACAGTAAAACATTCTCTGCGAGTGTGCCTCAGTCAGCGAGGTAATGAGGTGGGGAGTAGGGACTCAGCCAAGCACAGGACACCTCGGGTTGCTTAAGGCTTTGTAGATCGGGGGGATGGGAGCTGTGGAGCTCTGGTTGTCCTCCACCCGGCCATGACCTCAGCTGCTTCTCCTGACGTTCCGGTGAAGTGACTATAAGGTCCAAGCTTGCTTTTGCACGGGACTCCTCTTTAATGTCTGTGATCTAAATGCCAGCTTCCCTCTAGGGCCACGTCTGAGGTCTGGCACAGCAGTAAGCCTTTGCTGTGAGAACCTGACTTACTCAGGTTTAGGGAAGTGCCTGGCACACAACAGGGGCCCTGAATAGGTTAATTCATCCGAGCAGCAAAATGCACTGCTGCTGTTAGATGCAGAGAAACTTGAACTTCGCTTTTGGCTGTGCTTCTTTTACCCAAAACCTGGGAAAACATTATGCCTGGTCTCTCCGTCAGCCAAGATCCAACCAGACACCCAGAGGCGTTCTATGATTGAACACTGAGAAGCTGTGGCACTGAGGTTTGGTTAATAGATAGCACAGGTGTTGGAGGAGAGTTCCAAAAACTAGCAGGAGCCTCTGAGACAACCTAAGTGTACTCACCATCAGGCCCCTCACACATCTCTAAGGTTGAGTGACAGAGGGCAGAATTACTGAACCTCAGGACCTGAGGTCTACTGGTATAAGCTTACCAAAACAATTTTGGTTGAGTGGTAGTTTTTATAGTTTGTACCTTAAAAACAATGGATTGATTAGGCTTTTTTTTTTTTTCCAAACTATGCCTCTACCCTGACCTAATTCTAAGAGCCTCACTCTATGAAGACTCACTGAATAAGGCAAGTTGAACACAAGGCCTGATGCATAGCAAATGCTTTCAGCTGCATGAAGTGATGATGTAAACACCTGTGGGGCAGGTAGCTGATGAAGTTGCACCACCTTGGGGTCATTGGGTCTGGTAACTGGGTGATGAGAGGTCAAAGCTGCTTAAACAATACGAACCACCCAGACCACTCATGACTCAGTTACACCCTGAGACTACATAGTGCATTCCAGGTCAGCCTGGGCTAGAGTGAGACCTTACCTTGAAAATAATAATAATAATAATAATACCAAAATTGCTTTCAATTAAGAACTACTAATCCTCAAAACGCACCAAAGCAGAAATCCAGAAGCCACTAAGAGCTCAACACTAAAGTAGACTTAAAACACACCCACCATGGCTCAGGGACTGTTGCAGAAAAGGGGGCCGAAAGATGGTAAGAGCCACAGGGGGTGGAGGAAGTACCAGAGGCACAGCCCCCCCCCCACACACACAATGAGTGACTGCTATCTCTCACAACTCATAGCCCATACCTCCATCGTGAATACCAGCAATCCCACTGAGGAGGGCCCTCAATGGAATGGGGGTGGGGAGGAGGGGAATAAAGGTACCAACACATGATGCGCTATACAAAGTATATACTTAATAATAATTTTTAAAAAACTACTTGTTGCTGAAGACTCCACATACTTGGCCTGCAAGGTCACTGAGAAATCCTGCTGGAACTGAGCTGATAACCTCCTCCATGTAGACCAGCTGACAGAAAGCTGGAAGAAGCCATTCTGCATGCAGTTCAATGGGAGAAAGAGAAATCACCAGTGAAGATACTCAACAGTGGATACTGCAAGCCGTAGATTTGGCCAGCCAGGCTAAATGAGCCAATGGGTGCAATAGTGGCATGTCTGTCATGGTGGAAACCAACTGCCCTCTAACTGGACTGGAGGCCCACTCCATGGGAGGGAATACATTCCTGATACTGAAAACTTAAAATAGGGGTAGTCATGAGACCTGGGGGGTGTAACGTCTGCTGCTGTCTGGCTATGTATATACTATGCTTATCAAACTGCCCAGTAAGCACTTCTCTTAATGTTCATACCCTTATATTAATGCTACTCTCACTTTTGGTAGAGAATCTTCTCTTTTCAGATGGCAGTGACCTTGGGATGACTCAGAAGGCATCATGGTGCTTGGAAAGAAGTGACAGGAGTGCTCAGTACTGCAATATCTCTATCAAACCTTCCAAGGCTCAGGTTCTATTGCGGAAGAGGTGGCAGAAAGAATGTAAGAGCCAAAGGAAGGGTAGGACTCCTTACAATGTGCTCCCCCCAGACACAAAATGGCCTGGATATCCATGAACTCACAGTGCCTGACACTACCTACATAAGACCATCATAACAGGAGGAAAAGATCATGACATCAAAATATTGAGAGGGGGAGGGGGTATGATGGAGAATGGAGTTTCAAAGGGGAAAGTGGGAGGGAGGGAGGAAGGGCATTACCATGGAATATTTTTTATAATCATGGAAGTTGTTAACAAAAAAAAATTGAAAAAAAAATGTCTAGACAAAACTCTTAACTGCTCCATAGGTTTTGCCTCGTCAGTAACTCCTTACCTTGAGCTATACATGGTTATCTGCATTTCAGATGCACTTTAAAGATTCACAACAGCTCTGCTCCCATCCCTTCCTAATACACGGCAATGTACCTAGGGAATTAGTGTACCCACGAGGAAGCATTTCGTCTCTCCCAGGAAAGATTTGGGGTGTTCCATGTCCCCTTCTACCAGCATTAGGTCTTAATCTGTTTGCTCCATAGACGAGTTTTTTTTTGGGGGGGGGGGTCAACATGACATTTCATGTTTTTAACCCTGATTTTTGGAAAGGGATCAAGATGGGCTCAAACTGGAAGAAAGCATCTGAAAAGCTCACAAGAGTCATCTCCAGGGTTAGAAGAGGAGGGATAAGGGAGAGACAGAGAAAGAGAGGGGAGAGCATGGGTATGCCAGGGCTGCAGACAGTGCCACTCTGTGTATCTGGCTTTAAGTGGGTACTGATGAATAAAACCCAGGTTGGGAGTTTTGCAAGCACGTGCCTTTAACTTTTGAACCATCTCTGCAGCCCATTTCTTGGAATTTTGAGCTTGGTCCTGTTTCAATGTCTCTGCCCTGACAAGAGTCTTTTCTTCCAGTGGGTCCTTGGTATCATTCGAGGATTGCTGACATGTCTGCTTAATAATTATCCCTAGCCGGGAGTGGTGGCACACGCCTCTAATCCCAGCACTCAGGAGGCAGAGGTAGGAGGATCGCCATGAGTTAGAGGCCACCCTGAGACTCCATAGTGAATTCCAGGTCAGCCTGGGCTACAGAGAGACCCTACATCAAAATAACCAACAGTAGTAGTAGTAGTAATAATAATAATAATCCCTGACCACTGGATAGAGACGACCATTCAGAGGAAGTGGTCCAGATGCACAGACTGATGCTCAGTGCTGAATATGGCAAGAACCAAAGTGAGGGTGAGGGAGGCAGAGAGGACCTGGGAGGAGCCAGCGAGGGCTTTACTAATAAGTTGGCCTTTGAATGAGGCTGGAGCCAACTCTGCTTTCAAAGAAGCCTGGGCAGGCAGGAGGCCGCACTGTGGGGAAGGGAAGCGAGGGCAAGAGCAGGAAGCACAGTCAGCGGCAGCGTGGTCACAGTCCTGGGTCAGCGGGGTGACAGTGGACTTTAGGTTTTTGCCGAGGAGAGTGGGATTGTTAGGTTGGGACAGGCTCCCAAAATGGAGTCACCATGTAGTGACAGAGACAGAAGGAAGTGGGTCATCCACATTCCTCAAGAAACAGCCCAGCCATTATCCCTTCCTTTCCTAACAATGCCCCCCGACCCCCACCCCCGTCATGATTTCCTGGAGGTCACCTGGTCACTGTTCTGATGTCACACCCTAGCTATCTTAGATCTCCCCTAGAGAAACTTTTTTTTAACTTTTCCCTTCCTCACCTTCCCCCAACAGAAGAGCCCTATAAAGCCTCTATCTGGAATCTCCGGTGGGCTGTGCGCTGCTTGGGAGAGTCCGTCCCGAATGAACGCTTTCGTCTTTGCCTGAGAGCGGTCTCCACGGTCTTGGTCGCTCCCGAACCTCACAGTGCTATGCTGTGCCAAGGCTTAGGGTGGATGGGCCGCATTTCTTTTAGCCTTTCTGGCTGCTTTATGGGAGGTAGGCAGCAGAGGCTGGGGGGGGGGGGAGGTTAGCAGTTAGGGGACCGTCCTTTGGCACTTCTTGGGATGACTGGGGAGGTTGTTCATGCAGGGCCATGGCCATCTCTTGGTACCTGGAGAGGATGGTTCCCCAACCCCATTCAGCTGATGCTGTTTTCCTCTGATGAAATTGCATAGATTTGTATATCAGTGATGCCCATTCCCCAGCACTAAACTTCCTATACCTAATGTCAACCCCATGCATATAATTGTCTTACTGTGCTGTTAAGGAAAAAGTGGCAAACTTATATGTCTATTCTTACTATGGATGCAACGTCTTCTAATCCCTTGAGTAGCTTTCATCTGAGGTGGAGTGAGTCCATGGGTGGGGAGACCTTGGATACGGAGGGGCTGCTGTGCACTTGAACCCCCTTTTCACCTCTGGGCAATCTTCCACTGACAACTGGCCATCCTGGATTTGGTAAATGTTCACTGACTGCTCACAGCGTGCCGTCCCCAGCGCTCAGTGCCAGGAGAGTAAACTCAGCAGCCCATAGTTACGGATGCCACCCGAGGATGGCACGGTTCTGTAAGCTGCCCTGAGTCCGTATGTGCTTATCTTAGCCAATGACCGGTTCCTCTCACAGGCTGATTTAACGCGGGTGGCTTCCCTTCGTGGGAGAATGAGCTGCCGTGTGCTTTCTGCCCCCTACTTATAAACATGAGGCGCGCACACGGCTGTAACATCAGAAGGGGACTTAGTAAGGAAACTCCCATTTATACTGTGAAGCATCCAGGCAGAGCACCGAGAGCCTGAGCTGGGAGGAGACGCCTGCCTGAAGTCACTTGTTCCGCCACTCAGCTCCGTGGCACAAAGAGATCACAAGGCCAAGCTGGCGTCTTATCCTTTTAAAGGGAATCCCCACAGTTGATTCTAGCAGGGGAACAAAGTTACTGGTTCTGCTTGGGATCCCAAAGTGTTGATGCAGTGTGAGTATTCCGTGCAGGCTCTTAGAGGCCGGAAGCCAACCCTGTAGCATCGGCAACCGTGACAACGAGGCACCACGGCTCTCCAGATGTAAAGCAATGGTAAGAGGTAAAGGACCAAACGATTGAGCTTTTTGGCATAGTGCGCAATTCTGATGAGACCCTGTCTCAAGCCTGTTTGAAACAACATCAACTGCAGATGCATTTGCAAGAGTTGCTTTGAAGAGAATGCCTTTGGGATCTTGGAACATTCCCATTCCCCCATCCTCCTGTTACCAACTACTAATGAAATGGCACACGTTCATCCTAAGCATCACCTTGAAATACAGTTGAAAGCACCAGATAATTCCACTGGACTCAACCAACACTCGGGGAGAGAAGAAGATCTATGTACCAAGACCAACAA
Source organism: Dipus sagitta (assembly GCA_036346955.1). NCBI lineage: Eukaryota > Metazoa > Chordata > Mammalia > Rodentia > Dipodidae > Dipus > Dipus sagitta. The sequence continues at coordinate 74,306,963 of CM070784.1, read as the reverse complement.
ATTACATCTGTGGCAGGTTTATTCTACATCACTAACACAGCCTGAAATTGAGGTCGAGTTCATCCCATAAAGCCTCTCAGAGTCTTCCTTCTCACCTGCACCTTCATATTCCAAAATTTCATGAACACCCTTCTGTGGCATAGTTTGCCTTTATTTTTTTCAAGGCTATCAGTGATTTCAGGTAAAAAGTGACTGGAGTGCATGACAGTGTACATTTTGTAGGAATGAACTTGATATCATGAAGTCTTGAAACAAGCTAGTAGCAAGACTTCATACATTAACCTCAAAGTTCACCTCCACTAATGTTGATAGCTTTTCTATTTCCTTCCTTCCATCCATCTTTCCTTTCTTCCTTCTTTCCTTCCTTCCTTCCTTCTATTCTTCCTTACTTCTTTCTTTCTATCTTTCCTTCCTTCCTTTTTTCTTCCTTCTATCCTTCCTTTCTTCCTTCTTTCCTTCCTTTCTTCCTCCCTCTTTCCCTCCCTCCCTCCCTCCCTCCCTCCCCCTTCCTCATCTTCCACCTTCTTCTCTCTCCCTTTCTCTTTCTTGTTTGGTGTGTGTAAGTATGCAGACACTTCTGCCATTGCATATGGCAGGCAGAGGACTTCTTTCATGTCTCCTTGTCTTTCATTTCATTCAAGACAGGGTTTCATTGTTCACTGCTCCAGTTCACCAGGCTGACTGGTTTCAAAGCGTCCAGGCAATTTTCTTGTCCACCCCTCCCTTCTTGCCCATGGGCATGCTGTGTTTACAGATACTCACGCTATGGTATGCAGGGTGGCCTGGGTGCTGGGGATCTAAACTCAGGAGCTCACACTTGGTTAGCAAGTGCTTTATTCATTGAGCCATCACCCCAGACCCAGCACCTCCATTTCTCTTTTCTATTTAAAAGGCAGAAATGTGGACCACCATGCTTAGCATACAGTCAGAATCATCATAAACCAGGCATTGCAAGGGGATATCAAATAGACTGCTTCTCAAAGCAGGGGAATGGGGTATGTCTGACCTTGGGGGCGGTGTAGTCTGATCCATTCAATCTTATGGGTGCATAAACATGTCAGGAGAGTCTTAACTCAGCTTGTTCTCTCAGTAGAATCCTCTCCTTCCTCTCCTCCTCCTTCTTTCTTCCATCTTCCCTTCCTTTTCTCTTCTCTTCCTTCCTTTCCCTTCCCTCTTCCTCTTTTTCTTTTTTTCTCTCCTTCCTTCCCTCCCTCTTTCTTCTCTGCTATGGGTTGAAACCAGGGCCTCTAGCATGTTAAGTAAGAACCCCCCCCCCACAGAACAGTATCCCCAACCCCTCATTTGCTTTTGATTTGGTTCTTGTTTTTTTAAATTTAAAGCCATTGGGGAATGGAAGTGCAGGAGCCATGGAGATGCCTTTGTGTCATGTCAGGGACTTATTCTTATACTGGTCTATGCTAATGGTTCTCAACTGGAGATGACTTTGATCCTAAGAAGATGTTGACAATGCCCAAAATTATTTTTTTGGTTGTTACAATTTGGGAGAAGGTGCTGGCATCTACAGTGACAAATTCTACAATGGATGAGTCAGCAAATAATGATCCTATCCAAAATGTTTATAGCTAGAGGTAGAAAAGCCACATTCCACATGCATTCTGTGATTCCCACCCCTCCTCCCCACTGTCTCCAGTATCTTTCTTGGTGGCCCTGGAAGGACTCAGGACAGAAAATATTTATGCATTTGCTTTTACTTTGATGATTTTCCATAGCCTTTGTCTTACTAGGAAATTCAGAGTTGCTACTGAGAGCTAACAGGCTTTGGATGAAATAAAGTGTGATTCTATTCTTTGGGATACCAGTTGTGTGGCCTTAAACAACAGACTTAGCTGATGTGGACCCAGTTTCTTTATTTGTGAAATGAGTTTATTTGTGGTAAGGTTTTTTTTTGCGGGGGGGGGGGATATTTTAATCTGTTTATTTGAGAGAGGGAGAGATAGATAGAGAGAGAGAAAATGGGTATGCCAGGGCCTCCTGCTACTGCAAACATACTCCAGACACACGTGCCACTTTGTACATCTGGCTTTACATAGGTACTGGGGAATTGATCCCAGGGCATCAAACGTTGCAAGCAAATGCCTTTAACACTGAGCAATCTCTCCAGCCTTGCAGTAAGGTTTTAATAAATTTAAACCACAGAGCAACCATAGTTGCATTTAGTCCATAAGAATCACTCACTTTTGAAATCTACCATTGGAAAGCTTCTGTGGGAAGTGGACTTCACTCATGGTTTTCGTTGTTGGTGGTGAGGAAAACATTTGGCAGTTTCTGCATCACACACAGATCTTCCTGTACCGCCCCTCAGGCCAACTCATGTTCTATGGGTGGGTTTTGATCATTGTCACAAAGCCATAAAAACAGGACACAACTACACACAAAACAACTGACAGGAAGGCTGGGAAGATGGCTTAGTGGTTAAGACACTTGCCTGTGAAGCCTAAGGATCCAGGTTCAGTTGCCCAGGACCCACATAAGGCAGATGCACAAGGTGGCACATGTGTCAAGTTCATTTGCAGTGGCTAGGAGCACTGACACTTCATCCCTCTCTATCTCTTAAAAGAATAAATAAAAAATAAAGTATATTTACAAACAACTGACAGGAGAATAAAAAATGAAACAATCACTTGGATTATGTGGTGACATCGTTTTTTGAAAAATTATCCAAAAAATAAAAAAAGTGGGCTGGAGAGATGGTTTAGCGGTTAAGGGCTTGCCTGTGAAGCCTAAGGACCCCGGTTCAAGGCTTGATTCCCCAGGACCCATGTTAGCCAGATGCACAAGGGGGCACACGCATCTGGAGTTTGTTTGCAGTGGCTGGAAGCCCTGGCGCGCCCATTCTCTCTCTTTCTCTCTATCTGCCTCTTCCTCTCTCTGTCACTCTCAAATAAATAAATAAAACTGAACAAAAAAATAACAAAAGCTATTTTAGGTTGACATGACCTGGTCCTGAGCTGCATGGCTCTTCCCAAGCCTGATTCAAAAATCTCAGTTTCCAGGCAGGTTTGTCTGGGTTCCAGTGAGCAGGCCTTCTCATGGGGTTTTTGAGAGTCCCTTCCGCATCGCTAATGAAGGGTGCTTGTGATGGAAGGCCCCTGCGGTTTTCATTTTGGACTTGACTTAATCAAAAACAATCTCTGCGAACAAAAGGGTGGGGGTTTGGAGTCTGCTTCTCCCAATTTCTCTATTGTGTAGTTAATTTAATGTTGGACTTCTCAAAGGGCTTGAGAATATAAGACAGCAGGAAAAACTATTTAATTTAGCCATGCCAGCCAGCATGGACTAGCCCTAAGTAGAATAAATCAAGCATGAAGAGATACAGCACTGTGAGGGCGCAGGGTTTCTCTTCTTAATTTTAGCACTCAATAGCACAGGGCGATGAAGTTGGCCATTCCATGCACAGACATAATTGCTAAGGAAAAGCTTTCATGAGATACACGCCAGAGGGCATAAGAACTGGTCTTTTTGGTCTCCTACCCATCCTTATTGGTTCACTATAATGAGACTTGAGAATTTAAGAAACAGTGCTAACACCTCATGTTTACTGCATGGGAAGTAGATACTATGATACCAATTTGATCCAAAACACTTCTTTAATACGGCTCATATACCCAGCATTCCTCTATAGAACTTTCCTTTGAGGTGAAGTATAGGAGGACTGAGCTAACGTACAGATATCGTGTTTTCTTTCTTCTTCTTCTTTTTTTTCTTTCTTTCTGGCAATTGATTATCAAGCTTGGTTGCTTATAAGAATCGCTTTGGAGACTATTTTAAAAAATGGTTTAATTGGCTTAACCATAAGCATGGGAAAAAAATCCCTCTCCCTCATGATGTTTATTCTGCAACTGGGGTTAAGAACCATTGCAATAACAATTTAAGTACTGGTTCTTGTGTATTTCTTTTTCTGCCTCAAAACATCTGGGAATTACCACACACCTTCACTGGTCACTGTGACTCACTCTGATTCAGGAGACAGCAACTTGGGTTTAAGCAAAGGAGCAGAAAGAGAAGCAGGAAATTAGAGAAAGAGAGCACGTAGGCCTTACCCAAACTCCACGGCCAGAGTTACGTCCCATTATTGAACAACAGTTTGTGTTTCGTGGCCACTGAGAACCTTGTTTGAAGACATTGGCATCTGATGACTTTCCAAGTGTGGATTCTCTCCATTGCCAACATTCTTCTAACAAAGTTCCCTTCAGGGAAGGTAACTGTCAGGGTGTTTGTGACCGAAGGGTGACTGGCTGTTTCCGTGGTGGTTCCACAACGCCTCAGCGCTGGCTGCGGAAGGCTCAGGCCTCTGGGACACAGCGGATGCTGCTTTCCACAGTTGCTTCTGTCCCACCATGCTCTTGACTGCTGAGCTGCTTTGTAAACATAGTGCCCTTTTCAAGAGTTTTTGAGTCAAATTAGAAAAAAGAAAAGCTTAGAACTAAGAAATGTAAAGCCTTCTAATGAAAACGGATGGTTCTCAATAAATTCCCACAGGTCAAGTGACAAACAAAGTATAAATCGTGGAGCCTGACACCCAAGCGAGGGGTCACCATGACATTGTGTGTCATTAAGCTGGTGACCATCTTCGTGTCTCTGGTGGCCCGAGGTCTGTTTCCTGCATAGCTAATCACCTCTGTTTGCTGAAAGCCCAAGCATTTCCAGGGAGAAACAAAAAAAGAGCTATTCTTTTTTATTATTTTCCTTTAACTATTCCTCCAATCAGTATTTTTCTCCCAGTAACCTCCCTTCCCTCTGGTAACCCGGGTCTATTTAGGTACAATGAAAGTTCAAAATATAAGTTCATGTGTAATTGGAAGTTCATCCTTGAACATTGGTGTGTAGTTGGCCTATATCATGAGAAGCCCTGTTCCACGTTAGCCAAAGATCCTTCTTGTCCACCTTTGACTAATTTCAACTTGATCTGAACAAGTTACAAGAGTTGACACAGATATGGAACATGTCCAACATGTTATGATAAGAAATCTCAACATTGATCTGTGTCATGCACCCTCAGACACATTTCTAAGCTACAGTGATTTATAAAAACATTTGTCACGTCCTCTTCCCACCCTCTTGCACTCCTCCTCTACAAATGCTGAACTGATCATGGACAAGATATTTCTTGTCAACAATGAAACATGACACTGCTGAGATGCAATTTATGTGATTTTTGAGGTCATGAGGAGAGCTGATCCCACTATCACTACAACCTTCAAAGAGAAGAAGAGTTAATCTTATTTCCTGGTTATCCACCGTTAAATGGAAAAGGTCTTTCTGACAAATAGAAGCTGTTTGCTAAAGATCATTCTGGATTTTCTACGGAACAGCTTTCATCTTTGGTTCATAATCACCATTTAATGTTGGCAAAAAAATTACTAACAGATATTTGAAAGCAACTTTCAGCCATTCCCAAACTGCAACCACATTGATCTTCTTATTCATTTGTTTATTATTTATCTATCTATTTATATTTATTTCAGAAATTATTATCTGAGCTGGAGATATGGCTCAGTTAGTAAAGTGCTTACCTTGCAAGCATGAGGACTTGAGTTTAATTCCTAGGAACCGTGTAAAAATGTCGGACATGGTGGAGGGGCACTGGAGAGATGGCTCAGCAGTTAAAAGTGCTTGCTTGCAGAGCTACATAAAGCCAGATGCAAGAAGTGGTGTGTGTGTCTGTATCTGGAGTTTGTTTGCAGTGGTAAGAGGCCCTGGCTCACCCATCCTCACTTTCTCTCTGTGTCTGCCTCTCTCCCTTTCAAATAAATAAATACAAATATTTTTTAAAAGTTGGACATGGCGATACATGGCTATAGACCCAGTGCTGGGGAGCAGAGACAGGAGGACCCTTGGGGTTCTCAGGACACTCAGTCTAGCCTAACTGATGAGCTCTGTGCCTAGGAGAGATACTGCTTCAATAAATGGTGGAGAACATTTCTGAGAAACAACATCCAAGGTTGTCCTCTTGCCTACATGACACTTATATACAAGTGCAAATACATACACATGCATGTATACAAACATGCCAACAGACATTAAAAAATTAAAAGGTATAAAAAAATTTAAATTGTTGATCCTGAGTCTTAAAAGCATAGCTTCAGTTACTTTGTCTCTTAAATTTCTGACATATTGCACATAAAAACATCTTCTTTTATACCACTTTTATCATCATTCACTCATTTTGAGTATAATTCACATTCTTTTTTGCAAATGATTTTATTAATTATTTCATATTTCTTTTAAGATATTTTTTATTTGGAAGCACCAAAGAAAGACACACACACACACACACACACACACACAGAGGGAGAGAGAGAGGGGGAGAGAGTGAGAGAGTGAGAGAGGGAGAGAGGACGAGAGGGCACACCGGGGCCTGTTGCCGCTGCATGTGAACTCCAGGTCTGTGCACTATGTTGTGGTTGTGCACTGGACTCTATGTGGGTATTGGAGAATGGAGCCCAGACCACAGGCCTTGTGAGCAAGTACTTTAATCGTTGAGCCTTTTCCTCAACCTAGTTTTATATTTCTTTTCTGTTTCTTTCTTACACTAAATGTTATACATTCAAGATTTCCAATGACCAGTAGAACGCCAGCTCGTGACTCAGTGCTCTCTTCCAAATAGACGAAATGGAGCAGAGTGGGATCCAAGGCTCCTTCCCTTGATGTCTAATGAGCATCATTGAACCCAGTTTCCCAAAAGGTTTTCTGGGTGCTGCCAGCATGATCACGCAACTCCCTGAGTAGCCAGCATCCTAGCACACGTGTTTGGCCCTTGATTGTGAGGGATCTTGTACTCCTAGAAAAAGTTGTCAAACATTTTTTCTGGAACCTTCTCTGTATTCTGGACCAAGAATGCCTCTCACATGGGCTGCTGTGATGAAGTGCAACTGAACATCCAGCGTCCCACTGTGGGCCTTCCCCCTGGGACTTCTGGTCTACCCACGTGACATTGCTATAGCATGTTGCAAAGTCCTGCACTCAACTAAGATTGCCCGTGCATGTGTGTGGCAGACGCCCCCAGCACAGTGTATCAGTTGGTGACACGCATGCAGTGCCCACCCGATCTCCTCTCCTAGTGACAAGCATGCAGCCTTTCCACCAGCAGGAGCAAAGCACAGCCTCTCACGTGTCCCTTGGGGAGTTGTGAAATTTACCCTGGAATGGAATTGCCAGGTCAGAGCTATTTCTCATTATTCTCGCTTCCCTGTCCAAAGGGCTGAGTGGCCTGGAGTGGGTGCGACGACCCATGCCAGGCCACACACTCGCATGTGGGTGTGGGAGCAGGAAGGCCCTCTGGCCATTTTCCTCACAGCCACACTCATCTCCCACAAAGACACCTTACCCAGCATCGGCTATGGGGTCAGCTGCATTCAAACCTCTCCCCCAGCTTGTTTATCAAGCCAGTAAAAGTAGCGTGGTTCTTGGGGTCCGGCCGTGCCACCCGTGCCGAGCTGGAGCTCCTGGACAGAGAGGCCAAGACTCGTCTGTTAGCAAGGCAAGCGGCAAGGGGGCGGGCGTGGATGGGGCGTAGCAGGGGCATCCTCTGACCAGCGCAGCAGCCCTTGCTTGCCTTTCCCCTCTTGGTTAAGATGACTTCATAGTTGCATCTTTTATTTTTATTTTTATTTGGCAATGTGAGGGTTTTGATAAAGTTGCTATGATCCAATGTCCGCCTCTAGCTGACATTATGCTTTAACAGTCTGGAAATGAGGGCCCCGGATCCTTCCGTCACAAAGTCAGGAACTGTCAATTCCACCTGTGACATCTTTCTGCAGGTCTCTTGGTGTGTGTGTGGACCCCCAAAGGAGGCGTCCCAACTAAGAACTCCTGGAAGAGAACCCCCAGGCTCCACAGGTCCACCTCCTCATCGTGCATCTCACCTCGGGGAGCAGGTTCAGGCTGCCACGAAGCCTGGTTCTCGTGGAGGACGGAGTGTGGATGGACCGGCAGCCGCTCTGCCGCTGGTGCCCGAAGCCGACTCTCTGCCGAATGTCTGTGACTCTCCTCAGATGACAGCGAGCTGAAGCATGGTCAACTGGGTGACATGCATTGTGGTTCTGTGCCCATCAAATTTGGCAAGTTTGACATTCTCTAGGGACCGTTCTAAGGGGTGCACACTCTAGAATTAGGTAAACCCTGGTGGCATCGCGGAAATAAGCCCAGGGCCTGAGACTGTTAGGATGCCGGGGTGCAACTGCACTTCCACTTCTCTCTGGAACTGGCGCTCCACTCCAGCTGGGCTTCAAACACCTGCAGAATGGGGACAAGCTCCCTTGCTTTTCTTTTTTTAAAGAATATTTTTATTTATGAGAGAGAGAGAGAGAGAAAATGGGTATACCAGAGCCTCCAGCCACTGCAAACAAACTCCAGATGTATGCACCACCTTGTACATCTGGCTCACGTGGGTTCTGGGGAATCAAACCTAGGTCTTTTGGCTTTGCAGGCAAGTGCCTTAACTGCTAAGCCATTTTTCCAGTCCCCCTTGCTTTTCTTTTGCCAAATAAATGTTACCCAACTTTCCTTTACCCAGTAGATGGCTAATATCAAAATATTCCAAAGCCCCATTGCCTTTATTTATTTTACATCTTCATTTTTCAAGATTATTTCTGGAAGCTGTTGCGTAGGGTTGTTGGCTCTTCTGGGGTTTCTCACTGGCTGGGAGACAGGCTGAGGCATGTCAGCTTCTCACAATCACATCAGCCCCCATTTCTGACTGGAGACAAGTTTTCGTTTTGGTGAAGGCATGCGTTGGGCAGACCTGGATGGACACAGGACCCACTGAGCTGGTCACTGCAGGCAGAGCCTGGATTCCACAGAGTGATCAGAATGCAGTTTGGACTGCTTTAGAACTGTCCGTGATGACCACTGGTCAGTTCTCGCTTCTGGCCCAAAGCCTCCTCATCCTTCCAAAAACTCAGACTTGGGAGCTTCAGTGTTGGGAGAGGTGACAATGTCCTGTTTGCATCACAGTTGCTTACAGTGGTACAGGAAGCTGGGCCTTGTTGAGGTTTGAATGTGAAATTTCTTACACAGGCTCATGTTTTGAGCTGTGACACTATTTAGGGCGTTGTAGGGCCTGACTGATGGAGGGGAGTCACTGATGACCAGCCTTTGAGGGTCATAGCCCAGCCCTGTCTTTCCCCCCACTCAGCCTTCTTTCTCAGCTGCTAAGACGTAAGAAGCTGACGCCATATATCCCAGCAGCCACGGACCTCCAGTCACATGCCTTCCCACCACGAACCACGAGCCGAGATCAACCTCACCTCCCTTAAGTTACTTCTGTCAGGTATTTTGCCCCAGTGAAAAGTTACTAACATAAGCCTAGGGAAGAGACTATCAAGTATTGAGAGGGAGAGACCCCCACACAGCTCGTTGAGAGATTAGAGCAGCTATCTAGGTGCATCTAGACGTCTTTCCTGCCCATGATATCCATAATTATTTTAAAAAATATTTTAATTAATTAATTTTCAAGGAGAGAGAGGAGAGAACAAGGGAATGGATGTGCCAGGGCCCCCTGTCTTTGCAAATGAACTTCAGATGCATGTTTCACTTTGTGCATCTGGTTTTATGTGAGTACTAGGGAATCAAACCCGAGACTGCAGGTTTTGCAAGCAAGTGCCTTTAACCACTGTGACATCTCCTCAGCCTTGTAATATATTCTTGAATATCCCCACCTAAAGCAAGACTTGGTGAATTTCCTTTCATCGTGATCAAAGACATTTTAACACAAAAGCAACAAATCCTCCCCAGAGTCAACATCAAGAAACTCAGTTTTGAACTAAAGATCTTTGGAAGTAGAGTAAAACTTGTGACTTAGAGATTTCTTAAGACAAAAGTTTTGGTTGAGGATGCAAGTCATATAATTTTGCATGTGTCTGTATGTGTTATGTGCATATTAGGGGTACATGTGGTTTTTATGAGTGTGCGTGTGTGTGTGTGCATGCAGAAGCTAGAGTTCTACCTTGTGTGTCTCCTTTTAGCACAGCTCGACCTTATTTTTTTTATATATAACATAAAGTTTCTCCCTGAACCCATAATTCACTGACTCTGGTGCATGTCACCACACCTAACTACCATTTTACTTGGATGTTGAGGACCTGAACTCAGGTCCCATGTTTATACCACAAGCACTTTACCCACTGAGCTATCTCCCTGTCCCTGAAAATCAGGTGTTATCAGTTGCTTTCTGGTGAGAGAAGAGATTCTTTTACTATGTATGAGTGGTAAGTAACCATTGCTGAATTTCTGTTAAGGGATTCAAAAATAAAGCAGCCCTATTTTTCAAGGTAGGGTTTCCCTCTAGCCCAGGATGACACTACCTTGAAAAACCAATAAAATTAAGAAAAAATTGAGTTTTGTTTGTGGAGAAAATACAGTGTTTGGGTCAGAAGCATGTGAGTTTGTGGATTTGATAGCACTGAAAATGCTTGCCTTATTTTATAAGCAAAAAGTGTATGAAGAGAAGGAAAGAAACACTGAATGTCAGGGCCGAAAAGTCTGAGTGATACGATGCCAGGATCCCCTGTGCCTCTGCACCGAGACAGCACTGGTGGTACGTGCCGCTGCTTATCTGGTCGTCGTAGAAAAATGTCAACTCTCCATTCTCAGGTTGTTGATACTCTAGCCTATCTGACGGTTCTTTCATCATCTGTGTAGTTGTTATGCAACAACTGAAATTTTGTGAGTCTCAGATAAAATGTAGTAAAAATTTAGATTTACAAGAATGGGAAATTGGAATCAGATGTTTTCAGTTAAGGACAGAGAAGTGTCAGACATCTTATAAAATCAAACTTGTAGCAAGAATGTGCAGAAAGGTTAAGAAAAAAAGCCAGGTGTGGTGCATGTCTATAATCCCAGCACTCAGGAGTCTGAGGTAGGAAGATTGCTGTGAGTTCCAAGTCAGCTAGGGCTACAGTGAGACCCTGTTTTCAGAGATAGAGGGGGGGGTGGGGAGAGAGGCATTTCCAAAATGGTTAAGAGAAGGAAGGAAGAAAAGAAAGAAAGAGAAAGAAAGAAAAGAAAGAAAAAAAGAAAGAAAAGAAAGAAAGAAAGAAAGAAGGAAAGGAACTTCCAGAAAAGGTTACGAAAGAAGTGTATGGCCTTGCCCTTTCATTTGAACATTTGGATGTGGTCAAGGAAAAAATCAACAAAACACAGCTGAGGTTGTTACATGCAATAGCCAAGATTCTGTGAGTTTACCACAAAGAAAATCGCTTATTTCAGTGAGCAAACTTGTGCCTTTCCCATGAAGATAAAAGGCGGAATTTCAAAGCCACAATTCTTTTGCTCCAAGAAAATATTCTGTGTTCATACTATTGTTACAAATTGAACTTTTTTTCTTGTTGGAATAAATGAATTGGGGTGATACCACATGTTTAAGTTTTTAATCTTATTTCCTCAGTTAAACTTTATGCAATAAATCAGGATAAGAGGATGAGGGGACTCCAGTCCCTGGTTCCCATGTTTTGGCAAGCTCCCTTTCCTTGAACTTGGAGTTGGATATATATATTTTTCTCCCTGGGAAGAGAACCTGTCTTCTTCAATGACGGGCCTCTGGGGAAAGCTGTGTGGTCACCTGTCAGCTGCTAAGCCCACCTTCATCTCAGAGAGTTATCTGTTTTTTCCAAAAATTGTTTTATTTATTTGAGATATGGAGAAAGAGGTAGCTATAAATAGATAGAAAAAGAGAGAGAGAGAGAGAGAGAGAGAGAGACATAGAATGGGCTTGCCAGGAACTTTAGCCACTGTAAACAAACTCTAGGTGCATGTGCCACCTTGTGCATCTGGACTACATGGGTCTTGGGGAATGAATCAAAGTTGGGTCCTTTGGTTTTGCAAGCAAGCACCTTAACCACTATGCAATCTCTCCAGCCCAGACAGTAGTCATCTTTTAAAGGATTAAGGTAGGATGGAGGTAGAGGAATAGCTTCTTGAAATAGTTTCCTCAAAGGCCTAACATAAAGGCTGCCCCAAAACGAAAGAATGTATGACCAACTTATAGAGTTGAAAATTTAAAATTTTGGGGCACTTTATACAATTCACTTTTGTTTCCTCCATTATAGCTCACACATTTATGCCACATGCTTGGTGTCTGTGAGGACTTTTTATTGACTCACAGGACAGACCAAATGGTACCTCAGGCCATCCATCCATCCATCCATCCATCCATCATCTACCTATCTATCAATAAAAATTTATTTGTGATATATGTATATATGTATGTATGTATGTATGTATGTGATATATGTATATATGTATGTATATAAACATATATTTGTGATATATGTATAATATATATATATATATACATATATATATATATATATATATATTATACTAGGCTCTGTGTTACATGTTGAAGATGTAATGGAAAGCATTACATTACCAAAGGTTTCTGCTTCCCATTTTTTTTTTTGACAGGCATTACTCAATACTCCTAATGAATGAACATATAATTAGAAACACTGGCTAACATTTTGAATCTTGTGAAGGAAGAAACTGGCTTTGGGTTGGGAAGGAATATGGCCCGAGAAGACTCTCTCCAGTGAGGCAGTGGCTAGAATCCAAAGAGCCGGCCGCGTTAATGTGGGACAAGGTTGGAGAGGACACTTCACATTGAGGGGGGCAAATGTGGGGCTATGGGACACCAAAGGGCTTGGTGTGACCACAGGACAGTCAGGGGGCCAGAGTAGGGGCCAGAGAGATGCCTCAGTGGTTAAAGGCACTTGCTTGCAAAGCATGATGGCCTAGGTTCTATTCCCCACCACCCACATGAAGCCAGATGAACAAAGTGGCACATGTGTTTGGAGTTTCTTTGCAGTGGCAAAAGACTATGTCATGCTCATTCTCTCTTCTCTCTCTCCCTCTTCCTGTCTCTGTTTCTTTCTCTCTTAAATAAAAAAATAAGATATTTTTTAAAGGACCAGTGTAGTTGGGTGTGTGGGACATCAGCTATAGTTGGATCTATAGAATTATACTGCATATCTGTCCAAGGGCCTTGTGACTAATTTTGTCCTTCATCTCAAAAAGGGAAGGCAAAGCCAGGCATGGTGGCGCATGCCTTTAATCCCAGCACTCGGGAGGCAGAGGTAGGAGGATTGCTGTGAGTTTGAGGCCACCCTGAGACTACATAGTTAATCCCAGGTTAGCCTGGACCAGAGTGAGACCCTACCTTGAAAAACCAAAACAAACAAACAAAGAAAAAAAAAAAAAAGGGAAGGCAGAACTGTGACAGAGTTGATGTGTTACATGGACACCCTGGCTGCTAAGTGGAGAATGGAGCTAAGTGGGCACAAGGGAGGAGAGAAGCAGGTGAGCTAGTGTGGAGAAGGAAGAGGGTGGCTTGGACTTGAATGGAGACTTGGGGTTTGGAGAGTGAGTTGGAAGAATCTGGAGGTAGAAAGTACAATTGATAGTCCTAGATAACAGATTAGACTTGAGGGAGAGAGACAAAGAGAGAGAGAGAGAGAGAGAGAGAGAGAGAGAGAGACAGACAGACAGAGATACTGAGAGGTATATCAAGAGTTTTCTGGCTGTGTGACAGGAGGGTGTCAGTGACATGCAACGTTACAGTGCATCAACAACCCCAGGACATCTTAGCATTCATGTCTGACAGCCCTTCTCCCTGCCTCTATTTTCATCTCCATGCCTGTCTACACTGAGACAACCTGAGAAGGATAATGCAGCAGAGATTTTCAAACATAGCAAAAGGAATGACACCATTACTGGGCACTTACTATGTGCCAAGGCAATGATGTAACCACTGGGATTTCAATAGTAAGGAACATGAGACCATGTCACTGACTAATATTTCCCTGACAAGGTGGTCAAATATGAGGGAGAGAGTTGTCCTTCTACCTGGAGAACATCAAGGGCTGGCAGGGGAGAGTGATCTCTGAGGCAAGTGGTGTCAAGGCTGGTCCAGGTAGACCAGTGTTTATGACTTCCTTTATCCTTGTCATTTGAGACCTGACTTTACCTCCAATCTCCATTCCTTAGGACATGAGGGAGGTAAGAGGAATGGAATTGGAAGAGGAAAGGTGCTAATGAGGATAATGGCTCCTCCTTAAGTGGTTGTAGGGACAATATAACACACCTTGAAAATGAAATAATCTCTCACTTGTGTGCCTTTCCTATCATAGTGTTTAAACAATTGCTTCTCTGTGTCTGGAAACTGAAAAAAACATAATTAGCTTTTAGATTTGTTTTGGTTCAGTTTAGGCATGCTGACTTATTTTTGAATTGTGTGTGTGTGTGTGTGTGTGGTGTGTGGTATTGAGACAGAGAAGTCAGAGGAAACACATAATCATGGAATAAGTACAGGACAGAAATTTTGGGATGTCGCAGGGAGTCTCTTGACTGTATCTGATGCCAGACTGTCCTCTTAACCCTGAGCACATCATCTTTGTGTCACTGTCTGCACAACCCTGAGCCCATCATCTCCCCTGGCTCATGCATTTAGTCAGAGTGAAGTGTGATATGATCTGACTTGTGATAGATGGGGGGAGGTGTGGGGAGGACACTCGGAGCAGGGAGAATGGTCCAGTGTGCTCCCATCACGTGTTACAGGCAGGCGAGGCTGTCCTGACGTCGTGGCCACTAACATGGTGCAAAGCAGAGAAGATTAAGTGTAGTGATGGGAATCTTTATGGACAACATAAAACTTAAGCATGTTATTAAGGCTGGGGCTGAATGATTATAGACACATACATTAGAAAAGTGTGTTCTGGGAAAAAGAGGTCATTGATTCAGGTAGAAATTACTTCCTGTTTTGCTCTTCATGGTTCTTGCAATCAGGTTTGCATTGCTGGTAGAAATCACCCAACCAAGAGAAGCTTCTGGGAAAAAGAGGTTTATTTTGGCTTACAGGCTCAAGGGGAAGCCCCACAATGGCAGGGGAAAGCGATGGCATGAGCAGAGGGTGGACATCACCCCCTGGCCTATGTAAGGTGGACAATAGCAACAGGAGAGTGTGCCAAACAATGGCAAGGGGAAACTGGCTATAACACCCATAAGCCCGCCCTCAACAATACACCAACTCCATGAGGCTTTAATTTCCAAATCTCCATTAGCTAGAGAACCTAGCATCCAGAACACCTAAGTTTATGGGGGACACCTGAATCAAGCCACCACATTTCACCCCTGGCCCCCATAAACTGATATTGATACATGATGTAAAATACAATGCATTGAGTCCAACTTTAAAAGTTCCCATAATTTTTATCAATTCCAATGATATTCATATATCCCCATAGTCCAAGATCTTTTAACTGAGCCATAATATCAAAAAATCCCACCAAACCCATAATATCACAGAATAAATATTCACACTGCAAAAGATAGCATTGGGCATAGCAGAGAAATGTTCAACCAATACAAGGTTTAGAACAACCAGAGCAAACATCAAACTCTGTAGCTTCAAGTCCAACAACTCTAGCCAGTGACAAATCTCCAAGTCTGATAATTCTAACCAGCAACAAGTCTCTGGCATTCCAATTCCACCCCTCCAGCTAGGTTATTGACAGTCCTGGAAAACTTCATCAGGGCAGCAGCTTTCCTTAGCAGCCATCTCGTGGTCTCGGCATCTCCACTGGGTCTACAGTGCAATACATGCTTCATCCTCATGGCCCCAGGAGGCCTCCATGCAGGCATCCAGCAAACCTGGTTCACATGCCCATGGCAATTTCCAAAACACAAGACTGTGTTGTAAGCTCAATGACCCTCTTTCCATTGTTCCTGTTGCCCCAGTGCAGGTCAGCTGGCCTAATCTCAAAGGTTGTGATCTCTCAATTGCAGCTGAATGGGCAGCAGTTCACCCAAAGAGTTTTCTTTCTGTGTCATATCCTTTTGCATACCAGTTCATTTGTATGCAAAGCAACCCTCCACAAATTCTCAGGACACGGATATAACAGCAAGCTTTTTACACAACTTGCCTCTAGGCTAGTCCAAGCAAAGCTCTTTCTCACCCTCATAAACCAAATCTCACAGTCCATAGTTCTTACTGCATTCAGATATTCCAACTGTGACCAGAATAGTCCATCAAGCTGTACTTTCAGCACTGAAAGGCGTCTCTTAGGCCAAAGTTTCAAATCCTTCCACATTGCTCTTGAAAATCAGCTCCAAAAGGCCAAAGCCACACAGTCAGGAGTCTAGCAGCAACCTCACTCCTGGTACCACTTTACTGTTGCAGTCCGGTTCGCATTGCTGGTAGAAATCACCCAACCAAGAGCAGCTTCTGAGAAAAAGAGGCTTATTTTAGCTTACAGGCTCAAGGGGAAGCTCCACAATGGCAGGGGGAAATGATGGCATGAGCAAAGGGTGGACATCACCCCCTGGCCAACATAAAGTGGACCATAGCAACAGGAGAGTGTGGCAAACACTGGCAAGAGGAAACTGGCTATAACACCCATAAGTCCACCTCCAACAATACACTGACTCCATGAAGCCTTAATTTTCAATTGCCACTAGCTGGGCAACTTAGCATCCAGAACACCTAAGTTTATGGGGGACACCTGAATCAAACCACCACAATGGTCAAAGTCATAAATTTAGAAAAGCAGAAGATAAAAAGTTGTTTACCATGGAAAGATTGATAATGTTGCAATCTGAGCAACACATGGCATGAAGAATTTCTTTGCTCACGTCTAATTATTTTGCACCCAATTTCTTAGGGAATGGCAATAGAAACCTCAAAACCTGACAGAAATAAAAACTTTGGTGCATAGTTCAGAATAACTTTTATTATTATTTTTAACAATTGTGGACAAAAGTCATGATGCCCATGGTGTGAGCTGAGATACCAGCTCTGATTTCCTGGCTGGAGCACATTCATTGTTAACAGAATCAGGACAAACACATCGATACTAATCGATACGATGTAATCTGTATTGTAAATCTGTGTGATGGTAATAGGCTTGCTGCCCAACTTATTTATTATACTTTTAAATATTTCTGGACCATGACTATATGTCATGTAGATATGAGTCATGCTGGCTGAAAATATCATAATAGTAGATAACACTCTTTAGAGGCTGGGTTGAATTGAATTAACCATGATAAAGATGTCTACATTTATTTCTAGATCTATTAGTATGCACTTTAAAACATTATTTATTTATAAGAGAGAGAGAGGCTGAGAGAATGGGTGCACCAGGGCTTCTAGCCACTACAAATGAACTCCAGACACATGTGTCACATTGTGAAACTGGCTTTATGTGTATACTGGGAAATCAAACCCAGGTCCTTAGGCTTTGCAGACAAGTGCCTAAACTGCTGAGCAATGTGTCCAGCTCAATATGAATTTTTTTTTTCCTTAGAGAGAATGAAAGTGAGAGAGAATTGACACACCAGGGCCTTAACCACTGCTATTGAACTCCAGATGCTTGTGCCACCTAGTGTGCATGTGTGGCCTTGTGCTTGCCTCACCTTTGTGCATCGGGCTTATGTGGGATCTGGAGAGAGATCAAACATGGTTCCTTAGGCCTCATAGGCAAGTGCCTTAACCACTAAGCCATCTCTCCAGCCCACAGGATGACTCTTTTAATGAGAAAAGTTCATACACCATTATCATTCCATCTAAATAAACAAAAGGTCATGCATTTATATCACTTTTCTTAATATTTATTCATTTGAGAGAGAGATAGAGAGAAGGAAAGAGGGGAGAAGACAGAGAATGGGCACGCCAGAGCCTCCTGAAACTATAAATAAACTCCTAGTACATGTCCCATTTTGTTCATCTGGCTCTGCATGGGTACTGGGGAAGTGGACCTGGGTCATAAGGCTCTGCAGGCAAATGCCTTTAGCTGCCCAGACATCTCTCCACCCATTGATGTCACTAGCTTTTCACTAGCATAGTATAAAAACAAAGAAAAGAAAGATGGACTAGAGAAGTCTACCAGTGTGGTAGAGAGAAATGTTGAGATGGACTTCCTAACGGGGGAAAGTTTGTTAGGAGGGAGCTGGCATGTCATGGACGAGCACAATGGGGTAACAAAGCCAGAGAGGGGCATTAGCATCCAGAAAAACCATAAGAAGCATCTTGTTTCTTTTTTTGAGGGGGGGAGGAGGAAGGAAATTCAACTCCATGTGGCTCAGCCTATATGCTAGGAGCCATTAGGCAGGACCCAAGGTCATGACCTCAGATGGCCTATGGTTTCCCCCTGGCATCAGGGTGCTGCTGAGCTGCAGCAGGAATGGGGGTTAAGGTGAGGCAGGAAGGTGCATAGATAAAAACATAAATTTATAATTCAAAGATGCCTCACCTCTAGCAGCTGAGTGGCTTTTAAATTGACCACATGTGTTCTAACACACAGTACTGTACATTACCATATCTGGGACAAGTTATTTGATATTACATATGATCAGAGAATGATAAGTAGGGTTGAGGAGATGGTTCAGCAGTTAAAGGCACTTGCTTGCAAAGCCTGGTGGCCTGGTACCCACATAAAGCCAGATGTACAAAGCGGCACAGGCATCTGGAGTTTGTTTGTTGTGGTGGGAGGCCCTGCCATGCCCATTCTCCTTCTCCCTCTCTCTCTTCTCTCAAATAAGCAAATAAAATATTAAAAAGAGTGAATTACAAACCGGCGTGTTGGCGCATGCCTTTAATCCCAGACCTCAGGAAGGTAGAGGTTGGAGGATCTCTGTGAGTTCAAGGCCACACTGAGGCTACATAGCAAATTCCAGGTCAGCCTGGGGAAGAGCGAGACCCTACCCCCAAAATAAAAAGAGTGAATTACAAGTATAAAGACTTGAACTGGGTGATATAAGCTAGAAAGGGTGAGAGGCAGCCTGAGACTGGGCGAGCAAGGAAGGCCGTGAGGACGTTCCTCTTGAATCCTGGGCTGAATGGCAAGAGGAAGCCCAAACGTTTCCCTGGTAGGGGAGGAGTTTACACACAGACTCATGTCTGAAGCTGCTTGGAATGCTCTGTGATCCACACAATTATCTGGTGTGACTACAGTGTGGGAAAACCAGAACAAGCATATCTACACGCAAGCCGAGGGCTGTCGGGGCTCTGTCTCTGTCCTCGGTCTGTGACTGTAAGGCATCACAAGTTGACAGGTTACAGGGAGACACTGGAGAAAATGTTGCTCTAGTATGCAACTGGTTTGTTATTTGGGAATGTCATGTGATGTTATTTGATTTTCATACTTTATTTTTTTTTAATGTGTCTATAAGAAAAGCAACATGCCAGTCCAGGAGGCTGGAAAGTAGAGAGACAATGCAGAAGCCAGTTGGGACTCTTCACTCTAGATGAGCGTTCAGCTTCAAACAGTGAAACATGGGATACTGGGCTTCCAGGGACCAAAGGACACTGTCTGGGGATGATGTTTGCCAGCAGTTGTATAGCAAGTATCGTAGCTTTTGCGTTTCTGTATGATCAAGTCCCAGCTTACAGGCGATGGAAAAGGATTCTTGTTATCAGGAAGTGCTTCTTGTTGGCAGATGGAAGGTTCTACGCACCTCATAAAGGAGCAGTTTTTTTTTAAAAAAAAACATCAATTTATTTATTTATTTCAGATAGACAGAGGCAGAAAGAGAGAGAGAACGGGCTTGCCGGGGCCTCCAGCCACTGCAAATGAACTCCAGACGCATGCCGCCTTTGTGCATCTGGCTTAGGTGGGTCCTGGAGAGTCGAACTGGGATGCTTTGGGTTTGCAGGCAAACGCCTTAACCACTAAGCCATACCTCCATCCAGGACCAGCCACAAACCAGATTTGTGAATCAAGGAATAATCTCATCACATGTTCCCAGTCAGAATTTGAAAGAGCATTTGGAAGAAGCAATTACAATTAAAATTACAGATCAAAATATTTTATTTATTTATTTATTTGTAAGGAGAGAGAGAGAGAGAGAATGGGCACACCAGGGCTTCTAGCCACTGCAAAGAAACTCCACCTGCATTTGTCGGGCACAGTTATGGGCCCCCGGCCACTGAAGGCTAATGTCTGCCTGAGCTCTCAGGCATGGCTAAAGGCCCCAGGCTGCAGGAGGTTGCAGCAGGCTTAGACTCTGATAATCCCACCTTGAGACCGGCAGGAGTGGGGCCACTCCCTCCCTTTGCCTGGGGCATCAGGACGTCCTGATATGACTTAGATTTCTGTTTCCCAGTGGCCATGTGACCTTTAATGGTCACCCAGAAGGTCCCTATGTGTTAATGAGGTATCAGCCAGCAACCTTCACACAGCCCATGCCCCCATGACCCATACCCCATACCTTTTCCCACCACTACATGAACACCTATAAGCCCATTCCCCCAACAAATAAACGAGCCGACCTCTGACACAGTCTCTTGGATGTTTCTTCCCGTCACACTCTTTGCCACTCAGGACCCTGCTCTGCAGTTGCCTGGATACCTCTGGGAAACTGATGCACAGCAGTCCCAGGGTGGCCACAAACCACGTGCATGTGCCACCTTGTGCATTTGGTTTTACATGGGTGCTGGGGAATTGAACCAGTGTTATTAGGCTGAGACATCTCTACAGCCCACAGATCAAAATCTTTGGCAATGTTTTTTTTTTTTTTTTTTGTGTGTGTGTGGATTTCAAAAGTTCTCCTGTGGATTCATCTGAAGGAAAAAGATTGCAGATTTACAGAAGGGTATTTAATCATTTAAAAAGTAGTAAATGTCTGAAGGTGCTTGGGGAAAAAAAAAACAACTTAAGTATATGGTCATAGGGAAGTGCAATAATGCTTTAGAAGAATTTTCAATGATGAAGATTTTTCTCATGAAGTAGGATTAAGTGAAAAAAAGTGACAATCTCCTCCCACAGCAAATGATTAGATGGAAAAATTACAAAGTGCCACATATACTCTGGAATTAATTCTGAAATTGTATATTTAAAAGAACACAAAAAACACTGTTTTAAAATGTTAGCCACATTATATATCTCTATTGTTTATTTTTGAAATTTGAAAGTGAATATATTTTAAAAGAAAGAAAATCCACCAATAGTTAACTTTACAAAACAGTCTAAAGTTTACATGCTATATGTTGGGCATCAAGTGCATTATGTTATTATAACCAAGTTTACTTAATGCCAACAACCATCTTCTGAGACAGTACAACAACTAATGTTATTTGCTTGTGTCCAGACTGAGGCACTGGTGTTCACAAAGATATAAAAGTCACACACATGGCTTCTATTGGCAATGGGTAGAAACCTAGGCAGTCCGAGGCCACAGGCTCTCCCTTGGCCTTGACACTATATTTCTAGAAAATACCTAAGCAGAAACGGAAAATCTCAGTCACTTGACATGATATAAGAATGCTTAGGATTTATCACCAATTCCTCAGTGAGCACTGGCTAAGAGTCATAGGTCTTTTATCACCAATTTTATAGAATACAGATTACTTACAAAATACGGGTTTTGTCATTTTTCTGTGATACTTTGTGACTAAAGGACACATCATGTCTTCTTCTATGTTAGTGCTTGGACAGCAAATCATTCCTGACTTTCCCAGTCAGGTTTGATGACTGTATGGTGGGAAAAATCAGGAAGGTCGATGTCATGCGATTTTTGTCTTAGCTGGGTGTCCTGCTTCTCAGTGCGCCACGTGCACCCCCCATTCCACTTACTGGGTGCGACCTCACTATACCAGCAGATTTGCTCTAGCCCTTGTTGAGTATTCTTTAAAAATAAAAACAGACCTTGTACTTGGATTAAAAGCACATAATGCAGGTACAAGAAGAAAACTTGTCATTTGCAATGAAGTTGGAAAAAAATTAAGAAGAGACAAGGGCTGGACAGATGGGTTAGCAGTTAAGGCACTGCCTGCAACACCTAAGGATCCAGGTTCGATTCCCCAGCACCCAAGTGAAGCCAGATGCACAAAGTGGCGCATGCACCTGGAGTTCATTTGCAGTGACTGGAGGCCCTGATGCACTTTTCTTTACAAAAGAGATAAACATGAGAATTGCTGTGTATAACATGCCATGTAACTGCATGCTTAGTGTCAGGCACCGCACTATGTGCACGTGTGTACTCACGTGGACTTCTCACAGCCATCTCCAAGATGGCATAGCCTTTCCCTACTTTATCTGTAGAGAAGCTGGTGTGTAGGGAGCCAGCCAGTGCAGCTGGGACTAGTGTTTTTCATAACAGGTAGTTTTTGCTTCCATAATGACTGATGGTATCTTTCCTAGTCTCCACCCTGCCTCTATTTCTTCCATGAATGCAAATCCTTAAGTTATTGTTTTTATTATTATAATTTTCCTTTCTGTAGGTGATAAAGAAATTAAACATCTTTTTGTGACGCTAGGAATTGAACCCAGGTCCTCAGGCGCACTAGGCAAGCACCCTACTGCTGAGCTAGTGGTGTCTCCAGGTTCTAAGCACATTTCTTCATGTGAACTTCTCATGTCCTTTGTGAGAGAAGCAATCTTTTCCCTCCTGTTAAAAAACTCTTCACAGAATTATCTGTCTTTTGTTGCCCCTGGGGAGTCACCGTCATGGGTGGCGCTGGCAGAGGCTGGGGTGTTTCTCCATGGGCACTTGGGGAAGTGTCTCACCATCCAGCATCCGTTTCAGAGGCAACCAGCCAGAGTGACTCAGAGGCTTTGCAGCCTCACACATTCACACCTCCTCCGTTATCTGTCATCCTAGCCTACTGTGACTATTCCCAGGCACCAGGGCTAGTGCCTGGTCCGTTGGTTTATGGTCTGTCCATCCTGTCCCCCAGGAAGCATCTGTGGCTGCCACCCTGGGAAGAGTCCATCCGTGTCCGAGCGCTGGACTCCTTTTTGATCTTGTCTGCAATGGCAGCCATGTTGCAGGGACATCTCCTTGGTGTCTGCTGGCTGCCTGCCAGAAGTCCCTGCCTGGCTGTCAGCCTTGCGTCCTTTCAGATTGGCCATGATCATTTCAAAGGCTTCATCACTTCAGGGTTATTTTCAGCTTAATATTAACATGCCATCTTTTCCCCCATGGGCCTTTTAGACTCACCTTGACCTTCACTGGGGTCCTGAAAAGAAAATACTCTCTTTCTCCCTGCTTTTAAGCATGCTTTAAGTAATTACAACATTTAGAACCTCACTGTCAGGATCACTTTTCTCTTATAGCCCATTCTTCAGTGAATTACGATGTATTTAAATAAAATAATAGCTCCTTTCCTCAACACAAAAAAATAATCAATGTTCATTTCAGAAAATCCCTTGAAAAACAGGGGAAATGAACATTGCTTGCAATCAATGTAGCCTGAGATAACTATTGTCTACACAGCAGTGTTTTCTTTTTGCGTTGGCACCTGCAGCCTGGAATTTATAGGGAGAGTTAGACATTCAGCTATGATGCAATTGTGAAAATTAATTTACTTTTTAAAATTGGCTACAGTTTTAGCTGGTTTGCCAAGACACATAGGCAAATTTCTGTTTGAGATAAGTGTTGTTTTGTTTAGACAAATAGTTATTTTCTCCTTCTACAAAGTTCTTACGTGGGTCCATATTACAGTGAGAAAGTAACACAGAGTTTGAGAGATGCATGATCATATACACCAGTATCACCCAAATAAACACACAGAATATTTCTAGTGTCCACCCCTTGAGATTCTCTTACAATTCCATCCAGCCCACAAACCCTATCCCTTAAGAGGAAGTCACTGTTCTGACAACTATGACTGAACCTTCGTTTCGCAGTTCTTGAACATTATATAGGGTTATATCCTAATGACTCCTCACAATCTGATTTCTTTTGCTTAATCCTGTGCCCTCAAAAGTCACCCACATGACTAAGTTTAACAGCAATTCTTTCTTTCTTTTGGACTATTCGTGGCATAGTGTTCCTTGTCTGAATCTACCGCAGTTTATGTTGCCACTGGACACTTGGATGGTTCCCAGGTTTAGGCTCTTGTGAATAAGATGCTATTCCGCGTTATCTTCCAACTTCCTCCCCCACCACTGCTGGTCCCAAAGGACTCTGTAGTAAGCTTCTCCCAGGCTCACAATCTCTACGTCACAGCACATTTCCTGGACCTGAGCCTCAACAGCAGCCACAGTGAAGTTATTATTACTATTATTGTTATTTTATTTATTTTTTGTTTTTTCGAGGTAGAGTGTCACTCTAGCCCAGGCTGACCTGGAATTCAGTATGTAGCCTCAGGCTGGCCGCGAACTCATGGTGATCCTCCTACCTCTGCTATTGTTAATATTTTTTAATCAAAATGGGCTGTTCTGTTTTATTTTGCTCTTAAGAACTGGAAACTCTCAACCCTAGAAATAAAAGTTTCCTAAGGCCCTGATCACACAGAGGGTAGAAATTGGCATGACCAGGTGCACTGTCAGATTGAATATCATGGTCAAAGGTGATTTCTTTTTCCCTCAATATGAATGAACATTCTCTAAATCTTTACCGAACATTTCATGTAAAATGAGAAAGCAAGCGGCATTTTAGAGGGTATAATCTTTGTGTGGACAAAATGACCTGGAGAAGCAAACTTGTTAGCGACAATCACAATAGTTCTCACATAAGGAAACAATAAGGAAGGGAGGGAGGGAGCCAGAGCCCTGGCGGAGGGAGGAGATGCAGGTGAAGGGCCGGGTGGCTGGCCGTGTGTGGGACTGCCTCTGAGAGCAGTGGAGAAGTTAATGTTGACATCAGTGCTCCGAATCCAGATGGCTGGGATCACATTTCTCATTACATTCGTTTGGGCTTCAGGGAAGATGAAAAGTGCATAAGGAATCGTGCTTTGGAAGCACGCAGATGTCGGAAGAAAACACCATGTGTGAGTGAGAGCATGCAGACTCTGCGTAAGGTGTGGGGGATGAAAGAGACCCATGAAGGAGTAGGGGATTTTATGTAATGAAGAGCTTAACAAGAGAGCCCGCCAGCTGGGGATGTGTGGCTGTCACAGGGCATATTACTTATCTATTACTCACACAGTTGCCCTAAAATGTAACACTTGAAAAAGGGAAATCTGGGGCTGGAGAGACAGCTTAGTGGTTAAGGCGCTTGCCTGTGAAGCCTAAGGACCCAGGTTCAATTCCCCAGGACACACAGGCGCTAGATGCACAAGGGGGCGCATGCATCTGGAGTTTGCAGTGTCTAGAGGCCCTGGCGTGCCCATTCTCTCTCTGTGTCTGTATCTGCCTCTTTCTCTTTTTCTCTCTCAAATAAATAAATAAAGTAGTTGAAAAACATGAAAACCTACTTATGATTTCATAGACTCTGTAAGTCAGAATCCCTGTGCAAACTAACTACTCCTCTGGCCTCAGATCTGTCACCAGCTACATCTCGTCTTGAGGTTGGCCTGGGAAGAATTTTCTTCCCGACTCTCTCTGGGTTTGTCAGCAGGCTTCTAGTCCTGGGGGTTGTTAGAGGGCATTTAAACTCCTCGGCTTCTTGTGGTCTGTTGCTGGGGCTCCTATCCATGAGGAAGCCTTCGTGGGCCAATGCATACCCTGGAAGCCATTACGAGGACGGGATGAGAGAATGTCCACAGCAAGAGACCA
Organism: Dipus sagitta; assembly: GCA_036346955.1. NCBI lineage: Eukaryota > Metazoa > Chordata > Mammalia > Rodentia > Dipodidae > Dipus > Dipus sagitta. The sequence continues at coordinate 74,281,509 of CM070784.1, read as the reverse complement.
GCCAGACAGGGTGGAAGCTGGGCTCTTGTGACGGCCTCACGGAAGTGGCATCGCATCCCCCGTATTATAGTCCTTGTGGAACATGAGTCTCGCTGGATGCTCTGCCACTCTGGGGATGGAGATTCCAGGTGCCCGGGTGCCACGAGGATTCCCTGGAAGCGCTCTCTCACTCGCTCACCCACATGCACTTAGGGACATATTTGAGAATGTGCTGCTCAGACCCAACAATAAACCCTAAGCATTTGGTGTTACCTATGACTTTTCCGTTAGAAAGTTCCTCAAGACTATTAGAAATCTTTTCCTCCACTAGAAGGCCATATGTCAGTGGAGGTGTTTTAGGCACTTCCTAATGAACCTCTGTAGCTTGATGTGAGAAGTGAACTGCACAATACTGTATAATTTCAAATACATTCCTAGCAAAAAAAAGTATTACCTTTAATTAGACTCATTTAAAGCTGTTAAGATTCTTGTCAGGAATAATTTTTAAGTGGATGTGTCAAGATGAAAACAGCAGTTGTCAAGTGTAGAAAACGGTAATTTGTGCATGTGCTGTCTGGCTGGGGAGCAACGGGCTCTTTAAGTACTAGTTGAACATTTGTACTTACAATGTCTTCTGTGGCAGTCACTCTGGCAGTAAGGAATTCAAGCTGTTGGAATGCTATTGTTTGTGGTAAATATTTGTCCTATGACTAGGGAATTAAATTTGGTTCCTACCCTGCAATACAGACAAAAGCACCGCTAAGAAGGAAAGGCATTTGAGCAATTGAGTTCACCAAATGGTTGAACTCGGAACATGTGCAAGGCATTCTGGGTGATTACAGAGTAGAATAATGAGGGCCACTCTTCAGTGAAAGCCAAGCGGGCGGCTCCAGGCATTTTAGGAAGCTTGCATTCTGTGCTGTAACCTTTTTAGAGCGCTCAGCGTCCTAGCAAGGCTTGGCTTTCAGTCAGCGACAAGGTGGGCTTTTGCTTGACCTTTGTGGAAGGTTTCTCAGTAGGGACACTGGACATTTTGGGTCCCATAATTCTTTATTGGAGCAGGACAGGGATAGGGGAGGGTTCTCTTTTGTGCACTTGTAGGATGTCTAGCAGCATTTCCCGTCTATATTCATTAGATCTAGTAGTTCTGTCTCCTCCAACCTGAACTGAAGTTTTGACAACTAAATATGTTTCAGACATTGTTGTGTGTATGTGAGGTGGAGGGAGGGCTAGGGAAGACATAACGTTAAACCATAGGAACCAACCACAGTTTTAAATTAGGGAATTTTGAATTAAGAAGAAATAGTATTATCTTACATTGGGTTTATAGATATGTTTTTTCTCCTATTCACTGAATTAATTATCAGTTATTGAGTGCTTACTAAAGACTTTACCCCACATATTGTGAAAGATACTTAGAAAATGAAAGATGCTTAGAAAATGGAAATAGATTTTTATTTATTTACTTATTTATTTGCAAGCAGGCAGTGAAGAGAGACAGACAGAATATGTGCTCCAGGGCCTCCAGCCTCTGCAAATGAACTCCAGATGCGTGCGCCACTGTGCATCTGGCTTTACGTGGGTCCTGAGGAGGGAACCTGCACCACTAGGCTCTGCAGGTGAGCTCCTTAACCGCTGGGCCGTCTCATCTCTCCAACCCTGCAATTGGACTTTCGTCCTCTAGGAACTTGAGATGCTGGAGAGTTTGGAGTGAGGACGTAGGACATTCACGCTTAACTGCAATGCATGTAAGGAAGGACCAAGCTTGGCAAAAGCTAGAGGTAAAATTTAACAACATGTTGTCAATGAGAAAAACATCTATTTTTCCTTATAGAGAAGTGGGTTTCATGCGCATTCCTGAGCTAGGGTTCTAAGAGCTGAATTAAATAGGATGAAGAGGACCTGTATTACGTGCATAGAAGAATAGATTTGTATTATGTGCATAGGAGAATAGATTTGCATTATGTGCATAGGAGAATAGATTTGCATTATGTGCATAGGAGAATAGATTTGCATTATGTGCATAGGAGAATAGATTTGGTGTTGAAACCAGGTCCCCAGGACAAAATATTGGATCAGATAGGGCTAAGATTGGAGAACCAGTCTGAAGCCAAATGTCCTTAACCGGAAGTAGCAAGATGGTGGCAGTACAAAAATGGCAAGAGCATGGGGAAGATTCTGGAAACACTGTCTAGCAAACCAGGCCCTTTTGTGGGAAAGTGCTCAAGAGTCCCATAGTGCAAGGGGAGAATGTAAGAACACTAAACTGGTTTAACTGGGAGGGCAACATAGGCTTTCCAATGGGACTATAACTTCTCTTTTTCAGGGCCAGGGTGATCTGTAACTGAACAGTGGTGTGTAGAGAGTCATTTCATGCCCAACTGAGGCAGAAAAAAAAAAACCCTCTGTATCAAAAGGACCTTCTTTTGAGTGCATGCTCTGGGCTCCTCAGGCCCAATGTCTCCACCATTAGTGCTCTGTCATTGGGGTGAGCCATGGACATGACATGACCATCCAAAGACATGTCTCCAAAGACATGACATCATTATTCACGGATCTCTCAGGGGTGCAGTTCTCAGAGCACGGCCTAAAGACTGTTAATGGGTGTTCACTTAAAGAGCTTCATTAACCAATTAGTTTTTGAAACGTGTATATACCTGCGAAGTAGAGCTTGTTAGAGTCTTTTAGGTAGACCATACACCAGTGTCCACCCAGGCTTTTGATTTTAGTAACACCAGAGCTCCTCCGTCCCTCTTCTCCTTACAGAATTGTGGGAGGTCTCTCATTGGCCTAAATTTGGCCTGGTTGGGTCACGTACTCATTTCTGTGGCCATTGCCATGGAAACACTTTCTGTTATTGGCCAGGTGGACTCTACAGCCCCTACCTGAGAGGGCGGGAGGCATGCATGATTGGCATCTCCTTAGAACCAAAGGAGTGTAAACAGTTGTAAAGGTGGTTATTCATTATTCTGTAGAAGGTAAGTAAAAAAACCTTAACAGATTTCATCCTGTCCCCCTATTCTGTCTTCATCGCCAAGACACACATCCTCTGGCCCTCTTTTACCTTACTCCCCAATCTCTGCTTCTTCTTAAAAGTTCTCTACAAATAGCTCATAAACACAGGCCTGAGGGGTCTCATCTTGAAGTTCCATCTCCTCTCATTTTCTTTTTTTTTTAAAGATACTTTATTATTTTAGTTTTAAAAAAATTTATTTACTTGCAAGCAGAGAGAAATAGAAAGAGAGATGGAGAGAATGGGCACTCCAAGGCCTCCAGCCAGTGTAAACAACTCCAGAGGCATCTTTGTAAATCTGGCCTTATGTGGGTCCTGGGGAATTGAACCTGGATCATTAAGCTTTGCAGGCATGCACCTTAATCGCTGAGCCATCTCTCCAGCCCCTCTCTTCAATGTCATATTTAAAAAAAATGACTCATCCTGGCAACCATAAATAAACAGAAAAATATACTTTAAATAATTACTGAAATTTGATAAGGGAAACAAGGCCAAACTAAGAAAAATACCCTATGAGGAATCATTCTACTTTTCTCAAACCCCAAGGTATACGAGGACTGCTCAAACACCATCAGCTGCTCACCAGGCTGCCCCACCTCTCCCCTCCCCCCTCATGCTCCTCTTCCTCATCTCCTGCCCTTTGCTCATTGATCTTTCTAGAGTAATTAGCTCCTCCACATGCCGCTGTTCACAATGGTGTATAATAACAAGCAAGTCATTGGGGATGGAGTAGAAATAGGAGAACCAAGCAGGACAGTCAGGGTTTATTTTATTTATTTTTTAACTTAAAATATTTTATTTTTATTTATTTATTCGATAGTGTAAGTAAAAGAATGGGTGTGTCAGGGCCTCTAGCCACTGCAAATGAACTCCAGATGCATGTGCCACCTTGTGCATCTGGCTTACATGGGCTCTGGGCAATCAAACCTGGATCCTTAGGCTTCGCAGGCCTGAACCATATGCCATCTCTCCAGCCCCAGAATTAACTTTTTTTGGGGGGGGTCAGAATTATTTTTTATTGACAATTTCCATAATTGTAGACAATATCCCATGGTAGTTCCCTCCCTCTCCCAACTTTCCCCTTTGAATCTCCACTCTCCATCACGTCCCCTCCCCCTCTCGATCAGTCTCTCTTTTACGTTGATAGGGTTATGTTCTTGCTTTCTGCTTTGTTTCTCCAGCAGGTGACAGAGGAGGCATGAGCCTGGCAACACTCGCAGGCTGTCGTGTGTTCTGCTGTGTCATTGAAAGTGCAGAGTGTTGGAACTGGACCGTTTCGTAAACTCATTCATACTAAGCATGTGTTACCGAAGCACAGATCACGTCCTCGTGAGAAGCTACAAAATGAGAGCGGCCTCATAATCAAACAGGTGTGGAAAAGGTCTCTCTTGATTTATGGAGTGCTCGTGTGCGCAGTATATGTGCTGGTGGTTTGGGGTGTGTGTGTGTGCACGCATGCACATGTGTGTGTGCGTGTGTGCGTATGTGTGTGTACACGTGTGTGTGTGTGCGTGCACGTGTGTGTGTATGTGCATATGTGTGTGTGTGTGCGCACGTGTGTGTGTGTGCATGTGGTGTAGTAGTTTGTGTGCAGTTTTATACAGATGTGCTTGCCCCAGAGTGTGCAGGGCCAGAGGAGAACACTGGATGTCATCCTCCATTGCTCATTCACACTGTTTCCTTGAGACAAAGTCTCTCAACCCAGAGCTGCTGTTTTCCATCAGGCTGACTGACCACTGAACCTTAGGTATTCTCTGACGTCTGTCCTCCACAGGAGTGGGATCACAGACACGCGTTGCCACGCCTAACTTTTTACGTGGATGCTAGGGACTGTATTCATGCCAACTCGGGCCCTCTCAAGACCCCAAACTTCCACAGCAAGTTCTTGACCTGCTGAGCCGAACCACCTCCTCAACCCCCTGAAAAGTTCTTATGACGCTCTTGAACTTTGCTGCAAGGAAGAAGCCAGCCTGCAGAAAAGAGTGGGAGGAAAGGAGGAATGTGAGCTTGCAGATGGAAGTAGAAGAGTACAAAGTACCGTGTGGGGATGAACGGTGGAAGTACTTCTTATGGACCTTCCAAATAAATTTTGTAACATTATTGCTATGAGATGCTAAATTCCTTACTTGCAACTTGCCCTAAAATTAATGTTGCAACTATGTAACCAGTTCTCTTAAAGCAACGTGGCGAGGTTTCTTCTGTCCAGGGGTACCTTTGGCCTGATCAAGACTGATGATCAATAGCGACAAGCAATTCTCAAGGTGCTGATTGATCTTAAGCAATGCTCTTTTCCCAGTTTCCACAGTGACCCAGCTGAACTGTCGACCTGAGTGCAATCGTGCCTGCGTAAGAAGTGACGGTCAGAGCACTGAGGGCCGTGAGTCCAGTGACCGTGGGCGCACAGAGCCGGCGAAGGCAGCGGGTGGCCTCATGGAGCTGGCTCTTGTGATCAGAGTGGGCGTGTGTTCTGGATCAAGAGGTCGGTAGGTCAGACCCCTAAATCTCTTCCTTTAACAAATGCTTAAGGATTATCCGAAGTTGAAAGCTCCTGACCCTTTGCCCATACAATGTACTACTTGTTCACATGGTATTGGTTTTGGCTGTTCAATAACAGTGCCAATGAGCACCTGTATGCCGAGGAAGCCATAGCTGCAGTGACATCAGAGCAGCGGTGACAGCAGATGCGGCAGGTTGACTAGTGGCTTCTAATAAACTTCTCTCCAGTCACCCAGCCCCGCCCCGCCCCGCAGCCAGAGGCTAGTGGCAGCTAGCCTGAGGTAGGGGTGTCGGGAGTCAGCTCTCTCACCTCCCAGGCTCTGCTCCTAGAAGTAGTTTGCCCCACTTCTGGATAGGAAAATTCCAGAGGTTAGTCTGATAAATTCGAGGCTGTGACCCCCACACACACCAAAATTAGCACAGTAATACCGCTAAGTTACTGAGCCTCCCGAGGCCAATGTGCCCTTGGACTTCCTTGCCATTTAAGCGAACCATGGCAAGTCGGCTTAACTCATTTAAATCTAGTTTCTGACATGTGTCGTCAATAAAGACCTGGTGATTCAGCAAGTTCTGATTACTATGGGGACAGAAAGGTGCCATCATTCAGAAAGGTCTCACAGATAGAGTAAAATTTTTCATGAGCTCCATTTTTTTTATAGCAAAACCTGCTGGGGTGTATGTGGGGGGGGGAATGTGGATATTGAAGGCAGTGAGCAATGACAAATTAATTTCTTCTCTTTCCCCTGAGTTCACTGCCTTGCCTATGTTGATGAAGCCAGAGGGGCTTGGTTCCAGGAATAATTATTAGCTTTTCAATTACCTAAATATATGCCCTAAAAATTTATATATGTAGTTCTATTATCTGTCCCATCATGATGGACAGTGAGTGTCATTTGGGTAAAAAATATATGTAGTTTCATATCTTCTTTAATACAGTCTAATGGCTCATTTTAAGCAATCCCTGTGGTTAGAAGAGGTTAATCCATATGACGCTTTCTCATGATCACCTGGCCTGGTGGGCAGACCGGACAAGCACGGTGGAGTCCTGCGCAGTCGACCCTCATTCAACAGAGCGCGATCTCTCAAATCAGCAGGGCAGGGAGGCGTGTTGGACCTCACTGGCACCCATAGTTTCTCTTCAAAGACATCTTCCCATGTATTTCTTTCAGAAATTCAGTTCATTCTGCACAAATTAATGTCATATTGTGTGTATTTATGAAAGCAGAAACTTTGATGGTGTGCTTTGAAGTAGGAAGCATTTGGAGTTCTTGAGAGAAAAGACAGAGAATAATTGATTTTTTTTTCCACTGTGAACCTAAAACCCAAATAGGAATCACAACACCATTCATGGCCCTTTCCCATTCGTTTTCTCTATCCTTCTGTTCAAAGAAAAGCCCTGCAGAGCATCCAGGTCTTGGATTGTTGCCCCTTTCCTATTCTCTGTACGCGTGTAACAGTGATGTGATGCAGACACAGCTGTCTTAGAAGTCGATGTCGACAGTAAGTGAAGTGGGAAATTAATTTCATCTTTGGGGTTTGTACGGGCATAAGGTATATGCATAGCCTAGCAGGGGTGAGGTGACGTGTGACAGCAGGCTCCCCTTCCCTGTCAGGAAATTGCCCATAATTTGTTATCAGGGCTAGGGAACTCTAACCCTAATCCCAGGCCTTTCCTCCCTCAAGAAATGTCATTCCTCTTCATCAACCAACAGAGCAGAACTCCATGTGTTGCATGAGATCATTAATTGTCCTGTTCATGGAGTTAATAAGAGTCAGGAGAGAGAGAGAGCTATACGTGCGGGGGGACTTGATAAATGTTGGCTGATTTTTAAATAGTAAATACTATTGGGTTTAAGCAACTTGGGATATGTAGTCAAGTGCATGAAAATTGTGCCTGACTCAAGCTTGTGGTGATAATGTTGAGGACTGACATTTATTAAATACTTACTATGCAAGGCACTTTTTGAAGCACTCTATATGTGCTCTCAATTGCTGCAAATTTTTGAAGACACTTTTCTGATGAGGAAACTGAGGTTTTTGTAATAAAGTTCACCCAGACAGTCTGCAGTATTAACAGGATATAAACCCAAATCTCAATGACCCAAGAGCCCAAGAAGGAGCTGATAGGTACTCAGCTGGGAAATGGTAGTGTGATGTAGGTCTCCAATGAGAGGCAGTTGTGTCAGGATGCTGTGAGGGATATTGAAGCCTGGGTTGGAGCACGTTGTCAGGGCATCGGGTCAAGAAAACAGTGTGCAGATTCAAGGAGACTAGCAGCATGTGGGAGGAGGATCTGAAAAGAGAGTGGACAGTTAAGCCAAGGCCGTAGATTATTGCAAAGCTTTGGTGTGGTAATCCTGTGAGCCTTGTAATGCATTTGGAAGGTTTACAGGAGGAGATGGATTTGCATTTTTCTGAGATTATCCCATCCTCACTGTGAAAAGTGGTCCCAAATTGCCAGATTGGGGGTGCAGCAGGATCTTTGAGGAGGTCATTCCACTGATACCATTAACATGAGAGAATTAATGATGTGAGCTAAACTGCTTGATTAAAATAACCTATTTAGGACATCTTGTTACCAGATATTTAATCTACCAAACTCCCATTGAACCTCTCATGTGTTATAATTCTCTCCATTGCTCTCAGCTTTCAGCTGGTCGAGGAAATTTGGGTTGTTTTCTGAAGAAGCCTGGGTGTTAGAGAGGACTGGTGTAAATGAGTGAATTGACCCTCGTCCTTGGATGCATACAAATGTCAGAGTGAAAAGACAGTTTTAGTTTTAATGAAAGTGAAGGAGGTAGACCTGAAAGCTGGGCTGGCTTCAGGTAAGACGTACAAGTGTGAAAATAGTATTTGTTCCCAAGCCAGCGATGCTGAGGGAGTAGAAAAAGCCATGGATGGAGGATGGGCAGGAGACTTCCTTTGAAGTGGTCGGACCCTGTCCATCTCACTCAGCCTCCCCAGTCACTCTGTCTAGAATGTTGAGATGTCGTTCATTCCTCATAGGACCACTGGAGGGTTTGCTAAATAGATACATGTAGAAATGCTATAAAAGTCAGCAATAATTTTATACATGTTTAATTATCATGTTCACCTGAGAGGCAATTTGTGGATCAAAAGGCAACTTTATTAGGAATGCATGTACATGCCTTAAGACTACCCTGTTCTCAGAGATCTGAATGTCATTCTTACAGTCTGATTGCTTTGCACTATACAAAGCTATTGGAGGGCTGGAGGGACGGCTTAGTAGCTAAGGCATATGCCTGCAAAGCCAAAGGACCCAGGTTCGATTTCCCAGGACCCACGTTAGCTAGATGCACAAGGCGGCACACACGTCTGGAGTTTATTTACAGTGGCTAGAGGCCCTGGCGTGCCCATTCTCTCTCTCTCTCCCCCCCTCTTTCTTTGTCAAGTAAATAAAAAAATAAAATATTTTTAAAAAGCTATTGGACAATTTACTTTTCTGTTTTGGGAAACAGTATCATGGAGTGTTAAGAACAGGGTCTTAACAGGTTTAATTTTATGCTCTTCAGTTGACATCTATATGACCATGGTGAATGTAACACGTATGTTCTCATTGCTGAGACAAAACACCCAGCCAGAAGCAGCATGTGGAGGGAAAGGGTTTATTTATGGATTACAGCTTTGAGGGAAAGTTTCCCCAGGGCTGGGGAAGCACGGGATAAGTAGACAGCCAGGTCTCAGGGAAAAGGGGAGGGAGAGAGAGGGAAAGAGAGAGAGAGAAGAAAGGGGAGAGAAAGGGGGGGCAGTGTATGCAACTGGATAAAATTATTTTTTTCAGTTTTTTTAATCCAAAAATATGAAATGTTTTAATTACAAGAGAAAAAGTTCCTAATGAAAGAGGCACCCACCAGACTTCAAATTGTACTGTATGGTCAAGTGAGATGGCTGTTGGTGGTTACGTGATAGCATTTCCCTTGTGCTCACTTTTCTGCCAAAGAGATCAGAGTGGTTTATGATTCACTTCTCTCTCATCATCACCATCAACTTCCTGTGGGAAGAATCTTGCCTTGGGTGAATACTTGGTGCCTGACCTTATATGTGTCACACAGGTAGGTCCTCCAAAAATTTGAATGGGGAGGATTCTGCTAATCATTTACCTGAGTTGCAGCCAAGTGTGGAGTTCAAGCTTGGGGCTTCTGTCCTCCAGGAGACCCCGTCAGTTACCCTATCCGCATGGTCTCCAACTGCTCTAAGTAACACCGTGTACTTGATACTACAATGTGTCTATACATACCTTTGTAGATTGAGTCTTTTTCTATTTTCTTTTATTAACTATTTAGGTTAACATATAATAGAATGGGCATCATCATGGCATCTTCATACAATTCATACTTTGCTCTCCTTTTTCCTCTCTCCCTCCCTTTGTCTCCATCCATACCCCTTCCCCTCCTCCATTTCCCTCTGCTGAGTCTCTTCCTTCTCCCAGTTAGACCACCTTCTGCTTTCTTATTCCACGTAATCAATTACTTTTTCTATTCCCCACCTTCCTTAGGATCTCTCATCTTCTCTTGTGATTTTCTTCATAGTTTCATAACCTACATGCACAAACACACACATATATAAGTAAATGATCACACACATAGAAATAACACAAACATAAAAATTAAAAAATAAAATAAATATATATAATAAGACACATGCACATATAATTTTATTTACATATAAACATATGCTATATATATTTTAAAATCTGGATTCTGCATATAAAAAACATGCAACACTTGTCTTTCTATGTCTGTCTTATTTTGCTTAATATAATGAGTTCCAGTTGCACCCATCTTCCTGCAAATGCCATGTTTTCAGTTTTCTTTAGGGCTGCATAAAATGCCACTTGTACATGTACCATATTTCCACTCAAATTCAGAAAGATCACAAAAGACCTTGGGTAGCTACTGCAATCCTGAGCAGAAAGAGTAATGGGGGTGTTGCAGCCAGTTGTGTGTTGCTGGTGGAAATCACCCAACCAAGAGCAGCTTGTGGGGAAAAGAGGTTTATTTTGGCTTACAGGCTCAAGGGGGAAGCCTCATGATGGCAGGGAAAACAATGACATGAGCAGAGGGTGGACATCACCACCTGGCCAACATAAGGTAGACAACAGCAACAGGAGAGTGTGCCAAACACTGGCATGGGGAAACTGGCTATAACACCCTTAAGCCTGTCCCCAACAATACACTGCCTCCAGGAGGTGTTAATTCCCAAATCTCCATCAGCTGGGAACTTAGCATTCAGAACACCTAAGAGTGTGGGGGGACACCTGAATCAAACCACCACATTCTGCCCCTGGCCCCCATAAACTGATAACCATACATGATGTAAAATGCAATGCATTCATCCAACTTTAAAATTCCCTATAGTTTTTTTTTATCAATTCCAATGATGTTCATACATTCCCATAGTCCAAGATCTTTTACCTGAGCCATAATACCAAAAAAATAACCTCAAAAAAAACCCTTAATGGCATAGAAAAACATTCATATTGCAAAAGATGGCATTGGGCATAGTAAAGAAATACTCAAGCAGTACATGATTTAAACAGGGCAAATACCAAACTGTAGCTCCAAGTCCAACAACTCTAGCCAGTGACAAATCCCTAAGTCTGATAATTCTAACTAGCAACAAGTCTCTGGAGTTCCAATTCCGCCCCTCCAGCTAGGCTACTCACAGTCCTGGAAAATTTCATCCAAGGCCTGCAGCCCTCCTTAGCAGCCATCTCGTGGTCCCAGCATCTCCACTGGGTCTCCACTGCAATCCACGGTTCATCCTCATAGCTCCATGGGGGCTCCATGCAGGCATCAAGCAAACCTGCTTCACACTGCCCATGGCCATTTCCAAAACACAAGACCGTGTTGCAAACTCAATGACCCTCTCTTTCCTGCATTTCTTATACTCCACAATACCAGGTAGGGTGTCAATTTGTTAATCCAGGAGAGAATAAAACGGACTTTGAAGAACAGGACACCCCTTGAGCACTCAGGCCCCTTCAAAAGAGTGTACATTTTTCCTGTTGCCCCAGTGCAGGTCAACTGGCCCAGTCTCGAAGGTTGTAATCTCACAATTGCAGCTGAGTGGGCAGAAGTTCACCCAAAGTTTTCATTTTTTCTATGCCATATCCCTTTGCTCATACCATTTCATTTCTATGCAGAGCAACCCTACACAACTTCTCAGGACACGGGCATAACAGCAAGCTTCCCACACAAACTGCTAGCGCAGTCCAAACAAAGCTCTTTCTCACCCTCATAAGCCGAACCTCACAGTCCACAGTTCTTACTGCATTCAGGTCTTTCAACTCTGACCAGAATAGTCCATCAAGCTGTACTTCCAACACTGCAAGGCATCTCTTAGGCCAAGGTTTCAAACCCTTCCATATTCATCTTGAAAATCAGCTCCAAAAGGCCAAAGCCACACAGTCAAGTGTCTAGCAGCAATCCCACTCCTCGGTACCACTTTACTGTTGCAGTCAGGTTCACATTGCTGGTAGAAATCACCCAACCAAGAGCAGCTTGTGGGAAAAAGAGGTTTATTTTGGCTTACAGGCTCAAGGGGGAAGCTCCATGATGGCAGGGAAAACGATGGCATGAACAGAGGGTGGACATCACCTCCTGGCCAACATCAGGTGAACAACAGAAATAGGAGAGTGTGCCAAACACTGGCATGGGGAAACTGGCTATAACACCCATAAGCCCACCGCCAACAATACGTTCCCTCCAGGAAGCATTAATTCCCAAATCTCCATCAGCTGGGAACCTAGCATTCAGAACACCTAAGTTTATGGGGGACACCTGAATCAAACCACCACAGGTGGCATCACCAAAGCTCCCTCCAAATGATGCCACACGGCCACCATGATGAGCTCAGCAGGGTCGCGGCACAGAAACCAGACTCGCCGGTCAGTGGAACACCACAGAGGACCCACGTTTAAATCCACATGGCTACAACTACCTGACTCCTGACAGAGATGCCAAAAACATGCAGTGAAGTGAAGACATCCTCCTCAACAAATGGTGCTGTGAAAACTGGATATCCACGTGTAGAAGAAAAAGAAAAAAGAAAAAAAAACTAGATCTCTATCTGTCACCCTGTGCAAAAATCAATCGCAAATATGAGGATAGATAAAAGGCTTTAACATAAGACCAGAAACTCTTAAACTGTTAGAAGAAAAAGCAGAGAAAATACTACAAGGTATTGCATGACAAAGGGCTTTCTGAATAGATTGCCAGTCATGTGGGAAATAATGCCAACAATTCACGGATAGAACTTTATGAAATTTAAAAGTTCCTTCATGGCAACAGAAACAGCTGAGCGAGAAGACATCCACCAAATGGGAGGGGAATTTTGTAGCTGTATGTCTGATAGGATTAATATCAAGCATATACAAAGAACTCAAAGACCAAATAGATCAAGTAGCCCATTTAATGAATGAGCTAATAATGAAAGAACAAGGAGTTCTCAAAAGATGAAATGAAATGGTGGTTAAAAATATCAAAAGGAGTGGCTGGAGAGATGGCTTGTGGGTTAAAGGCATTTGCTTGCAAGGCCTAAGGGTCCAGGTTTGATTCCTCAGTACCCACGTAAAGCCAGATGCAGAGTTGTACGTGAATCTAGAGTTTGTTTGCAATGCCTGGAGGCCCTGGTGTGCCTCTCTCTCTCTCTCTCTCTCTCTCTCTCTTTCCTTGCAAATAAATAGTAAATATAAATATGAAAAGATGTTCGACTTCACTAACCATCAAAGAAAGGCAATTTAAAACTATGTTGAGAAAACTACATTTCATACCAGTCAAATGGCAGTTGTCAAGAATGTAAATAACTGCAAATATTTGTATGGATGTGGAAAAGAGAGAATCATATACACTCATAGGAATGTAAACCTATACAGCCACTATGGAAATCAGCATGGAGGCTTCCCAGAAAAATCACAGAGATCTTCCATATGATCCAGACTATACCACTCTTGGGTATTTATTTGTCCCAAACAACTCCAAACCAACCTATCACAGAGATACTTGCAAAAATGTTTATTGCCACACCACTCACAGTAGCGAGAAAATGGAACCAGCCTTGATATCCATGGGCAGATGAAAGCAATAGGTAGAAAATGTAAAGTTATTTAACTTTACTTAATAACCTGCTTCTTCGATTGAAAAATGAGCATATTAATAGAATGGACCTTCTAAAGCTATTTGGAGGATTTAATCTAACATTGCATGTCAAGTGGTTCACACTTCACACCATGAAGAACTCACGACAGGGTATTATTTCTGTTGCTTTCAAATAGGCTGCTTCTTTTTCCATGTAATTGTTCATAACATTATCAACATGGGCGGTCTGATGTCACTTCATTTATATCCTTTTAGCGTTTTTTTCGATCATAGGCAGCACTTTCCATCACCCTAGGATTCCTTGGGAAATGCTCTTGAGGAGGAAATTAAATCAGAGAGAGGTAGGGAAGCCTTCGGAAGGGTAATGATGACAACCAGTGACATCTGGCCAGTTCACATCCCTGATGTCCCAGACCCACAGAGCCTCCATCAGCACCGACAAGTGCCAGCCAGCCTCTGCATCATAAGCGGTGTTCCCTCACTGCACACCCATGGGAGCACACGTTGGCCCCGAGTCCCTGAGGTGCTGTTGACGCACAGGCTGCCAAGGGGAGGCTATGGGCGCGGGGCCCAGCCGGGCTTGTGATGTCACCCAGATTCTGAGCACTTGGGCAGCTGACAGTGTCAGTCTTTGCCAGCTACGCACAAGAAGTCAGAAGGGAATGTGGCCTTTGGAAGGCATTCCTGCCTGGAGCCTGTCAAAATTCACCCAGTACTCACTTACATTTAGAGAATTTTTTCCCCCCTTAATTGGTGCTGACAGTAAAGAAAGTACAAAACATGTTAAAGAGCTGTCTTTCTCTCCTAAGCAGCCTCTACTGGTGCTCTGTAGCTGGATGGGCTGCTGCTTGCTGCTAGCCATCCCAGGCAGCATCTCCTTGCATCTGACCTGAGGCTCCTCCTCCTCCCCAGGCCCTTTGTCAAAGCGCAGGCTGCGCGCAGAGCAGAAACTGCAGGGGGAGCTATTTTGTTTGGAATGCAGCCTGTGATCTGTCTTTTCAAGTAAATGAGCTTCTTTTTAAAAATTGCTCAGTTTCTTTTAAAGAAAAAAAATACTTTTTTTGAGGCATTATGCAATGCTTACAGAAAGACACTGTGGATGTAAATTAGGAAATGAAGCCCATTTCTCTCAGTTTAATCAAATGGCACTTGGACGCACTAGGGTTTAAAATGAAAGCACACACACGCAGGCTGGGAAGTCAAGCAAACCTGGATTTAAGATCCAGCTCGGCTAAATACCTCACGTAGTAGCTAAGTGGATGTTTGGTTTGAACATAAAATGTTCCCCCACAGGCTCATGCGTTCAATATTTAGTCCCAAGAGGGCGATGCTGCTTTGGGAAGTTCTGGAAACTTTACAACGGGATCTGACTGGAGGAAGTCAGTCTCTGGGGCTGGTCCTGGGGTTGGGAGGCATATCTTGTTCCGAGCCCCTTCCTATCTTTCTCTCTACCTTCTGAGGAAACTCCTCCCTCACAAGTTCCCACCAGCATGAGTTTCTGCCCCAGGGTGTGGGGCAAAGTGACATGGACTGAACGTTTTGAAGCTGTGAGCCGATGTACAGCCTTCCTCCCTTAACTTGTGTGAAGCACATTGAGGACGGTAGAGGGAAAAAGCAAATTAATGTAACTGGTAATTGGCTTCCTAACCCTAGGACATGGAAATAGAAAAAACCCTTGTCCCCCCTGGTTCTTACATGGATTTTATTTGACACCTCACTTAAAGCTTGACCAGTATGTACGTGCTGGGAAAATGATTTTCCACTCCCCCGTTATTTTGTCCGTGTATGAGATGACGCGTCCATTCATACACCTGTGTGGACCTTACCTTGTTGATGTGTTCTTGCTTTTGACATGGGTCACTTGTTTCATAAAGTGCGTTTCCGGTGAGGCCGGCCATCTCCCGTTCACATCACTGGAAGGGTGCGTAAGACTGACGCCTCCACAGAACAGTGTTTGATGCATTTGTGCCCCAGCCAAGGCCAGGGAGAACATAATGACAAAGTGACATTTCTTCTGTGGAGAGGCCTGGGCAGTGGCTGGCAAAGGGTTCTGGAACAAAAGCCTCGTTTCTGGAATGGCATCGGTGGACAGCTGTGTCAGTCACGGAGAGCTCAGCCTTACCAGACAAAATACTCATTTTGCTCTGGCTAAGACTCTGTCAGACTCAAAATGCCATGGTACAGCAAGCCAGTTTCTCAGCGTCCAGCAAAACAAAGATTGAGTTTTTTTTCCAAGGTAGGGTCTGGCTCTTGCTCACGCTGACCTGGAATTCACTATGTAGTCTCAGGAATTCACTATGTAGTCTCAGGGTGGCCTTGAACTCATGGTGATCCTCCTACCTCTGCCTCCCAAGTGCTGGGATTAAAGGCGTGTGCCACCACGCCCGGCTAAAGATTGATTTTAAATCCACCTTATCAATCAGAAATAGGGATTCCTGCTAGGCCAGGAAAGCCATCGCTAGTTAACCAATGCACGGAAACAGGGTGGGGTTGTGGAGAACAGACCCACAAAAGACCAACAAGTATTGCCAGGGAGTCGGTTTCAAGTTGCTTCCCCTTCCTTCCTCCTTGGCTGTGTTGGACCGGGGCGTCTTAATGAGGAGCTACATCCTCTCAGGATATTATCTCAGAGCTTCGCAGGAGCCTGGCTAAGAGGTTGCACTCTTATTTCTTTTTTTCATCAGCCTCATTTATACAAGAGAATTCCATATTTGATATCATCCGGGCACTTCCTTTATTTAACAATGGAATCTTAATTTTCCATGACGGGAGCATGTGAGTTACCTCAAGTCCAGTCTTAAAAATCATTGTTGCACTTAAAAAGTATTCTTAGAATAAAGCTGGAAGGAACCATGGAGACAGTTGTCCCAGCTCACTTATTTTATAAGTGAAAGTTTGCTGATTTCTCTGAATGACAAGTGACTGGTTTCTGGATAGGATGGGGAACTCATGCTTTTTTTTTATCTGTCCTGATATCTAATTCTCAGGTTTTCCTTGGGGAATGCTGGCTCCTAAGAATATAGCATTGACTGCACTTAGTGTGGAAACCCATGACATACAAAATATTGGGAAGAGGGCCCAGTCTTCATTATCTACTTGAAGGGCATCTGGGCTGATTCCATTTCCTTCATACTGTGAACAGAGCCGCAGCAAATGCAGATGTGCAAGTATCCCTGGGTTGGATATATAGTCCTTTGGGTATATGCCCAGGAATGGTACACCTGGGTTATACAGTAGCTTGGTATTTAGCTTTTAAAAAATATGCTTATTTATTATTTGCAAGCATAGAGACAGAGAGAAGAGAGATAGGCAGCGATGGAATAAGTGTACCAGGGCCTCCAACCACTAGAAGAACTCTAGATGCATGTGACACTTATTTGGGTACTGGGGAACTGAACCCGGGTCATTAGGCTCTGTAGGCAAATGCCTTAACCACTGAGCAATCTCTCCAGCCCTGAGTTTCAGCTTTTGGAAGACCCTCCACTCTGATTTCCCTAGTGCCTGTGCCAGTTTGTGCCCTCACCAGCAGTGAGTAAGAGTTCCTCTTTACCCGCACGCTCACTAGCATTTGTGCTGTTTATGTTTCCTTTTTATTGAATTCATAATGTCCTCATGTTATAATTTAAAACAACTTTGAATTTTCCCATCAGCTGGTGTGATTGGTGACTGCTTTCCTTGGGAGTTAGTCCTGTCCACGAAGGGAATAGCTTACTCCTTGATTCCAAATCACACACAGGTGAGGGATAGAACGACCTCAACAACAAGTGATATCCGCTTACATTATTGCTGTCATTGCCAGAAAACTTCCATGCTGGTTGATTTTCTAGTTGCTTTCTTCTGTTTTCAAGTTTATTTAGTGTTTATTTATAAGCAGAGAAAGAGAGAGAGAGAGAGAGCGAGAGAGAGAGAGCTAGAAAATGGGAATCCACACTCCAGGCTCATGCACGCCAACAACCATTTCCAGAACTACATCAGAAGTGTAGGAGGTGGGAGAGAGGAGAGAGAGAAAAAGAATGGGCATGCTAGGGCTTCCTGCCACTGCAAATGCACTCAAGATGCATGTCCCACTTAGTGCATCTGGCCTTACATGGGTACTGTGGAATCAAACGTGGGTCATCAGGCTTTGTAAGCAATCACTTTTAACCACTGAGCCATCTGTCCAGTCCCAGGAGCTTTCTTTTTATGGCTCTAGTAATTGGTAGTTTTATATTCGCACTTTTAAAGTAATTAATGCGTCTAATTCATTCCTAGATTCTCTGGGATTCTGGGAGCACCAAACCACCTCCTGTCATAGCTCTGTGGAGTCTGGGGCCGCCTCCAGAGGGTTGGTTGATAGACGATGAGCTCGGTTCCTGCTCTGAAACATTGCTAGCACTCATCCCATGCTCTCATGGCTTACCGCATCTCTGCTACTATAGTGGTGTTTTTAAATGTTTTTTTTTTTAAAAAAAATTTTATTTTAGAGAGAGACAGAGCAGGAGAGAGGCAGACAGATAGAGAGAATTGGCACACTAGGGCCTCAGCCACTGAAATGGAATTCCAGATGCTTGTACCATCTAGTGGGCGTGTGTGACCTTACACTTGCCTCACCTTTGTGGATCTGCCTTACATGGGGTCTGGAGAGTCGAACATGGGTCCTTAGGCTTCGTAGGCAAGCACCTTAACCGCTAAGCCGTCTCTCCAGCCTACCCCGGTGTTTTTAATAGCCCATTCCTAAGGGGACGCAGATATCACAACCTGGCCATTCTGACGTTCAGTGACTGTGTTCATATGATGTCCTTAGAGCTTGCAGGCTGTCCTGCTGTTCACAGCATGGTGGCTTCCTTGTTAGAGACGCTTTCTGTCAGGCTTCGCATTCGATTGTGTCATTTCCAAAATTTCTCTTTGGTTCTTTCTCAGTGTTTGCATTTCCTGGCTAAATTGATCATCCATGTTCCGGATTTGCCCCCACCAATTTACTAACAGTATTACGTACTTGGGAGATGGTCTAGTCACGACTTGAATAGATTTTCTTAGTTCATCCATCTCCTTATTGAGTGTTCTACAATATCACAGATGCTTTTTAAATTATAGCTCTAGGCCTGGAGAGATAGATCAGTGGTTAAGGCACTTGCTTGCAAAGACTGACAGCCCAGGTTCAGTTCCCTAGGACCCACATAAAGCCAGGTGCACAAAGTGATGCATGCATCTATAGTTTGTTTGCAGTGGCTGCAGGCCCTGGCACAACCATCCTCCCCCTCTCTCTCTCCCTCTCTCTCTCTCTCTCCCTCTTTCAGCTTGAAAATAAAAATCTAGACACAAAAATTCAATAAATAAATAAATTTACAAGTAGAGTCCTTAATTTGACATTTCACCCATCTGGCTGTCTTCGGCTTCCATCACCGGGCAGTTGGGAGGCTGTGGATGGTTCGTGATGGTTCCCTGTCTCACAGTCTTTGTGTTTGTGTTTTGCCATCTGCTGGAGCAGAAGCGTCTTCCAGATTGCACTTCCTTCCTGCTTTTGTTCCCGACTCTAGTCGGTTGTCTCTGTGCGTCTTCCCAAAGGCCGCTTCCATGGTAATTGTGTTCCCCGCAATGCGGTGGGGGTGGGGGGGCACAGGGGTGCCGCCCTTACCTACTTGCCTTCTCGCTTTTGCCTGACTGGAGCAGTAGCAGTTTTACTCTTGTGACACCATTGTGTTAAGCAGCACTGTTGGGTCACTCACTGGAGACTGATCCATGAAAATTTTAGAGCAAAGCGTAGGAGTATTTCAGTAGAGAAATGAGGAGATGAAGAAGGTGGTACAGAGGGACACAGCGTGCGATGGAAGGGGCTTGATTGGAGGTATGAAGGGTGAGATTATGTTGATGAACTGTAGAAGAGGTTTTTGTAGGCATAGAAAAGTGAAAGATGGTTGAGGAGGTATACTTTAGTAAATTATAGGTTATCATGGTTAACCTTTTACATACAAAGTCACAAGTAGCTATAAAAATAAATAGTTGAGAAGAGAAATGAATTATTGAAATGTTAGAAAGCAACAAGATAAGAAGAAGGTGCCAGCCAGGCGTGGTGACGCACACCTTTAATCCCAGCACTCGGAGGCAGAGGTAGGAGGATCACCATGAGTTTGAGGCCTCCATGAGACTCCATAGTGAATTCCAGGTCAGCCTGGGCTAGAGCGAGACCTGACCTTGAAAACAAACAAACAAACGAACAAAAAAGAGATGCCACAAAACACCAGAAGTAAATAAACAAAAAGGAAGAAGATACGGTGAAAACAAGCAAGCACAGGTACAACCCAGTCAGCAAACAAACTAATAACAAGCAAGGAAAAAGAGAAAAAGAATTAAAAATGAAAAAATAATTAAAAGAAAGTGGTAGTAAACCTTGTTCTGGTCCACCCTCCAGGTTTGTTTTTGATTCTCACTGTACAGGAATGGAGTCCCAGAGTGTCACCTGGAGTGAAGCCCAGCTGGAGAAGGCCCCCATGTGCCATGCTGGGGTCTCAGCCACCAGCTCAGGCCGGACAGCCTGTTCCCAGTGTGCTGTGATTCAGTACCACGTGCGAACTGGACACACAGGCCGCCCTGCCTGCCCAGGCTTGCCTCCCTGGGGTCTCCTACCTCGAGAGCTCCGAAGCAAGGGTTAGTAGCTTAGCTGGGCCCCTCCATGGAAGTCTCTGTCTCTCTGTTTCTCTCTCAAGAGTCCGTTCAAGGAAAGTTTCAGCCCTTTGTACAACACACAAACCTCACACTACCAAGAAATTTCTTTGTTTTGCAAGTGCCCAGACCTACTTCAAAATGAAAGAAAATAATTGCTGCATTGGCTGCTTTTTGATGATAGTTTTTATTCTTTTTTATTTGTTGTTTTTGCAAAGAACATGTAAGAAAGTCTCTGACTGGATTCTCTCTGCCTAGATTCTGATCCTTTTGAAGCCCCACACTTTTCATCTATTCTCTGAATGCCTCCTGGATACTGCGATTATAAAAGAATGGCACGTGGAAAGATTTGAGCAAAGGAGAAAATAAAAATAAAGTTTAGTAACTTGAAACAGAGAGACGTGATTAAAACTTGAGAAGAAAAGAAAGAAAGTAAAGTTTGATTTTTATTTTATTTTCCAAAAGCTGCTAGGCAAATTGCAAGAAGCAGCAGCTAAGAAAAGCTTGCTTGGGAAAGGATGCAGCAATTTGAAGCAATGCCATGGAAACGCAGCATTTCTCTTTCACATTCCAGTTCTGGCACTGAAGCCCATTGAGTCCTTTTGTTCATCTGTGAACCAGTCACCATGGTAGGTTTGATTGGTCTGTGAAGATCACGTGTCAACAGAGACGTGGAGATGATGGCCACTGCCCTCCTGTCCTTAGGGATTTTCATCTCTGAAGAGAAGTCAGGATACAAAGACAATGAACGACAGTCAGGTAGGTAACAGGAATCATCTAGCCTTGGGGCCTGGAGAAGTGGCTCAGCGGTTAAGGCGCTTGCCTGCAAAGCCTAAGGACCTGAGTTTGATTCCCCAGTACCCACATAAAGCCAGGTGGACAAGATGGCTCATGCATCTGGAGTGCCATTCGCAGTGGCCAGAGGTTCTGGCATGCCCATTCTCTCTCTCTTTCTCTCTTTCTCTCTTGAATAAATAAACTTTTTTAAAAAAGAAACCTAGCCTAGAGTTTGTTCCAGAGCAGCCCAAGTTTTGTAGTATAATAAAATGCCCAAGGAGCACTAAGTTGTAAAGAGAAGATGATATAACTTGTTACTTTGGAGGCCTGAGGGTGTGGTAGTGACGTTCGCTCAGCCCTGTAAAGCCACTCTTGACTTTGTCACATCACGGTGATCACCTGGAAATGGGGAATCTCATTGCTAAATTAGTCAGAGAGAGGAGGCCCAAGGTCTCAGTCTATGGGTCCAAAGTCACCATATCCAATTGACCTAAGAGCCCATCAGGTCTCACCTCATAAAGACCCTACCCCTCCCACATAGGTACACTGAGAACCAAGCTCCTGGCTCCCAGTAGTTAGATGTCAAAATATCTGCAGGCGGTAGCAAACACGCTGTATAGAATTCAAGCTTCTTTAGTAACATGTTTTCCAAATACATGTGTGTCTAAGATAAGCAATTCTGTAAGATTTACAGAAAGTATGTCTTTTCCTTGATACTGGGGATTACACCCTAACAGGTATAGTTCAATTACCCTGAAAAAAATCATAAAAATTTCCAGAGTATTTTTGGCTTATAATGTTGAAAAAGTAAATATTGAATATTTAGAAATAATAGATTCCAGTTTCAGTCAGTTTCAGTGTTTTTGCTATATGGCCTTATTATAGACTCAACATTTCCTGCAGAATTCATTAGTACAATTTCAGAAAAATACAACTGTGGTTTTAACAAAACCATATGCCCAAGGCTCCTTGAATGTAGCACTTGGTAGAACTTTCTCAATGGTGTGCCTACAGAGACAAGACACACTGCTTGCAGTAACTGACGGTACCCCTTTCCAGGTGGTTCTTACAGTCTCTTCACCCCTTACAATAGCCTTTCCTTGGTTTATTTATGTATTTTTTCATGTGTGCGTGATGTGTTTGCCAATTTGTGTGCTTGTTCATATGTGTGTTGGCTCATGTGTCCCACCGCATGTGTGTGTGTGTGTGTGTGTGTGGTGTGTGTGTAGTATGTATGTTGTGTGTAGTATGTGTGTGTGTAGTGTGTGTGGTATGTGTGTGTAGTACATGTGTGTGTGTGGTATGTGTGGGTTTGTAGTATGTGTGTGTATAGAATGTGTGTGTGTAGTGTGTGTGTATGGTATGTGTGTCTGTGTAGTATATGTGTGTGTAGAATGTGTGTGTGTTTGCAGTGTGTGTGTTTGTAGTATGTGTGTGTAAAGATTGTGTGTGTAGTATGTGTGTGTAGTGTGTGTGTGTAGTGTGTGTGTGTAGTGTGTGTGTGTGTGTAGTATGTATGTTGCATGTGGTATGTGTGTGTAGTAAGTGTGTACTATGTGGGTGTGTAGTATGTATGTGTAGTATGTGTGTGTACAGTATGTGTGTGTGTAGTATGTGTGCACGTGTACAATGTGTGTGTAGTATGTGTGTGTATAGAATGTGTGTGTAGTATATGTGTGTGTAGTATGTGTTGTATGTGGTGTGTGTGTGTGGTATGTGTGTGTATAGTAAGTGTGTGTGTGTAGTATGTGTGTGTGTAGAATGTGTGTGTGTGTGGTACGTGTATATGTGTAGTATGTGTGTGCGTGTGTGTGGTATGTGTGTGCGTGTGGTATGTGTGTGCGTGTGGTATGTGTGTGCGTGTGTATGTGTGTGTGGTATGTGTGTGTGTGTGGTATGTGTGTGTGTGTGGTATGTGTGTGTGTTTGGTATGTGTGTGTGTGTGGTATGTGTGTGTGTTTGGTATGTGTGTGCGTGTGGTATGTGTGTGTGTGTATGTATGTGTGTGTGTGTGTGTGTGTGGTATGTGTGTGTGTGTGGTATGTGTGTGTGTGTGGTATGTGTGTGTGTGGTATGTGTGTGGTATGTGTGTGTGTGTATGTGTGTGTGGTATGTGTGTGTGTGTGTGTGTATGTGTGTGTGGTATGTGTGTGTGTGTGTAGTATGTGTGTGTGTGTGGTATGTGTGTGTGTGTGTTGTGTGTGTGTGTAGTATGTGTGTGTGTTATGTGTGTGTGTGTGTTGTGTGTGTGTAGTATGTGTGTGTGGCATGTGTGTGTGTAGTATGTGTGTGTGTGTTTGTGTGTGTGTGTGTGCTATGTGTGTGTTCTGTGTGTGTGTGTGTGTGTAGTATGTGTGTGTGGTATGTGTGTGTGTGGTATGTGTGTGTGTTATGTGTGTGTGTGTGGTATGTGGAGGCCAGTGGACAACCTTGGGTGACATTCCTTACATATCTTTGCAAAGAACTCTTTCTGAGACAGGGTCTCCTATTGGCCTAGAGCTCACCCACTAGGCTAGACTGGCTGGACAGCCAGCTCCAGGGATCCATCTGCTTCTGCCTCCTCAGAGCTGGGATTACAGATGTGAGCCACTATGCCTGACATTTTATTCTTTTTTGAGTTAGGGTCTCACTCTAGTTCAGGCTGACCTGGAATTCACTCTGTAGTTTCAGGATGGCCTTGGACTCACAGCAGCCCTCCCATCTCTGCCTCCTGAGTGCTGGGATGAAAGGCATGCGCCACCACGCCCAGCTTATGCCTGGCATTTTTCTGTGGGTTCTGGTTATTGAACTCAAGTCCCAAGGCCTGTCAGACAAGGACTTTACCAACTGAGCTATCTCAAAAAAAAAAAAAAAAAAACATGAATTCAAAAATAAAAGACAGTCTAGTTGGAAATAAAGGATTCAGTGGAGGGGGGACTTGAGAGGGGAGAAAGGGGAGTGGTGAGAGGGAATTATGATCGTGGTATATTGTTTATATTTATGGAAGTTGTCAATAAAAATTAAAAATAAATAACATATTACGTTGTTTCTAAAATTGTGGTTGGGACTAAAGAAATGGATAAGTGGTTAAAAGCACTTGTAACAAGCCTTATGACTGGCATTCTATTCCCCAGTACCCACATAAGCCAGATGTTCAAGATGGCACTTGTATCTGGAGTTCATTTGCAGTGGCAAGAAGTCCTGGCGTGCCCATTCTCTTTCCTTCTCTCTCTCTCTGCTTGCAAATAAATAAGCAAACAAAGTAACTAACTAAGTTTGATAGTTTAGGGCTTTTCTAATCATCTCCCTCGCTCCCCTCTTCCTTCCCTCCCTCCCCCTTCTCTTTCTCTCTCTTTCCTGTGCTGGGACTCAACCCTAGGGCCTCAAATTCAGTAGACAAGTGATTTACTGTTGAGTTATAGCCACAGCCTCACATATAATTTTCTAGTCCTGTTTGGAAAATTTTGACACAAAAATAATTTTACTTATTTGAATGTTTCACACCTAGGAGTTAGCTCACATTATAAGATAATGTGTATTCATAATAAAAAAATAAAGCATGTATAAGGCAAATTGTTGGATAAATGCAGTGTTGGGAGAAGATAAGGTGTTAGTCAGTATGACCCACTTTCTGCTCTCTAGCGTGATATGCCACCTTGAGTGTCAGGTGAACCCAGCATCTATCATTCTCCACCTGTGGCAAATTCTACTGGCTTTCATCGCCATATCTTGTTGACAATCCTGTGAACTGCAGTGTTTCAGTTGAAAGAGGCGCAAACATCTACATCTCAACTCTGTAGGGAACTTTGTTGTTAATGCAGGAAGTTTAAGCACTCGCAGCGAAGTCCATCAACCCACAGGCAGTGCTGTAAGTGAGGGCATGCCACCCAGTCAATGCCTTCGACCTGAATTAGGAGATTAATTTCCCCGGAAAGCTGTCCACTTTTACTTACAAATTCTGATGACTAGGTTGTGTGTGTGTGTGTGTGTGTGTGTGTGTGTGTGTGTGTATGATTGTTTCATCTTTGAAGTTGAATTTCTTTTTTTGCTCATGTGTCAGTCAGAAGAGGGGATATTTTTCTTCTCATCCCAGCTTTGTACATTTTCCTTTAGGTAATTAACACCTCTCCCCCTCTCCTACCACATCATTCCTTTGTTATTATTCATATACATTAATTTCTACCTATGTCTCTAAAATTCTTAGGGGGTTGACAAGTTGAACTGTATCCTGTTATTGACGATATTAAATAACACCTTCTGAAAACCATTCGGCAAGCTTCAGTGTGGGTTTCCATCAGAACTGGAGTAAAAAGTCATTATGTTTGCCTCTTTTGAGTGAGAGATAAAAAGAGGGAGGATGAAAATATGAGAATGACAGAGAGAAAGAGAGTTTAGAATTACTTCTGGCTAAAACTCTACACATGCTTTTAGGCAAGAAAAACATAGACGAGGGAAAAGAAGTTAATTTCTTAGAAGCCTTCTTTCACGTGCATTGTCAACCAGCATGTGAATACACACTCGCACACACACACACAACACCTGCATGTGTGCTTGCACACACACACACACGCACACACATCTGCCCAAGAACGTTCACTCTTGTCTTGTTTTTATCCATCTAAAATTTAAACTGGGAGCAATCTGAATTTCCAAATAGATGAAAAATCAAGAAACCATGGTCCAATATCATCTTATATAGGATTTTAAAAAAGAGATTTACCTGAATTACTTTACGGTTCTGGAAAATTAGTAGGAATTGTAAAGCAAATTGCACAAGAAGTTGATATAATAGACTCATTGTTACTGGTGAAGTAGCTGTCTTGATTGCCTCTTTATAAGTGCATGGAGACTGTTGCGTGTAGTTAACTTGAAGGTAATAGGTCAGGTGGATTTTATTGGCACCTGACATACCTTGTATTAACAATATAATTATCGGGCTGGAGAGGTGGTTCAGCAGTTAAAGTGCTTGCCTACAAACCCGACGGCCTGGGTTTGATTCCCTTGCACCCACGTATAGCCAGGTGCGTAAAGTGGCACATATCTCTGGAGTTTGTTTGCAGTGGCAGGAGGCCCTGGCATGCCTGTGTTTACTTTCTAACTTTCTTTCTTTCTCTCTCTTTCTCCTTGCAAAATAAATAAAATTTAAAAAATTGTGATCACTATGTATAAAGATTTTAAAATGTACATGGCCAAAAGAAAACATGGGATCAAGTTCTCTCATTTTACAGTTCTCATAGAGAACTTAACAGATCCTCCCATGATCACGTGACCACTCTTTAGAAATAGGGTGTGAACCTAGGTCTTTAGACCTGCAAGAGGAGATCTTGTGTGACTGGTTCTCTCCCAAACTAGCCCTCGTTTTAACTAATCAGAAATAAAATCATGTGAGTCATTAAATAGTGTGTCTTTGAGATAAAAACGATATTTAAAAGCCTTATCTCTACCACAAAGAGCTTAGAATTTAAGTTATGGTCATTCAGATCTTGCTTCTCCTCTGAGAACATGTGTGCTCACACGTGCATGAACTGTCCTCTGTGAGTTGGAATTCAAACTTTGTCTTGAGCTTGCAAATGGGGTTGATTGTCATCTAGAGCAAGGAGTGTAACTCTAGCGCAGGGAAAAGTAATTAACAGGTGAGCCGTCGAATCAGTCTACATTAGGAGGTGTGCAAAGGAGGCTGGAGGGCACATGCCACTCCTGCGTGCACTGTCTGACCCCCACAGCCGCTGAAAGTCTCCATGACTCAGTGGGTCCAAGAAAGATGCTCATGTGGCGAACTCTATGAATCTACCCCACACGGTCATTTCCCAGAGTTGACTCTGTGTGCCTTACTTTTCATTATTATTATTATTGCTACTACTACGTGTGTGTGTGTGTGTGTAAGGGAGCACACAAGTGCTACAGTGCATACCAGAAGGGCAGAGGTCAGCCTGGAGTGACCGTCCTCACTTTCCGCCTTGTCTCAAGGCAGAGTGTCTCCTGTTGTCAACAGAGGCATTTTCCAGGCCCAGTGGCCCCACCAGGTTTGGAATACTCTCATCTTTGCCTCCCTTTAAAAAAAAATTGTTATTTACGTGTGTGTGTGTGTGTGTGTGTTTCTCTTGCCACAGCAAAAGAATGCCAGTCTCGCTTTACATGGGTGGCTGGGGATTTGAACCTGGTTCCACAGGCTTTGTAAGCAAGCACCTTTAACCACTGAGCCATCTCCCTAGCCCTTCTGCCTCCCTTCTTGCCATACATCTGTTGAGATGACAGATGATCCTCCTAGGTGTCCAGCATTAAGTGGGTTCTGGAGCGTCAAACCTGAGGTGTCAGGCAAGCACCTTACCCACTGAGCCATCTCCCTAGCCCCCTACTATTATTATTATTTATTACTATTAGTATTATTTACAGTGCTGATGATAGTATCAAGAACTTTGTACCTGCTAAGCAAATAACTACTGAGCTACACAATCCTCAGACCCTCCTTTTTGTTGTTTGTTTGTCTTGGAAACAGGGTCTCCTACTAGCCCAGGCTGGCCTCAAACTTGCAATCCTCTTGCCTCAGCCTCCTAAGTGCTGGGTGTGTGCCACCACAAACGGCTACTCTACTTTTCTAGTTGGTCTCATTCTTTCCTTCCTTCCTAGCTACTCACACAGAGTTGCTGTGCATAGGCAGTGGTCCGGGGTCACCCCTGGCCACCCCGGTGAGCACTTCACCCGTTAGGTGCTCATATGGTGACATTTAAACGTGTTAAGTTAATGTTTTCTACCCAGGAAGAACATGGCCTCAAGTGTGGGCAGCATAAATAATGCCAGGGACACAAAGGAGAGCATCTGAGGGACAAACTCTGACGTAAACACTGACTTCACCTTCTTCGCTGCCTCCTGCCGTCGTCAATATTACCCCGATCACCTTCAGAGCGACCATTTTTTACGGGGCACTCGCTAGTAGCTACAACCTGTTGGGATGCACTGCAACCCCTGTTTGTATATATGAAGATCTGAGCCGGTAAAGTTTAGAATACTTGTTCAAGGTCATGTCTTGTTTTGGAGGAGAACTGTCTTCTATCAGGAACTGGTTTCAGCACAGAAGACGGCTGGAGGACGCTGATAAAGGACTGGTCTGAGGAGAGGGCTCTTCCAGTGTGTCTTTTCCCCAGCGCATAAAGCTTATTAGTTTACAGGGGAACTCTGACTCTCTGAAAGCAGGTATTGATTTCCTCGTGTGGGAAGATTTACAGAGGCAACTTTAGACCTCAGATGCCATTGAAACATCCCGCTTTGTCATGGTTAGGAAGGATGCTTGTGAAAGGAAGGCCAAGTAATGTCATCGTTTGGCTTCATTTGTGAGATGGATGGCTGTGTTCCTGGCACTGAGAGAGATGCCCCAAAGCCATTTGGAAGATGAAAGGTGTGACTTGAAGCGGGTTCTGGAAGCTCACAATGCACGCATCTAAAATGTGAGTTCAGATAAAAGGAGGGCTCAGAGCTGCCTGAATCTTCGTGCTGAAATGTCTCCTTAGAATTTTAAGATCACAGTGCTGAGGAGATGGCTCAGTGGGTAAAATGCTGCATGTGCAGGCATGAGGACCTGAGTTCAGATCCCAGCAGCCACTTAAAAACACCAAGCGTGGCAGCACAAGCTGTGGTCCCAGTGCTGGGGAGGTGGGGGCAGGACGAACTCTGGGATGGATTCCCTGGAGAGCTAGTCTAGTCAAATCGGTGAGCTCTGAGGCTAGTGAAAGATCCTGTTTCAAGAATATAGTGGGGGCTGGAGAGATTGCTTAGTGGTTAAGGCGCTTGCCTACAAAGCCTAAGGACCCATGTTCGACTCTCCAGATTCCACATTAGCCAGACACACAAAGGTGGGGCGAGTCCAAGGTCACATGTGACCACTAGGTGGCGCAAGCATCTGGAGCTCGATTACAGTGGCTGAGGCCCTGGCACGCTCTCTCCCTCTCTCTCTCCCTCTCTCTGTCTCTCTCTCTACAAAAAGAGAAAGTTTCTTTAATAAAAAAATAAAATAGGGTGGAAGCAATTGAGCAACAGTTGCAATGTTGACCTATGGCCTACACTCACGCGTGCGCGCACACACACACACACACACACCATGCACACTCACACAAGCAAACATGCATTCATGCAGGCACACCACACATTCACATGCCGAAACAAACAAAAAACAAAACAACCTGAACAGCATGTAGGGAAACTGTCCTTGCTCAAACCTTTGGGTTTATCACTCCCTTCAGGGTTAGAAGAGTCTCACACTTCTTGATTAGAAGCTCCACATTAATCAAGGGATCAAGGTTGTTTGTGTTTTTCAGGCCTTGGTACCTGGGTATTTCCAGTTGGTTCTAAAGTCAAAGTTTATTCACGGTTCCATATTGATTTCAGTGTAAATGGTAAGCTTGTCCTACCCCAGGTAGAACATTAAAATGACATCCAGGGGACTATGGGAATTGCCCAGGGGGTAAAGCGCTTGCCCGGCAAATACAAGGACCTGAGTTCAGATCTTTGTCATCCACATTCAAATCCAGGCAGGGTGCTTTGAACCTCTAATCCTCCCCAGTGCTGGGAGGCAGAGACAGGCTAATGGCAGATGCCCAGGGCTCTCTGGCTGGCTACAGAGAAAGTCAGCATTCTCTAGGTTCAGTCAGAGATGCTGTCTCAAAAACTAAGGTGGAGAGGGACTAAACAGTACACCTCATATCAACCTCTAGCCTCCATACACACACATGTGAATTAGTACTTACACACACCAACGAACATGCTACATGCATGCGACACACACACACACACACACACGCACACACACACCAGCCAGCTGAATCCAAAAGAAGGAACACGGTGTACCATTATTCTCTCTCACAATTGCCCATGTCTAAACTGAGCATCTCTGTTTCTTCCCACGCTGAAGCAGTCATTAGTTTGAGGAATAAACTGGGTGTGATGGTGCATACCTTTAATCCCAGTACTTGGGAGACAGAGGTAGGAGGATTGATGTGAGTTCCAGGTCAGCCTGGGCTGGAGTGAGACTCTGCCTTGGGAACAACAAAAACAAAACAAAACAAACACAAAAAGGAACGAGTACTGTTTTCAGTGGCACATGGTGAAGAGTGATTTCTGCTAACATCACCAATCAATTTTGGAAATGATAATGATGGATTCCCTGGGGGCCAACAGCTGCTGTGTAGTAGCTATTGTGGTGAAATATAGTCATTAGGTGGAAGTGTTACTTTTAAAAATATTTTTTATTTATTTATTTGCAAGGAGAGAGAGATAGATAGAGAGAGAGAGAGAGAGAGAGAGAGAGAGAATAGGTGTACCACGACCTCCAGCCACTGAAAATGAGCTCCAGATGCCTATGCCACTTATGCACCTGGATTTATGTGGGTGTGGGTCCTGGGAATTGAACTGGGGTGGTTAGGCTTTACAGGCAAGTGCCTTAACCATTGAGCTACCTCTCTAACCCTGGAAGTGTTACTTTTTATACAGTACTCTCCATAAATGCTTACATTAATGCAAGTAGCCTTGAAAACTGTATACTGAGGTCAGTACTAAGCGTGACGAAATAGCTTGATACCTATTAAATCTAGGCTGTCATTTTATATTTACATGTGTGTTGTATATTTCTATATGCATCATCTGTATCATGTAAATAAAAAGTAACGTACATGTGTATGCATGATTGATACTGTTAATGAAGGTTTTTATCCCTCAGTGAACTTGAGATCTGCACTAAACGATGGAGTTGCGTGTGTGCATGCGCGTGTGACGAGTGGTCTGCAGTGTGTGGTGTGTGTACATGTGGGGTATGCATGTGTGTGCTGATGCGCATGTGTCCTGCACACAACGCTGTGGGCAGGCACAAGGTCAGGGGTCCGCCTCTCGTGCTCTTCTGCCTTACGGTCTTGAGACAAAGTCTTTTCTCTCCCAACCCGCAGCTTCTGTTTCCAGGGATCCTCAGCGATTCTTCTGTTCTGGCCCCTGCAGGAGTGTGGTAACCTGCATGTGTACCATGCCGGGCTCTTGATGTGGGGGCTGGGGGTCAAACTCGGGGAAACCTGGTCCTCTCAGGCCCCTATGTCTGCACGGCATGCGCTCTTGCCCGCTGAGCTGTCTCCTCAGCCCCTGGATGAAGTTGTTTTCGGGAAGGTCTGAAAAGGTTTAATTTTTATCGTTGCTATGCCTCATCTTTGGAAGTTGCCACCACATGCTTCCCTGTGGTAGCAGCTGAGATGTCCTTTAGGTGTGGAACACTGAGCCAAATTAGGACTTCTCCTCTCCTCCCCCTTACCATGAGGAACATGAAGGGGGAAAAAGTGAACTTGCATGCTTTCTAGAGTGCAATTCTTATCTGCACTGCTATCCCTGAATAGTAAGAAAGAGAAAATAAAGGCATAATTACAAAAAAAAAAAATCAAATACATTAGATTGGAGTCTGAGTGATGGAGGCCAGCTGGTTGAAGTGAGTCACAAAGGACTCTCTTTGAAGGCCTCTGTCTTGCTCCTTGCTTCTGACCCACCATGTTTGCACAGCCCCCACCCCATGCTCATTCCCACATCCCTGAACCACACGGCTCCATTGGGCCTTCTCGGCCAAGGTGGACTGACGCTCTAAAGCGGTGAGCCCAGATCAACCTCTCCCCGCTTAGGCTGTTTCTGTCAGCCACTGTGGTCACAGGGACACTAAAGTAATTAATGTGGTTCATAAAGGAGTTCAACTAACTTGAAGGATAGGAGACCAATACCCAAATCTCAATTTATTTCTGTTTATGAAGTTGTGTTGAATTGGAAATGAAAGTAAGAAAAGCCATTCTATGTACAATAGCATCAAAGAGAATAAAATATTTATAAACAACTTTAAAGTAAGAATCGTGGGGCTTGTTATTAAAATCCGAAGACATTAAAGTTAAGGAGTACCTTATAAAACTGAAGTGCATTACATGTCTGTTGAACTGTAAGATTAATAAAGATAGTGACTCAACCTAACTTGATATAAAGATTCAATGAGAGCTTTTTTAAATCCAAGCTGCCTTTCTTGGAAGAAATCCTGAAATTCGTATGAAACTTATATGAAAATGCAAAGGACCTAGACAGACTAAAACAATCTTGACAAAGGAGAACAAATATGGAGAATTTATACCTTCTGATTTGCAATCTTCATACAATACAATAATCCAGACAGTATCTTTATGGCATAAGGAGTCACAAATATAGGTCAATGGAGTAGAATTGAACACTTAGAAATAAAGCCTGACAAGGTTAATTGATTTTTTTAGACAAGAGTGCCAAGTAAATTCAGGAAGGAACATATTGTCTTTTAAACCCAGGCCAGGATGAATGGATATTTGGAAGAGAAAAATGTTGTGCCCCTACATCATATCACATAAAAAGATAACTCACAAATAATCACAGAACTAAAAGTAGAAATGAATGGGCTGGAGAGGTGGCTTAGTGGATAAGGCGCTTGCCTGCAAAGCCAAAGGATCCTGGTTTGACTCCCCAGGACCCACTTAAGCCAGATGCACAAGGGGGCGCATGCGTCTGGAGTCCCTTTGCAGTGGCTAGAGGCCCTGGCGTACCCATTCTCTCACTCTGTCTGCCTCTTTCTTCCTCTCTCTCTTGCTCTCTCAAGTAAATAAATACATTTTTAAAAAGTAGGAATTAAAATTAATTTTATGACATCAGCTTTGACATGGTTTTCTAGAAATGAAGCCAAAGGCATCAGGAACTAAACATATTGAATTGGCTGCCATCAAAATTAAGGAAAAGCAGCACCAAATCAGATCCCTATCTTGCCCCCCAAGGCTCAGGGAACATCACAGAAGAGGGGGTGGAAAGATTGTCAGAGCCTCAGGGTGGGTGGGAACAGCCTGAGACACCATGTTTCCCCACCCTGCAGAGACTGACTGAGGCCTCTTGGTCCCCACAATGAATATCAATAACCCCCCCCCACACACACCAAAGACCCTCAGCAGAATCAGGAATGGGTGGGGGGCTATGTGTACAATCTATTTATAAAAACAAATCAAGCAATAAAAAACATTTGTGTTTCAAAGGGTATTAAAAACAGATAATCTGAGAACATATTTTCAAATAATATATTTGATAACGATATGATATACAAATCACTAAATAACCTTTATAATCCAGTTATTTAAAGACAACCTAGTTTTAAAATGGACAAAGGGTTTGTACACAAAGTACAAAGTAGTCAAAAAAAAAAACCCCAAAAAAACAAACATGCAAATCAGATGGGAGTGGTCAGGGACATATGAGCTGACCGCACGGAAGACGCCCTTGACTCTGCTAGGACTAGGATGGCTTTGATCCAGACGACAATGGCAGACGTTGGCGAGTTGGATCTGTCATACATTGCTGGCAAAATTGCAACGCAATAAAACCACTTAAAAGTCAGTTTTGACAATTCCTCAAGAATTCCAGATAGTAGTACCATACCATATGGCCCACAAATTCTAATAGTATGTGTATAGCCTGAAGAATTGAAATATATGTTCACACACAGAGTTTTATATGAATATTCAGAGAATTATTCATACAGCCAGGAGGTGGGAACCACCCGTACATCCATCACTAAATGGATAGTGTAGTGTATGTGTATACAGCAGGGCAGGACTCGCTCAGCCGTGAAAAGACGGAATGGCGCTCTATTGTGCAAAACCTCCTTGCAGTATTACACCGCGAGACGAGCCCTTCAGGAAAGGCTGTGCACGGCGGCATTCCGTCTGTGGGAGTTACTACTCAGTACAGGCAAATGTAGAGCTAGAGGTAAATGAGTTGTTGCCAGGGAGGTGAGGAATGCTTGCTGATGGATGTGGGGATTGTTTTAGGGGTGTTGAAACTTTGTAGAATTAGGGGTGATGCTTGCAAAACTTCGTGAATGTGGTAAAATACTGAGCTGTGAGCTTTAAAAGGTTGGCTTCTTAATTTTATGTATGAGAGGGAGAGAATAGTGACAACAGGGCTCCAGCCATTGCAAAGGGACTCCAGCGTGCACTGCCCACAGCTTTACGTGAGTGCTGCGAACTGACTCACGGTCCCATTGACCCCGTTTTACCGGCAAGCGGCTTAACCACTGAGCCATCTCTCCAGCTCAAGGATGGCTTCTATGGCATATGAATCGTAGCTTATCGAAGCTATTATTAAATGGAAATAATAAGGAATTTCCCATCTCTTCTCAGACAATACTCTTGGGATTTTGTAAGAGTCAGCAAAACAGAATTTTATATCTTACACTTTGAAAAGAGCCCACACATCTGGTGACACAAAATATATTAGTATAAAATAATCACCTCACATCACTGTTGGAAGCTACATCAGAAAAAGAGGCTTCTTCCCAGACATCATCTGGAAATGGGATTCGTGCCTGTACACAGCCAAACTGTTGTGATACTGTCCACAGAGCATGGGGGAAAGAGAGAGACAGAGAAAGAGAGAGAGGGAGCGAGAGAGAGAACACAGTAGGGTAGAGTAACACAGGCCTGTAATTCTCTCTTCATCAACAACAATAAAAAGACCCTGCTTAGGTCCTTAACTGCCCAGTCTGGCGCTCTCTACTGATTGCCTTCAACAGATAATGCCTTGCTTGCCAACTGCTGCTAATTATTTTAGATTATGCGATCTCTCTGTGATTAACTTAATTAAAATCTGTCTCCCTGGCATGCTAAGTAAAGCTTATATCTCTCAGAGTTTAAGCAACGTTTTCCTTAAGTTGGAGAATGACTGAAAGGAAACTGGCATGTCTCATTAAAAAAGAAAAAGTAAAACTTTTCTAGCTAGTGTCATAATAAAAGATGGCAACCTGCTGGAATTGAGCATTTTGGCAAATGAGATAGCTATAAGTCTGAAGTGCCAATTTGCATATTTTAAATATATGATTTATTTATTTATTTGAGTGGGGAGAATATGGGCACACCAGGGCCTCCTGTTGATGTAGAGGAATGCTAGACGTATACACCACTTTGTGAATCTGGCTATACATGGGTACTGGGGAATCGAACTGGGACAATCAGGTTTTGCAAGTGATTAATCACTGAACCATCTCTCCAGCCCAATTGTGTAATTTTGTTGTGATTATTGGTCTGGTCTATTCTTTTGCAGGTAAACATCTTTTGGCTTCATCATGGAAAGACAATCCTGCTAGGACACTTTTCATTGCTGTGAGAAATAAGTGGACACATTAAAAACAAAAGTGTGCATAAGAAATTTCAAGAATGAGTTTCAGGGTTCTAGTTTCTATATGTTTATGTGAATATTTATATTTTGACCTTTGCTTACTCACTTGAGTCTGGTGTGCTTATATGATTGGGGAATAATAAGTGGTATACCCAAGAAAGTGTAATTGTAAAGTTGGATTATAATTTAAATGTCCCATGGGAACAAACTGAGGGTATTATACATTTTATTGGGATGACAGGTTTGTTTTTTCCCAGAGCAAAGTTGAATCATAGACTGAGCATAACTTTACCCTGGTGAAGACTCTCTTTTGTCTATTTGACAACTCTGCATTGGAAATATTTATATTTGACTTGCCACAAGGGAACAAGGAGGAAGGCTTTGAACCATCATCTGCAAATTGAATTATCTAATATCATGTGTGCATTTTGAGGAGTCTGGGGCCAGGGCTTGTTTTCTCAGATCTGATTTATAAGGTGAAATTCTCATGTGGACGTGAATACGGTAATCTTGAAGAGTAATTTAGGTCTTCTGTTGGCTGACTCCTAGTTACTGAGTTCTTGCTAAAGAGTGCAAATCAATTACAAATTAGATGGAAATGTAATTTTAGAATTTGGTTCACATGTTGGTGATGAAATAGTTGGGGATTAACAAGTGAAGAGTCGGATGACACTATCAAGTAAGGTGGGAAGGGATTTTCACATTTCTAAGATGCATCTCCAGAGGAAAAATAAATGAGTGGGACATTGGAATTGGCTTAATTATACAAGAATTGCATCCAGAATAAGTCTTTAGACAATAATCAGGTTCTATTTAGGAGAGTATTTACAGGAATTCCAGGGGAAACAGATTGCCCAGGCTGTATGCATGTCTCAAAATAGTGTCATGTCCATCTAAGGTGGGAATCAGTAGTGGGACAGGACTAACCTGTTAAGCCCTGTGTGGTGGTTTGAATAGATAGACCCCAATCTATTCACTGTTTTATTAGTTTGTAGTCTGCATCTGTAGCCACCTGACTGGAGGTGGTGTCAGATTTTACGGTGGTGCGGTGGTGGGTTTGAGATTTCAATCTAAAGATATGCAAAGTGTGCCTAGCAGGAGTTCCTGAAGTGTGCTGTGGCTTTCGGCTTTTAGGCTTGTGCTTCTCTCTCGCTCTGCTTGGGCCTGTGAAGGCAGGCCAGCTTCTTCTGCCATTATGGAACTTCTGCTGGATCTGTAAGCTTCAATAAATATGCCTTCCTCCATAGCTGTGCCTGGTCTGGAAGTTCATCTCAGCGAACCTGAAGCCATCTGCTACACCCTGAAATAAGGTATGCTAGCTAGCCTGCCTCCAAGATGTTCCTCAAGGATCCTAGCCTCCTAGGCACACCCTCCTATAATTACATCTTATCTGCATGAGGCTGGCTTTTTGTCTAATCGAGTGCTATAAGAAAGATAGTGTAGGGTTATGAGGTTAAATCTTAAAGTATTGTGACGACTGTCTTGTTCTCATCGGTTACTTCCTCTGGGAGAAGCCAGAGGCTATGTCGTGAAGACCCTCTAATCAGCCTCTTTAGGAGGCCTGGCTGTCCTCTAGGTGAACCATCTTGGGTTCTCCAGGCCCAGTCATACCTTCTTCAGTTGGCAGCAATGTCCCGAGAGGTCCTGAGCTGGAAACTTGCACAAAGCATGAGTATATTTCCTGACCTTAGAAATAATAAGTGCTTATTGTTGATTTAAGGTAATAACTTTGGAGGTCGCCACTAGACAATGAATGTACAATGTTCAAAGGTGAATCCAGGGCGCTTCAGTGAGGGATGTGAGGAGAGGGCAATGAAGTGTCCAGTCCCCCCCTGGAAAGCCATGGGGGCTTGTTTAGGACGCATATGAGACCTATCTTACTGTGGGAAACAAACACTTGCACAGTTTCCCACTGTCTCCCATTTCTCATTGGCTGACAGTTTCCTGTGAGGTTATTAAATCATTCACACTGGCCAGGGCTGCCTTGCCCCTGGGCTTCCACAGAATCCAAGACTTCCCATCAGGGAAGCAGCTAGCTGCAGGTGGTTGAACTGGGGAGCCGCCAGGCTGAAGAACAACAGTTCACCGAGTCCCTGCGTGGGCTCAAGGTGGACTGGATGAATCCTAGGGGGGATTATGGGATGTCAATACGTCCACAAAGCCTTTGTCATCAGCGCCCTGTGAGCTGCCACTCCTGATCACTGGGGGGTGGGACTTGAGATGAAGTCCTCTTGTCTTCTGCTTTGTGGAATGAACTCCCCGTATGTTGTCCGGTCCTCTGCTCACCACCACTCTCCACCTGGTGCATTCTTCCTTAACTCTCGGAGGCTAAAGGTCGTCTCTCCAGTGACCCTTCCCTAATCGTGCTCCTTTGGCTGGTGAACTTGTCTCCCTTTCATTTCTAATCCCCTGGTTTTCAACACTTAGGAGGATTGTGATGGTTTCCTCATGTGTTCATCTCCCGATCGTGGGCATTCCATCATCTTCGGACTCCCCACGTACACTCTGAGTCCTGGTACGTACCGTGACACGTGTCAGACACTCCACGTGTGAGGCAAAAGAGCAGGGATTATGGACTGCAGATATGCACCAAGTCCATAGCATTCCACAAGATCCTCTGTGTATGTTTCTTACAGAGATACTCACAGATAGCTCTTCTATTATGGGAAAAAGAAAAAAAAATATTTACACATTGTTGGATCTGTCTGTATAAAAGGAGTATGCCAAGGGAAAAATAAAGATTCCATCAAGCTCCATGGGTCTGGGAACATATCACGTTGAGCCTCTGATTCCCTAATACCTGCATTAACATATGCACTTTTCAGGCTGTTGTAAGACACGGCCGTGGTGGGGAAGCTGAGACTTTAAGACTTGGACCCTGTAGTGCACAGCGCAGTGGCTAGGTTGCCATGTGAAGTGCATGTGCAGGTTGGATCCCTATTATTAAAGTTTGAAGCCTGCTGTTTATATCTGGAGGGGAAAAGTGACCAGCCCTATTTCAATGCTGGCATTGTTTGCCAAAGTGCCCAGGGAATGCACCATCCCAGATCATTCACAGATGTCATTCTCTTGTCCTGGACTGACCCCAGGACTTCACTTTATGGGGATTAAGTCATCTTTCCCCTCAGGGTGGGATGAGTCCAGCCGAGGGAAGAGCGCATCTTGTTTGGGTTTTACTCCATCAGAGGCACTCTAAGCACTCCATCCGTGCCTTACATTCAGGGCATCTATCAGTTGCTGGACCTAAAGAATCCCTTTTTGTTAGATGCCAAGAGTTAAGTGGATTCTCCAGGGGCATTATGAAAGGTGCTAACAGATGTTGATGGCAGCCTCGTCATTAACAGCCTCCTCCAAAGCCACCTGATGTCCCTCAGTGAGGGCTTTTCTTTCAGCCTGTTCTCATTACATTTTAGCTCTTGTTTTGTGAAACAAACCTTTGAAGAAACTAGAGAGCTATTTTGGAAACCCAAGTCCTAGGCAATGTGTGGGGCTCTGAAGTCTGCCTTTGACCTTATTCCCCACACCCCCGGGCCAGGGAAGGCAAAGGCAGATGTGAAGTCTTTTTCTGTGCTCTGAAAGTAGAGTATTTACTCCTTTTGAAGATGAACCATGAATTCTGTCACAATTATGCACACTCGCAACATTCTACACTCTTGTGTTTGCAAAAATCCTTAAAACTTGGTGGCAAGAAATTCCTATCATTTCAGTCTCACCACACACACACACACACACACACAATTTAAATTCCCATTATATTTCAAACTTTAAATTTAAAATTTAACTTAAATTTAAAATTTAAACCATACTATATTTGGACCACTTTTGTTTGTTTTTCTTTGTTTCAATTTTATTTTTTAGAAGGTTATACTCTTATATCACTTGTCCTCCACTTTTATTCCTCTGAGGGCCCTCCTCAGTGGGGTTATTGGTATTCACTGTAGAGTCTTAAGGTCAGTCTCTGAGGTGGGGGAGGTCCTGTCTTGGGCTATACCTACCCACCTGTGGCTCTTACAATCTTTCAGTTCCTCTTTTACAGTGTTCTCTGAGCCTTGGCAGGTATGTTAGAAGTCTGATTGAGTGTTGAGTTCTCTGCAGCCTCTGGGTTTCTGCTTTGATGAGTTCTGAGTGACCACACTGTCTGTCACCATCTCCTGGAGCTGGTTGTCAGGCAAGCAGTGAGAGCCGTACTTGTGCTGCTGCAGTGTCTCTGGGGTCTCGGCCAATACGGTACAGGTGACCTGTGGCAGGCAATCAGCTACCTTGAGGTACTGATGGGTCGTGGAGCTCCTCAGGATTTTCTGCCATCTGTAAAACAAAACAGATTCTACAACAAGAGTAAGAACAATTTTGATTAAAGGAGATACGCATAGTTACTAGAGAAACTTTTTGATGTGTATACCCACTCTTCTTAGTGATGTTTGGAACTATTAAAATATTTTTATTTCGAGAGAAATAGGCAGACAGTGAGAGAGAGAGAGAGAGAGAGAGAGAGAGAGAGAGAGAGAGAGACAGAGAGAGAGAGAGAGAGAGAGAGAGAGAGAGAGAGAATAGACACTCTAAGGCCTCCTGCCACTGCAAACGAATTCCAGATGCATGCACCACTCTGTGCATCTGGCCTTTTATGGGCACAGAGGAATTGAATCCAGGCCATCAGGCTTTGTAAGCAAGCACCTTTAGCTCTTGAGCCATCTCTCCAGCCCATGTTTGGGACCTTTGAGTATTTTTATTTGTCTTAAAGGAGGATGTCACATGAGAAGCAATCTTCCTGGAAGCATTCTTTCATCCTGTTACCTGCAGTGGGGATGAAGAGTTCATGCCAACATCAATGGAGGATTTGCATGTATGGAAGTGCTTTGGGATGCATTTGACCTGAAGTCAAACAGACCCCTGGACTCAGCACATTTCATTGCACTTCCGTTCTAGCTGACACAACCTCCTTCTCTTTCTCTCTCTCTGGGTTTTCGAGGTAGGGTCTCTCTCTAGCTGACCTGGAATTTACTCTGCAGTCTCAGGGTGGCCTTGAACTCACAGCAGTCTTCCTACCTCTGCCTCCCAAGTGCTGGGATTAAAGGCGAGCACCACCACGCCCAGCCACAACCTCCTTTTTACAGGCTTGATTTGGTTAGGACTGGAAGCCACCACTGAGCACTCACAGCAGGGAAAACCAGCACCATGTCTGTTTTATATCAACATCTCCACACACGTCCACTAGTCATCGTTCCTAAAATGACCTGTTATGGATATGAGGGGCCAAAGATATGTCGAGCATTTGCTGGTCATATACTCCTGTCCTTGGAGAACCTGGTATTTGCTGGTCATTTATAGCCCCCTTCCCTCTTTTTTTAATGAACCACCTATAATTCCCAGTCCTCCCAGACTCCAGATGGAACCAACTATTT
Organism: Dipus sagitta; assembly: GCA_036346955.1. Lineage (NCBI taxonomy): Eukaryota > Metazoa > Chordata > Mammalia > Rodentia > Dipodidae > Dipus > Dipus sagitta. The sequence continues at coordinate 74,240,923 of CM070784.1, read as the reverse complement.
TCAGGCACTCAAAATGACCTTGGGCTGGAGAGATGGTTCAATGGTTATGGCACTTTCCTGCAAAACTTAATGACCCAGGTTCAATTCCTCAGTACCCATGTAACGCTAGATGCATAAGGTATCATTTATCTGGAGTTTGTTTACAGTGGCTAGAAGCCCTGGTGAATCCATTCTTTCTTTCTCTTTCTCTCTAAGTTTGAAGCCAGCCTGAGACTACATGGTGAATTCCAGGTCACCCTGGGCTACAGCCAGTCCCAAAATTGGTCTTGAGATTCAGGTGGGGGTCAATATAAACTTCCTTTGGTGACAAAGACTGATTCAAGGATGGGCACCAGTCTTGCAAAGCCTTTTTTTAAAATTAAATTTTTCTTTTTTCCTTTTTTTTTTTTGTTTTGTGGTAGGGTCTCACTGTAGCCCAGGCTGACCTGGAATTCACTCTGTAGTCTCAGGGTAGCCTTGAACTCATGGCGATCCTCAAACTTCTGCCTCCAAGTTCTGGGATTAAAGGTGTGCACCACCACACCCGGCTAATCAAAGCCTTTGTGTGGACATTTTCTGAAAGTATCAGGCAAGGGCTCTGACTATCTTAAATAAGCTTACTGTTGTCAGTGACTGCTTTTGGTCTTGGAAATGGAGCAATTCAATATTTACTTATTTGCAAGGGGAGAGAGAGAGAGAGAGAGAGAGAGAAAGCTAATGAGTGCATCAGGGCCTCTTGCCACTGTAAATGAACTGCAGACACATGGGTCACCTTGTGTGTCTGGCTTTATGTGGGTCCTGGGGAATAGAACCCAGGCCATCAAGCTTTGCAGGAAACATCTTTACCAGTGAGCTATCTCTCCAGCCCTCAGAAGGAAGCAATTGAGAAGACAGCAGAGGGCTAAAGAGATGGCTAAGTGGTCAAGGCACTTGCCTCCAGAGCTAATAACCTGGATTTGATTCCCCAACATCCACATAAGCCAGATGTACCAAGTGCTGCATGCATCTGAAGTTTGTTCGCAGCGGCTAGAGGCTCTAGTGTACTCATACGTTCTCTCTTTCTGTCTCTCTCTCTCTCTCTTTATCTCTATGCTTGGAAACAAATAAAATATTTTTAAAAAGTATTTTAAAAAGAAGAGCTGAGCCTGGCAAGAGATGAGGAGAAAGAGGTTTTCCTTTGGAGATCTAGCAATGCTATGATAACTGAACCTCGTTGTACTTGTTGTGTGAGCCAGTGAGACGCCTTCGTGGTTATAGTAAGTTAAGCTCTAGGAGCTGGAATCCGAGCTAATACAAAGCATTGCCCAGCAGGTCCTTTACAGGGAGGAACTGTGCAGCTGTGGTGGGGTGGGCGTGTCCAGAAAGGCATGTCCTCCTCTGATATTTTAAAAAATGGGCTGAAGAGGGCTAGAGAGATTGCTTACTGGTTAAGGTACTTGCCGGCAAAGCCAAAGGACCCAGGTTTTATTCCTCAGGACCCACGTAAGCCAGATGCACAAGGTGGAGCACGTGTCTAGAGTTCATTTGCAACAGCTGAAGACCGTGGCATGCCCATTCTCTCTTTCTCTTTACCTGTCTCTCTCCCTCTCCCTGAAATAAATAAGCAAATAAAATTAAATTAAAAAGATAGAGAAAGAGACTGGAGAGATGACTCAGCAGTTAAAGCACTTGCCTGCAAGGCCTTACAGCTTGGGTTAAATTCCCTAGTACCCGTGTAAGCCAGAGGCACAAGGGGGTGCATGCGTCTGGAGTTTGTTTGCAGTGGCTGGAGGCCCTGGCATGCCATTCTCTCTCTCTTTATCTGTCTCTTTCTTTATCAAATAAATATATTAATTAAACAAGATAAAATATATTTTTTAAAACATGTATGAAACCACTCAAGAGGTCTTTAAGCTTTTCCACTGATCTCTGGAACATGGTCAAGACATGAGTATCTGCGAAGGTCATGGTTAAGGTCATTGAGCCTGTATCTCAGAGAATGTCACCCTCAGACTTGTATCTTCCAGTTGTGTTCATGCTGTGAAGCAATGGCTTGGGATTACCTTTTCCCCTTTAAATGATGCCCTTTTCTTAGTAATGATAATGAAATTTATGCCGTTGTATTCCATTCTACAAAGCAGTATGTGATCTATAGCTTATTGTATTTTTAGAAGTGATTTATTTATTTGTTTTAATTATATAAATAAGACACAGTACAAAGATTTTTTAAGGTCAAATCAAGGAGCACATTCTTCTATAGTTTTGTCACTCAGGTGTTGTGGAATGCTGCCCTCTGGTTATTACAACCATTTTCATCTCCCCGCAGCATCTTGGACGACTGTCGGAGACCCTCAGGATTGGACCTGTCCACATTACCTCACAGAAGGAGGAGCTAGGGAGGCTTGTTGGACCCTCACCTGAAATCTCAGCCACTCTCTCCTGCAAGCCCTGCCAGCTGGCTGTATGTAATTGTGCCCCAGGTGTGGTGGTTCAAAGGTGCTAGAACCTGGAGTGTGGAAGATTAACTGAACGGAGGGACTCCGTCTATAGATCTATGAGGAAGTCACCATGCACACAGGGTGAGCCTTTCGTGATGCTGCTATTTCCCATGCCTCTGTGAGGAGCTTAGTAAATTCACTGGATCACCAAGCTAGATTTTGGGTGGAATCATTACTTTGCTCTGTGGTTTGTGCCATATCTGGTGACTTTTGTCCATACCTCCCCCCCAGGGAAAAAGCTCATGCAAAAGTCCAATCATCTGTAGCTAGGATCCACACATGAGAGAGAACATGTGATTTTTGGCTTTCTGGGCCTGGGTTACCTCACTTACCATAATCAATAGGAAGAAAACTCAGTAGCAGAAGCCAATAAACTAGAAAGGAAACATAAAGGGAAGAGAAAGGGAGGGAGGGAGGGCTTAGTAGGATGGTATTGTATATATGTAAGTAGAAGAACAGATTAAAGGGGATGAAAAGGCCTAAGTGAGGTCAGGTAAGAGATTAAGTAAAGGAAAGGTGGAGGGAGGGCTAATCAAAATCTAAGAGGATATAAGTAACTCATATGGAAACCTACTCTTTTGGACAATGGAACACACAGGAGCCATAGATTATTACTAGAAAATTTCCAGGAAGTTGCTGGCCAGGGAGGTCCCTGATGCCCCCAAAACATTACAGGCCATTGCTGAGGCCCTTGTTTTCCACCAGGAATAAATGGTCAGACCCTATTGCTGAAGACTCCTCATGCTTGGACTGCGAGGTAACTGAGAAATTCTGCTGGAACTGAGCTGAAAACCTCCTCCATGTGGACCAGCCAACAGCTGGAAAAAGTCATGCAGTTCAATGGTAGAGAGAGAAGTCACCAGTGAAGATACCCAACAGTGGACACTGCAAGCCTTATATTTGGCCAGCCAGGCCAAATAAGCCAATGGGTGCAATAGTGGCACATCTGTTGTGAGGGAAACCAACAACCCTCTAATTGGATTGGAGACCTGCTCCATGGGAGGGAATACATCCCTGATGCTGAAAACCTACAACAGGGGAAGTCATTAGCCCTAGGGATGTAATGCCTGCTGGTGTCTGGTTAAATGTATATACTATGCTCACCAAACTGCCCAATAAGCACTTCTCTTAATGTTCATGCCCATATATTAATGCTACTCTCACTTTTGGTTAGAGAACCTTCTCTTTCAAATGGCAGTGACCTTGGGATGACTCAGAAGGCATCATGGTGCTCAGAAGTGATAGAGGAGTGCTCAGCACTGAAATATCTCTATCACACCTTCCAAGGCTCAGGGTCCATTGTGGAAGAGATGGCAGAAAGCATGTAAGAGCCAAAGGAAGGGTAGGACTCCTTACAACATGCTCCTCCAGACACAAAATGGCCTGGATATCCATGACTTCACATTGCCTGACACTACCTACACAGGATCATCATAAGAGGAGGAAAAGATCATGACATCAAAATAAAAGAGAGGCTGATTGAGAGGGGGAGGGGATATGATGGAGAGTGGAGTTCCAAACTGGAAAGTGGGGGGAAGGAGCGAATTACCATAGGTTATTGTCCACAATTATGGAAGTTGTCAATAAATAACAAAACAGCTGCGATGGCCCCGCCTCCAGGAAAGGTGGGGCTCTGTGAGGTGCTTTCAGAGCCCCCTCTGCTTTTCTCAGCACTCACTGTAACCTAAGCTTGTTGCTTATGGGCACTTCGGCTTCACAGGCAAGCGCCATAACCACGAAGGCATCTCTCCAACCCTAAAACAATTTTTAAATTTCAGAGGAAGAGAAAGAGAGAGAGAGAAAATGGGCATACCAGAGCTTCCTGCCACTACAAATGAACTCCAGATACATGCCCCACTTTGTGCATCTGTCTTTACGTGGGCCCTGAGGAAATGAACGCAGGCATCAGGCTTTGTAAACAAGTACCTTTATTGTTGAGCCATCTCCTAAACCCTCTCTCAATTTTAGACCCTAACCTATGATTATTTCCCAGCATGAGATAAAATAGTGACTAAGTGTAGATAAACTGAAAGAACCAATGTTTTTCTACATTTGATTTATTTAAAATTTTTACTAATTTTAAAAAAAGTTTGTGGTATTAGCAATAGCTTCCATCTCTCTCTGAGTGCTGTTCAATAATCAAAGCAGAGTGTACATTCCCAGGCAAGAGGGAAAGAGGCAGAGAGAGAGAAAAAGAGACGGAGAAAATGGGTGTGCCAGGGCCTCCAGCCACTGAAAACAAACTCCAGATACATGTGCCACCTTGTACGTCCTGGAGAATTGAACCAGGCTTTGCAGGCAAATGCCTTAACCACTAAGCCATCTCTCCAGCCCTCCCAAAATCTTTCTAATGGCTAATCTCAATTGTCAACTTGACTGGATTTAGAATCACCATGGAAACAGATCCCTGGGCATGTCTGTGAAAGTGTCTGGATTGGGTTAATTGAGATGGGCATAGCACTTGAAGTAAACAACACCCTTCCATGAGACAGGGGCCCAGACCAAATGAAAATGAGAGAGCACGCCGAGGCCCAGGGTTCACTGCGCTCTGCTTCCTGACTGCAAATGCGTGTGCTGGAGAGCTCACTGCTCTCCTGCCTTCCTCCTGATGACGGGCTGTACCCTTGAACTGTAAGGAAGGTAAACCTGTCTCTCTTAACTTTCCTCTTGTCAGGTATTTGTCATAGCAACCAGGAAAATAACCAATGCAGACGCCATCTTGTGCTCTGTCATACTGGGTATTCAATTGCAATATGTTTTTTAAATATTTTATTTCTGTTTATTTATTTATTTGACAGAGAAAGAGGGAGAGAGAGAGAGAGAGAATAGGCATGCCAGGGCCTCCAGCCACAGCAAATGAACTCCAGACATGTGTGCCCTTTTGTGCATCTGGCTAACATAAGTCCTGGAAAATCGAACCTGGGTCATTTGGCTTTGCAGGCAAATGCCTTAACCACTAAGCCATCCCTCCGGCTCTGCAATATAAATTTTGGAGAGACATCCATAGTCAGACTGTCTTAGACTAGTTCCCTGGTCTGTGAACACCGGCCAATGTATGAGGAACATTTTCACTAGGATCCTGAAAAATAAAGAACTTTGAAAAAAAATAACATTTCCACATATTTCATTTTTTTTCTAGTGGGAGTAGCTACAGGCATAGTACCAATATAATGCAAGGTCTTTATACTTAAACTAGTCTAATATGGAAAAGTGTTTGTGACTGCTGCAAAAGAGATTATGCAGCCTTTGTAGGAGTGATACATCACACATCTTGCTGAAGAATGCCAACAGATATTTCCTCTCCTTCCATGAAGCAGAAGCCGAGGAATTTTATTTTAAAGACCAAACCTTCCCTATCTTAAAGGAAAAGGCAATCATATATTTTTCTTGCTGAAAATTATGCTCACATTGCAGAAATGCAGGATTTTTACTAGGTCAAATAAACACAGCGGTGTGGGGTGGTGGATGGGGAGCGTGTGGGAAGAAGACCACAGAGGAAGAGCCCGAAGCCCTTGTCCCTCACCAAAGAGACCAGCCTGTCTGAGAAGCTGCGTGGCGGTCAGCCCGGAGAATAAGTGTCAGTGGGCTGGAGAGATGGCTTTGCGGTTAAGGCCATTGCCTGTGAAGCTTAAGGACCCAGGTTTGATTCCCCAGTACCCACGTAAGCCAGATGCACAATAAGGTGGTGCATGCTTCTGGAGTTCCTTTGCAGGAGGCCCTGGTGTGCCCATTCTCTCTCTCAAAATAAAATAAAATAAAATAAAATAAAATAAAATAAAATAAAATAAAATAAAACAAAATAAACAAATAAATACTTAGACAAGAAGTATTAGGTTAGAACATGAACCAGCATACTCCCAAAGTCCCATAACATCCACCAAGAGCTCCAGTGACACTCCGCTCTTAACACAAGGTCACCTTTCACACCCTTCAAAGTGATAAGCCCAGCAGAGCAGCACCTGGCCCAAGCGACAAGCCTTTCTGGCTCTGACGATTTGTGTCCCTTCTCAGTGCCGGAGCAGAGGGAGTCCTTGAAGCTAGAGGAATGTGTGCACTTCTCGTCCGTGGAAGGAAACTGGGCACGGGGTGAGCGTGTCTCCTCATGTCCACTTGAATGAGAGGACTTGCTTAGTTGGTGGTGGGGCTTTGTTTTGATTTACTTATTTGTCCTTTTTAACAATTTTTATTGGGAACTTTCATATATGAACATAATGCAACGTGGCCGTATTTCCATCCAGTCTCCTCTTTCGCTGTTTCTCTTGCTCTCACTCCTCAGTGCAGGGGGAGGCGGTCACCATGGGTCATGAACGCTCCACTCGGTTTCTGTGCGGAGGACGATGCCTCACAGTACGCCTTCCCACCCTGTGCCTCTTCCGTTCTTCCTGTTCCCTCTTCCTCAGTGTTCCTTGAGTCTTTAAAGGTAATTTTCTTGGGCTGGAGAGATGGCTTAGTGGCTAAGGTGCTTGTCTGCAAAGCCTAAGGGCCCAGGTTCAACTCCCCAGAACCCATGTAAGACAGACACACAAGGTGACACATGTGCACAGGACGGCACATGCATCTGGAGTTTGATTGCAGTGGCTAGAGGTCCTGGTGTGCCAATTCTCTCCCTTTCTTCCTTCCTTCCTTCCTTCCTTCCTTCCTTCCTTCCTTCCTTCCTTCCTTTCTTTCTTTTTTCTTTTTTCTTCCTTCTTTCTCTCTGTCTCAGGAAAATTTTCTTTTTCTTTTTGAGAAGATTTCACTATGTTGCCCAGACTGGCCTCAAGCTCAGCATCTAGCCCAGTTTAGCCTTGAACTCGTAGGCCTTTTGTCTACGCTTGCCAAGTGCTGGGATTATCGCTTTGTGCCCAGTGTGAGGGCCTTGCATTGCGGAGTGCCACTGGAATACATGCCAGCTGTGCAGTCTAAACACCCTTTCACCCTGCGTGGAGAAAGACATCCCACCTTAGACCTTATCAAACTCCTCATGTGTGATCTCCTGACAAGATCATTTTAAAACTTGTTTACTTATTTGAGAGAAAGAGGCAGAGAGAGAGAGAGAGAGGGAGAGAATGGGTGCACTCGGTCCTCTGCTTGCTGCAAATGAGCTCCAGATGCATGCACCACCTTGTGCGTGTGGCTTACGTGGGTGCTCGGGAATCAAACCAAGGCTGGCAGGCTTTACAAGCAAGTGCCTTGACCCACTGAGCAATCTCCCAGCCCCATGAGATCATGTGTAGGTAGTGTGGTCTCAGAAGCGCCAGGAAGCTCTAAGCCTTCCGTTTTTCTGGTCTCTTCCCCATTTTCTTTCATCCTTTTTCTCCACCTTCCAAGTTTTTATCATGTATGTAATCTTAGCATAACACTTCAGTTCTTTTTCACAGCAAGGTACAGTTTTCCTGAAGACTTGGGATGCTCCCCAGGGAAGGGACATGTCAGTCCCTCAGAGCCGAGGATGTGTGACTTTTAGGTACCTCAAGCATCCTTCCCCGTGGTGACAGACACCTGGGAAAGTCGGGTCTAGAGCCCCACTTTCCTGCTTTGTCCCCCATAGATATTTATATCACAGTACCAGGAGCCGTACCTAGAACCCCATCCACACTTATTGGCTGGATTAACTTGTGCCTGTATGCATGAGTGAACAGAAAGCAAAAAAACAAAACCAAACCATTCACCTGTGAAGACTGAGATGAAGTGGAGATGCTCAGGAATTAGAAGTGTCAAGGGTCACCGTCTATCCGTGAGAGAGAGCGCTAAGTCTGCCTGTGAGGAGCTGGGCGAGGGGTCCCTGTCCCCCTCAAGCCTGGATCTGGGTCCCACCTAACCAGCCCTTCACCTGTCTTCCTCTTGCCCACACACCCCACTGGGAAAACTTGTCCCAGGTTGCCTTTGAAACAGAAGCATGCTCACTTCCCTCTATTGTGTCACTACATTTAGGGGTTCAGTCTCCTGTCTGCGTTTCAAATTTTTGTCATCTGTAGTTCTAACACATCTATGATAATGGGAGGTAGAGCCAAGAGAATGTGAAGTTAACAGACCATGTAGACGGGCTTTCATTTGCAGCAGCAAGAGGGCCTGACTTAAAGATGGAGAAGAGCACAGGCACCTCAGGGTGGTTCTCTGACCTCCTCGCAAGTGCCATGGTATGTGTGTGTTATGTGTTATGGAGAGATGTCTTAGTGGTTCATGCACTTACCTGTGAAGCTGAAGGACCCAGGTTCGATTCCCCAGGAGCCATGTAAGCCAGATGCACAAGGGGCACATACATCTGGAGTTCATTTGCAGTGGCTGGAGGCCCTGGTGTGTCCATTCTCTCTCTCTCTCTACTTGCAAATAAATAAATAAATTAATTAAATTAAATTCTTAAAATTATGAAAGTGAAGATGAATTGGGGAGCTAAGACCCTGCCAACATGGCGTTGAAGTTCTCACATTTTGTTTTTGTTATTGTTTAGACTGTCACCTTTTTAAAAAAATATGAATAACTTCCATAAGTACAGACAATATGGCATGATCATAATCTCCTCTGACCATCCTTTCCTTTCCCCTCTCAAATACGCCCTCCACTGAACCCCTTCTTTTCAACTAATCTCTCATCTATTTGATGCCATCATTTTCTCCCTTGTATTTAGATCTCGTGTAGGTCATGTTAGCCACTGTGAGGTCATGAGTATCAAGGCCACTTTGTGTCTGGAAGAAGCGTTGTAAGCACTCCTCCCCTTCCTTTGGCTCTCACATTCTTTCTGCCAGCTCTTCTGCAATAGTGTCTGGGCCTTGGAGAGCGTCTCAGAGAAGTTTTCAGGCTTATTTAAAACAGGAATCTCTAAGCCAGAGTTGGATGCCATCTACCTCCACTCTTAACCACCCATGTTCTCTCAAACATAGTAACTTTTGTTGCTCTTTTGGGTTATTAACTTATTCAATGTCTTCAGAATTTTTGCTAATGAGTTTAAATGTCTTTAGAGTCAGTTTATGATGCCAATGATTCTTACCAGCTTCAACGTTCATCGTTGATAGCATTTAGTCTTTTTCTTGGTCATTATCTTGTAGTTTACACATGCCATTATAAAGCATGAATTTTTCTATCTGGTGCAATAGGGTTTGGTTGAGCTGGAGGAATGAACCCTTTCTGTACGGCAGGTTGGTGTGTAGGAAGGATTCGCAGTGCAGTGGTTGTGTATTAACAGAGCACACACCAGGCGTCACATAGCCGCCATGACATATAAAAGGGGTGAAGAAGCCACATTTCTGGTGCAGGAAACTTCTCCAGGAAGGGGCTGTGGGCGCATCCGGGTGATAGGCAGGTGTGATAGGAAAGGAATGTGGATAGCCAGGTGGGCTCTTTGGTGTGTGGACATTGCTGATATTGTATCAATTACAAAAAACATTTTATTTATTTGTGTGTGTGTGTGTGTGTGTGTGAGAGAGAGAGAGAGAGAGAGAGAGAGAGACTGAGAATGGGCATGCCAAGGCCTCTTGCCACTGAAGATTTTATGCACCACTTTCTGCATCTTGCTTTATGTGGGTACTGGGGAATCAAACCTGGGCAGTCAGGCTTTGCAAGAAAGTGCCTTTAAGTGCTGAGTCATCTCCCCAGGCTACTATCTTTTCTGGATGGAGAAGAAAAGTGTTCAGGCCCCTCTCCTCGTATAGCTCATTCCCTTGCTCTTTTGCCTTTTCAAGGACAGAGCTCTAGAGAGGATGGTATCAAAATAAATTTGCTGGTAGGTGTGGAGAGTCCCCAGTGTCTATCTCCATCACCCTTGTGCTGATATCAGATTCACTAAGAGAGGCTCCCAAGAGAACATCACGGAAGTAAACTTAAAATGCTCCCAGCATTGCTCAGGGAGTTTTGTGGAAGAGGGGGTTGGAAAGATTGTTAGAGCCACAAGTTGGGATGTTTTTGCACAGAGACACTGCCTCTCCCCCCTCCATAATGCGTGACCCACAATTCCCCTGGTGTTGACCTGCATGGCCCTGAAAAGGAGCAGCAGGGAGGAGGGAAAGAATGGTAGCCACATGTGTTGTTTACATAGCAAATATGTCCATATCTAATCAAATAAATAAATAAATTTTCTGGGATCTGCTCCTCAGCACCCCTTCCGATATTTATGAGAGAGAAAGAAATCCTAGCGTGTCCATGAGATGTGCTGTGTGATGCTTGAAGAGGTGTGATCATTTCTGGAGGAGGGGTGGTGCTGGCTGTGGCGGACACCCACACACGTCTCCTTTGTCTGCTCTTAGAACCAAGATGATGTTCTGTGTCTGTAAGATCCAGCATGGCTGGGCAGGTGACCACTGGACTTCCACGGTGCTCCCTCGGTGATTACGCCATGCCCCCTCTTCATTACCCCCACTGAACAGCCTTTCCCTTGCCCTAACAGTAAGGAGACCCAATTCCACTTTGTCCATCCCTCACCTTGCAGTACCGTGGCCCTGCTGATCACTAAGCTTGAGGCAAATTTGTGTTTTTGGTGTTTTGTGCTTTTATTCAGAAGTTCAGTCATCTTTCTGTATTTCTTCTTAGATGAATGGGAAATAGAACCTCACTTCTATATTCTAATTTGCTTTTTATTGAGCCATGTCTTCCCTTTCTTTTATTTTTTAAAAATAATTTCATTTATTTATTTTTTGTTCTTTTTTATTTATTTATTTGAGAGTGACAGAGAGAGAGAGAGAGAATGGGCGCGCCAGGGCCTCCAGCCACTGCAAACAAACTCCAGATGCGTGCACCCCCTTGTGCATCTGGCTAACGTGGGTCCTGGGGAATAGAGCCTTGAACTGGGGTCTTTAGGCTTCACAGGCACTAAGCCATCTCTCCAGCCCTAATTTTATTTATTTATTTGCAAGGAAAGAGAAAGAGAGAGAGAGAGAGAGAGAGATGAGTGCAGGGCCTCTAGGCCCTTCAAGTGAACTGCAGACGCATGTACCATGTACCACCTTGTTCATCTGGCTTCACGTGGGTCCTGGAGAACCGAACCCTGGTCGTTAGGCTTTGCAGGTATGTGCCTCAGGCGCTGCACCAGCTCTCCAGCCCCCGACTTCCCTTTCTCGATGGAGACAGGAATATGACTTGCACATCATATTCTTCCTTTTCCTAGAAGGGTTTCAAAATAGGAGATGTTGTGACTGCCTCAAACTGGTCATTACATAATGTCTTTTCAATGGGTCAGTTATGGAGAACAAAGCATTTTGGGTGATATCTAGCCAGACACGTGTAAGCTCCATTGTCCCCTGGATTTTGTTCGATCTCTTGGTTCTGTACCTCCCCTGCCTTGGCTGCAGTCCACCCTGCAACAAGGAGTTCAACCCACCCAGGCACTGAGGCTGACAAGCATGTATGTGGCTAATATGTGATATTAGAATGGTCTCTCTTATTCTGCAGAGAATTTGGCGCTTGGTTGCCATGTGTTTAGATCAATTCTTGTTCCTTTTAAAAAATGTTCAGTTGTATTTATTTGAGAGAGAAAGAGGCAGAGAGAGAAAGAGAGAGGGAGAGGGGGAGAGAGAGAGAGAGAGAGAGAGAGAGAATGAGTGTGCCAGTGCCTTCAGCTGTTGCAAACTCCAGATGTATGCACCACCTTGTGCATCTGGCTTACATGGGTCCTGGGGAATTGAACCTGGGCTCTTTGGTTTTGCAGGCAAGTGCTTTAACCGCTAAGCCATCTCTCCAGCCCTGATTCTTGTTTCTTAAATTCAGAGTCCCTCTGATTTTTGTGGGCACTGCTGAAAAAGTTATTCATCTCCTGGTATTCACATGATTAATCTGTCCTCTCATTCATAGCTTCCCGTATCTCCACTGTAGATGGAAAGTTCTTGGTAGCTCTGCATTTTATTTGAAGCTGTGATAAGAACCGACTTTTATGTTTAGTGCTGATAAAGGGGTTTTAAAAATGTCCACTTACAAATGCAGCATTGAGAACCTTTCATACTGAAAGGAGAGATACCACTCACTTGGAGTCCGGGCTGCCGTGTCAGAAAGTACCCAAGTGCTCAAAGCAGTGAGGTGGCGATGTAATCCTGGAAGTGCCCTGTGCAGTGACATGCCACATTGTGACTACAGGTCCCTGTGGCTGTGGAGCCATTGCGTTGTGGCAAATGTGCCTGAGAACCTCCAAGCCATTTGCTTTCATTTAAATTGTCCCACATGGCAACAAGCTTTACCCGTGGACAACAGAAAATTGGGTATTGGGACTTCTGTTAGGTTTGGGAAATTGTTCTCTGGTATTTTTCCTTGTATTTAAATTTGCTTGGAAAAATCAGTAATAATTTGAACTCATAATAGTCTGTATTTGTGTGTGTGTGTGTGTGTGTGTGTGTGGTGTGTGTGGTATGTGGGCATGTGTGTTTGTGTGGTGAACTGTGAGTGTGTATGTGTACGTGTGTGGTGTACAGGCATGTGTGTATGTGTGTCTGTCTGTGTGGTGCACTGTGTGTGTACATGTGCATGTGTGTGGTGTACAGTCATGTGTGTATGTGTGTCTGTCTGTGTGGTGCACTGTGAGTGCATGTGTATGTTCATCTGTGTGTTGGACTATGCGTGTGTGTGTCTTTGGTATGTGTGTGTGTGTGTGTGTGTGTACAGGCACACTAGGTAGGGTGTCCTGCCACTGAAAACAAAAGTCACATGCATGCACCACTTTGCCACTGGCTTTACATGTGAAACAACTCTGGTCCAGCAGGCTTTGCAAGCACTAACCACTGAACCATCTCCCAGCCCATCCACCTTTTTTCTTTTCTTTTGTGTTCCTTTTATCTATCTATCTATATCTCTCTCTCTCTCTCTCTCTCTCTCTCTCTATCTATTTATTTATTTATTTTGAGGCAGTTCTCTCTCTAATCTTAGAGGGGATTTGGCTAGACTAGCTAGGCAACAGGGTTTAAAAACCCTCATGTCTCCATCATCCCAGGACTGGGATTACAAATGTGCCCCTTTCTACATGGACTCTGGGGATCTGAACTCAGGTACTCCAGCTTGCATGGGGAGCGGTTTACTCTCTAGCCTCTGAGGTATATGTTTTAAGAGGCACAGTTTCATTTAGTTTCAGGGTGGCCTCGAATGCATGGCGATTCTCCTACCTCTGCCTCCCGAGTGCTGGGATTAAAGGCGTGCGCCACCATGCCCGGCTCTCCATCTCTTTCTTATTGTTAACGGGAAGTCAGACGGCTGGAGCAATGGCTCCGTGGTTATGGTGCTTGTCTGTAATGACTAACAACTCGGGTTCAATTCTTCAATAGCATGGAAAGCCAGGTGCACAGAATGGTACATGGATATCCCATCTGCAGTGGCTAAGGAAAATGGTGCGCCCATCTCTTGCTCTCCCTCTCTCGTCTCTGCTCTTGCAAATGAATCATTTTTTTTTTTAATAAAAAGGGAGTCAGAGGGGCTGAGCATGCACACCTTTTATCCCAGCACACAGGAGGCAGAAGTAAGAGGACAGCTGTGAGTTCAAGGCCAGTGTGGGACTATAGAGTGAATTCCAGACCAGCTTTGGCTTGAGTGAGACCCTACCTTGAAAAAGAAAAGAAAAGAATTTTAAAAAGGAGGGGAGTGAGCGGTCACATGGGGAGTTGGAGTCGCCGCATGGGGCCCTCGACACCATAGGGCTGTTTGTTTCTCTCTAGAAGATACAAAACAGTTTTTGAATTGGCTGCATGGGTCCCGTGTGAATTTCCTAGAGCACTGCAACAAAAGGTCACGCGCTGGGGAGCTTGGAGCGCTGGAAGCCGTCACGTCACGTCACAGCGTGGGGGGTGGAAGTCTAAGAGCACGGTGGCCCCGGCCAGGCTCTCTGCCAGTGCGTGAAGACTCCTGGCTCCGCTCTCCCCCGCTGCTGAGGCCTGCGGATGCGGCCGGCCCTTCTCATGCCTCCTGAAGCTTTTCTCCATCTCCTCACTGCTGTCGTCTCATGGGACCAGAGGACACCTATTCCTGTGTGACTTCATCTTACCTAGTTACATGCGTGATGTCCCTGCTGGCATGTGTTAGGCCTCATTTTGAAGTCATGGGACTTCTGCATATATATATTTTTATTATTCATTTATTTTTATTTTATTTATTTGCAAGAAGAGAGAGAGAAGAGAGATAGACAGAGAGAGAATGGGCACACCAGGGACTCCAGCCACTGCAAACGAACTCCAGATGCATGTTCCCCTTGTGCATCTGGCTTATGTGAGTCCTGAGGAATTGAACCTGGGTCCTTTGACTTTGCAGGCAAACAACTTAGCCACTAAGCCATCTCTCCAGCCACCACTTTTTTATTTTTTATTTTTTTTTACAAATTTATTGATTGAATTTTCACACAAAAAAAGGTTGTCCTCTTATATCTCCTCTCTCCCATCACCATTCTATGAGGGTTCTCCTTGGTGGAGTTGTTAATATTCATTGTGGGGTCCTAAAGGCCTCAGTTCAGCCTCTATGGGGTGCCTCAGCTAATCCCACCCACCCTGGGGCTCTTATAAACTTTCCACCCCCTCTTCAACAGTGTTCCCTGAGCCATGGTGGGCGTGCTAGAAAGCTGATTTAGAGTTGAGTTCTCTGTGGATTCTGGATCTCTGCTCTGATGAGGTTTGATTGCCCACAGCGCCTGTCACCATCTCCCTGGAGCTGGTTTTCAGTCGAGCTATGAGATCAGTACTTGTGTCCCTGCTTCCTCTGCTGGCAGGTCTCTTTTTGAGAGAAAAAAAAAAAGCTCAAAATAGGATCCTGTTTTGTTGGGATTGAAGTTTGCGCTCTCAGGTAGTCTTACACTGGGGTTTCATGGACAGATACAAAATGCTGGGATGCCTGTGACACTGGGAAGCAGGAGGCCGTGGCATGTGGCCCCTTTATTCTTCTGTTTCTCCATCTATGAGATGTGTGTGTGGTGGGGGACTGCAGCAAGGTCCAGTGTCCCATCACTGTCCGCTTTTGCTGTCGGCCTCATTCCGAGTCCAGGATGGAAGCCATGACCAGTGCCAGGCCCCGCTCTCCACAGGCTGAGCCTGCTGGTTAGTGCCACGACTCCTGTCCCCATCACAGGTGCCTGGGCACAGCCCTTCCTGCGGGGCCGGAAGACAGGAAAGGCGCTGGCAGGGGTCAACATGACTTTGCGCCTGCCCGCTCTACTTTTCCGGCCTTCCAGGCCAGCCTGGTGGTGCTCGGGGTGCCCCAGGTGGGAGGGAGGGTGAAGCAGGGCAGTGGCACCTCCTGGAACTATAGAGAGAGGGTTGAGCTGCAGAACAACCCTCTTCAGGGCCAGTTCTGTAGCCACCAGCTGTGGGAATAGGTGGGCCCACTCCCTTTGCCTGAGTCCCAGGGGACTCCTGTGCTGTCCACGTGGAGGGTCTCTCTCTCTCTCCCCAACCACCTTCTGCCTCCCCTAGTCCCAAGCCGGTTCCTCTGAGCCTGGCCCCTGCTTGTGGATGGATACAGATCTAAGGCAGTAAGGTCTGACATTTTTTTTTTAATCCACAATAATTTCCACCTTTCCCAGAGCTGTAGATTGATTGCAAACATGACGGAAAAGACCTCATCTTCACTCACACCTGCACTGGCAATTGGATAAGAGAGCGTGCTTGGACGTTAGGAAAAGACTCCTTTTCAAAGGAGCTCATCTTCACCAAGTCTAGAGGCGGAAGCTCCAGGTCCTCACCCAGCCAGTCCTCGAGTCTGGTGGTCGTTCTCCTGAGCGGCTCATACTGGACCTTCTTGTGGTGATGGGCTGCACATGTCTTTTTGTCTGTCCTCCATGCCTCAGCCTCGAGTGCAGGCCTGGGACCCCTGAGGATGGGCTCGCTGGGGGACACTGTTTACCCTGCGTGTAGGGGGGCTCAGGGCACCAGAGCAGCCGTAGGGGAGAGCTCGTGGCTGTAACTTTTCTTGTCTTTAGATTAGCTGCGTACAAATGACACCCAGAGGCAGAGTTCTAATTTTACATAATTTTATGAAACAGGATCCATGTTCCTACTTGTCTTCATTCGCTACTGAGTTCAGTGCTGAGCTCCCTGAGCTCCCAGATCTCTAGAAGATTATTTGCTTCACCCATAAGTTAAGGTGTTTTTTCTTTCTTTCTTTTTCTTTTCTTTTTTTATTTGCAAGGAGAGAGAGAGAGAGAGAGAGAGAGAGAGAGAGAGAGAAAATGGGCAGGCCAGGGTCTCTAGTCACTGCAAAGGAACTCCAGATACAATTTGTGGGCTTAATGCGGGTACTGGGAAATTGGTTAGTCTGTGCAGGCAAGTACCTTAACCACTTCTCCAGTCCCTCTTGTTTTTTTTTTTTTTTGTTTGTTTGTTTTTGTTTTTTGTTTTTTGAATGAGCATCTCTGAACTGCTAATGCAGGTATTCTGAAAATATGGGTTCCTGCTTTTAAAGATATTGCTTAAAATATATACTAACCTTGCTCATTGCTTCTGGGGAAAATTTATCTACCAGTTGCAATAATGCCCATTTCCTAAAGATTCCAACAATTTGGTAGAGGAATTTGATTTAATAAGTTCATTTAATAGTCAGTCAGGGATTAGATTACATTTCAATGAGAATAGCAGAAAAAATATACACTTAAGAAAGTAGAAGTGAGTTTCTTTTTCGCATTTTTAGAAGCCAGAACCAGTCTACCCAGGGATCTATCGTCTGCGTTATGAGAGATCAAGATTTATAGTATGCTATATTTCTTCTTCTTCCTCTTCCTTCTCTTCTTTTAACAGGGTTTTATGTAGCCCAGGCTAGTCTGGAACTTATTGTGTAGCTGAGGATTAACTTCTGATTTTGCCTCCACCTCCCAAGGGCTGGAGTGTTGGGGTCCTGTGCATAGGATACCACATCTGGTATTGGGGATCGAACCCAGGCTTTGTACATGTTAGCCAAGCACTCTACCAACTAAACTATTCCCCAGCTCCTTATATTTTAATTTCCTGGGCACTTTTGATGTTTAAAGATGGCTACTCCCCTCCAGCCATTTTGTCAATATTCCAATCTTCAAGAAAGAGACAGGAGCAGTGAAGATCACCTTCCTTGCCTTTGCAGAAAGTTTCTGAAGGTCACACGTTTCTGTTGGTCCACAGATATGTAGTAGCAAGGTCATAGCTAGTTGCGAAGGGTGCTAGAAAATGTAGAAGTTTTTATTTTTATTTTTTTTTATGAGAGAGAGAGAGAAGCAGCAAGTGAGAAAGAGAATTGGCACACCAGGGTCTCCAGCCACCACAATCGAATTCCAGATGCATGTGTCACCTAGTGCTCATGTGCGGCCTTGTGCTTGTGCTATGCGTCTGGCTTACTTTGGATCTGGAGAGTTGAACGTGGGTCCTTAGGCTTCCCAGGCAAGCCACTAAGCCATCTCTCTAGCTCAAAAATGTAGATTTCATTCTGGTCCATAAACAAGTGTCCTTTTATTGAGCAGCTGTTAGAAGAGAATAATCAGGACCATAATGCCGGATAAGTTAGCATTGCCCCATGCTGTCTGTGCTTGTCCTCTATGAGCTTTATCTTCGAGTTATCTCATCACAAATGTTCTCATCTCTGATATACTGACCTCTCAGTTCCTCAAGCTGCTCTTTCCTGGTTGGTGCTATTCTCTGTTCTATTCCTCTTGCCTAGAATGTTCCCTATCACCCACTTCCTATTTCTGTGAGGCTTTTCATTGCTGTAACAAAACACCCTGCAGAAACAAATAACATAAACCTATTTTTTAATTGAATTTAATTCATTTATTTAAGAGAGAGAAAGAGGCAGATAGATAGACAGAGAGAGAAAGAGGAAGAGAGGGGGAGAGAGAATGGGCACACCAGGACCTTTAGCCACTGTAAACAAACTCAAGATGCATGCACCACCTTGTGCATCTGGTTTAGGTGGGTACTGGGGAATCAAACCTGGGTCCTTAGGCTTCCCATGTAAGCACCTTAACCGCTAAGCCATCTCCTCAGTCCCGTAAGACTATTTGACTCGTGGTTTCAGGGGTTTTAGTGCACGGTTGGCTGGCTCTCTGACTTTTAGGGCAGTGAAAAAGCAGAAGCACCATGAATAAAGGGTGCAGTGAAAGAAAACTGGGCACTGGGGAGTTGAGCCCTGGTTGTTAGGCTTTGCAGGCAAGTGCTTAACTGCTGAGCCATCGCTCCAGCCCCACTCTGTGTTTCTTTTCTTATTTACTGAGAGAGAGAGAGAATAAGATGCAGATAGAGACTTTTCATTGCTGTAACAAAACACCCTACAGAAGCAAACAGTTTAAGACTATTTATTTAAATCTAATTTTATTTATTTATTTTCACACATGAGAGAGAAAGGCAGATAGATAAAGAATGGGCACTTCAGGGCCTCCAGCCACTGCAAATGAACTCCAGATGCATGCGCCCCCTT
Organism: Dipus sagitta; assembly: GCA_036346955.1. Lineage (NCBI taxonomy): Eukaryota > Metazoa > Chordata > Mammalia > Rodentia > Dipodidae > Dipus > Dipus sagitta. Next base: position 74,222,162 of record CM070784.1, on the reverse strand, counting down.
GTGCATCTGGCTTACATGGATACTGGGGAATGGAACCTGGGTCCTTAGGCATCACAGAAAAGTGCCTTAACTGCTAACCCATCTCTCCAGCCCCACCCTGTGTTTCTTTTGATGCCTTCTCTACTAGTAAGCTCTTCCAGGGTAGACTCTGTGCCCATGTCCCTCATGGCCAAGCTGATCTCTGCTGATCAGACTGCAGGTGGTGGACCCTTAACAAATGTGTGTGGAACGAGAGCATCTGTCAATAAACGCTCCAGTGTGCTATGCTGCACCAAATCAGAGTATATCTGGCATGCAGATGGCTGAATATTTAAAGAGAAAAATGGAATCAACTCAGTGAATGAATGTGTTTCAATGAAAAATTCCAGTTTTTCTCCTAACATGATTTTTTTTCCTTTTATCATCTAGATTTAGCTTAATTGTATATTCAGTCCCCAAATTAGTGAAGATGGCTGTTTACTTTTAGAAATCAATGTGTTTACTGGTTAGCTTTGCAGGTTTTCTAATTGGTTATTATGGTCTCATTTAGAACTGATTCTATAGATGTGGGAATGTGTTTTGTATCCACCCTATGATTTGTGAAGTTTTGGACTAGTAGACAAAGACAGGAGCTGATCTGAACATTGTCGTGGTGCCTGCCTTTTCCACTGATACAAAATCTGCCCGGACAGATGACATCCAGTAGTGATTACTATGCACTCTCTGCCTCTGTGGTCTAGGTCACCTCAGCCTTTGGACGTTGCGATTTCAATACATTACGTGAGGGGGCCTTGGGTGGCTGAGAGTGGTCTCTACACACTGGTGTTGTTTCCCATCTCACTCAGATTGTAGCTCACGGCTTTTCTTCCTTGCTCCTGCCACCGTCTATGGTATCTTCTAGGTTCTAGGAAACAAAGAGCTCATGTTTATTTATTCATTTGTAGTCAGGGAACCAAGCCTTTCTCTTTCCATTCCTAGGCCTATTCTATAAATTTTGGACATATGATTTTTAAAAAAATGGAAAACTGGCTTTAAAACATAAATACCATCTTATTTTTCTCACTCTTTCATCCAATCTCCCTATTACTCTTTAATAGCTTGGCTATTAATAATCATAGGTACTGAGATGTTGATATCTCATCTCTCATCTACTTAAGGAGGAAATAAAACAATCTCTGTGAGTGGAGCTTTGAATTCTCTTCTCCTCTGTTGCTTCTCTCATTTTCAGAGCGTGAACCAATGTCACTGGGCTTCTCTTTGCTTTCCTGAGAAGAATGTCCTTTCTGTCTCCATGGAAACAGCTGCCGGTATTTTTTGGTAGAAGAGACCACTGAATCTTTAGGCAGAAAAAAAATTGCTTCTTCCAGGAAACCTGGGACCAGGTTTTCTTAGAGGGTGTTCTAAAAGTCAAGTTTCTCATGACATCCTGAGGAGGACAGATAAAAAAATGTGCAATTTATGGTGGAACTGAAAGTGAGACATGGTTTATTTATTTATTTGAGAGAGAAAGAGGGAGAGAGAGAGAAAGAGGGAGAGAGAGAGAGGGAGAGAGAGAGAATGGGCGTGCCAGAGCCTCCAGCCACTGCAAACAAACTCCAGATGCATGTGCCCCCTTGTGCATCTGTCTTATGTGGGTCCTGGAGAATGAAGTTGGGATCCTTTGGCTTTGCAGGCAAGCGCCTTAACCGCTGAGCCATCTCTCCAGCCCCGAGGCATGGTTTTGAAGACACCTCAGCTGAAACAATGCAGTGCCAGGTTGAGGAGAAAGGGATTCTGGGAAAGAGCAGCGCCCCTTGGTGGTCCAGGCAGCACTGATGGGAGAGTCAGGGGGCAGTCTCACTGCGACTGACGAGGAGCAGAAATGACGGTGTGGTGGGTGGAGTGGCCATCAATCGAGGCCGTCGGTGCTACGCTTTCTGCACAGGGTACTGGAATAAATTACGTGAACGCTGCTTGTGACCTCATCACGGCCGCTGCGGGTGGCAGGGGTCTTGCCTGGCAACCAGAACGCAAGGCAGAGGACCTGCCTGCGGGGCAGGCTGGCTACCCCAACCCTGCTGGATTAATGAGCGCTGGGAGCAGGGCTGGCAGCCGTCAAGCTGTTGGCTTTTTGGAATCACTCGAGTGACCTAGGAATTTAAGTGAATGAGAAATGAGAGCGAAGAGTAAATATATATCACATGCTAAAGTGTGCAGACTGTATCTACACCCACGGGAGCAGAGAGCTTTCGTGACATTCTAAACTGTAAATAAATAAATAAATAAATAACCTGGCTTGTACCAAAGATTGATGACAGAGAAGAAAGAAAAGAAAAAAAAAAAAAAAGCCATCTGAAAGTTCTTGTGCTTTGATCAGCAGGAAATTTATTTGCTGTTTCACATGGCGTAATGAGCTTCCTGGGTGGGGCTGGGGAAGTTCAGATCTGGCTATCAGTTGGGGGCTTAAGACAGTTTCCTGAGCCTGTAGCCGAACTGGTATGACAATTGAACAGCATGTGTGAGAGAAAGGGTCTGTCTATAGCAGTCTGGACGAAGGGAGAGCTTATGTGGTCCAAAATAGAGAGGGAGAACGGTAGATAACGAAAGCAGACCAAACAGAACAGTGCCCGGATGTAAGGAAGAAGGTTTCTGGGACTGAGGGGCTTTTCCTCAGGGACTAGCTTCCATTCACGAAGCTTTAAAGAGTGCATTGTCTGAGTTAACCTTCATACCAAAGCACGAGATGATGGTCAAATGTTCATGTCCACATGACATTTGGCTATCAGCTAGCTGTCCTTCCTCCCAGTATGCTGTGGAAAGATGGATTAAGGGACAAGAAGGTTGGAGGTTGTGACAAGAGTTCCCAGTAAGCTGCAGTGGCTCGAGGTTTGAGACAAGTGACTGAGTGGCCTGGGAGAGACAGTACATAGGTGAGTGTACCACGAAGGTGAGGGTGGATGTGTGTCCTGTCTCAGGCAGCAGCGAAAGGGCAAAAACTACAAGTTGACAACTGTCATAGTCAGCTTCACGTCGCTGGGTGAACCTCCAAACCAGACACAGTTTACTGGAGGAAGGGATTTACTTGAAGCTTACAGATGGGGGGAAGTTCCGCAATGGCAGAAGAAGCTGGCCTTCTTCAGGCAGATCCACTGAGGAATGCAGGCAGAGCTCATGGCCTCTGCATGCCCGAGGCTGGGACTCAAATCCCCTAGCCACACCTTAGGGCTGGGCCCTAGGCTCCACCCTCAGTGATACCTCCTCCAGCCAGGCTGCTGGAGAGCTAAGCTACAAGCCTGAAAAAACTCCTAAATCTGTTGGGGGACATCCATTCAAACTATCACAACACCTATGTTACTTCCTATATACTTTATTGACTCCATGACCTCAGATCCCTGGCCTGGTCTTACTCTGTTTTGTTTATCATCTTTTTCCTTCATTTATCTGTACAGACCTCTTAGAGGGCCTGACCGTCTTTTCTGTTTTGCACCTTGCTTATGGCCAAGTAGACAACATAGATTGGTGGTTAAATGTATGTAGTTTTTTTTCTTGTGTGTGTGTATCTGTATGTGTGTGTGTTCACATGTGTGTGCATGTATGTGTGTTAACATGTGTGTGGATGAACATGAGTCTGTACCGGAGCAGGTACATAGCATGTGTATATGTGGGCCAGGTGTTGAGATGAGGGGTCTTCCTCAGTTTCTCTTCACCTTATTTTATTAGCATTACTTTAATTTCTATTTACTTATTTGCAAGGGGAGAGAGAATGGACATGCCAGGGCCTCAAGCCATTGCAAACGAACTCCAGATGCAGGTGCCATTTTGTGCATCTGGATTTACAAGGGTACTGGGGAACTGAATCCAGATCATTAGGCTCTGCAGGCAAGTGTCCTGACTGCTGAGCCATCTCTCCAGTCCCTCGTCTTATTTATTTATTTATTTAAAGAGAAAGAGAGGGGGAGAGAGAGAGAGAGCTGGCACACCAGGGCCTCTAGCCATGGCAAATGAATTCCAGACACATGTGCCACCTTGTACATCAAATTTTATATGGGTACTGGGGAATCGAACCTGCATCCTTTGGCTTTGCAGCCAAGTGACTTAGCTATTAAGCCATCTTTCCAGCCTCACCTTATTTTTTTTTTTTTTTTTGAGGTAAGCTCTCTCATTGAACCTGGAGCTCACTGATTTGGCTAGACTAGCTAGTCAGTGAGCCCCAGGGATCTGTTTTGCCAACCTGACTGGAATTACAGGCATACTCCTAGAACTTTTCATGGGAACTGGGCATCTGAATTGAGATCCTCATGCTTGTAAAGCAAGCTCTCTACCCAGCCCCCAATGTGTGGGATTTGATGATGGGTTAGTTCAAACCCTGGCTTTGCTACCAGGGTATCCATGGTGCCCCTAGGGCTTCAGATTCCTCAAGCTTTAGTTTCTCCTGTGATGATGTCATAAACCAACCCACAACTTAGTACTTGATACCACCACCATTGTCTAGCTGCTCCCAGTTCTGCATGTTGGCCAGAGCTTGCCATGCATGGCTCTGCATGGGTGGTTCATGTGTCATTGGGTGGGAAGCTGGGGCAGGTATATGAGGAGGTCTTGACTAAAGCTACAGAGGGATCCAAGGTGTCTTCCCTCACAGCCTGGGGCTCAACTAGGGGACATGGGACAGCTGGGGACTTGCTGAGCCTCTCAGCTTCTCTAAATGGTCTCTCATGACCCCAGGGTGGAGCTTAGGGGGCATGTTTGCTGTGTCCCAAGACAGCAAAACCAGGATATGGCAGCGCTCGTTAGATGTGGGCCCCATAGCGAAAGTCACCTAAGAGCCTTTTGTCTATGCTGGATTGATAAAGAGAATTATGAGGCCATCCTTAAATTTGAAACTGGAGAAATGGCCTCTTTTTCCTGGTGAGAGAAATGGCATGTGGGACGAGGGTAGGAGGAATTTTCTTACATTATATTTTGTGTGAGTATGCACATATGTGTGCAGATGTGTGCAGCTGTACACACGTGGGGAGGCCAGACGAGCACATTGTGTGTCCGCCTCTATTGCCCTTCTGCAATATTTCCTTGAGACAGAGTCTCTCCTGAGCCTGGAACTGCTGTGTTTTTTTTTTCAGTCAGACTGGCTGGTCATGAGCCCCAAGGATTCTCTGGACTCCATACCCCCTAAGCACTGGGATTACAAGTGTATGTGGTCATGCCTGGCTTTTTAGATTGGTGCTAGGGTTCAAATTCAGCAACCCATGCTTGCAGAGCAAGGGCTCATGCCCACTGGGCCACCTCTGCAGCCCCTGGGAAGCCATTCTGCACACAGTCCATTGCAGGGATGATCAGTGTTCCATCCTAATTGAGTCATTGACGTAGGTAGTGCATATTATTAACTTTCCCATTTCTGACAATAACTTAATGAGCTATCAAGACAAACGCATTCACGAGTTGTCGGTTGGGATTTTCTTCAGAGGTAAATGCACACCACCGCATATTTGGAGCAGAGTGTGAAGTTATTGTCTTAATGCTCATTATCAGCCAAGCAAATGTATGAAAATAAGAAATTAAAGCAGCCACAAGTTAGGTGTTATTTTGTTTCCTTCAAAGATGAAGGTTTGAAAAAAAATATTACAAGACTAAATTTGTGATTTGAAATCAGAGCTGCTCACCTCACAGTAGGAATTTACAAAGGATCATTGTATACCAGGTGAAATAATGTGTTTGGCCATGCCTATATTAATCATGTCATATGTCGTGGATGAGTGAGTGTGGTCAGTGTGGGTGTGACCATACCTTCAGTGTCTGCGACTTACAGTGAGCTTTGAAGCCCACGAGTAGAGAGAGACCCAGCATCTTCCAAGACAGACAGAATCAGATGGGCACCACCACAAACCCAGTTGGGTCAACATCTTGAATCCTATGTCATGTCATATGTATAAGCGCATCGTCCCCGCTTGTGTGAAATCCTCTGAAGCAGCTCTCCCATGATTTCTGCACCCTACTTCTGGGTTGCTCAGTTAAGGGCTCTGTCCTCTGGAGTTCCATTGTCTGTGCATCATCCCAAGATGAATTCAAGCAAACACAGCCCTCGAGCAGCACCCCCCCCCACCCACTGCTTCAAATAGGCAGTGGATGAAAGTAATCCAGGCTGGAGGCAAGACATGGAAGATGAGTGAATGAACGAATGACTTCACAACCTTGGCAGAGATATCCAGATTTCTGTTTAGGAGGTGGTTTAAAAACTTTGACGTTCTTGGGCTGAGGAAATGACTCAATGGCTAATGGTGCTTACTTGCAAAGCCTGCCAGCCTGGGTTTGATTACCCAATACCCACATAAAGCCAGGTATACAAAGTGGCCCATGCGTTTGGAGTTCGTTTGCAATAGCAGGAGGCCTTGGTGTACTCGTTTTCTCTCCACTCACAAGTAAATAAATAAAAATATTTTATAGGGCTGGAAAGATGACTCAGTAGTTTAGGCAGTTGCCTGCCAAGCCTCACGACCCTGGTTTTGTCCTCAATGCCCATATAAAGCCAGGTGCACAAAGTGGCGCATGCATCTGGAGTTTGTTTGCAGTAGCTAGGGGCCTTGTAGTGCCCATTCTCTCTGTCTCTCTTCTCCCTATCTCTCTCTGCTTGCAAATACATAAATAAAGTATTTTTAAAAATATTTTTTAGAAAAGACTTCAACATTTTTGTGGAACAAGTCAATGAGTGATTTATAAAGCCACGAGAGACTGATACGCAGTGTGCGTTCTTATTGACATGCAGGTAATGTAGATCCATTTCAGTTTTCATCTTTAGACCTAATCTCTGGATGAAATTGTTTTTTTTTTGTTTCCATTTTTAGTCCACCTAATTACTATATTATATTTGTTCATCATTTTAATTGGCATATGTCAAGTCACAATTCAATAGGCAGTCCCCAGAGTGTAGTGGCTTTTTATTTCTCCCCAGGGACCAGTCCAGCAGCGAACAGTGCATAGTCGTGCCATCGCCCACGCTGCGGGGCTTCCATCTCTGGGCCCAAGGGAGTGGCTAGAGGTGCTGTGGTCTCCCTGCCCCTGGTAACAATGGAAAAGATAAGTATGGAAGGAAAGCAGCCTTGATAAAGTCATAATCCAGAAGGGACGTCCACTATCACTGCCCATATTCCATTGGTTAGAATAGGTCACTTGTTTATAGCAGATTAGAATGAGTTTGCAAAAAAGTATTATCCAATAAGATAGATATTATGTGTTTTGATAACTCTTGAGTTGATGAACTTTCTATCATTAACTGTAAAAAAGTAAAGATGGGAATGGAGAGATGGATGGCTTAGTGGTTAAAGTGCTTGCCTGTGAAGCCTAAGGACCCAGGTTAGATTCCCAAGTTCCCACATAAACCAAATGTACAAGGTGGCGCCTGGATCTGGAGTTTGTTTGTAGTGGCCCTGGAATGCCCATATTCTCTCTTTTCTCTCCCCTCCTGCCCTCTCCCTTTTTCTGTCTGTCTCTCTCAAATAAATAAATAAAATAAAAAATTTTAAACAACAACAACAACAAAAAAAGCCGGGAGTGGTGGTGCACACCTTTAATCCCAGCACTCAGGAGGCAGAGGTAGGAGGATCGCCGAGAGCTCGAGGCCACCCTGAGACTACATAGTAGTGAATTCCAGGTCAGACTGATCCAGAGTGAGACCCTACCTCAAAAAACCAAAAAAAAAAAATTTTTTTAATGATAGATATATCAGAGCTATTAGCAACTCACAATCATTGTACTGTGAGTTCCCTGAGGGTAGTATATTTCTATTCCTGTGACACAACTCAGGGGCTTGTTAGATAGCTGTTGTTAACACAACCGAACCTTATTGCACAGGCTTTTCCTGAGAGTGAATTTATATGCCCATATGTCTCCCTTAGAACAATAATAACTCTGTGAGACGAGAATGTCTATTTTGATTGGCTTACCAAAAAGATTCATATTGTAGCTTACCCACCATTGTGATTCAGTCACAGTCAACCACTTCCTATGAAGCACTCACCGTGTCTGATGGGAGGAGCGGTTGGTTTATTTGACTCCCGGTCTGCAGGGGAGGCTCCATGATGCAGGGCAAGCGTGGCAGGAGCAGAGGCTGGGCCTCACCTCTGCCACAGCAGCTGGAAAACAGCAGCAGAGAGTCAGTCCATCTTTGGCAAGGAGAGCTGGCTATAACACCCCACAGCCTGCTCAAACAAACAACAACAACAACAAAAACACAACGCACTCTGCCTCCAGCAAGGCTCCCTCCCAAACTGCCATCAGCTGGGGACCAAGTATTCAAAGTACACGAGTTTATGGGAAATATCTGAATCAAACCATGTCCCATGGCGCTGTCAAGCCCTACATGCTATGATTTAACTTCTCACGACACCCTCTCACACCCAAACGGCGACGTTCCTAGTAGTGTCAACTCATTACGCTTGCTCCGCAGGGCTCTGAGCCCTTCCTAAAAGCGCTCCCCTGGCCTCCAGCTGCAGGGAAAGCTGCCTGAATCCGCCCTCGAGGCCAGAGGTGAGCACCTTTGTGCTTTGTTTAATGATGGGGGTTTGTGGGTCATGTGACCACTCTCCATCTGTAAATCATAGATTTCAGGCTACCGCAGTGGCATGACCCCCTGTGAGAGCTGATTAACCTTTGGGAAAGTGTTTAATAGACGCTTGGGGGAGAGGAGGCAATGATTTACACAGGGTCTTTCCAACAGAAAAGTTGTGGTCTACCCACCAGTGAGAATATTGTTTCATTAAAAGATATAGTTTTCTTTCATTTAGTGCTGGAGAGATGGCTCAGCAGTTAAGGCACTTGTCTGAAAAGACTAACAACCCATATTTAATTCCCCAGTACTCATGCAAAGCCAGATGCACAAAGTGGCGCATACATCTGGAGTTCATTTGCATCGGTTGGAGATCATGGTGCTCCCATTCTCTACCCCCCTCCTTGCAAATAAATAAATAAAATGATTAAAAATTATTTATTTATTTGAGAGAGAGAGAGGGAAGATGAAGAGGAAGAGAGAGAGAGAGAGAGAGAGAGAGAGAGAGAATGGGCATGCCAGGGCTCCCTGCCACTGTAAACAAACTTCAGAAATATGTGCCATTTTATGCATCTGGCTTTACGTGGGTGCCAGGGAATCAAACTCAGGCTGCCAGGCTCTGCAAGCATTCTGAAATAAAGACTTCCGTCATGCGTCTGGAGGCCATCTTGAGACCCCTGGACCCTCGGCTATGTGTCCTCACTTGTTTTCTTGCTCCTTCCCTCAGCATCACTCAGATCCGGTGACATTGACAGGTGAACCTGTTCTTTTGGATGGTCCACGCAGTCTTGTCCTGTGCACATAGTGAAGCCAGATGCTCTAATCAGGAGTCAACCAGAATGGCAAGAGAACTCGGGAGCTGTGTGTGGCGGCACATGCCTGTCATCCGGCTACTCAGGAAGTGGAGGCAGGAGAATCACAAGTCTGCGGCAGCCTGGATGACACAGTGAGACCTGAAACACTGCATCCAAAAGAAAGATGGCTGGAAGCACACCTTTAAAAATACTGTATTTATTTATTTGAGAAAGAGGCAGATAGAGAGAGGGAATGGGCACACCAGAGTCTCTAGCCACTGCAAATGAACTCCAGACACATGCACCACCTTGTGCATCAAGCTGACGTTGGTACTGGGAAATCAAACCTGGGTCCTTAGGCTTAGCAAGCAAGCCCCTTAACTGCTAAGCCATCTCTCCAGCCCTGGAACCAGAATTCAAAGGTGGTTTTGGACACATGTTAGTACCATAATACCTGTCTAATACTTCTCACTTGCCTCGTTGCCATGGGCCACACTTGTCTCTTACCATGGTGGTTTCAATCAATGTTCCCCATAAACTCATGTACTTTTTGAAGATATTTTTACTTATTTGTTTGCAAGTACAGAAAGAGAGGATGAGAGAAAGTAAGGAGGGAATGGGCCACAGGGTCTCTTGCCTCTGCAAGCAAACTCCAGACGCATGTGACGTTTGTACATCTGTCTTTATGTGGGTACTGATGAATCAAACCTGGGACACCAGGCTTTATAAGCAAGCACCTTTTACCATTCTCTAGTCTTTAACCACTCTAGAGCCATCTCTCTAGCCTCCAGCTCAAGAGTCTTGAATGCTTGGTACCCAGCTGATGGCAACGTGGGAAGTGGAGCCTGGCTGGAGGGGCTTTGTTGCTGACAGTGGCCCTTGAGGTTTCTAGTGTTAGTTCAGCTCACCCCACTGCTTCAGTCTCCACCTGCTCAGCGAGGAAGTGAAGTCCAGACTGCTCACACCTGCCATCCCCTGCATCATGAAGCTTCCCCTCGTGACTATAAACCAAATCAACCCTTTCCTCTTATCAGCTGCTCTTGGTTGGGTGTTTTGTTCAAGCAACACGAAGTCTGCAAGTCTGCATCTTTCTCACAAGGTTAACAGTATTATGCAATATTTACTAAGGATCCCTGAGGGGGGTTTACTGAGACCATGATGTTAAGAATCTCAGAACCTCTTGGAAGAGTGGCTTCCGTCCTGGATGGGGGATTTCCTGATGAACAGGCGAGAGCACTAACTAAGAGTCAGGGATTCGTGCCTTCTCGCCCTTGGATTTACTCATCCGGTGAGCATGAGCGTGGGTGGCAATGATCCCAGTGTCTGGCGTGGGTAGAAGATCTCAGTACTCACGAGCTATGAGCGATTATACATGTGGGAGCATTGCAGTGAATTGGAAGGAAGACAGAAAGCAGTACCTAGGTAGAGTCAGAAAGCGTGGATTCAAGCACATACTCTGCTCCCGACTGTTAGCTGTGTGACCATTGGCTGAACACAGCTCCTTACCCTATCTGAGGCCCAGTTTCCTTGTCTGTCAGAGAAGAATGAGGGCACGTGACAGTCAGGTCTTAACCCCGTGCCTCTGGAGCATTCAGCACGGCACTGGCATCCAGTCTGTAAGATACGCCTCTCATCTTTCTTACTACTAACTGAAGGGGCACTGAGCACACTGGATGGCTGGGATTGGTGGACATCCTCAGAGAAGGAGAAATTAAACAGAAAATTCTAGACAACATTAAAGCTATAATAGAACATCTTTCAGGGGAGATGTACCTTCTGGAAGGCATGAAGACCCTAGAAGTGTTTAAAGGACGCTCGTGAGGAAGAAGTATGATGTTTGCATTCAGTGCTTTCCCTCCAGGGGTGAGCATGTCTTTTTCCTGTCTAATAGAGCTCTATTTCCTCCTCGACATCTCCCTTTGGGAAAGGGAACCCTGTCTCCAACCAAAGCTCAGCTCCCGATTTCTCTGAGCCAATCAAGGCATTCCCTCTGCCAATATAACAAGTTCGGGTTAGGCATCATGCGAGCTACTTCTGCGCACCCATGGCCAAATACCTCATAAAAAGAACTGAAGGGAGGAAATGTTTATTTGGAACCATGTGTCAAAAGGTGGCGGTTGTTCATGATGGGGAAGGTGTCGTGGTGGGGGTGTGAGGCGGTGGCTCATGCACACGGAGGCCGGCGGGAAGTGAAATGCACGCTGGAACGGGGACTCGCTGCTCTTACCTACCTCAGCCAGGTGCTCCCCTCCTCACGACCCCACGACCTTCAAATCAGCGCATGGAAACAAGTGTTGAATGCACGGTTCCGTGAGAAGCACCGAAGCTTCAACCATAAGAGGTATGAGTCCTAGTTCTGGTCAGTGAAAATTAAGGACATTGTCTTGGTGACTTCTCAGAAACCCATAGAGGTTCTAGTTCACCCTAAAGCTCAGCAGGAAACAGTCTGTTTCTTACTAGATTGTTTTGACTTTGCATCAGAAGCTTGGGACAGCTTGGTTCCATCTTATGATTACAGGGACAGTTAAGCATCGACTCTGAGGTTTCAGGGAGTCTAAAAAACAGAAACAAGGACTTTTCTATCGTAGACAGTACTCTCGCAGTCCAACGGATTCTTCTGAAGTCCTTTTCATGTGAAATTCAAGACCTAACATCACTCATGTTTGCCCTTATGTTGCTATTTTAACATTAGCAGTGTAGAACATGGGTTTTGCCTTATTTTTAGCTATTGTATACTTGTGGGCTAATCTTAGAAATTATTTTCAGTAGTAGAAAAAAAAGTTCTAAGGGATAGAGTGGTGTCTTTTTGTAAATGAATGGTAGACTAGAAACAAAATGATCATAGACCAAAAGCCTGCATACTTTTCTTTGAACTGAGACTTGATACCTACAAGCTTCAGACAAATGACTCTTCTCTCACCACAAATGCATCATCTCTAAAAAGATGATAATAACACTGAAACATTGTCCCTTGTGGCAAAGAAGCCAGCGAGACAATGAGCACAGGACACGCAGTGACACTTCCGAAATGCTAGAAGCACGCACGACCTGAGTGACAGCGACGCCGCTCTGAGTTACAAGATCTCTTCCCTGGTCTGCATCAAAGAGGGAAACATGCTGTGGACATTTTGGGGTGGTTTGACTTTTGTTTTTTAAATCTCTGTGATCCACCAGAGGAGAAATTCAAACTGCCTTTTTTCCAGGGTAACATAAGAAGGACAACCCAGAGGGAGTAATTTAGTCCTTTTCTTCTTGGAACGACTGGCCTTTGTAAAGCAGGCTAGAAAGAAGTTGCTCCCTCTCAGGATGAAGTAAGAGACTTTCCGCCCTCTGTGGGTGATCCCAGGTGAGAAAAGGAACCCAATGTACGCTTCTACGAATGATATGGACAACTTGGGGACGTCGGAAAGCCAGTTTCCAGATCAAATATGACAAAGATGATGTCTTTCAGGGGCTGAAACTCACTTCAAGGGAAACAGAGGAAGCCCTTTCACCTAAAAGACAAGCGTTGGAGTGTCTATGGAATGGGCGGGTTTTCCTGCACTGTGTCCTACGGCAGGGGTCAGAACAGGCTGGCCTCTTCTGTGGTGTCGTCATGCAATCGCACTGTTAGAGATTCCTACACAGAAAGAGATAGGAAGAGAAATTATGGTTTGATGACCCAAGGTCTCCTCAACCATGATTCCTCAAGCATGTTCAGTAATGAAGCCAGACAGAAAACAACATGAAAACCATAGGAAAGGAACTTTCAAAGCAACCATTTAGTGCTGTGGAAGTGGCAGTCAGTGTGAATGCACTTCTCTCTAGGGGTTGTGTGGGAAAAATATGCCTGCAATTTTGTGTGCTCCAAAAAAAAAAATTAAATTATTTATAGCCCTGTATTCCCATTCCAGATGAACTCATCTAATTACTGTAACCTGCTATTGAGTTTAGTGCCCCACATACAAAATTGAAATGCATAGTAAATTGTGATAAATAACTGTGTTTTCCTTCCCTTATTATGTAAAGCATATTTATTTATTATTAATTTATGTTAAAGATCAGTAAGTTATTTGATCCTTGAGTTCTATTTGGAGATGATAAAGAGGGCTTTGCAAAATAAATGGTTGATAACTACTGAGTTTTCACAGACTGTAAACTTCCTTGTGGTTCAACAGAATCCTTCGGTTTTATAACCCCCTGATTCCAGATTGTGTGGATATAACCTCTTTCCTTTTAGAAAGCGGCTCTCAGCACCGATTCCTCCCAGTTGAAAAGTATTTGGAGAGATGGCTTAGCAGTTAAGGTGCTTGCCTGCAAAGCTCACGGACTCACGTGTAACTCTTCAGGTCCCATGTAAGCCAGAAACACCAGGTGACACAAGCATGCGAGGGTACACAAGACGGCACACATGTCTGGATTTGATTACCGTGGCTGGAGGCCCTGGTGTGAAAATTCTCTCTCTCTCTCTCTCATAAAAATAATATAAAGAAGATTTTTAAAAAGTATTTAAAGAAAGAAAATTCATTCACTGGCAAATAATTTAGTAATGAATCAGTGCCGAGCTGCCACATTGGGAGGACGATTTGGAGGACACGTCCGTATGTTTCTGGATATTAGCTCATCAGTTTCACGTTTTTACAGTACTGACTACAAATGTGTACTTAGCACATGTGACCGTTTCTTCTTCCAGGTTATTTTTGTGTAGGAGTTTTATTTCTTAAGCTGTGTTTCTTGGTTACCAGCATTCAAGAGAACTGAAATCTGCATAAGTATTTATCTTGGAATGGTGAGCTCATTTTCAGTGTCAAACTCACACTATGATAGAATTGAAACCCAAATATTTTCTGTATATATTACAAGATGTGGGTCCATTTTGCGTATAGGTTAATATCTCACTTTTTATAGGACTTTAATCCTGAGATGGCCAGGCCTTGTCTTCATGCACAAAAAATTTTTAATGTGCAATTCCTGGGGCAGCATGAGATAAAATGGGAAGGACTGAAAATCTCCAGAAAATCTCTCTCTCTCTCTCTCTCTCTCTCTCTCTCTCTCTGTGTGTGTGTGTGTGGTTTATTTCTCATGAATTGTAAACTTCTCCAAATTGGGTTAAAAGATAAATACAGTACATTTAAGCCTACCTAGTTCATTATGATAATCTTACTCAGGCTCATCATCAAACAAATTACTTACAAATAAGTCTGGAATGAGGAAAGCAAACACAGAGCAAAACTGCAGGTCAGATGAGATTAAAGGGACAGCTCCAAGGGTGTTTCCTGACTTGGTGGAAAGCTGAAAAAAAATGGGGATCAAAATATTTTCTTAAGAGTCTAGCAAGTCATAGGACCAAGTAGGCAGGTCTAATGCAATATGTCACGAGGGACAAGAAGGGACAGGTTGGGAAAAGATGGCTTGTGTCCCTATCTAACTTTCCATTCTCACAAACATAACACCCGGTGACTTGGGTACTCTTTCTGTGGAAGAGCGACATGGTTTCAGAGTCCCACTCAAGTCATAGTTCAAGCAAGCCACTACCCAGTCGTGCTCGACACACAGTGTGGAACCTTTCTTTCTGCTTATGTGGGTGTGCTCATTGGAGTAACGTCAGTGTGGGCACCCTCCCGTAGTGTGAAGGAGCTCATGTTAAACCTGGAGAAATGGAAGAAGGAATGTCTACTAATGATGCAGCTGTCAGGATAGAAGCCAGCTTGCCTTTCCTAAGGCAGGTGTTCTCTAAAGTCAGAACAAGTAGAAAGGGCTCAGAGCTATAGATTGTTTATTAGACTATGGTGTGAGAGGAAAGGAGAAGAGAGGAGAAGAAAGAAGAGAAAACAGAAGACATGAAAGACAGGCAGATAGAGAGAGAGACACAGAGACACACCAACACACTGAACACCCTTTTAAGTGACTGTCTGGTTAATTTCCAAGAAATATAAGTCAAAATGACATAGACTGGGATCAAGGCAGCTTTCTCCTGGTGGGTAGTTAGCTAGGGACTGCCTCTCCTGCCCTCCTAGCCCCTTCCCCAGAGGCTTCTTCCCTGGGGAGAGAACTTTCC
Organism: Dipus sagitta; assembly: GCA_036346955.1. Classification (NCBI taxonomy): domain Eukaryota; kingdom Metazoa; phylum Chordata; class Mammalia; order Rodentia; family Dipodidae; genus Dipus; species Dipus sagitta. The sequence continues at coordinate 74,206,837 of CM070784.1, read as the reverse complement.
CGATGTGAGGAGGTGTTGCAGTCAGCTTCACGTTGCTGGCAGAAAACACCCAACCAAGAGCAGCTTGTGGGAAGAAAGGGTTTATTTTGGCTTACAGACTCAAGGGGAAGGAAGTTTCGTGATGGCAGGGGAAAACAATGGCATGAGCAGAGAGGGCGGACTTCATCACCAGGCCAACATCAGATAGACAACAGTATTGGGAGAGTGTGCCAAACACTGGCAAGGGAAAGCTGGCTACAACACCCATAAGCTCACCCCAAGAATACACTGCCTCCAAGCGGCTCCCAAATTGCCACCAGCTGGGGACCGAGCATTCAGAACACATGAGCTTATGGGGTACATTGACTCAAAGCACCACAGAACGTCTCCTTCTTCTCCTCTCCCCCCTCCCAGCCTGGCGGGGAAGGAGGAGAATTTCTTTTGGCTTGGACTGTTCTGCTTTGCTTTTCCTCTTAATCCTAACTCTCCCTAAAATAAATATCCTAGCTTGCCCTTCCCATGAGTCTTCGTTCTCAAGTCTCTAATGTGAACAAGCACCCGAGACCCAAGAGGTGCTGGAGTTGGAGTTCTAATACCACAGAACTCTCCCCTGTCAAAAATTCCAATAATTTTCTAAGGAAAGTCGTTTATTAACAGTGGTAGATGCAAACAAGGCATCGATTGCCTTGACTTGTACCACAGGCTGGCCTCACCACTTTATGCAAATAAAATGTTGCTTAATATTTGGATCCCACTTGAATGTACTATGGATTCCCCCACTCATTGGTTGTAGTCTCTTGTCAATAACATATGGTTTGGAGCTTAATTTCAGAACTTTCATTCTAACCCTGACTTTTTTTTTTTTGAGGCAAGCCCAATAGATTGCTCCCCCTTTTCTATGTGTGTGTGTGTGTGTGTGTGTGTGTGTGAGAGAGAGAGAGAGAGAGAGAGAGAGAGAATTGGCATGCCAGGGCCTCCAGCCACTGAAATTGAACTCCAGATGCATGTGCCCCCTTATGCACATGTGCAACCTTGCATGCTTGTGTCACTGTGTGTCTGAATTACATGGGACCTGGAGAGGTGAACATGAGTCCTTAGGTAAGTGCCTTAACCACCAAGCAATCTCTCCAGCTTTAACCCTAATTTAAATTTTTTTTAATTTTTTGTTTATTTCTATTTATTTATTTGAGAGCAACAGAGAGAAGGAGGGAGAGAGAGAGAGAGAGAGAGACAATGGGTGCACCAGGGCTTCCAGCCACTGCAAACGTACTTCAGACGCATGCGCCCCCTTGTGCATATGGCTAACATGGGTCCTGGAGAATTGAGCCTTGAACTGGGGTCCTTTGGCTTCATAGGCAAGCACTTAACCACTAAGCTATCTCTCCAGCCCCTAACCCTGATTTTTTAAAGCACCTATGAATACTGCAAATTATAAAAATCTCAGGAATGCTCATTAGGAAGCCTGGAAAGTGAGAAACATCTTTCTTATTATTCTGCTGAGAATCAAAACACCTCAAACAACTAAATATCGTATCTCTGAAATATGTCCCATTAGATTTTCTATCTTGATTCCTGAAAATCAAACAAGAAGGTGCTTTTCTCTTTCTCTCTCTCTTTCTGTTTTTCTCTGGAGGAAGTAAATCTCAATGTTGAAGGTAATTCAATCTTCAGAGGAATGGTAATAGGCAATGAAGGGCCAAACAGAGCCTAGAGTCTTCTTAGGAGCAAATAGAAAATGCCACCAGTCTCTCTACCCTGAGGCAGATTGATGACTTGTTGTCTGGCGAATTTTAAGATTAACACTCCCCATCCCCTATTGTCTAGACCTGGCTAAGGCAGAGAAGATTAATGTCAACAGGGAGGCGGCCTGCCCCAGACGCTGGAAATACAGATCTCACCTTTGACTGGACTGTAGATCAAAACAGCTTTCCATTCAGCCTTCTAGAAGGAGGCTTGCAGATTAGATGGAGATGTGTGAAAGGCAAGGCCATGAAGGAAAAGGAAGGTTACCAAGAACCCACGTGGAAGAGACCACAGGAATCTCAAACCTCCATGTGGGCAATTTCCGGCCTCGGTTGGCACAATGAGAAGAGAAGCAGGGGAGTCTAGATCTTGCCAGTGGTTATACCTTTAGTGAGTGTGAGCAGACATAAGGTTCACATATGAGTTTCTCCCTATTAGAGAAGTAGGGCAATTCTTTACCTCCATTTACTTCCCACTTGAATGTGTGGGCTTAGAAACTTGTTTTCACTGAGAAAATCTGAGAGAATCATTTACCATCTCCTCGTCCTCCCAGCAATTCTGTGGATGAATTTCTCCCACCGAAGGCAGAAGAACTGAGATTAATCATCACGTGTGATCTGTTGAAATATGAGTCCAGAGCTGGCTGACATCCGGAATAGGAGTGGTCAGTGGTCCTGGCTTCTAACTAAAAGGGTCACAAATGGGTAGGGGTGAGTGGTCCAGCAACTATAATTCACTCCTGGTTTCAACCAGTTCCTTGAAGGGGCTGTTTATTAATTCTTCACTCTGAGTTCATTGCTCTCTAGTTCTTAGATTGGGTTTTAAGGAACTTGCAGACAGAGTGCGGGAGGTGAGGTCTCACTGGCTGTCTCCTTACATTCTGTCCCATGCTCTGAGACAGAGTCAGCTCTTTAAGAATAGAAGTAAGGTGGAGCCGTGCCTTGGCAAAAGCCCCTCCAGGAGTTGCCGCTTACCTTTCAGACAACAGGCCAACTCTTTGCCTTGACTTTGACATCTTGAAGAAGCGAACTTGCGCATCCACCCTTGTTTCTTGATACTGTCCTGAATGCTTGCCATGTGATCCCTTCCTTTTCGTCACCTGTGGCCCCTTGAGGGTACTTTGCTCTGAATGTCCCGTTTGTCTCCTCGCCTTTGATCCCTTATCATTGGCTTGGAGCCTTCCTGGCATGCATCTGCTACTCTCAGTTTCAAAGACCTTGTTGACTCCTGGTTGCCCACCAGAACAAGGTGGTAAGACCCTATTGTTGAAGACTCCATATGCTTGGGCTGCAGGGCGCTGAGAAATCAAGCTGGGGCTGACCTTCGATCCTCCTCCCTGCCGCCTCGCTGTCAGGATTTTGGGAAGAGCTGGGCAGCCTGTTGGGAGAGGAAAGTCATCAGCAGTCTTAACCAGCAGTGGACCCTGCATGCTTTACAGCTGCACAGCCAGGCCAAATGTACCAGTTCGTACAATGGTGCTATGGCTGTTATGGGGGAAACCAACTGCTCTCTGATGGGACTGGAGGCCCACTCCATGGATGGAAATTCCTGTCTGGTACTGAAAACCTAATCAAAACCTATTGCTAGGGAGGTCCTAAGCCCTATTGTGGGAGGAAACCTAATGTTGTTGTCTCAATAAATGGATATATTATGCCCACCAAACTACCCTCTAACTACTTATGTTTATGCCCCTATATTAATGCTACGCTCACTTTTGGTTAGAGAAGCTTCTCTTTTCAGATGCCAGTGTCCGCTAGGGAGAGTCAAAATTCATCAAAATGCAGAGAAGTGACAGTGGAGTGTTCAGCACTAAGTGAGACATCTCTGTCACATCCTCTAAGGCTCAGGGACCACTGCAGAAGAGGTGACAAAGAATATAAGAGCCAAAGGAAGGGAGGAATGCTTACAATGCTGTCTTCCAGACACTTCTTGGCCTAGATATTCATGACCTCACAGTGCCTGATACACCTCCACAAGACCTGCATAAGAGGAGGAAAAATGATGACATCAAAATAGAAGGAAGACTAGTCGGAAAGAAAAAGGGATTCAGAAGAGAGGAAAATTTGTGGGAAGAGAGGTTGGAGGGAAAGATAATCTTTGTATATTGTCTATATTTATGGAAGTTGTTAATATTAAGTTGAGAACAGAGGCCTTCTTGAGACCTAGGTAACTTTTCTATCATAATTTACTTACTTCATAGCACATGTCAATGCCAAGTATCCTTTTGTTTAGGTACTTATTCTCTTGGTTAAAATGTTAGCTGCGTGAGAGTGCTGGCCTTGGCACACAGAGTACTTGGCACATGAAGCAGTCATTGCCTAGTCTTGAGTGAATGAATCTTGGGTCCATCTGCAGATCCCTTATGATCTGTTCACAAATGCATATCCCTCAGTCCCACCACCGGAAACCCTGATCAAGGAGATCATGTAGGAACCTCAAGCATCTTTGTTTGTAATCCACAATGATTCTAAAACATTTTTATTTACCAACTTAAAAGAAGAGAGAGAGAATATCAGGGCCTTTAACCATTGCAAGTGAACTCCAGACGCATGTCCACTTTGAGCATCTGGCTTTACATGGGTACTGGGGAATCAAACCTGGGTCATTAGGCTTTACAGGCAAGCACCTTAACCTCTAAGCCATCTCTCCAGCTCTTAATCCACCAATGATTCTAACACACATGTGTCTAGTTGTCTCTATACCTTTGTGAGCCCTCCTGCCAGTACAATTTTGTTAAAAAACATATTTTAAATTTATTTTCAGAGAGAGAGAGAGAGAGAGAGAGAGAGAGAGAGAGAGAATAATTATGAGAGTGAGAAAATGGGCCCACCAGGGCATGTAGCCATTGCAAACAAACTCCAGATGCATGTGCTACTTTGTGCACCTGGATTTACATGGGTACTGGGAATGGAACTGGGCCATCAGGCTTTATAAGCAAGTACCTTTAACCGCTGAGCCATCTCTCCAATCCCAGGACAAAAGTTTTGAGAAGGGAATGTGGGTATATGTTCACTTACTTAAAATTATATATATATATATATCACCATATTATAAAATCTTAAAAGAATAAGAAATATAAAAAGAAATGTTTGAAAAGTAAATCTTATTTTATTTGTACACAGTTCAAATGCTTCGTTTAGAATATATCTTATTTATTTAATAAGGACGAGAGAGAGAGAAGTGACACTGGACAGACCTAAAATGTCAATTGGCACAAGTAAGCCCAACACAGCTAGGTGTCAGACTGGACATGGGGCAGACTGAGGACAGGTTGGTTAATCACTGATGTCAGAATGGACAGGTGGCAGAATGAGGGAATGTTGGCTAGTTGCTGTTGACAGCTTCTGTTTGGGACATTATTCTTTACAATCCAAAATTCAAATGTGGCCACTTTCAGAACCAGCCCCAAGTCCAATTCACTGAAGTCATCTGCTGCTACAGGCAGAGGTTGTCGTTTGTCTGTTTGGGCAAAAGAAAAGAAATGTTAATTGTGTTAGACACTTGTTTGTCTTGACTTGGAGATTCTGTCAAACCAAAACATTCCAACAACTTTTCTTGACAGTGAGGGCAGCATTTGCTAAGGAGATATTTCAAGTTCAAATCTCCCCCACAAACTATATAAGATTGCCAGCGTAATACAGAACCTGAAAATTAATCGGCCTGTAATGTAGACTTGTGTACGTGGAAGTAATTAAGTTGCATCATAATTGTAAGTTTAAAAGTTATTGGGCTGGATACATTGCTCAGTGGTTAAGGCACTTGCCTGCAAAGCCTAATGACTTGGGTTTGATTCCCAGCACCCATATGAAGCTGGATGCATCTGGAGTTTGTTTGCAATGGCTAGAGGCCCTGGTGTGCCCATTCTCTGTCTATCTCTCTCTGTTTTCAAATAAATAAATATTTTTTAAAGTTATACATGATAAGACTTTGTTTTGTTTTTATGGTATGTTTTTATTGAATGATCTATTCACCATTCCTAGGTAAGCATGAATAAAATTTGGTTAAATGTAGCATGTGACATCTCAGTCTCATAGAGTTTGTTCTATCTATCTTATTTTGCTGAATACTGCCTGTATCTTTTGTTATTATATCTGAAGAAAAAAAGATAAACCAGGTGCCCATCATTGGATGAATGGATACCCAAGATGTGGTATATCTTCATGATGGAATTCTACTCAGCAGTAAGAAAAAAAGTGACACATTAAAATTTGTAGAAAAATGGTTGAACTTGGAACAGATCATTTTAAGGGAACTCACACAATCACAGAAACAAAATCTTGTTCTCACTCATCTGCATTTCCTAACCTGGATCAGCCCAATTGCTGACATAACTGAAGAGCATCTCAAGGCTTGGACAATAGAGAGGGAAGGGCTTGGGGAAGGGGAAGGGTTGGGGGGACACAAAATCTGAACCCAAATTGAACTGGTACCACAGAATCCTATATCCTGGAAATCAGACTAAAAGGTGGAACCCTCAAGAGAACCTTAGAGGTATCACCTGAATCGAAGGAATCTGGAGAGGATGAGATGAAACCTAACCTCAAATTTCTCCTGTTTCTCTTCTTCTCTGGCTTTTTCTTTCTTCTTTTCCCTTGGCACTAGCCTGAAATTTCCTGTGCCAGGATGTGGTCTACATCCACAATGAGCTGTTGATCAGAGAGACCTACTAGATCTCCCAAAACAAACAAGACAGACTTCCATCAGAACACTTGATTACCCACCAGAGGTTAATGGTAAGACCCTACAGATGAAGACACTGTATGCTGTCAGACGGACCATGGAGAGACCTGATTGGAATGTGGAGGAGGCCAGTCCCCAGATGGTTAGTCCATCTAGTGCTGGAAGGCACTGCATGAGCTACCAGGGGAAAGTGACCAACATCTGTCCAAGCAGCTCAAAGTCTAAGCAACTCAGAAGCAAACAACCTAACGTGATGCTCACACAAGGGCAAGAGTGGCACACAGCCATGGTGGGTAACCAACTGCTCTTGGATTGGCTAACAGATCAGCTCAGTGGAAAGGAAACCATATCTGGAACTGGGAAAGAAGTCAGAATCATATCCAGATGATGCTGCTGCTTTCCATTGTCAAGCTCCCACTAACCTTACACTATAAAAGTGTCTAAACTCTTGTAATTTTCTCTAAATAAATAATGGTTATCCCACTTAACTGGTGCTGACTTAACTCTCCATTGGAGAATCTGCTTCTATTTTTCAGATGGGAACTGGACTTGAGGAGATAAGCACACTCCACCCCAGCCCCAGCTGAAACCACAGAGGAATTGTTGAAATGAGCAAGAAGGCTGCTCTCATAGTTAAACTGATATCAGCACAAGGGTGATGGAGGAAGATACTGAGGACACTCAACACCTACCAAACCAGACATCTAGATGCTCCTACATGCCCATCACTGAAGTAGACTTAAATTGCTCTCAGCATGGCTCAGGGAATTTTGTGGAAGAGGGGGCAGAAAGATTGTTAGAGCTACAAGTTGGGACATTTTGCACAGAGACATGGCCTCTCCCCCATAGCTGACTGCTGCCCCCATAATGCATGACCCACAATCCCCGTGGACTTGACATGAATCCCCAAGGAGGAAGGCCTCTTCAGAAAAGGGGCAGGGAGGAAGGAAGGGATGGTACCAACATGTGATATTTACATACAAAATATGCCCATACCTAACAATAAAAAATTGAAAAAAAGATAAATAAAACATGGCCAGAAAAATTTAAAACAAACCTAAAAAAAAAAAAAAAAAAGAAAACCAAACGAAACCAAACAAACAAACAAAATAAAAGTCAAGGAGCCTGTGGGTGTTCACTGGTCTTCTCTGTACCACTCCTAAGTCTTCTTCACACTGCTCACAGCACGTGGTCTTCCAGAGGTTGTTAATAAAGGTGGAAATGCTCTAACCAATGTAAGTGCTCTCTGAAGTTCTCTGTCCTTCCTTCAAAGAGTATTAGGTCCAATTTAAAGGTACTACTCATTTGAAGATGGCCAGAAAAAATTTCACTTTTCTCTTTATCTTTAGGAAAGCAACTTATCACCAGCACCATTTATAATGTGCCGTGAGCATGCCATGGTTTTGGATATGCATTCGATAAAGGTTACATAAGCATTTTCCAAAGGAAGTTATTTTATTTTATTTCTTTTTAGTTTTTCAAAGTAGGGTCTCAGTCTAGCTCAGGCTGACCTGGAACTCACTATGTAGACTCAGGGTGGCCTCAAACTCACGGCGATCCCCCTACCTCTGCCTCCCGAGTGCTGGGATTAAAGGCATGTACCACCATGACTGGCTGCCAAAGGAAGGTTTCAATCATGATTTTTCTCTTGTTTCAACAAACTTAAGGACTTCCTAAACATGATCTAGTCACCATGATCTTTTAAGTCCTTAGAAATCACCTCTTGGGCTGGGGAGATTGCTTAGTGGTTAAGGCGCTTGCCTGCAAAGCCTAAGGACCCATGTTCCCCTCTCCAGATGCCACATAAGCCAGATCCACAAAGGTGAGTCAAACTCAAAGTCTCACATGACCACTAGGTGGCAACAAGTGCCTGGCATTCGATTGCAGTGGCTGAGGCCCTAGTATGCCAATTCTCTCTCTCTCTCTCTTAGAAAATAAAGTACTAAAAGAATAAAAGAAATCACCTCTTATTTTCTTTTTGTTTTCAATCACATCACTACCCTTCCTCTGGTTCTTTCTCTCTCTCTATTGCAACCTTACTTTTATGTGTGTGGGTGCAGGTGCATGCGTGTGTAGGTCAGGGGTCAACTTCAGGTGTCACTCCTCAGGACCTGTCCATCTTTTTGGAGGCAAGACCTCCCATTGGCTTGGCGCTCACCACGCAGGCCAGTGAGCACCAGGGAGCCACCTGCCTCTGCCTCTCCCATGCTGGGATCAGTAGCCCACACCGCCAGACCTGGCTTTTATACACGGATTCTGGGGATTGAAGTCAGGTCCTCGTGCTTGCCAGGAAAGCACTCGACAGACAGCTGTCTCCCCAGCTCTGTATTCTCCCTCCCTTCCTCCCTCTCTCCCTCCCCTTCCTCTCTTCTTTCCTTCCTCATCATCTTTCCTCTCTCTGCTTTCTTTCCATTCTCTAAGTCATTCAGCCTCGAGCTACTTTATATGCTTAGCATATATTTTTCATTTTTTAACATTTTTATTGACAACCTCCATATATATATAAACAATATACCATAATCATAATCCCCTCCCACCACTCCCATTTCCCCCTCTGAAATCCCCCCTCCAGTGAATCCCCTCTTCTTTCCAGCTAGTCTTCCTTCTCTTTTGATGCCGTTCTTTTCCCCTCCTAGTATTCAGGGCTTGTGCAGGTAGCTCCAGCCACTGAGGGGTCTTGAATGCCATGGCCACTTTGTATCTGGGAGACATATTACAAAGCGCTCCTTCCCTCTCTTGAATGTTACACTGTTTCTGCCACCTCTTGCACAATGGTCCCTGAGCCTTGCAGGCTGTGGTGGAGATACCTCACTTAGTGCCAAGCACACCATGCTTGACATGAATTTTCTACTTGAAGATCATGGAACTGAGGGACAAAACTTCAGAAAGGGGAAATGTTACTACCGATGAAGGGTAAAACCAAAAATAAATGAATAAATAAATAAATGGGACTCATACACAGACAAAGTACTAAGGCAGCTGCTGTATCTCTTTCCAGTCCTGTCTCCATTTTGTTCATTCAGTTGCTCATCAGTTGAAAGTGAGTTTCCATGTTCTAGAAATGTAGAACCAGGAAGATGATGCTGAGGACCAAGAGAAGAGGCGGTAAGAATAGTTACACACGTCACAGCGCTGCTGCAGTTGTGGGTTGTATTCTCCAGGAGGAGTCTAGGCTTCTGTGGAATCGTACAGCAGGAGGTACCCGCTGTCTAGTTTGGGGGCGGGCTTCTCTGGCGTCAAGGACAAACGCACTGTGCCTGGGTAGGTAGAGTGCTAGCATGGCCCTGGGCCAAGCCAACTAGTCTGGGTCAAGTCCCAAGACCTATGGTGGGGAGAAAGCCAGACTGACTGAGGAATAGTAAATGTAGAAAGAAGGGGGCCACAGGAGCAAAGGAGTGCCCTGTTGGTACGGGACTGTGAAATTTGCCCTAAGAATTTTAACCTTAATCCCAGGAGCCAACGAAGCCCATTTAGGCAGAAGATGGATAGCACTGTGTGCCTCTCAGCATTTTATTTTCCCTTAGAACTCTCTGGCCTTGATGCGTGGCCAGTTCTGCACTGTTTTTGGCAGCTGAGAGAATGGAGCACGGGGCCTGGGGTTAACGTAGCAACTGTAATTAGAGTTTATATACCGACATCCCAAGCCATAAAATCGTGCTGACGGTGGCATGTGCGTGGAGGATGGAGACGTGCACAGAGAGCTGTGGTGCCCGAGTGCGGGGGAGACTGGACAGCACCATGTGCCCAACACAACGCCGTGCCTCCGCCGTGGTTTTGATGTACCCCGTGAGTCACGGGAAACAGTACGGCTTTGATAAAGTCTTTCAGAAACACAGTTGGATCAGCACATTCCTGGTCTTCCGCTCTTTGATCTGGAAGTTTTCAGTGATAGCCACACCAGCAATTATAAATAATTTCTTAAAATAAAAAAACACCTATCACCAGCACTTTTGTCATCAGGGTGTGTGTGTGTGTGTGTGTGTGTGTGTGTGTGTGTTCATGCAAGAGGTCTGTCGCTATGGGCTAATTCCCACTTTGGAGAGAAAAGGTGTTTGATTGCTTGAAAATCTGGAAGTGTTTTGCAGTTGACTGCATGGTGCTATGTCCAAGTCAAGCCAGGCAGCACATAGGTACTGCAGTCAAAGGCTGCTTAAATTAAATCAAAATGCTTATTTTGTTGACCAAATCTTGAGTACAAATCATACATGCATCAAAATAATAAAAGGACAGGAAGCATTTCTTTCAACATATATATATTTTTCATTTTAAAAATGAAGGTTTTGAGGGCTGGGGAAGTGGCTCAGTGAATGAAGCATTCCCCACTCCAGCAGGAGTGTCCAAGTTCAACTCACAGACCCCACGTGACACCCTGATGGCTTCTATAATCCCTGCATATTGACTCTGATGCTGTCCCCAATCCTGGAGGTGGAGACAGTAGAATTTCCAAGAAAGCTCATGGGCAGCACAGCATTATAGCAGACTGAGAATCCAGAGCCAGAGAGAAACATTCTTCCTCAAATAAGGTGAAGTATTTTTATGTTTTCATTGTATAGATCTTTCACTTCCTTGGTTAATGTTATTCCAATGATTTTTTTTTTTTTTTTTTTTGCTATTGAAAATGGGGCAATGTCACTTATTTCTTTCTCTGTATCTTTGTCATTTGCATGTAGAAAGGCTACTGATTTTTGTGCATTGATTTTGTATCCAGCTACACAATATGGCAGGGATCAAATCAAACCTTACAGTCATTACCTTAAATATTAATGGCCATAATTAACCCATCAAGTGACACAAGATAACAGGGTGGATCAGAAAATTAGACCCCCTCAATCTGTTGTCTTCAAGAAACCCACCTCACCACCAAAGACAGACACCTCCTCATGGTGAAAGGGTGGATAATGATATTCCATGCAAATGGGAATAAGAAACAAGCAGGTGTAGCTATACATATTGGATAAAATAGACTTCAAACCAAAAATAATCAAAAAAGACAAAGAAGGCCACTTCCTACTTATCAAGGGAACGATCCAGCAAGAGGATATCACAATCATCAATCTTTATGCATCAAACACAGGGGCACCACAGTTCATAACACAAAACCTGCTTGACAATAAAACAGAAATAACCACCAACACCATCATAGTTGGAGACTTCAATACTCCATTATCAGCAATAGATAGATCATCCCAACAGAAAATCAGCAGGGAACTGAGAGAGCTCAACAAAACCATAGAACAATTACTCCTAAAGGACATCTACAGAACATTCCACCCCAAATCCACAGACTACACATTCTTCTCAGCAGCCTATGGGGCCTTCTCTAAAATAGATCATATACTGTGTCACAAAGCCTGCCTCCATATATTTAGGAAAAAATCAACATAATTTCCTGCATGATATCAGATCACAATGCTGTATTGCTAGAAATTAACAACAAAAAGATGCACCAAGAATCCCACTGGCTCCTAGAAACTGAATAGCACACTTTTAAACAATAAATGGACAAAATAAAAAAATGAAATTGCAAAATTTCTAGAAATAAATGACAATAAGAACACATCATACCAAAACTTATGGGACACAATGATGGCGGTCCTCAGGGGAAAATTCACATCACTAAATGCCTTCATAACAAAGACAGAGAGATCCCAAATCATTAACCTCACCATGAGGTGAAGGCAAGGGCAGACTCAAAAGTGGTCCACTGACTGCCTCACGCACGTCATGGGATACACATGCCTGTACACACACACACACACACACACACACACACACACACACACACGCAGCACAGTTATGATGACTCTCTTCCATACACGGTCATCATTGCTCAAGATAAAGCCCTATAACCAGTCTTTGTCTTGTAGTTGTTAATGTACATAGCTTATACAGAGCAGTCCTAATTGCTAGTTATTATATTCTATCAAGCGGTTTATGAATTCCATTTTCCTCCACTGACTTCATTCACTTCTTTAAGCTTCACAACAGATCCCCTCTGTTATGAAAACAGAAGAGTGCTGGGGGGGCTCTGGCAGTTCGCTGAGCCGCAGGCCAGTGCTGAAATATTCCCACTGCTTTCTACCCCCACAGAGCTGAAAGCTTGTTTTCGTTTATCTTTATTCACCATAGCCAGAGCAGAGAAACACAGAGCTAAGAACAGGTCATGTCGATCCTTCCATTGTGTAACTGCTAAATTATAGTGACTCAGGCATTGAGCTCTAATTTAGCATCATTAAGTATAAACACAGAGGTGGGTAAAAATCAACAGAAACATTGTGCAGTAATAATAAAAAAAAACAATTCATCTGTTTGGGAATGGTATAAAAATATAACTGTCAGGCTGGGGAGATGGATCAGTGGATAAAGTGGTTGTCACACAAGCATCAGGAACCAAGTTCAGATCCTCAGCACCCATGTGAAAACAAGGGGCATGTGTCTGTGATACCAGCCCTGGGGAGGTGGAAATGGGCGGATCCTCATGGCTTGCAGGTCTAGCTGAAGCAGTGAGCTCTAGGTTCAGGGAGAGACAATGTCTCAAAAACTAACAAGGAGCTACAGGGCTGGCACGCCAAGGCAAAATGTGCCAAGTAGGGCAATGGTGGAATGTCTATTCTGGGGGGGGGGGGAAGTACTCTCGGATCAGATTTGAGGGAATTCCTGCCAAGTACTTAAAACCTAGTCAACAGTCTATGTGTGGGGAGGTCATAAGTCCTGGTGGTGGGAATTACTACTGTTTGGATAAATGGATATGCCCTGCACACCGAATTGCCTTCCAAGCATTTATATTTATGTTTATGCCCACATACAATGCTACTCTAACTTTTGGTTAGAGGAGCTTCAAATGGCAGTGACCACTGGGGAGACTCAAGACTCATCAAAGTGCTGAGAAGTGACAGAGGAGAGCTCAGCACTACATGAAACATCTCTGTCACACCCTCCAAGGCTCAGGGTGGCAGCAAGAATGTAAGAACCAAGGGAAGGGGAGGAGTGCTTTGGAACGACGTCATGCCGGCAATAAGCGGCTGTTGCATTCATGACCTCACGGTGGCTGATGCTCCCCACACAAGACCTGCACCGCAAGAAGGCAAAATAAAAGTGTAATGATAGCAGCAACATAGAAGAGGGACTAGTAAGAAAGAGCAGGGATTCCGTGGAGGCGGGATACCAGAAGTGGGACAAGGAAGGTGGTGGGAGGGGCATATGACAGGGTACGCTGCGTATATGTCTGGAGGTTGTCAATGAGAGCTTTAAAGAAAACAAGGGGCTTAGATGAACTGAGGAGGACACGTGACATTGACGTCTGTCCTCTGACCCATGCTCACACATGTACAAATTAATCTGCACACACATGTCTACACACACACACACACACACACACACACACGCACACAGATAACTTCTTATTCTGAGAGTACAGGAGCCATTTTCAGTTTTCATTGCCTTCTTTACCGCGTCACGTAAAACAGGATAAGCAAAGCCTGCAATATGTAACAGATAAGCTCTGCGTCCCCGTGTCTCCGTTGCATCTTATTTCACATTTGAAAAAACTATCAGTAGTGCTGCCCAAAGATCATTAAGAAGAAATTTAAGTCTTTTCCAAAGTTACCCAAGAGACGGTGGATGGAGACGCTGTGTGGCAGTCTCTCCAGGGACCGTGGACGGAGACGCTGTGTGGCAGTCTCTCAAGGGATTGTGGATGGAGACATTTTTGTAGACTTGCATGCCCCCTCTTTCTCTACTACCCACCACCTCTCCTTCCCAGCTCTTCAGTTCCTTGAACTTTGCTGAGCACAGGCCCTGTGAGGAACCATTCTCCCCGCACTTCTCCTCACTCACTTTATTATCACGCCTCCTTAGCCGCTCACACGGCTTTCTCTTCTCTTACCTCCCTGTGTTGAAACAAAATCTGCAGTGAGCAGAGTGTCAGTAAGGACCCTGTCTCCTCCCTAGTCCAGGGAGGTGTATATAGCCCAGAGCAGCACTTTGCAGATGGGAATATGTGAGAGAACTGACCACCTTGGGGATCCTTGTTTTCAAAAACTGTAGATTTGGATTCAGTGGGCCTGGGATGATGGAGGCTCTGAGTGAGCTTGAGTCATAGACTGCTGCGAGTTCCTGGACCACACAGTGATGGCAAGTCAAGCTGCAGACAGAGAGATCAGTCCAGCCTGATGTACAAAAGAAAGTTCAAAATATTCACTGCTTTTCTTGTGACTGTACACTGTGACCTGATCCATCATCTAATCGACTCGATTTGGAGTGTTTCTTTTCTTATATGTGATGAAACTGAACCCAGAAAGCTCTCAATATGCATTTTTGTCATTTTCACTCCTGTCTTCTCTTCACACTGGGAATGTCTGAGCAGCGCCTTGGTTCCTCAAGCGACGCCGTTTATCTCAGACTCGCATCTGGCGTGTGACTTACACTGAGTCCGGGGGCACTGGAGTGCTCTCGTCTGACCCTTCCTGTCCTCAGAGATCCATTCTTCACTGGCAAACATGCTCAACCCCACGCTTGGTCATAGCTCACTTTTGGCAGGCCTGTTCGGGTCTTCATCACAGCTCCCGAAGTTTTAGTTAACATAGCTTTATCCGTGAACTTAATCAGAAAGCTCTCCACTCCATCATCTCAGCCATCAGGCGGCAGCTAGTAAATCAGGAGGCCCCGGCTGCTCTCTGGAAATCGTGCCCATTCTTGACGCTGAGATGGACACGAGTTTGTATCTCTTTTTAACCACTTATTTACCGTACCTACCACTTAGCTACAGATTATCCCAGATTAACTCATAATACTTGTATAAAACATTATTACTTAATAACTGTGACAACTGCTTTTATTTTGTAAAATGTAAAACTCTCCAGCCTTATAAATCTAAATGGGGAATTGTCTTCAGTCTCCCTTCTAATTTTACTGTCCTTCCCAAAGTTACCCATTTAAGATATTTTTTCTCCTGAAGCTTTTAATTTGCATTTTACATCTATATATGTATGTGTGTATGTGTGTGTTAGACACATTTACTGATGGCTGTATATCCATGTGCTCTCTCCGTTAACATTTCTTTTAAAAGATATTTTGTTTATTTATTTACTTGAGAGAGAAAAAAGTCGACCTGCCAGAGCCTCTAGCCACTGCAAAAGAACTCCAGATATATGCACTAACTTGTGTATCTGGCTTTACGTGGGTACTGAGGAATCAACCCCTGGCCCTTAGGCTTTGCAGGCAAGTGCCTTAACCACTGAGACGTCTAAGCAGCCCCCATTTATCCTGAGCCAGGAGACTTGCTAAGGCTGATAGACTATAAAAGCAATTGAGGCATTTGTGGTGGTTGGGAGGAGGCAAATGATGGTGAGAATGAATGAGAATGAACTCGCCCTGGGTGTCTCTCTTGAGGAGCCTCCATTACCCAAATGCTACAGATAGGAAGTAGGAGACCCTTTCAGCCCAGATCTCTACATGACAGCATGGATTAGAATGCCTCTATTGTTTTGCCTATCTACATATGAACATGATGCATGTACTATAAGCAGGACATATCTCCATTGTGTCTAACTAGGAAGATGTCAAGATGAATCAGATAAGATAGCAAAACCAACTCTAATCTGGTGCAGCTGTCTATCAATATGGTATTGAAGAAATTGACCTGAGGGTTATAGTTTAGGATGCCATTTATTATATTCTGACAAAGTTATATATCAGGAGCTGGGGAGATGTCTTAATGGTGAAAGGTGCTTGCTTGCAAACCTGAAGGCCAGGGTTCAATTTCCTAGTACACACATAAAGCCAGAGGCACAAAGTCACGTATGCATCTGGAGTTTGTTTGTTTTGTGTGTCCATAATCCCCCATCTCTTTCACATATAAACATGCAAATAAATAAATAAAATTTATGTATAAGGTCAATATTGGATACCTATCTACCTTTAAGTATGCAGATGTCTTGTATAAGGTAATTATTGGATATGTACATATCTTCAGATAGGCAGATATCTTGCCATTTCATCATTTTTAGAAGACTATAATTATTGTTTCAGATGTCAAGCAGTAGCATATGACACTGGGCTAGTCAGCACGCACCACTGCAACAAATACCGGGGATCACCAACACTTACAGAGCAAAGCTCACTTGAGTCACGGGGTGCCGAGGCTGCAGCCCATCATGAGTTGAGGGTCGTTCCATTGCTTTGGGAAGACGTTGGGAACATTGTTTGGGAACACAAAGCCAAAGGGAGTGAGGGAGGACCTGAGATCCCACAAGCACCTTCAAAGGAACCTTCCACCCCCCACCACCATGACCTCAAACCCTCTCATTAGGATCTAGCTTGTGACAGTCCACCATCTCCCAGTGCAGCCATCCTGGGACCAAGTCTTTAACCTTGACCTCTGGGAAAACAGTCAAGATCTAAATTATAGCAGAGAGATCCTTTTTAAAAAAAATTATTTTCAAGGCCACCCTGAGACTCCATAATGAATTCCAGGTTAGCCTGGGCTAGAGTGAGACCCTACCTCAAAAAAAATTATTTACTTGAGAGAGATAGAAAGAGAGAGAATGGGTGCCCCAGGGCCTCTTGCCACTGCAAATTAACTTGATGCATGCACCAGTTTGTGCATCTGGTTTTATGTGGGTCCTGGGGAATTGAAACTAAGCCTCCAGGTTTTGCAAGCAAGTGCCTTTAACTACTGAGCCATCTCCCCAGCCCGAGAGAGAGAGACTCTTGAGAAACAGAGTAACATTGGGAATTGATTTTTGTTGTTGTTGTTGTTCACTGTGACAGAACCCCCGAGCTAAGAAACTCAGGGAGGAAAGGCTTACTTTGGGCATGAATTCAGAGAACTCCCATGTACCCTTGAAAAGCAGGGCAACAGGATTCTCCGGCAGGGGCGGCTGTTGGTGGAGGCCCAGGAAGCAGCGAGCACGAGCTAGAAGCAGGGATGGGTGTCACCTTCAAAGGCCTGCCCCTGGCGGCCTACGCTAGCCAGCCAGACCCCACCTCCCAAAAGTGTCCCAGCTGAGGACCAAGCACTCGATCCTTTGGGGAACATTCCTGATTCAAACCATCATACCTTGACATGAAGAAATAGCAGTGAAAGAAAATTTCCCAAGATTGACAACACAAACATGCGAAGATTAATGTGCCAATGGAGGTAGAGGTTCTTATCATAGAAGGGTGTAACTTATTTCTGTATGAGAAGGTTAGGAGAGCTGACTACTGAAAGAGTGGCAGCAGAAAGCTGGGCATGGTGGCACACATCTCCAATCCTAGCACTCATGAGGCTGAGGTAGAAGGATAGCTGTGAGTTTGGGGCCAGCCTGAGACAGGTCAGCCTGGTCAAGAGTGAGATCCTACCTCAATAAATAAAATAAAAAGTGGGAGCAGATATGCCACAAAGAAGACATAAATGCTACAAGAATGAGTGAATATATAGCTCAGTTTAATTTCCAATGGATGACAAAACAATGTTTTTATATTTTTAATGGAAATTTTTATTTATTTATTTTTGTTTGTGTGTTTTTGTGATAATGGGGTATGTATGTGTTTGTGTGTGTATGTATGAAATAATGTGATGTGTGCGTGTGAAGTGATGTGGTATGTATGTATGTATGTATGTATGTATGTATGTAGTGATATGGTGTGTGTGTGTCTGTGTGAGTGTGAAGTAATGTGGTATATGTGAGTGTGAAGTGGTGTGTGTGTGAAGTGAAGTGCGTATGTGTGTGTATGTATGTATGTATGTATATATGAAGAGATGTGGTGTATTTGTGAAGTGATGTGTTGTGTGTGTAAAGTGGTATGAATGTGTATGTGTATGTGAGTGTGAAGTGATGTGGTATATGTGTAAGTATGAAGTGATGTGATGTGTGTGAGTGTGAAATGATGTGGTGTGTGTGAGTGTGAAGTGATATATGTGTGTGTGAAGTGATGTGATGTATGTGAGTGTTAAGTGATGTGGTATAGATGTGTGAGTGTGAAGTGATGTGATGATGTATTTGTGTGATTGTGAAGTGCTGTAGGGGTGTGTGAGTATGAAGTGTTGTGATGTATTTGTGTGAGTGTGAAGTGATGTGATGTATTTGTGTGAGTGTGAAGTGATGTGGGGTGTGTGAGTGTACTGTGGTACCTCATTTGCCCACTGTGGGAGGGTGCTCACCTGTGGTGGGCAGAGCAGGACTTCTGATGCCTTTCTCCATCACTACTCCACTTGATCTGGTCTTGTTTTCAGCCTGAATCCCTTTACTGATTTAGGAAGTTGTGGGGCTCCGATGATTCTTGGTCTCTGCTCCCCGGTCAGACTGGGGTTACAGGTACCTGTGCCACACCCAGCTGTTTATGTGGGATCTGGAGCTTTGACCTGTGGTGTCCTCAGGCCCTCATGCTTGCATGGGAAGTACACTTAGCCACACTGAGCCATCTCTCCGGCCCTTTATTGGAAAATTTCAGAAGTCAAGGTTCAGTTCACCTAGGAATTTCATTATTGGAATAGACAGACTCACGGCACAGGAGGGGACATTGGGCTTTTGTTTGTAGTTCTGTGAAGTTAGGGAAAACTCTGTTGTTTTTCTGGCTGTCTTTTCTAAGCATTTCCACTTAGCCAGCCCTGCCTTATTAAGCCGGGAGTGATTGGAACTCCATTCAAGACAGTTGTGCCGGCGAGAATCAGTGTCTGTGGTTACTGAAAGCATCTGGGGCATCTCATATTATTCATCTGTCCTACCAAGCATCCTGATTTCCTTTGGGGGGAATCCCATCTTACACTGTCTCAAGACAACCGCTTTCCCTTCATCCTCCGCTCTCTGGGTTAGACAAAATCAAGTTGTTTCATCCACCTCCTCTGGGAAGTAAAGGGAAACCAGTAGACATCTTCCATCAGGCCCCATCTCCCAGTCTGGTGTTGGAAAAGGGAAAGTGGAGGCTATGGTGACTCGTCCATAGAAAGACAAATTTTCAATGTGCTAATGGGTCCTGGTGAAAGGACAGTGTGTGTGTGTGTGTGTGTGTGCGTGCATGTGTGTGTGTGTGCGTGTGTGTGCGTGTGTTTTCTTTCCACTCACTTTTCATTTCTGTATTCTATTTGAATTCTTATTTTTCTATAAAATCTTCTTTCTCATCTTTTAAATTTTCTTCTACTTTCCTTTTCTCTTCACCTCTTATTTTTCTACATTTATTTCCCTTTTTGCATCTATGAGATTTATGTCCAGACTATGTCTCTTTTGGGTGTAGCCGTCCAACAATGCCTCCTTATGTAATGAACTTTGATCTGTCTCTTTGTACCTCCTCACATGCCTACCCCTTCCTCATCGTAAGATACTCATAGAGAGGAAAGGGCCTTAGTTGTGTGGTCCATAACCAGACTGGACATAATGTCATTGTTTGCTGAGAAAAGACTTCCCTAGAATTGGTAGTGTTGATTTTTTTTCTTGCTTATGTTCTTCTCACCATGAGCTACTTTATTTGGCTCTGAGAACGTATATTGTGCCCAAATTCTGTCATCTGCCAAAAGATTTGCAATATGAGATGGTCTCTGGGCCTCTAGTCATCTGTACATAATAATTGTTTCGCTCAGTTCTCTGCATCTCATTTTCATATATTTTGACATCACTGCAGCTGAATTCTTGCTGGCGCTGCACAACCTACAGACAGTTGAAGGGTCTTGTCAGTTGTGGACACAAAGCCTAATAACTTCGAGCATCTTTCAGCACCAACAACTGTGGCCTTCACGTCCTCTCTCTTGTCCCCTCACCACCCCCTCCCTTCTTTCCAGGACAATGTCCTGTTATATTTTGTGATGACAGTGCTATTAGAAAAACAATGCATGCAAACATACTCTGCTGGTGACCACAAACCTCTGAGCTTGGCATAGAAGGACTAGTATCTTTGGTATTATACAGACATTTCTCATTGCTCACCAGAGAAAAGGATGTCAGATGGTCTTATTCTGGGAATTCTGTGGAGACAATTATGTTATACAAATGCACAGCCTCAGAACATATGATTGACACCCTTGTGACTTGTGTGATCAGTTTGTGATGAATGGCAAGCTACTAAAAAGAATCAGTTAAAGTGGAGGGGGAAACCTCAGGGTTATATTAGATGGTAATCCTTCAAGACAACAGTGAGCATTTCCTCATGAATCTGGCTAACAAGGTCTGCAATGATGTATTTTGGCTGTCTTGGGAAATGTTGGCCCACCTTATGATTTGATCCAAAGAAATGAAAAGAAAGAAAGATATATTGAGAATGCCATTCTCATGGAAGAAGGACATTCCATTTCTTCATTATTTATAAGGTCCAGAGAAATTTCAAGATCTGATCAAGTTTCACAGGCATTTCTGGGAAAACCTTGGTTCAGAATCAAGATCTGGATTTTTAAGATCAGTGTTCATTTGATAAATTTCCCTTATAATAACTAGATTCTTTAGGCTACTTGAGACCATTTCAACAAATACATATTCTTTCACACCTCTCTGGTTAACGCCCCTGTATGCAGTGAAGATGCTGGTGGTGTGAGTGGATGTGGGAGGAGAATGGTTACATTAGTTTATGTTCTTTCACACCTCTCTGGTTAAAATTCCTGTATGCAGTGAAGATACTGGTGGTGTGAGTGGATGTAGGAGGAGAATGGTTACATTAGTTTATATTCTTTCACACCTCTCTGGTTAACACCCCTGTATGCAGTGAAGATGCTGGTGGTGTGAGCGGATGTGGGAGGAGAATGGTTACATTAGTTTATATTCTCTCACACCTCTCTGGTTAACACTCCTGTATGCAGTGAAGATGCTGGTGGTGTGAGCGGATGTGAGAGGAGAATGGTTACATTAGTTTATGTTCTTTCACACCTCTCTGGTTAACGCTCCTGTATGCAGTGAAGATGCTGGTGGTGTGAGCGGATGTGAGAGGAGAATGGTTACATTAGTTTATATTCTCTCACACCTCTCTGGTTAACACTCCTGTATGCAGTGAAGATGCTGGTGGTGTGAGTGGATGTGAGAGGAGGATGGTTACATTAGTTTATATTCTCTCACACCTCTCTGGTTAACACTCCTGTATGCAGTGAAGATGCTGGTGGTGTGAGTGGATGTGAGAGGAGAATGGTTACATTAGTTTATATTCTCTCACACCTCTCTGGTTAACACCCCTGTATGCAGTGAAGATGCTGGTGGTGTGAGTGGATGTGAGAGGAGAATGGTTACATTAGTTTATATTCTCTCACACCTCTCTGGTTAACACTCCTGTATGCAGTGAAGATGCTGGTGGTGTGAGTGGATGTGAGAGGAGAATGGTTACATTAGTTTATATTCTCTCACACCTCTCTGGTTAACACCCCTGTATGCAGTGAAGATGCTGGTGGTGTGAGTGGATGTGAGAGGAGAATGGTTACAATAGTTTATATTCTTTCACACCTCTCTGGTTAACGCTCCTGTATGCAGTGAAGATGCTGGTGGTGTGTGTGGATGTGGGAGGAGAATGGTTACATTAGTTTATATTCTTTCACACCTCTCTGGTTAACACCCCTGTATGCAGTGAAGATGCTGGTGGTGTGAGCGGATGTGGGAGGAGAATGGTTACATTAGTTTATATTCTCTCACACCTCTCTGGTTAACACCCCTGTATGCAGTGAAGATGCTGGTGGTGTGAGTGGATGTGAGAGGAGAATGGTTACATTAGTTTATATTCTCTCACACCTCTCTGGTTAACACTCCTGTATGCAGTGAAGATGCTGGTGGTGTGTGTGGATGTGGGAGGAGAATGGTTACATTAGTTTATATTCTCTCACACCTCTCTGGTTAACACTCCTGTATGCAGTGAAGATACTGGTGGTGTGAGCGGATGTGGGAGGAGAATGGTTACATTAGTTTATATTCTCTCACACCTCTCTGGTTAACACCCCTGTATGCAGTGAAGATGCTGGTGGTGTGTGTGGATGTGAGAGGAGAATGGTTACATTAGTTTATATTCTCTCACACCTCTCTGGTTAACACTCCTGTATGCAGTGAAGATACTGGTGGTGTGAGTGGATGTGAGAGGAGAATGGTTACATTAGTTTATATTCTCTCACACCTCTCTGGTTAACACCCCTGTATGCAGTGAAGATGCTGGTGGTGTGAGTGGATGTGAGAGGAGAATGGTTACATTAGTTTATATTCTCTCACACCTCTCTGGTTAACACCCCTGTATGCAGTGAAGATGCTGGTGGTGTGAGTGGATGTGGGAGGAGAATGGTTACATTAGTTTATATTCTCTCACACCTCTCTGGTTAACGCTCCTGTATGCAGTGAAGATGCTGGTGGTGTGAGCGGATGTGGGAGGAGAATGGTTACATTAGTTTATATTCTTTCACACCTCTCTGGTTAACGCTCCTGTATGCAGTGAAGATGCTGGTGGTGTGAGTGGATGTGGGAGGAGAATGGTTACATTAGTTTATATTCTTTCACACCTCTCTGGTTAACGCTCCTGTATGCAGTGAAGATGCTGGTGGTGTGAGTGGATGTGGGAGGAGAATGGTTACATTAGTTTATATTCTTCACACCTCTCTGGTTAACACTCCTGTATGCAGTGAAGATGCTGGTGGTGTGAGCGGATGTGGGAGGAGAATGGTTACATTAGTTTATATTCTCTCACACCTCTCTGGTTAACGCCCCTGTATGCAGTGAAGATGCTGGTGGTGTGAGTGGATGTGGGAGGAGAATGGTTACATTAGTTTATATTCTCTCACACCTCTCTGGTTAACGCTCCTGTATGCAGTGAAGATGCTGGTGGTGTGAGTGGATGTGAGAGGAGAATGGTTACATTAGTTTATGTTCTTTCACACCTCTCTGGTTAACACTCCTGTATGCAGTGAAGATGCTGGTGGTGTGAGTGGATGTGGGAGGAGAATGGTTTCATTAGTTTGCTATTGTTTTTATTCAAATGATGATGAACTGAGTGATTCAAAACACAATTATTTTCTTCAGTTATTTTTATTCTTTTGCTTATTAATTTTGAGAAAGAGAGGGGGGATAATGAAAGGGCATATCAAGGACTCTTGCTGCCACAAATAAACTCCATCTGCATGTTTCACTTTGTGCATCTGACTTTACATGGGCACTGAGGAGTTGAGTCTGGGCTGTAAGACTTTGCATGCAAATGCCTTTGACCATTGAGCCACCTCCTCAGCCATCTGTCTTCAGTTTTTAAGTTCTGAAACCTAGAAGTCTCACTATAGTATTTAGAGTTTTTCTTACTATAATACACAGGTATGATAGTAGTTAGACATAATGTAAATAGTAGAATATTTATATAGTAATAGGATTTGATGGTATCTACCACTTAGACTTGTGAAAATTATAGTCGTTAATTTATATCAAGCATATAGAGCAAGTCTAGTACATTATAAAAATGGGTGGGAGGAGACAGATTATAGATAGGTAAATGATAGAAAAGTAGATGATGGAAGATAGAGATGGCGATATCCTTAATATAGCAGTAGAAATTACTGTAATATAAAAATTTTGTAGAATCTAAAATGAAGACATCAAAATATCATAAGAACTGGTTGGAGAAAGGAAGGGATTCAGTAGAAGAGGTCTGAGGGAATAGGGGCAAGAGAGAGGCACAGGAATGGGCTAGGATCAAAATACATTTGTACATATATAAAAATTATCAGTAAAAACTTTTAAAATGAGTAGTGAAATCCTTATTTGGAAGCTTACGTTTACTTGTCAATAGCGATTGCACAATACATTCTCTAACTGAAAAAAATATATTTAATTAATTTGTTCATTTGAGACAGAGAAAGAGTCAGAGAGAGAGAGAGAGAGAGAGAGAGAGAGAGAGAGAGAGAGAGAAGGAGAGAGAAGAGCGCACCAGGGCTTCCTGCCACCGCAAATGAATTGCAGACCTATGTGCCACTTTGTGCATTTGGCTTTGTGTGGGTCATGGGGAATTGAACCGCAGCTCTCAAGCTTTGTAAGCAAGTGCCTTTAACTGTTGACCCATGTCTCCAGCCCATTTCTCTAACTTTTGAATACTTTCAGTAATAGGATCGGTGAGGTGACCACACAAGAAAAGGAAGGAAATTCTGAGCAGGGGATAATAGTGTGGCTATGAGTCCACCATCTTGACCAGCAGTACTGCTGGAACAAAGGCTTGGATCTGAAAAAGAAGTTGGAATCCAAGCACAGTATATAATTAGCAAGTGTGTGTTGCAGGTAGATCTGGTTCATTTGTAATATTTCTTGTGTTCATTTAATAAGCTTGGCAGTGCCAGACAAGGAGGGCAGAGGTGAATGAGTGTCTCCCCTGTGAATCTTTGTACCAAATAGGATTCTGCCAACTGTGCTTGGTGCAAAGACTCCACTCCAACTGTTTCATATTTGCAAATATTTATTTCTTTTATTCTTTTTTTGTTTGTTTTTTTCAAGGTAGGGTCTCACTCTAGCCCAGGCTGACCTGGAATTCACTATGGAGTCTCAGGGTGGCCTTGAACTCATAGCGATCCTCCTACCTCTGCCTCCTGAGTGCTGGGATTAAAGGCGTGCGCCACCATGCCTGGCTTATTTTATTCTTATTTTGGTGTGTGTGTGTGTGTGTGTGTGTGTGTGTGTGTGTGTGGTATAATTATGTATGTATGTTCATTCTTATGTGCAAGTGTGTGTGTGCCGGTCTTTATGCATGTGTGTGCATATTACTGTAAGAGGCCAGAGAGTCACATCAGTGTCTTCCTCAATTGCTGTCCACCTTGTAAGTATTTCTTGAGGCAGAATCTGTCACTGAATCCAAAGCTCATCAGTTCTGCTAGACAAGCTAGCCAGCAAGTTGGGGAGATCGTCCTGTCTCTGCCTCGCCTCCCCGGCACTGGGATAACGGGCATGTGCCACCACACCTGGCTGGGTGCTGGGATCTCATGCTCACATGGCGGTCACTTTACTGACCGAGTGTCCCTCTAGCTCCACAAACACCTATGCATGAGCCTCGCCAGTCATCTTCAGTGTGGGGACATTTGCTTCTTTCTACTGTTTTGATTCTCCACCTAGTACCATGCGGGTGTACTTGGAGACAAACGCGGCTATGGTATGAGGTAATAAGACCAAACTGACCTCCTTGCACCAGGCAGCAGAAACACTCATGATGTGGGTGTCTCATGAATGAATGAATGACCTCTCTGTTAGGCCACTGTCCTCAGTAGTTTCTCACTCCCCATCTTAGCTCCTGTCTGCCATTTTAATATCTTCAATATCATTTACTCCACCACTGAACAAATTATTTCTGACAATTATTATACTGATTCATGCATCCTATGATGTAACATTTTTATTTTTAAAATATTTTAAAATTTTATTTATTTGAGAGATAAAGAGAGGTAGAGAGGAGAGAAAGAGAGAAAGTATGGGCACCCCAGGGCCTCCTGTCACTGCAAATGAGCTCCAGATGTATGCACAACTAGGTTTATTTTGCTTTATATGGGTACTAAGGAGTCAAACCCAGGCCAGCAGGCTTTATAAGACAGCACCTTTAACCACTGGGCTATCTCTCCAGCCCCCTCTGGTGCAACTTTAGAGGTATTTGAAATGTTTAGTGGTAGAACGACTTAACTATAAACTCCTGATTAAGGTCTTTCAAATACTAACCTTATTAGTTTTTACATTTAGGAACCTGATTCAAAAGTCTAGAGTAATTTACACACATGTAACTACATGTCACATGACCTAATGAAACACTTGCATGTAAACTATACATGGTGGAATAAGTGGTCATAGTTTAGGGTACTAGGAAGAAATGGGCAAGATAGTTCCAATGGACTTTTGATCATTTTTACTCCTGTTTTTCAGACATCTCCACGTTACTTTTTGGCATCAATCCCATAAACATAAGACATTTTCCCCTCATAATGAAATTTTCCCTGGACCCTGCAGCTCCTCTGCCTTCTTATTTCTTTGCTTCCCTTCAGAAATAGCCCACAATACCTTCAGCTCTTCATTTCTCATTTTCCTTTATTGTGAAAAAAATGATTCAAATGTTATAATGCGTCCTGCATACAAAAGAGAATGAAAGCCAGGCATGGGGATTCGTGCCTGTGATCGTATTACTTGGGAGCCTCAGGCAAGTGGATGGCTGGGAGTTTGAGGCCAGCCTAGATGACATAGTGCATTTGAGGCCAGCCTGGGTTTCAGAATGAAACCCTGTTTCAAATAAAACAAAACAAATAGTAAAAATCCTCTACACAAGACAGTGTCTGAAAAGTATTTACACAGTTTCAAGTACCAAAATGACATGAATACCCATAGACTCACTTTCCAGTTCCTGAAATACTATTGTATTTGCCACTTAAAATCTTCTTTTCTGTCATGCCTAGCCAGACCTCTGTGTCTCTCTTTGCTATTCCTCAAACAATACACGAATGGTCTTTGTGTTAATTACTCTTCATCCACCTTTTATACCCACCAACTTTGTATGTACAGCCAGTGGTTTGATTTTGAAAAGCTAGAAGGCAACAGAGTTGGCAGTGTAGTGTTGGTTTCAAAAGACAGGCTCCGGAGAAGAGGAAATAAACAGTATTTCTGTATCATGGTCTGGCTTCAACTTTCCAGAAAGTTTACCATGTTATCATTTGGAGTAGACAATGGTCAAGGTCAGAGAAAGACAAGAAAAACACAGGACTCATCACAATTGTGACATTTGGACCAGGTTCTGAAAACAGCAGATAATGATTTGGGCTGCATCTTATTATCTATGAAATAAACTGGGGCACCGTTGCTCGAGATGACAAAACGCCCTCTAGATCGAGAAAGGGCAGGAACTTGACAGCACATTGTTCCCACGAGCTAAGTATATTTAAGCCCTTAGATCAGAGCAAACGAGCAGCATATATCCTGGGGACAAGAGCCTCAGCATGTCTGTGTCCACAGCACGCTGACCCAGCCTGGACCTCTAGCACTGTCTGTGGTACATGGTTACGTCCTGGGACGGTCATTGCCACTCCAAAATTCTGCTTTTTTCTGTCTCTTGCTACTGGTTATCCTTTAGCTATTTCTCTTCTTTTGTATCTCCCCTCCCCCCCCTCTTTGGTGGAATATCTCCTTTAGTAGCTTTTAAAGAACTCTTTTTGACAATGCACACATCTAAAGGTGATCTTCCTCTCCTCACATCCAGTGGATAGTTTAGCTGGCTGTGGAATTATAAGATAAAAGCCTTCCTTGCTTTCACTGACACCCCGAGATGTCCTCAGTAGTTCTCCTTTATCACGGCTTTTATATGACCTGCGTTTTTTTTTCTTGTCAACCTGAAAATATTAGAATCTTAACTTTCTCTTCAAAGGTTGTGCTTAATTTCTTCTTTCATCTTTCATATTGGGTGCTTAGTGATCCCTTTCAATATGGTTACTAATGTCCTTTGAGAAATATTGAATTGTTTGGATGATTGATTTTATCATTCTATATTTCTTTTTTAAAAAATATTTTATTTTATTTGCAAGCAGAGAGAGAGAAAGAGACAGAAAGAGAGAATGGGTGCTCCAGGGCCTCTAGCCACTGCAACGAAACTCCACACTCATGGGCCACTTTGTGAGTCTGGCTTGATGTGGGTACTGAGGAACTGAACTCAGGTTGCTGGCTTTGCAGATAAGCGCCTTAACCACTGAGCTATCTCTCTAGTCTCAGTCTTCTTTCTTTCGGAAACTCTTATGTCTTGGAAATTGTACTTTCTAGACAACCCTCCCCACGGTTTCTTTATTTCCTCCTCTCATATTTACATTCTTTTATTTTTTTTAAGGTAGGGTCTCACTCTATCCCAGACTTACCTCCAACTACAGTCCCAGGCTGGCCTCCAACTTACAGAGATTCTCCTATCTCTGCCCTTCAAGTGCTGGGATTAAAGGTGTGCACCACCACACCCAGATACATTTTTTTTTCTTAATTTTGATATCTCAGAGAATTCCTTAATTTTTCTTCCAACTGTTGTATATAACCATTCATTTTTGTTATCATGTTATTAATTTTCAAGAGTCATTTTTCTTATGGAAGCAACATAGTTATTCATAAAGTACTCAAACAGTAGGTTTTTGAAGCATACTTCTGCATGTGCTTATTTTTGCAAACTGCTCTTTTTCTGTGAACACATTTTAATAATCTTAATTTTCAATGCTAGAAGCACTCTTCCCAAAGTCTTGGCTGTGTACTCATGGTTACAAAGTGAAAGACTGAATGGATTGGGTGGGCTGAGTGAGTACTGCTTGCCAACTTTGAAGTTTCCAACAGGGGCTCCGAGTGGGCTCTTTTAGAATGCACCCTCAATGTGGTATCATTAGGCTCTTTTCACCGAGTTAGCATTTCAAGGCAAATACATACCTATCCCCTGCCTGCCTCTAGGAGGAGGGACATCAGGGTCTCTGTGGTCTTGGAGCCCAACTGGAAAAGAGGGAGAGGGTCTCCACATTGGGCAGTTGATGGGTTATGGCTGTCTAGTGTGCCTTGCTTCTGGGACGGCATTCACACAGTCATGAAATTCACCAGGTATCCAACCTGACTTCTGTGTGGACTTCAAGGCTGGTAGCAGCCATCTAACATGGTGAAATGGGGAGGGGAGCCTTAGATACAGCTTTGACCCAGTCCTTTCTACTTCAGCAAACTACCCTACCTCTGCAGTTAACTGTGGACGATGGAAACTCCTGACAAAAATTCATCTGCATTGATGTTTCCTCAAGATTTGTCTTGGAATTCAGCTTTCCCGAGTCTGCTAATGCGGTTAATGCCCATCCATCTGCTTTTAAGCTTCCAACATATTGTCACAATTGTCTTTTCTCCTGTTCTTATTTTTTGTAGGCTTATGGATTTACAAGGCACTCCTTACTTTGGTCTGGTGAGGTCTGGGAAGGTGAATCGGTGGTATGTTCTTTCCATTAGCTTGATCTAGACAAGCTGATTATTCTCCAGCTTGCTTTGATCTGGGTTCCGTTTCTCTTGCACCAATGAAAAGAATCTTATTTGGGTCCTTGTTGACTCCTCCATGCTGTCTAGTTCTATAGCCGGTTTGGGTTATCATTTCACTGGAACTCTTGACACTATTTGACAGTAATTCCCAGTGCCCTTTGAAATCACTGCCTGCACTCCTGCAGCATGACCCAGTCTGCACTTTTCTCCAGTGGTGTAGTTACCTTCTCATTGCTTGGGGAAAAAAAAACAAAAAACAAAAACCTGACCAAAAGCAGCTGATGGGAGGAAAGAGTTTACTGTGGCTTATAGTCTGCAGGAGAAGCTTCATGAGAGCAGGGGAAAGATGGTAGAGCAGAGGCTGAATATCACCTCTGCCACAGTAGATGGAAAACAGCAACAGGAGGGTGAGCCGAGCTCTGGCCAGAGTGAGCTTGCTGCAACACCATAAGCCCGCCCCCGACAACACACCTCCTCCAGCAAGGCTCCGCCTCTCAAATTGCCACCAGCTGGGGACCAAACAGTGAAGACACATGAGTTTATGGGGGACAGCTGATTTAAACCACCACATCCTACTTCCCCTAATTAGCCCAGTGTGATGGCTTTGCTACCACTGGGCCACACTCGAAACCTGGTTTCCTATTGGGTTCCTTCTCTGCTCATTCTCAACAGGCTCCACATTGTGTCCTAAAGAAAATGCCTACTGGTTGGTACCTCACAGACTTTCATCGTTATTACTAATTTCTGGTTTTTAGTTGGATGTTTGATCATAGCAATGGGAAAGGAAACTGCAAGTATATAGTGGATTAGTGAGTATACATAATTATATTACCATACATGCATATGAATGTGACCTAGATATGGGCCCTATTTATCTTTCACCATAGTATGACATTGTCTAGGATGAAGTCAGGGACATTTCAAATCATTAAAGACTGACATGGATAACTGCCCTTCTTTTTTTTTTTTTTTTCTTCTTCTATATGCACCCTTATAAAATCATTGGAGAAAAATTACACCTGCTTGGTAACATATATTTAAAATCAGATACCTGAGGAAAAGCCATCAATTATATTAGGAGAGTTGAATAAGAGTATTTTTTTAAAAAAAAAATGGTTCAATTAAGAAAGGAAAACAAGAGCTAGAGAGGTGGCTCAGTGGTCAAGGTGCTGGCCTGAAAAGCCTAAGGACCTGAGTTTGATTCCCCAGTACCCACATAAAATCAGATGCACAAATGGCACATGTGTCTGGAGTTCATTTG
Organism: Dipus sagitta; assembly: GCA_036346955.1. Taxonomy (NCBI): domain Eukaryota; kingdom Metazoa; phylum Chordata; class Mammalia; order Rodentia; family Dipodidae; genus Dipus; species Dipus sagitta. Next base: position 74,176,276 of record CM070784.1, on the reverse strand, counting down.
CAATGGCTGAAAGCCCTGGCATGTCTATTCCACCCACCCCCCACCTCTTTTTTTTCTTTCTCTCTCTCACTCTTTCTTAAATAAATAATTAAACAAATAAATTATTTTAAACATTCAAACCTTTAACTTTGGGTCCAAATTTAAAATCCAAAATTAAAAATAAATAAATGTAGTGCTTTGCTGTATTTCCCCTATTTATGATAAGGGAGAAATGAATGCAATATTACAGTCACTCACTCACAAGTTTTTGCCTAATTCTGCAGTTTATATTCATTCCTGGCAACTTTATTTATTGAAACATCATTTGGGGGGATCCAAGTAGCCCCAAAACTGAACACCAGAGGCCTTTCTGAGAGCCTCTTGGCTTGACGATTCCAGCCCTTGAGTTTTATGTATTGCCTCAGGATGGTGAGGTGAAGATTACTGAAGAGAAAACAGTGACGTGCCAGGGAGCAGGAGATGAAGAGCCCTTGTTCACTGCTGGGAGAGCTGCGCTGCCCACGCTGCTGATGCAACCTGGCTCTATCGTGTATTGGAGTCACATCTTGGATTCCCCATCTCGTTGCAACATCTCTAGTGATGGAGTGAGCTTGTGTCTTAAGTGAATTCAACTGGGCCTAGATAGAAACCAATTCAATTCAAAGAGTACTTGAATGTAGCTAGGTATATCTGGCTGGTGAAACAAGCCCGTAGATTACGTGTGTGTGTTTGTGTGTGTGTGTATGTGTATGTGTTTTAACCAGACACACTTAGCTTTATAACCACAGATACAGTTTGGTCCCTGAAATTGTCTAAAACATCGTATTCGCATACATTTTGTGGGGCTGCTACATAACAGAAGCTATCCAAGATATGTTAGCCAATAAGCCGATATATTAGCAGAAGGTGGAAAATAAGCAAATAAGTATGTTAAAGATCCAAAAGCTTTCTGATAGAGGAAAATAGTCTGGTGTCTTAGAGAGGCTATGTGTGTAGGTCTTTAGAGCAAGGTGGTCACAGAATAGCAATTTGAAGAGGTATTCCCAAGACAAAATTTGAAGAATAGTAAGGAAGCTGTCTTTATTTAAAAAATACTTATTATTTATATTTTCATTTGAGAGAGGGAAGGAGAGCCTGGTTCAATTCCCCAGTACCCATGTAAGCCAGATGCACAAGGTATTACATGTGTCTAGAGTTCCTTTGCAGTGGCTAGAGGTCCTGGCATGCCCATTCTCTCTATATATTTGCCTCTCTCAAATAAATGTTTTTAAAAATTGACAACATGAAACTAGCAGAGAAATAATTATAAAGAATATTCAAATGGGAATTGAATGTGTCAAAAACATTCTTAAAACCCACCTTTGAGCTGGAAAAAATGGCTCAGTGGTTCAGGCACTTGCCTGCAGAGCCTAATAACCTAGGTCTGATTCCCTAGTACCCATGTAAAAGCAGATGCAAAGTGACGCATGCAGCTGGAGTTTGCTTGCAGCAGCTAGAGGCCCTCGTGTGCCCATATTCATTCTCTTTCTCTTTCTCTATCTCCTTGCAAATTAATAAATACTTTTCTTTAAAAAAAAAGGCACCTTTGTTATGCCTATCAAAAGCCTTCTGAAAGTACATTTTCCCCCTTTGATTAACACTATTCTCTCTCTTGGTTAGAGAACCTACTTGTCGCAGATGGTGGTAAATACTGGAGAGACCCACAACGCATCAAAATGACAACAAGAAGAGAAAGCCTAGTGCTTAGGACTAGACAAGTCATCTCATTCATATCCCCCAGAGCTCAGGAGGCATTGCCGAGGGAGTGATGAATTGAATATGAGTGCTGCTCTCAGTGCTAGCTGGAGAACCTCCTCCAAGGAGGCGGTGGTAGACACTGAGGAGACTCACAACGCAGCGAAGCGGAAGCCAGAGGCTGCTGAGAGCTCCACACTAAAAGAGACTTACAGCACACTCTACGAGGCTCGGGGAGCACTTGCAAGAGGGGACAGAAAGAGGGGAAGAGCCACAGGGGCATAAGTATACCTGTGAGACGTTGTCTTCCCCCTGGAGCATTCATGACCCCATAGTACCTTCACTATTCTGAGCCCATCACATTTTGACATGGAGGATGGAGGAGGACAGAAGGAACGAGACAACAAAACAGCAGAAGGACTATCTTTAAGGAGAGAGTTGTCAGCAGAATTGGGGACCTGGGAGAGGGGGAAAAGAAAATAATCTGATGGGAACATGACCAAATTACAGTATTTTCATATATTAAATTTCCTGATCATTTTTTTTGAAAAACCCACCCTTGAGAAACCTACTAGTAAACTGAGAATAGCTGAGGAAAGAATTGATGGGATTGAATATAGGCCAGTAGAAATTATCCTTTATGAAATATAGGATATGAAATATATTTTATGAAATAAAAATGAAGTGACAGGATTGTGACAGCTGTTTGGTCTTTGGAGGAAGAGCCCTGCTGGAGGAAGCATGTTACTGGGGACAGGCCTTGGTTTGTAGTCCAGCCCACTTGCCAGCATTATCTCTCATTTTTGCTGATTCCTCCGAGGTGATGTGACCAGATGTGATGCTGTCTGTCCTCCCATGCCATCCCCTGCCATGACGAGGCATCCCCTTGAAACCGTAAGCAAAAATAAAACGGTTTCTTCCATAAGCTGCTTCTGGTTGGATGTTTTGCCCCAACAATGAGAAGGAAACTGCTTCCACAGCATATAAGAGTTTGTTGTGCAATAATAGAAAATGATTGTTAGTGGCATATGATGGAAATCCTAGAACACAATACACAGACAGCACAGAAGAAGCAATATCTGAAATACATAGCTGAGAATTTTCTAGAGTTAATTACTGATATCACATGATAGAGGGTGCCTAGAAACACAGGCCTATACACATCATATTAAAATTTCTGAAACAAATATGTAATGAAATTTTGCTAGAGAGAAAGGAGAAATGTTTGAGGAGATAGGCATGTTTAACCTTTTATGTTTAAGCATTCCACAATATATATGCGTAACAGACATTACATTGCCCCCGTGGTAGAAAAATAGAAAATAGAAAAAAGGAACAATATTTGAGAGATGAGCCTCAAGGTAAAAAATTATAAGGAACTTCTCAGCATTATAACTCTGCAAGCCAGAATAAAATGGAATGGAAGCTTTACATGGCTGAAATTAAAAGTATCTGTCAGCCAGAATCCTGGGTTGTTGTTAACCCAGCAGAAAAGTCTTTCAGAAATGAAGCAGGCTTTGTTGGTCAAATAGAACCTGAGAGAATTCATTAGCAGCAGATCTATTCTCAAAAATAAGTGAAGGAAGTTTTACAGGCAGAAGAACGCACCTAATAAAAACGTGAAAATTTGAAGCAAGTGGAGAAGATGATCAGAGACTGACATTCTATACCGATGTCAGGAGGGGACTGTAGAGTAAGAATGGAGGGGGCAGAGAGGTCAGGAGGCTGCTCAAGTAGCCATGTGTGGTGAGCTGGATATGAGTGGTGGCAATGAGACGGAGAACAGTGACTGGAGTTGGGTGACTGTTGACTGCATTATGTTTATGAATGACTTGGGGTTTATGAATGACTATAATCAAGGGTGATAGATTTTAAATCAATCATTGAAATACACACACATGCACACACACACGTGTGTGTGTGTGTGTGTGTATGTTACCACAATATAGACTGTATGTATGTATGTGTATATTTGCTACCAGAATACAGAAATATATATTTATTTTTACCAATTTCAAACAATTGTTGTACCACCCGGTTGGACTGAGATTATTCTACTCCAGCCAAAAGAGGAGTGGCGGGCTGGAGGCTTGTAAACCCTGATGGCCCAGGTTCAATTCCCCAGTACCCACATACAGCCAGATGCACAGAATGGTACATGCATCTGGAGCTTATTTACAGTGGAAAGAGGCCCAGGTGCACCCATTCTCACTCTATTTCTCTCTCTCTCTCTCTCGGTCTAAATAAATGAATAAATATTTGAAAAAAGAGAGTGGTGTGAAAGTTCAAGGTACAACCATTAAGGGAGGAACCCAGGCAACAGGGGGTCTGGAGCTGTGATAGACTACTTCCAACGACAATGTTTCATATCTTCCTGTCCAGTTGCCTTATTTCTGTCTGGCTGGCACAAAGCCCACTTGCCTTGCTGTGCTCACTGCTGTTCCCTCTAGTCCACACTCAGGTGCTGCCACGCCGTGATTCCTGCGTCGTCTCACTCACAGTCTGAAACTTCATGGGCAAACACTTAACTTTTGATGAAGAAGTGAATGTGCAGGACTCTGGATTGGTCAGGATTTCCCAGCATTTGAAGACGCCACTTTTTGAAAGCAATTGACTGGAATACAAAACCCTATCACCCACACGTTGCCTGTGAGGTGTACGTTATTATTCCCCTTGTGAGAAATATCTGCCCTGTGGTAAGCCTGGATCTCACTAGCAAGAGACAATATCAGTAAGTGGGATGGCTGGGATAGGAAGACAGTCTGGGATTCGAGTTGTGATAACTGGTCCACAGTTGAGCCTTAAACGATAACATAAGGTCCCAGCCTCCCTTTGGAAACAGGCTCCCTGCCATGTTTTATGCAATGGGTCCAATACATTGCAAAAATGCGTCTTTTGCAAAGAATAGTGAAGAAGGCTGTTAGTTACTTTTACATGACTCTGACCAAAATGACTGACAGAAACACCTCCACGAAGGAAAGATTAGTTATGGCTCAGCGTCTCACAGGGTTGCAGCCCGTCACAGCGGAGAGAATGTGCACAGCTCCATCCGTGGCAGCGGCGTGTGAAGGTACCTTCTCGTCTGGGGCAGACCAGGAAGCGGAGAGATGGGGCTGAGAACCCATGGCTGGGCTCTACTCTTCAAATGACCTGGCATAGTTACCTACTTCTGCCGAGCGGACCCCACTTCCCTCAGGCTCCCCAGCCTTCCCAAACAACACTGCTTGTAGGGGGACCAGTATTCAACACATAAGCCTGTGAGGGAGCCGTTAAGATCCAACCCCCACAAAGATTTAGGCTCTGGTCCAAATTTTCTAAATTAAAGCTTACATACAGTGCAGCACTCAATAAAAATTTTCATATGTATTCACCTGCATAACCTTCACAGCGAGTTCAGAATCGAAAAACAAATTAAGAATAGAGAGGGAAATTGAATAGCATGACATAATGAAAATAGACGGAAGCAGAGAAAATTGTAGCCCTAACTTGTGTTTGCACTTCCATCCTTTGTATATGGAAAGCAATTTAAATGTCATCTTACATGTACCAGGAACAATATAACACAATGTCTGAAGGTAGACTGGTTCATTCAAGACGTATATTGTAAACCACAGGACAATGGCATCTTTTCACTTTAAGGGATATAAAATTTGAGGGCCCTATGTGATTACTATATATCATCATATTATATTTTTGTGTGGCGATATATTAAAAATTTTTACATATTTTATGTTTCCTTCAGAACTCTTACCTGTGCTTTTGTTGCCAGTAACAACTAGAGTCATTGGAGACAGCAGAAGGAAAAGTCATTTAGTGCAGATTGGTGGGGCCTGAGCTCAGCAGATGACTTACATAACTAAGAATCACGTGCTGCCTTTCGTATTCTAGACAGATAGTGGTGATGGGGTTCCGGGGTGAGGGCCCACTGTATGTTTTGAGCACTTTATGGATTCATTCACTGATGTCAAATGTGTCAACACACAGAGGATAAAAACAAGAGACAGGAAAATGATGTCTGCCTGTGTTTCATCTGAAAATCAGATTTACTGGAGTCATCGTAAAGATATAACTTACTTCTCCAGGAGAGTACTGCGTGAGAGCCCGACATGCCGAGCCTAACTCACTCTCTTCCAAGAACCGCATTCCCTGGCCTTCACAGGCCACTTTGAATTTGCACGGCCTTTTGCACGTATCACTGCATTGAAGATGGCTTTATGTATATAGCTCCTAAAACATACATGAGTGTTGGATTTTACAAGCATGGATAAGACTCGCAATGGATTCCAAAGCACCCTGTGCTCATAAATAGCTGTGGATGTACCCCCAAACACGTCCTGTATAATGAGAACAGTGTGTCTTCCAACCACCAGTGTGAGGGGCTGACAGTTGACGGATGACTATAGGGGCCGGCTCTTTTCCAAGTCCCTCCCAGGAATCATGTGCAGGGTTCCCCCCAAGCCCCCACCCCCGATATGGAGAATTCAGGATTGTTTTTAATTTGCAGCCAAGAACTTAGTCTTTTTAGCCAATTCCTTTTCTTGTTTTTACCTGTATCCCCTTAAGCTGGAATTGCTAAGGAGGCTGATTAAAATCAAACGGATACCTTTTTTCTGTGGTCAGGGAGAGAACATTCTGTCAAGCAGGGGAATTATGGGTAGAAGGGACAGCGTATTTTAAGTCAAAACCTTCCACAATGAGATCAAACGAGGCATCTGGTGGGATGGGAGGTATGGCTTGAAGGCATTACAACGTTAGGGACAGATATGCGTTTGTGATTCTAAAAATAGCGGTCCCCGTCTGTCGGTAGGTTTATATCTCCATGCTACTCTCTCTTCTGGCACACCCAAGGTTACCGCTCGGGAGCCGAATCCAGCTTTGCTCATAACTAATAACCTGGCAAGACAAAGGCTGGAACGATCACATTGCTCGGTTCGGGTGCTGCGAGGAGCTCTTGAGCCTCAGTTCGATGCAAGGTCACATGATGTTTGATTCCTGACTTAGTGACCTACAGTGAGTTAGTGAGTCTCCCTAGGACTCAAGTTTCAGCCCTAAAACTGGGAATCCTAGGAAACTCAGATGAGGTGTGAGTGCATGCACGCGTGCCCAGGACACCCCAGTATTTACGTGCAGGTGACCCTCATGGTCTGATGCCAGCCGGCCTGAGGCCAACATACGGCTCACACGCCCCAAATCACCTGAGGTGGTCCAGCTATGCCTGGAATAGGGTTATTAATTTACTTTAAAAGAGTGACTTACTTGAGAGGGGGGGGGGATGGCCACACCAAGGACTCCTGTCTCTGCAAATAGGCTCCAGAGGCACTTGCCACCAGCTCTATACGGGCACTGGGGAATTGAACTCGGCCATTAGGCTTTGCAAGCAAGCGCCTTCGTTTGCTGGGAGCCATCTCCCCAGCCCCTCATATTAACTATTTGGATGCCAGCAATAAAACCCAGACCCTTCATCGTGCTCAGCATGTGCTCTATGACTGAGCTACACCTCCAGCCTGGAAATAATTACACACATTCATCTCTTTTACTTCTCAAATTGTCCTGACCTTCGTTGGGAGATAAACTCTCTGGTCTTTCTGGTCTATTCCTCATCTGTCAGTGGGTTTTATATCTCCATGCCACTCTCCTCTTTTGGCACATGTAGTGCCTCCGGCGCCCTGAGGTTCCTTCCTGTGTGTGTGTGTGTGTGTGTGTGTGTGTGTGTGTGTACAGATGTGCACACCCTCTGTGTGTGGTGCAGAGGCCCGAGAAAGATAATAGCGTTTTCTCTTCTGCCTTATTTCTCAGAGACAGAGGTCTTTTACTAACTCGGAGTACCCACTGTTTGTTTAGCCTGACTTATCTAAGAGCTCCAGCAATCCTGCCGTCTTCAGACTCCGTCAGCACCGGGCTTACACACATATGCAGCCATGCCTGGATTCTTATGTGGGTGAGAGGAATCGAACTCAGCTCCTTATGCTTGCATACAAGTGCTCTTACCTGCTAAGCCATCTCGCCAGCCCCACCTGTCAGCATATCTTGACACCAGGTTGCTACACATACCATGACGACTGCATTAGCCCTGAGGGTGCCAGGGAGAGCCTTCTGTGCTTCATGATACCCTTCATTCTTTATTCACTGGGGGGGGGGACTGCCCCTCCATGCCCACCACTCTCCTGGAGGTGCTAGCTGGGGAATGACCTCAGCCTTGAGTCTGGGTTAGCATGGTCAGAGTGGAATGTCTGTAGAGACTGGTGAACCTCAACCCTCTCTTTGGATGTGACTTCCTGAATTTGTTCCCCAGTTCCACGCACACACACTCTTAAGATTCCAGAAAATTCTGTCCTTTGGTTTTGAAATATTTTGGCTTCATATTGGGACATGATTTCCTTTGGCAAGAAGACACAAGTCATGACAAATGTTCCCATACTGGACAGCGCTCTCTAGAGATATGATGGTCACCTCTTGGGAGGAGGAACATTGAATATAGGCTGAATATTCCTAACCTGAAAATTTGGTATCAGAAATGCTCCAAAAATCCAGTAACTTGCTTTGTGATGCCCTCCTGCAATAGGAGGAAAATGGCAAACACTAAAAGTCATGCACAAAATTTATCAAAAAATTTTTCCATAAAATTACCTTCAGACTGTATGTATAAAGTGCATAACAAACAGAAATGAATTTCATGTTTACACCTGAGTTCAAGCCCCAAGATATATCGTTATACATACAAATATTTCAAATTCCAAAAATAACTCAAAAATGTGCAACAATTCTTGCCACAAGTATTTTAGAAATGAGCTCTACTCAACCTATACTTATACACTATCTGTTGAAAGTATCATGTGTTTAAAAAATTATACTTTCACAACATTTCTTTCATGTAAAAACCTATGTGTCCCTAAAGAGCAGATGACATACTTGCCTCTGAAGTTAGAATTGGAATTAATAAAATATGAGATATGGACAATGACTATCCAGCGTTTTCCTGGTTTGGGGTACAAGTCTTTTCTCTGCGCCCCTGGGCAGTAGCTGGTTGGGTCTGTTGGGATTCAGCTGTCACGAGGAAACAGCCTGTGAGCTGTCCCTCTTCCCTTCACTGAGTGCCCCTCATCTGGGTCTGCTAGGCCCTGAGGCTTAACATTCTGAGATATGGGCTTGTAGGTGACATGGGCCCCTGGTACTGGCCTTAGGTCCTGACATCATACACCTTCTGCTATTCTGTGAGGCCAAGACCCACACCTAAGGTGCCACAAAGTCAGTCATCACATGAGAAAGTATGTCCCAGACACACTGTCTCTGCTTCCTCAGCCCGGAGGTCACAGGCACGTGTCACCTTGTCTGGCATTTTTACATGGGTTCTGGGGATCAAACTTAGGCTCTCATGTGTATGAAGCAAGCGCTTTACTGACTGACCTACTGACCTGCTTTGTAGCCGTCACTATACTCTTCTTCCTCCTCTTTCTTCTTCTTATTTTTTTTTCTTTTCTTTTTTTGAGATAGGGTCTTGCACTAGCCCAGGTTGACCTGGAATTCACTATTTAGTCCCAGGCTGGCCTCGAATTCACAGTGATCCTATCCCTGCCTCCCAGGTGCTGGGATTAAAGGTGTGCACCATCTCGCTTAGCTTACTACACTTCTTCACCACATAACATCAAAGTAGTAAATAAAGAGAATAAAGAAAAAAATAAAGGCAAAAATACAGTGTGCAGGGAAAAGAATATTTGTTTAGACAGTTTGTTCAAAAAGTGCAGCCAGTATTGCATCTCAGCGAATGTTCGAACCTTCATTTCTATTCAGCTGTCTCCATGTGCAGAAGCAAGACACAGACCAAGAGAAGGGCCATCCCCACGCTGGGGTCATCTAGTTCACGCGGACAGCCTGACAGATACACACGCAGGAACCAGGCAAGTGTGGAAGCCCTCTGACATTTACATGATCGTGAGCACAGGCGCTCAGCCTGCCCGGCTCGGCTTGCTTTACTTCTGAAAGTAAAGTACACTTCCCTGTCTTCCTCTCACCCGCCTGAAAAAACCACAGTGAGTTACAGAACCTGGGGCAGGGCCGCAAAGCACTGATTTTAGCATAACGAGACAACTTGCCTAATGTAAAACCTAGGAGGGAGGAGAAAGAAGGGGAAAATGTTGAATTAAAGTTGAATTCTTGAGACTGGGGAGATGGCTCAGTTGGTCAAGCACTTTCCTCACAAGCTTGAGGACCTGAGATCAACTGGGAGCACCAGAGAAAAAGTCGGGCACAGCGGAGGCAGGAGGATTCCTGGCGCTGTCTGGCTAGCTATTCTAGTCAAATCAATGAGCTCCAGGTTCAGTGAGAGACCCAGTCTCAAAAATTAATGTGGGCCGGGCATGGTGGTGCATGTCTTTAATTCCAGCACTAGGGAGGCAGAGGTAGGAGAATCACCATGAGTTCAAGGCCACCCTGAGAATACATAGTGAATTCCAGGTCAGCCTGAGCCAGATTGAGACCCTACCTCAACCCCCCGGAAAAAAAAAATAATGTGGAAGAACAAGTGAAAAGACACTTAACATTGACCTCTAGCCTCAACATGTACATACATGCAGAGAGGGAGAGAGACAACATGCCTACCCACATATGCACATGTGTGCACACCACATACACACAAACATACAAAAATATATTGCATTCTTATGCCTTAAGGCAATGGATATCTTTAGTCAGAATTTATTGTGTGTATGTCTCCACTTGAGTGTTTAACAAGAGCACCTCCTCAGCTAGCATCTCAGACACTTCATCTCTCTGAGCTGGAGATGGCTGGTCTATGTAGACAAGAAACTCTCAAGTGAAGAAGAAGGAAATTCAAGGACGGCACAGGTGGTGTGGAGGTATATTTCAGAATATGAACTTTGGAATAAGGCAGAACTGAATTTGAATCCTGTCATCCACCATGAGACTTGTGCAGGCAAATTACTTAATCTCTCAAACCACTGTTTTACCATTTGGAATATGGAAATGATAACATTCTTGCTTTGAGAATGAACTAGAACAGAGCATGCACAACGACTGGGATGTGTGTTGGGTGGTGTCAGGCATTGTCTGGAATGCCAAGTATCCATGGAGAGTAAGACGGAAAGTTATAGGAAGAAAAATATTTCTGTCTTTGTGTTGCCACACATTAGGTCTTATTTTCTTCCTGGCCTTTCTCTTTTTTTCTTTTAATGTTTGCTCTCACATGACTTCCTCATTGTCCTTATTCTGTCTCTTGATTGTCATGACACCTGATTGACAACTAATCTCCAGGATGGTACCCATCATTGGACTCTAAACCCTAATTACTTTCAGACTAAGTTCATGAATGACAAACAGATTGGTTGCTAGCCAGCCAATGGACTCCCACTCGGGAGTAACTTTGCATTCATAACAAGCCTATGGTCAAGCCTTGGCTTCCAAGGTCAAGGAAGTGCTGGTCTGCATCCTGGCTTTGAGAATCACTGCTGTCTTCCATCACCCCACAGTCTCTGGGTTTGAGCACCAAATCCTTGGGTGAACTGCTCGCCTCACCTAAAATCCCAAACATGTGTTACGTAGTACATCTGGGTGTCTTGCAAGGCCTGCAAACCTTTGTGAGGCACATTTCAAAAGCTTTTGGACAAAGATAATTGTGTCCCAAGGAAACAGCTGTTTCTGTATTTACAGAGGAGAGTAAAATTAAACACATGGCAGCAGGAAGACTCACATTTAATTAGAGTTGGATTTTTGCAGGGTTTGACTCGCCGCCCTATGGCTTAAAGCTTCCACGGCCCAGTTCCCCTACTACCAGCTTCGGTCCTGCCTCCCACTGCCCTTCTCTCCTTCCCCTCCTTTCCCTTTGTGACGTAACCTCTCTCTCCACATCGCTCCTGATTTCTCCATCCTGGTACTGTATAGCCACTCCCTCCCTTCATGACTGCATTTGTTGTTGTTGGTAGTTTGTTTCTTGTTTAGCCTGCTTTGAAAGAAAGGAAGAAAAATAAGGAGGACGATAAAGTCTTGGGTTAGTTTCCTTTGGTTTATTTCTGTTAACGGTCATTCCTGGCTGCTGTGTGGCAGAATCTCTCAGAACTCATAAAGTCAGTGTCTAAAGCGCGTCATTGACCTCTTGCTACGTACGCGTGAGGTGAGCTGGGTCAGCTAACTTTGCAAGTGTTTAGACCCTGGGCCAGGAGCTGCGGCTAACCTCCCGGCTTTGTTTAGGAAAACGACCACGTCCTTCCTAGTTCGCCTGGATGCACAACCGAGTCTCTCCTGCAAACTGGGGGATAGTGCTCTGCTGTGTCTCGAACACTGCAAAGTCCCAAGGGAACTCACTCTGCAAGTCTCTAAATTCACAAAAGATGTAGGTATGGCTATGAGGATACCAGCACCTGCGCTTTCATCAAAAATCAACATTTCGCCTCAGGATCTCTCTCCCTTTCTCTCTCCCTTCTCCTCCTCTCTCCTCTGCGGTCTCTCTCCCTCTCCTCTAGCTGCTGTGTCTCTTCTCTCTCCTTTCTTTCCCCTTCTCCTCTCTCTTTCTTTCTCTCCTTCTCCCCCCCCCCCTCTCTTCTTTCTCTGCTCTCTTTACTCTCTGTGTCTCTGTCTCTAACACTGGGGATTTGAACCCAAGGCCTTGTGTGTGCTAGGAAAGGACTTTATCACCGATTTACGTCTCCAGCCCCGAAGATGTCTGGTCTGGACTTCTTAGCACTTACTAAGAAGGAGAAGAAAAAGAGAGCCTATCCTAGATAGAAATATACTAGCAGCTGTCACTGAAGGGTGGACAATCAGGGACAAGAGCTGCTTGCTGGGATTTCTGCTGTTGTGGAATAACGATGGTGAGGACCATTAGAAGCTTTTGCACACCGATTTTTTCTTAGAAGGTAAAATTAATATAGGGATTTTAAGTTTTTATGTAGTTAAAAACTCAATTTCAGGGACTGGGAAGATGGCTCAGCCATTAAAAGCATTTCCTTGCAAATCCATCCCCAAGCCACCCATGACACACAGCCAGATGCAAAAAGTAGCCCAAGATTTGCAGCTGCAAGAGGCCCCTCCCCCGTACACATACATACACGTGTGCAAATAAGTAAATAAAATTAAGAAAATTCAAGCAATTGAAAACTCGATTTCAACCTCAAAGTTTATGTTTATATCCACTTTGCATTTATGTATGTGTTTGACAGCTGTTTGCTAATATTGTTAATTTTTAATTTTTTTGCAGGCAGAGAGGAGAGAGGGAGGGAGGAGGGAGGGAGAGCGCTCACACGCACAACAAGCCTTACTACAGACAAACTCCAGATGCATGCACCGCTTTGTGCATCTGGTTTCACATGGGCACTGGGGCATCAAACCCATGCTGTCAAGACTTTGCAAGTAAGTACCCACTGAGTCATCCCTCCAGCCCCCTGACGGGTGTTTCTGAGCCTCCCTTATGAATGAATTTGGTTTGTGTTCTGTGCTGCATAAGCAATGATTAAAAAAAACAGAAGAAGAAGAAATATTTACTTAGTCATCTATTGGGCAAGTCACCGCATACATAAAACTGAAGTTCAACGCTGTGCGGGAGAAGAGCCTCGCCAGGGGCCTCGTGTCGTTGACTGTGTGGTAATGTGCACTGAGCACAGTTGAGAGGACGGCAGACTGAACAGAGCCCTGGGAGGCAGTCTTCACTGCTGCTTATTAATCCCGTCGTCTTGGGACAAATGGCTTTACTTTGCTAAGCTCATCAGCGAAACAGACCACATGATTAAAGATGTCCCGTTGCAGTGGCTACTTGTAATAACCAGATAGAGCAAATGCTTTGAAATAATATTCTTTGCTGTGAATCTGAACAAGCGAGCAGAACCTGGAAACATGGAAGCCAAATTATGAAAAGAGATATGTTCTAGAAGCATCTATGCTCACAAAATCCCAGTGCAGCAGCAGTTTGCCATTATTTTCAGAGAGCCCCGCGTATTGTATGTTTTGATAGCTTCCCTGTTAGGTGCTTTTTTTTGTATGTGTGGCAAGATACCTCTCGGAAGCACCTCCTGGCGGAAGGACGTGCCCTGCCTCGTGGCTCCGGGTCATGATGAGGTCTTCTGTGGCTGTGGGAACAGGCTAGGTCAACGAGTCAGTTCATGGCGACAGGAGGGTGAGGTGCCAACTATTCCCATGTTGGAGGAACAAGAAGCAAATGTTCCAGCGAGAAACAAGCCAGGCTGTTATCCCGACATTCCCTAGCTAGGCACCACGTCCCAAAGGCCCCATCACCTTCCAAAACAGCCCACCATCTGGGGCTCACGTGTTCAAGCCCATGAATATTGGGGTACATTGTATACAATGACTCCCAATAAACCTGCAATTGCATCTAATAAAGAACAAAGCTGGGCTAGAGAGATGGCTTAGTGATTAAAACACTTGCCTGCAAAGCCTAAGGACCCAAGTTTGATTCCCCAGAACCCATGTAAGCCAGATGCACAAGATGGCGCCTGCATCTAGAGTCTGTTAGTGGCTGGATGCCCTAGCATGCCCATTCTATATTTATTTCTCTTTCTCTCTCTCTATCTGCCCATCTATTTCGAATAAATAAATAAAATATTAAAAATAAAATAAAAAGAATAAAACCTTCTTTGATTCAAAAGCACAGTGATTTCTGAATTTTAGGCACCTATTTCCTCTTGGTTTGGGAGAAAGTTCTGCATCTTGTGTGCTTTAGTCAGATGTCTGCAGCATGTTGTGTTTTATATCCATTTTCTGTGCATCACCAATGTTGTCCCTTATATCCATTAACATGCAAGCTTTGTCTCAGCTAGACCTCACTTCTCATTCTTGTTCCCAAACTAGAGGCAAAATAATTGCTCATAAAGTGATTGAGGGCTTCAAGGAGGCAAGAGAGTAGATGGCATGAGATGCCAAAGCCCTGTGGATGGCCAGGGGAGACAGGCAGCCCCACCACTGTGCCCAGCCTCCCCGGGCTCTCGAAGGAAGTCGTCTCACTTACCGACCCAGGAAAGGGTTCTGCAGAGCAGGAGTTTGGGAGGCATCTTGCTCACCAGTCTCTTTCTCCCTAGCCCCGTGTCAGAGCTCTCGGAACAGATGGGTGGTGGGACAGGGAAGCTGTAAAACTCCGCGGTGGTCACTGAAGTGTTGCGTACCGATTGATTATTCTGGATTAAGACAACAGTTGGAATGTCTAACATTTTCGGAACACTTGGAGTGCACTGAAGACTGTGCCAACAGGCACTGCCCTCGCAACACCTTCCTGAGGAAGGAGCTGTCACCCTCCCACGTGAACGGACAACCAGCTGATGCTGTGAAAGAGGGTCTCTTGCCAAAGGACCCTCAGCTCTGAATGACAGAGCTAAGGTTCAGCACAGGTCTTCCCGATGCAAGATCTTTTTTTACAAAAATCGTTTAACTATTTTAGAGAGAAAGAGAGAGTATGAATGGGTTCACCAGGGCCTCTTGCGCAGGAACTGCAACTGAACTCCATACGCATGTCCCACTTTGTGCATCTGTCTTTATGTCCTGGGGAACTGAACCTGAGCTTCAGGCTTTGCAACCAAACACTTTGACCACTGAGCAATCGCCCCAGGTGAAAGCAGGATTTTTTTGAAATGAAAGGTAATGAGATGATACACTGAGATGTTCCATTCAGTTATTCAATAATGGCTCACCAGGTACCTAACATCTGCCTGTGTTGGTTCCATTTTTGTCACTGTGACCAACTTTAAAGAAACAATGGCTTGTTTTGGATCACAGTTTCAGAGAGATTTCAGTCCATCCTGGTAGAGGATATGTGGTGGCTGGGGTGGCTCTGCCCATGGCATGGGAAACCTACACTGAAACTGACACTGGTGGCGGTTCACATGGCAGAGAACGAAGCCAGAGGTCAGGGAAAGGTCGCCTTTAAAGGCTGCTTCTAGTGACCTGCTTCTACCAGCCAGGCCCCGCCGCTTATGGCTCCACAGCCTTCAAAATGGCACCAGGCTGGGGACTGAACATTGAAAACAGAATCTTTTGGGGAACATTGCAAATTTACACCAAAGACTGCCAGAATTCTTGGTGCTGAAGGTAAGGTAGTGAGAAATGGGCAGAACGCCCTTAAAGCTTGTTTTTACTGGGAGCAGAAAGAAAGTAGATGAAGGTAAGACTCGTAGAGTAGAAAGCAGTAAACGCTAGGGAGAGACATTGAGTGGGGGCCCTCTTTTTCAGTAAAGACTCAACAAAAGTGGCATTTCCCATATTTCAAACATGAAGCTGACCAGTCAGGCCCTGTAATAAGAATGAACTTGATCTAATTGCTTTTCTTTCCTCTTTAGAGAATCCCAGGCAAGCTTCCTCTCCAGCTTTCTCAGAAAATTATTTGTACATTGACACCCCAAACACGGAAAGGCATTTTCCAGAATCCCAAAGTTTTGGGTTCTTTCCTAGGCCCCTCTTGCTTGAAAGTCGCTGGCTATGGAGAGAAGGAAGTCCTTGAGACTTACACGTTCTGTGAACACCTCTTATGGTTAAGAGCTGATTTTGAAATAGATTTGAACACATTTGAAAAAAATACTGTCTTTCCATCTAAAATGGTGAATTCATTCATGAGAGAAAAGCCCTGCTCCCAATTCTCATAGTGTCCTATACCCTCCGAAGAGAAAAATGTCCACAAAATAAAAACATTTGTGGTCACACTTGCCTCAGTCTCTTAGGAATCAACCAGAAATGTTGAGACAACATACAAGAAAGAAACAATAGGTTTCAGACATGTATGCACATACAAACATACCCACATATACACACATACACATGTTTTGAGTTTTAGACTTTCTCCACTGTAATTGTAAGAATTTCTAAGACCAATGGGACAATCCAAATATGCAAAATATTATTAAAATAAAATTTGTGGCACAGGAATGCATTTATCCTAACATCTACTTCTCTTTTTAAAAATAAAAATATTTTTTTTTATTTATGAGAGAGACAGAGAGAGAATGCACCATGGCCTCTTGCCACTGCAAATTAACTCCAGAAACATGAACCAATTTATACATCTGGCTTTGTATGTGGGTACTAGGGAATTGAACCTAGGCTGGCAGGCTTTCAAGCAAGCCTCTTGAACCACTGAGCTATCTACCCAGCCCAATTTGCGCTGAATTTTTCTACAATGATTAAAGAAAATGGTCCAATGGTGGTATAGATAAGATTATAGGAGATAAGTGTAGCTTTTTAAAATCAAGCTGTTTTAAAGTAGCTCATGCAATCTGGCCACCAGCCCTGGCCTATAGGCGCTAACAGGGGAACCTGGCAGTCCTTAAAAGTCATTTGCAAGGCAATGCTGCCACATCTCCTTAGAACGTGTCCACACAGCAGAGCTTTACAGGTTCCAAGTAGACAAGGCCCCGGTTATCCCTAACGTGTGAGACTTGTCTCTTCTGAGCTCTGCTATAGCTGTGTGTGAGAGGCAACAAATGCCTGGTCCCCGGTTCCTAACGTCAGCATTCCTTTGACCTTGAGGTAACGGCCCTTCAGCCTGTCTTGCCCTCCCACAGGATTTTTAAGGGTTAGGTAAGTCGAATTAATTTCTGTTTCAATGCCTGCAGCTGTTTTTGAATCTTCCATTTTGCCTTCACTAAGTAGATTTCCTATTCGTTACAGAATGGAAATGAACCTGCCTTGGAGTGTTTCACGTTCTCTTAACAGACTTAATGTTTTTAAAAAGCCCTTTGTAACTCCTAAAACTTAATGTAGTTTGTGAGCTAATTCCTGTGTGGGGTGATGATATACCTGTGTTGTTAAAATCAAGACCCTTCCCAGTTTAGTTCCAGTTCCATTCATCCAGCTCCAATACCTTCAGACTTACCCACAACCCGCCAGCAATAGGGGCCACGCTGTGAAACACATCACACAGTCATTCTGCATTTTCAACAAGAAACTTATTTCCTCCATAAATGGCATGCAGGATTATATCACCCACCCAGGGACCTTTAAAGTTCTTTTGGAAAAAACCTGGCCTTTCAGTAGAGAAATGAGGGGAAACAATGAGGCAGGAAAGTCACGCTTGAACCGAGAGGAAGATTGGTTAATATGGCGCAGGTCAAGACATCATGTGTTACCAGGGAACTGGCCAGTCATTTAAAGATGTCACAAAGAATAAAAATACTTTAAAAAAAAACCTCACATACTCCTTTTTCTCTTTACTCTCTCACAAATAAATAAATAATTTTTAAAATTTTAATTAATCTATTTACTTTATTATTAAGAACATATTTTGTATGGACACGTTATGTGTTGGTACAATCTTTTCCTTGTAAAGCAGATACACGAAGTGGCACATGTATCTGGAGTTCATTTGTAGTGGCAAAAGGCCCTGGCACGCCTATTCTCGTTATCTCTGCCTCTCACCCTCTCTCTCTACTTGAAAACAAATAAATAAAAACATTTCTTTTTGAATTTGGCTAGTGACAAAACTAGAGAGCCTTGAATGTTCTGGGCCAGGCAGAGGACTTAGGTTATTGAGAGAGCCGTCCCAGATGACCCCCTCCATGGTGCCTTTCCAAAGCAATCGTCTCGGTCTGTAGGCAGGACATGCATTTCTCTTGCTTTTGGTTAAGATTATTTGTGGAGCAAAATGAAATGACATCTAATGTCATAATGGGTCTTGTGGTCCTTGATCTAGAAGGAAGGCCAGAGGCATGCCAGGACTTCCATTCCTCCTTTCTGCTGCTACTTTATAGTCCAGCATGGTAAGCTCCCCTGCCCTATAGCGTGAGACAGTTCACTCACTCCGAACACAGCCTTCATATTTCAGAGTGTAGGCATGCACTGTGCAATGATGTTGTGGCCAGTGTCAGACCACATGCATGATGCTGATACCTTAGGATTACAGAGGAGTTGAAAAATCCCCATCACCTAGTGATGTCCCAGCATTGGAGCCATGACACCATGCATGACGTGTTTGCAGTGAGGTAAACAGACTCACTGCGTGGCCGGTCATATGGAAGTGTAGCACACACAAGTATGTGGGGTCAAAATTCTAGAGAGTGGGCTGGGGCGAGGACCCAGAAGTTAACAATACTTGCCAATAATACATGAGGGCTAAGGACCATCTGTGTTCGACTTCCCAGAACCCACTAAAGAAAAAGCTGGGTATATTGAGGCTGGAGAAATGACTCAGTTGTTAAGGTGCTTCCCTGCAAAGCCTGATGTCCAGGGTTTGTCTGATTATTCAGTACCACGTAAAGCAGGATACACAAAGTGGCAATGTATCTGGAGTTTGCTTGCAAATAAATAATTTTTTTAAGAGAGCTAGAGAGATTGCTCAGTGGTTAAGGCACTTTCCTGCAAAGCCTAAGGACCCAGATTTTATTCCCTGGTATCCACATAAAGCCAGAGGCACGAAGTGGCTCATGCATCTGGAGTTCATTTGCAGGGCCTATAGGCTCTGGCATGCCCATTCTCTCTCTCTCTCTCCACACACACACACACACACACACACACACACACACACACAAACACACACTCACTCACATACATATATCCCTGCCTCTCTCTCTTTCTCAAATAAATTAATTAAGTCAAACAAGAATACTTTTTTTAAAAAAGAAAGAAAAGAAAAGGCTGGGTGTGGTCACACAGCTCTGCAACTCCAGGGCAGGGTAGGGGAGGGGATTGGAACTACAGAATCTCCGGGGCTGAGAAAGGCAGCTCTGGGTTGAGGAAGAGATCCTGTCTCAAGGAAGAACATGGGTGGGCAGTAGAGAAGGCCAGAAATACTTCTCTGGTCCCTGCGTGAGTGTGCACTCTTGTGCGTACACACCATACATCTGCACACACATGTAGTCTCCATACCACATAGTCTACACACACACACACACACACACACACACACACTTCTTGATAATAATAATGAAGGGCTATATTGTTGATTTGTACCTTCATTATCTATAATTTTTACCATTATTTTAGAGCATAATCTATTTTTTGAAAGAAATATATGTATTGTGCTTGATTGGATGTCATATTCTTTTGTCCACCGTGGTTCAAGGAGGAGTAGAGCCACCCGTGTGTTACGCCATTGCTTAAAGGCATGCTTGCTATCTCAGTGAGTTCACGCGCCCATCACCTCTGTGATGTTTGCATAAAAGCAAAATCATCCAACAGTGAGGTTTTCAGAGTATCTCACACCATCTCACTGCATATGTATACATGTACATATGTCATTGTTTTCATAGACGGTGACTCTACAGCACATATGGGTGTCAAACAAATTGGCTTTTTCTCAATCCCAATACTACTTCCTTTCACCCTTTTCATGTTTTTTTTTCCCCAATAGAGAAGGAAGCCTTGAGTCTGTGAAACTCCCGTTTCAGAATCAAGAGATACTAAAGCTATGCTGGAGAAAAGGCTCAGTGGCTAAGGTGCTTGCCTTCAAAGTTTAATGACCTGGGTTTGATTCCCCAGTACCCATGTAAAGCCAGCTGCACAAAGTGACGCATGACTCTGGAGTTTGTTTGCAAGTGGCTAGAGGCCCTGTCGCGTTCATTCTCTTTCTCTCTCTGCTTACAAATAAATAAAAATATTTTAAAACAAAGAAATACTAAAGCTTTAGAAGGTCTATGTATGTATATAAATATACATATACATATATGTGTATGTGTGTGTGCATGCACAGATATCTGAACCAAACCCAGGAAATGGGAAACAATTTTAATCATGATGTCAATGCAATTTTAGAGTATTATTCTCTGTAAGAATGATGAGCTATTTTTTCCTCAATTTTTATTTACGTCTTCCATGATTATAAAAAATATCTCATGGTAATACCCTCCCTCCCCCCACTTTCCCCTTTGAAATTCCATTCTTCATCATATGCCTTCCCGTCTCAATCAGTCTCTCTTTTATTTTGATGTCATGATCTTTTCCTCCTCTTATGATGGTCTTGTGTAGGTAGTGTCAGGCACTGTGAGGTCATGGATATCCAGGCCATTTTATGTCTGGAGGGAGCACTTTGTAAGGAGTCCTACCCTTCCTTTGGCTCTTATATTCTTTCTGCCACCTCTTCCGCATTAGACCCTGAGCCTTGGAAGGTGTGATTGAGATGTTACTCAGTACTCCAGTCACTTCTTTCCAGCACTCTGAGTCGTCCCAAGGTCACTGCCATCTGAAAAGAGAAGATTCTCTATCCAAAGTGAGAGTAGCATTAACACAAGGATATGAATATTAAGAGAAGTGCTTACTGGGCAGTTTGATAAGCATAGTATATACATTTATCCAGACATCAGCTGATGTTACACCCCTAGGGCTCATGACTAGCTCTGTTTTAAGTTTTCAGTATCAGGGATGTATTCCCTCCCATGGAGCGGGCCTCCAGTCAAGGTATTGAGGTATGTTTCTTGGAATGGGTGAGTGAAAAATTCCACTGTGGTTCACTTCCCATCAGCACCCCAGCCCCGAGCATGTCAATATCGTAAACATTGCTTTTAAATTCCTCAGTTAACGTACTCGGGACATCTCACTTCGGTCTTGCATTTGGGTTTTCCTTTTATCTCTCTGTTACCAAGCATCACCAGCCCATGTCTCGTTCTGTCTCATCCCACGTGTGAAGGGCTGTTGGTTGCTGAGTGTGTCACCAGTCCTCAGGAGCTTGTTGGCATTTTACGACAAGGCGAGGCCTGGATGCTTCCTGGAGACCACAGGTCCTATCTATATGGGTCGGTGACTCGTCTCCGTATGCACAGGAGTCTGTCTAAGTGTGGCACTTTGCAACACGAGAAGAGAATCCGTTCTCCAGGCACAAGTCCCCTAGCGTGCTTGAGATCACCTAGGAGTTGGACATAAGTACAAATTCTTGGGCCCAGCCACAGATGAAATCAGAAACTGGGGTGGGGTCCATTAGTCTGTCTCAAGAGGTCTTCCAGGCCATTCTGAGGCACGTGAGCTTTGGAGAACCATGTGAGGGTACTTCACTCTAGAACTCTATTAGCAGCCTGATTATTTTGCCCACCTATCTCCTCAAGCAGGACATGTTTTCTACAATAGCAATGAGTCCAGCCCAGAGTTCTACCATTAGGACTTGACCCACAGAAAGGACTCAGCCACTACTCGATGTATGAGCAATCACGTGGATGTCCAGTTCTCTAGTGCTGCATGGTAATGCATATTGCGACTTGCCTGGACCTTTAAGCAGGCAGGACAGGGTGGGGTTACGCAGACATTCATCTGAGCTTTGCTGTTTGGTTTGAATCTTGACTCCACCACTTGTGGACTGTTTAATGGTTGGCAAGTTTCGTCATCTCTCTTTGTACCCTAGCTTTTCTCACGCGTAACATGGGATGTTAGAACGGTAAGAGTCCATCAGCCTTCCAGAGGGTTCTTAGATAAGTGCTGGTGGGGTGTTTGCTGTGATTTTTATCACTATGATTCTCTTTCTCCCAAGAGACAGCCAGTCCACTTTCCATCTAAACTTGCACGCTCTGGCAAGGAAGGTTCTAGAGAGAAGAATGTCCCTTGATTAGCACAATATTGAGAGACTTCAAGATTCACAGACCCCAGGCAAACTCCTGCTTCTGTGAAGAACTTTATCTTGATTTTGGGCTCCGTTTATTACTGCTATTAACATTTGTACTGGAAATACTGCGTGGTGAGACTATTCAAGTGGGCTCTCCTAATGGAGCCACATAAATAATATCAGCACTATAGTATCGTTTGCATGGCAAAGCCGCTCTGCAATCTTGTCTCCACATCATGACCCTGGGCTTGTGTTCTCGGTACCTTTTCTAAGACCTCAAACCGTTGCCATGGTTAGGCCATTAAAATACAAACAAATTGAGGTTTTCTTTTTCTCTCTTTCATCACACAGTGTAATATGCTATTTATTATCTCTTTCTGACTAATCCTCATTTTGTTTTTAATGTTCAGCATTTTCCTTTCTGTGGCGGAGCCATAGATTTGGCAGGAGTTCAAGGAAAGGCTGAAAATACTTCTTAGAGACTATTTTAATCCCAAACAGCTAACGTTTGGAGAACAGGTTGGAACATACATAATGCAGGCACCAAGGTGCAGGTAATTATCTCCAAAGGGCAAAAGGGGACAGAGAATAAAGGCTGAGCTGCCCGAGGTCGAGTGCAGAGAACTGAAGAAATGTGTCTGGCTTTCCAAGGGTCACAATGTCAGCTGAAGGAGGACACGTTAAAGACAAATCGAAAAGCACGGTAACACCCTGGCGGGTGGCTGTATTTTTTCTTACAGCTCAAATGTGATCACGGGAGCAGTTTTCTGTCCAACAAAAGCAATTCTGAACATTATAACAAGATTCCAGGCATGGTGTCTAAAACCTCTACTGATGTTCTGTGTAAATTGGAAGAAAGATTAAAAAATAAAAAAGGTAGAGGGAAACGTGCATAAAATTCCTGGCACAAAAATCGTGTGACTTTCAGACTTTTCTTGTTCCTTTTGGCTTGAAACTTTGAAAAACACAAAGCCAACTGCTGCTACCTATGCTTCGGAAGATCAGAAAGGATGTCCTGGAGCTGGCAGTGCCCGTCGCGTCAGGCCTGCAGCCCCTGACTTTTCAGCAGGGCAGGGCACGCGATGGCGGCTCATCGTGCATCCAGACTCCTCCCGTCCGCGCCGTCCTCAGTGAGGCGTGCTCCTCCCGGCAATGGTCTGAGGCCCTGGTCAGCGCTTCTGCAAGGTCTGCCCTGCAACTGTCATCCCATGCAATTTCCAGAATGGAAGTACACTGTCACAAATATCACCTTGCAGGCTCGGTTAAGGAGAAAATAAGAACTGAGGAAGGAGAAAGCTTTCTTTAGGATTACAGAGAACTTATGACAAGCTTCGAAGATTCCATAGGTTTCTATAGCACTCCCATCTTTCCCCTCAGACCAACTTCTATGAAAATACACTGTGCCTGGAATTTTCCCTGTTCAAGCCAGACATATTTTTTTAATTGAATCTTGCTTTGAGAGTAGTGGGTTTTTTTTTTTTTTTCATCTGTAATTTGCTTTTTATGTGAAGAGAGAGACGTTCTGTTTCTCTTCTTGAGGAGTTGTCATGTTCCTGTAAAAACAATCAGTGTTGGGTCATATTATCTCTTGCTCCATCAAACTGTGATGTGGGATATAAGTACGTATATGCACACGGTATAGATTTATTTTTGCCTTGCTGTATTTTACAGTCATATTGTTGGCTAGTGGCCCTCATTTATTTTCCAGAACATTCCTAACCCGATAACAACGCCCTAGTTTTTATTTGTTAACTGTGCCATGCCTATCTACCTTTTCATGTAATCGTTGCTTGCAGGGAATAAGACAGAAATGGATACTGTTTGGTTTCATATTTTTCAAGTCAAATACAGCAGAGCACAACCATCTGTGAAAACACATTTCACCTTTCATCAAATTTTGCCTTGTTTTTTTACAAAACCATATTAGCTTCTTTAAACTTTCTTTTAAAATATTTTATTTATTTATTTCAAAGAGAGAAAAAGAGACAGACAGATAGAGACTAGGCACCAGGGCCTCTAGCCACTATAAATGAACTTCTGACTCATGTGCCACCTTGTGTTTACATGGGGACTGGAGAATCGAACCTGGTTCCTTAGGCTTCGCAGGCAGGTGCCTTAATGGATAAGTCCTTGCTCCAGCCCCTGCCTTAGCTTTTTTTGAGGATTAATAATCCCTTCAAGCGGGCAGTGGCAAGGTTGCATTTAGGCTCCTACATGAGCAAGAAAGGAAAAGGCTTGTTGAAGAAGAAATAATTGAGCATTTTCACTCCTAAATTTTTGTCACTTGTACAATAAGTACTTTTGAAATGGAAAACAGAGTTTCTTCATGGAAAAGGTGGAAGTGAAAGGTATATTCATTTCTCTTTTGCACTTGAGTTCTGTTCTCTACGGACAGGAATAAGCTGCTAGTCCCATCCTAACATAGTATGACTGCCTGGTTTCCTTCAGCTCCCTTTGGTTGATTGTAGAGAAAGGACTTTGTGTTCCAGTTGTTTTCTGTTCCAACTTGGATCTCCATCCTTCCTGCCCAGCGCTGCCACCCATGTGCCACCCTCCTCCTATTCATTCTTCAAACCTCACCAGCGCAGGGCAGTAGGTGTACTGGGGGCAGGCACTGAAGGGCTCTGCAGGTCACAGACCCCAGAGCACCGGGAGTGTTATGCAGGGACATCGCCACCCGCTCTTTGCCTGCAGCTGCCTCCTCTGACTTCAGACTTCTGTAACAAAGCAACATCGACAGGAGGTTTATAAACCATAGAAAACTATTTTCACTATTCTGGAGGCTAGAAATTGAAGATCATGTCACAATGTGGTTGGGTCCTGGAGAGGGACCACTTCTGGGTGGCAGACAGCTAGGATTTTCCGTCCTCAAGTGGTAGAATGGCTCAAGGGAGTTCCCTGGGGGAGAGTCCACCTTCATGATCACCTCCCAAAGACGTACCCCTCCATACTATCACATTGCTGGCTAGGGTTTCAGCAGATGCATTTGAGGCACCGTAAACATTCAGTGCATTACATTTTACCTCATGTTTCCCCAAATCCTTCTTACATGCAAGATACATTTATTCCATTCCTAGAGATCCAGCAGTCTTAACGCATTCAAGCACAAACTAAAGTGTCAAATACGAAATATCATCAAAATGTCTGTATTTGATGGGGTAAGACTTGCAGTTTGAATCAACCTGAAGCAAAACTGTTCTCTAGCTGTATTTGCCATAAATGCTATGGTGTGACAGGCATAGGGTATTTGCCGTAAATGCTATGGTGTGACAGGCATAGGGTATTTGCCGTAAATGTCATGGTGTGACAGGCATAGGGTATTTGCCGTAAATGTTGTGCTGTGACAGGCATAGGTTATTTGCCGTAAATGTTGTGGTGTGACAGGCAGAGGGTATTTGCCATAATGTCGTGGTGTGATAGGCAGAGGGTATTTCTTGTGATTGTGTGACTTGGGGGGGCCCTGAACTTACCAAGCATGTGTAAAACCTGGCACAGTAAGCCTATGAGAGTTCTCATCTTAGAATCCTCTTTTGTGTCATGCTCCTGCCTCCACACCTTCCGAGTGGCAGCACCACGCCACAGCTGAGTGAGGCACTGCACATTCCTTGGCTCACATGGCAGAATGACCCAGTCCACAGTGCTTCTGGTTCATGTTCCCACTGGAAACTTGTGAAAGGTCATTTAGAGTTTCTGGTGCTGAACTCCTACAATATTGCCATAACATGACTTCTCCAACTAATTGAACTCTTTGTGTATCTTGACCAGAAGCAGAGGTTACAGTAATAATTGAGGAAAATTTTGTGTAGGTCACTGACCAGAGGAAGAAGTTATGTATATCCAGTTCCATTATAATACTTTAGAACTTGATTTTTGTAGGTGGGGGGGGGGACTGAGAGAAGGCTCAGAAGTTAAGGTGATTGCTTACAAAGATTAATGACACAGGTTTGATTCCCCAGTACTCAACTAAAACCATATGCACAAAGTGGCACATGAATCTGGAGTTCATTTGCAGTAGCTAGAAGGCCTGGTGTGCCCTTTCTCTCTCTCTCCTCTCTCTCTCTCTCTCTCTCTCTCTCTCTCCTTGCAAATAAATTTTAAAACTTGGAAAAATATTGTTATTTTTCCCAATGCCATTGAGGTATTAGACAACTTTGACTCATTTTGCATTTGTTTCGATGTGATCTCATCCATGAGAAATATTTGATGAGCACAGTAAAGTTCACCCAGCTGAACTAAGCAATGCATGAAAGTGCGCACATCCAGCATCAGCCCAGATCATTGTGGTGTGAGGGCCCACATTCCTCCACACACATTTCTCCCAGAGATTCACAAGATCTCACTACTGCAACCTTCCAAGGCCAACTTCCACAAGACAAGGGCCATTTTTGTTAGAGTATTCATATATTTCTTCGTGCTTTAATTGTCCTAAACATGGCATTGCGACATGAGTTCTACAAGTATGGTTTTTGGTTTGCTTCGTGATAGGGACTGAACACAGAGCCTTATGCTTACAAGGGCAGTACTCTGCTACAAAGCTACACCTTTAGTCCTTTAGTTGTTCTTAGATATTTTAATATTTTTAAAATAATTTTTATTCATTTATTTATTTGAAACACACACAGAGAGAGAGAGAGAGAGAGAAAGAGAGAGAGAGAGAGAGAAACAGAGAGATAGAATGAGCATGCCAGGGCCTCCAGCCACTGAAAACAAACTCCAGATGCATGTACCACCACCATGTGCATCTGGTTTACATGGGTCCTAGGGAATTGAACCTGGGTCGTTGGCTTTAAAGACAAGGACCATAATTGATAAGCCATCCCTCTAGCCCCTTAGGTATTTTTAGATGTGTCATAAATGGAGTTTTTGTGTCTGTTTTTCTAATATCATTTCTTCCTAAGCCCTTTGATTTTTGGCATATACTTTTATATATATTGGAAATGTGTATGTGTCACATTTAAACATAATGTCCATCTCCATGTGAAACCCAGAAGAAACCATGAGCTCCAAGTGTAAAGACAATGTCCATCTCCATGTGAAACCCAGAAGACACCCTGAGCTCACAGTGTAAAGACAATGTCCATCTCCATGTGAAACCCAGAAGACACTCTGAAATCACAGTGTAAAGATAATGTCCATCTCCATGTGAAACCCAGATGACACCCTGAACTCACAGTATAAAATCTCCATGTGAAACCCAGATGACACCCTGAACTCACAGTGTAAAAACAAAGTCCATCTCCATATGAAACCCAGATGACACTCTGAACTCATAGGGTAAAGACAGTGTCCATCTCCATGTGAATCCCAGATGACACCCTGAACTCATAGAGTAAAGACAATGTCCACCTCCATGTGAATCCTAGATGACACCCTGAACTCACAGTGTAAAGACAATGTCCATCTCCATATGAAACCCAGATGACACCTTGAACTTATAGTATAAAATCTCCATGTGAAACCCAGATGACACCCTGAACTCATAGGGTAAAGACAATGTCCATCTCCATGTGAATCCCAGATGACACCCTGAACTCACAGTGTAAAGACAATGTCCATCTCCATGTGAAACCCAGATGACACCTTGAACTTATAGTATAAAATCTCCATGTGAAACCCAGATGACACCCTGAACTCACAGTGTAAAGACAATGTCCATCTCCATGTGAAACCCAGATGACACCCTGAACTCACAGTATAAAGACAATGTCCATCTCCATGTGAAACCAAGATGACACTCTGAACTCAGTGAAAGAAATGTCCATCTCCATCTAAAACCCAGATGACACTCTGAGCTCACAGTATAGAGACAATGTCCATCTCCATGTGAAACCCAGATAACACTCTGAACTCACAGTGTAAAGAAATTTCCATCTCCAGGTGAAACCCAGATGACACTCTGATCTCACATTGTAAAGACAATGTACGTTTCCATGTGAAATCCAGACAACTCCCTGAACTCACAGTGTAAAGCAATGTCCATCTCTATGTGAAACCCGCATGACACTGTGAGTTCACAGTGTAAAGACAATATCCATCTCTATTTGAAACCCAGATGACACGATGAACTTACAGTGCAAAGGCATAATTCAAGGTTTTGAAATGACTGATGGAATACATGTGTCACTAACTAGGACTTGTTCTCTTTGCCCAGAAACTCTCTGAGAGCTTGAGAGTGGGTAGGCAGATACCATACGTGATCATGTGGAGAAGAGTTGTTTACATGAAGCAAAAAAAGATTAAGAACCTGGGTATGGTGGCATACACCTTTAATCTCAGTACATGGGAGGCAGACATATAAGGATTTTCATGAGTTTGAGGCCACCCTGAGATTACATAGTGAATTCCATGTCAGTCTGGTAAAAATAAATAAACAAATAAGATGAAAAATTTCATCAAAGTATAATAAAATAGGTACTGTAAAATCTTTTTATCCAAAACTTCATTTTTTTTGTATTTCAAAGAACACACCCAAGATTTATGTTTTTCATAAATAAAATGTATTTCAATATAATTTGTAATTCACTATGTTTTATGGTATGCTGATGAAGACAGCTCATATTGGTTTTCTTATTAAGTAAAACAGTAATTTGAGGAATTGGCAATAGGGACAAATATTTAGATTTTCTTAGAAGTTCATAGACTCTTAAAGTTGTGACATCATTCACCCCTATAAACTCTACTCATTCAAAGTTCACGGTTCAATGTTTTTTATCATATTCATAGTTGTATGACTATCATTACTTTCTAATTTCACAACCAGAATCAATTTCTGGAAGGAAACATGTTGAATTAGACTTAACAGTTCCAGAGGGAGGGAAAACATGGCAGGAGCAAGAAGCCAGCACCACACCCTCGCAGGGAGGCGCTGGGGAGGAGGAGAGAACTGTGAGCCACAACGGGCTGTAAGTCCACAAGGCTCACATTCCTCCAGCAAGGCTCTACCTGCTGAAGGCGCCACATCCTCCCGGAGCAGTGCCACCACCTGGGGGTTAAGCGGATCAGGCGTGAGTCTATGGGGGGTCATTCACATTCCAACCACCACACCTGGTCGGACTGCATTCTCTGTCCCAGTCCTTAGCTGCCATCAGTCTACATCCTGTTATATAAATGCGCCTGCTCTGAAGATTACATGTAACTTGACTCATCCTAGCCTCTGTGAGTTCTCTCACTTAGCATGCCGTTCTAAATGTTCAACTATGTTAAAGCACAGCTCAGAATTTTATTCTTCTTTTATTTTTATTTTTTGACATTTCAAGGCAGGCTCTCGCTCTTGCTCAGGCTAACCTGGAATTGACTATGTAGACTCAGGGTGGCCTCAAACTCATGGTGATCCTCCTACCTCTGCCTCCAGAGTGCTGGGATTAATGGCTTGCACCCCTATGCATTTAAGTCTTTCAAAAAATTTTTTATTTATTTATTTTTTTTTAATTTATTTTTGTTATTTTTATTTATTTATTTGAGAGCAACAGACCGAGAGAGAAAGAGGCAGAGAGAGACAGAGAGAGAGAGAATGGGTGCGCCAGGGCTTCCAGCGACTGCAAACGAACTCCAGACGCGTGCGCCCCCTTGTGCATCTGGCTAACGTGGGTCCTCGGGAGTCGAGCCTCGAACTGGGGTCCTTAGGCTTCACAGGCAAGCACTTAACCGCTAAGCCATCTCTCCAGCCCTCAAATTTTTTTTTTTTAATTTGCACCCAGAGAGAGAAAAAGAGAGAGAGAGAGAAGAGAGATAGAGAGAGAAAGAATATGGATGTGCCAGGGTCTCTAGCCACTGCAAACAAACTCCAGATGCATGTTTCACTTGTGTAGCTGGTTTATGTGTGTCCTGGGGAATTGAACCTGGGTTTCTAGCCTTTGCAGTAAGCACCTTAACCACTGAGCCATGGCTCCAGCCCATTTTATTCTTTTTAAATTGCCAAATATTCCATTGTATGGATCCTCCATTTTGTTGTTTTTTTTTTATTATTCTTTTTATCAACTGAGCAACATTTGGGTGTTTCTACTTTGAAGCTATCTGAGTAAGGCTATTAGGAACATTTGTGTATAAGTTTGTATGGACATTTATTGTCATTCTTCCTGGGTGTGTGTCTAGTAATGGAATTTGTGAGCCATATGGAAACTCTGTTAGACTTTCATGAACTGCCAAAATGTTTCCAATCTGGGTACAGAATATCTTACATTCCTACCACCACTGCATATGTGAGTTCCAGTTCCTATGGTCTTTTAGAGACATTTCTCAGTATCTTTCCTTTTGATAGTATTCATTTTTTTTTCAAGGTAGAGTCTCATTCTAGTACAAGCTGACCTGGCACTCACTCTGTAGTCTCAAGCTGGTCTCAAACTCACAACGATCCTCCTACTTTGAGGTTCTGAATATTGAGATTAAAGGCATGTGCCATCATGTCCAACTGATGGTATTCACTTATGACGATATGAAATCCATTTCATGTAGGTTTCACTTGTGATCTGTGTTGCTAATGATACTGAACATCCTTTCGTATGCTAATCAGCCACTTAACTACCCCTTGGGAGACACATCTATTCAGCTCCTTCTCTCTTTTTTATATTTGTCATTATTAGTCACCTGACTATTTCATTGGAAGAGGGTGTTATAATTCAGATATAACTCCTTGACTAGACATGATATACAACATGTGCATTTTCTTCTCAGTCATCCTGTGAATTCTCCTCTCTTTCTTTTATTAAAAGGAGAACTACATTTTATCCCTTATTGTTGAGCTTCCAGTAGCCTCAGATTTTTCCCAAATGCTGAGATGAAAGACATGTTCCACCATGCCCAGCTTCCCTCTCTCTTTTTAAGAGAGTGTTACTTTTAAATATCCAAAAGGAAGGTTTCAATGGTACCGATTCATGTCATCATTAGTTTTGTGTATCTTCTTCAACAGGATTATGCAAAGCTAAGAAAATATAATTTTGATGAAGTCCAATGCATC
The DNA here is from genome assembly GCA_036346955.1 of Dipus sagitta. Classification (NCBI taxonomy): domain Eukaryota; kingdom Metazoa; phylum Chordata; class Mammalia; order Rodentia; family Dipodidae; genus Dipus; species Dipus sagitta. The sequence continues at coordinate 74,145,146 of CM070784.1, read as the reverse complement.
TATTTTCTGTCAGCTAGTGCACAGGTGTCCTACCTATGACAATTTTACACAATGAAGGTCATTAAAGTTTTCCTGTGTTGTCTTCTAATACTTTCTTCTCTTGTATTTAAGTCTGTGATCCATTTTTTAGTTAAATTTTGTGCATGGTTTAAGGAAACAGTCCAATTGCTTTGTGTTATGTATAGATATCACCATTTGTTGAGAAAAACTGTTTTCATCTATTTATTTATTTATTGTACACTGGCTAAAAGTCACATGAGAATACATAAATGTTTTGAGCTTTCGGTTCTATTCTAGATTCCTGGAATTTGAGAAATATGCTCCCTTTCAGGCCATGTGTGGAAGAGTCACACACTTAGCTGACTGTCAAGCATGCCCAGGACGGTAACACGAAGTGACAGATGCGCACTGTCTCACCATAGGGTAGGGAAGATGGGAAGAGGAAGAAATTGTCTATCTGTTCTGGCATCTCAGCAGAAAGCAAAACATGTTTTGCTTGTTGATTGTATAATATCTTTCATGTATAAACAGTGCAGTTAAAATACTATCTGGACAAACAAAACACAAGGTGGTACTGCATTCACCCCAAAGTCTACCTGGTTTTGGAGAATGATGTTACAACTTTCATTGACTGGATAAAATTGCTCTGCCTCAGAGCATAGATCTCTGATTTTAGATTGCATAGTTTATTTCTGCCTTATAGCTTAATTTGATCACTAAAATGCTGCTAACATTCTAGGAATCTAGTGTTTTTTATTTTAATTTTTAAAATATTTAATCTATTTATTTATTTGACAGAGCAAAAAGGAGGTATATAGATAGACAGAGAAAGAATGGGTGAGCCAGGTCCTCTTGCCACTGTAAATGAACATATGTACCACCTTGTGCATTTGGCTTTACATGGGTACTGGGGAATTGAACCTAAATCCTTAGGCTTTGCAGACAATCATCTAACTACTGAGTAATCTCCCTAGCCTTAAATCTACTGATTTTAGTGATAATTTTCCTATCACCAAGACTAAATACAGTGGGTTTTTTGTTTGGTTTTTCAAGGTAGGGTCTTGCTCTAGCCATTTAAAACATAAACAAATGTGTTTATTTGGGAATTCTCTTGGTAACAGTTTTTAATTGTCATCACTATAAAGGGGTTACTAACCTGTTTCTAGAAATATAGTAGAATGTCAAAAACACAATTCTTCATAGTACTTACTAATGCATGCACACACATACACACACACACACACACACACACACACACACACCTGTCACCCAACAATGAACAAATGCATACTTCATAAGAGTCTTTCTGCAGTTGGTTGCAGATACACCATAGTCAGAAAGGTTAGAAGTCATGGTTCTCAATTTTCTTCTGGTGTTTTGTGCTCAAAACTTTCATCAAGAGCAGGCTTTGGTTTCCCCAAGATTGTGTTTTTTTTTTTTTTTTTTTTTTTTTTTGAGGCAAGCCCAACAGACTTGGATTTTTTTTTTTTTATGAGAGAGAGTGAGAGGGAGAGACAGAGGGAATTGGCAGGCCAGGGCCTCCAGATACTGTACTCCAGACGCATGTGTCATATCATGCACATGTACAACATTGCATGCTAGCACCACCTTGTGCATCAGGCTTATGTGGGACCTGGAGAGTTAGAAATTGGTCCTTAGTCCTAACAGGCAAGTGCCTTAACTGCTAAGCCATCTCTCCAGCCCTCCCCAATATATATTTATTTTTAAATTTATTTGGGGGTCTGGAGAGATGGTTTAGCAGTTAAGGTATTTGCCTGCAAAGCTAAAGGACCCAGGTTCGATTTCCCAGGACGCCCTGCAAGCCAGATGCACACGATGGCACATGTGTCTGGGGTTTGTTTACAGTGGTTGGAGTCCCAATCTCTGCCCCCTCCACCTCTTTCTACCTCTCTTGCTCTCTCTCAAAAAAAAATAAATGAAAATAAATATTTTAAAATGATTTTATTTGTTTATTTATTTATAAGTGAGGGAGGGGAATGGGCTGACCAGAGCTTCTTGCCCCTGTATAGGAACTCCAGATGCATGCATTACTTTGTGTATCTGGTTTTGTGTGGGCAGTGGGGAGTACTGTTTGTACTTTGCAAGCCAGAGCCTTTAACTGCCCAGTCATCTCTCCAGCCCTTCCCTGAGATCTTGGTGGTATGTTTTCTCATGGCAGTGACCTCTCCTGGAATGCGTTCTCAGTCCCTGTGATGAATGCTGTTCAGTCTCCATCAGTCTCCCACAGCTTGTAGGCACCCGTGTCTCAGCAATTTAGCGTCTGATCAGCTCAACGCTTGTGTGATGAAGACAGAAGTGATGTCCACGGCAGTTACAGGACTGCTCAAGTAAGGAAAAAGCATAGCAAACCAGGAGACGAACACACTGAGAAGAAAGAAATAAGCTATGACAAACCATAGATAAGTGGAAAAGACAGAGCAGGAGCTTGTGAGCAGGATTCCACTGTGTGGACATCGGCATAGCCAGGGGGAGACCAACCCACGTGTAAGCAACACCTCAGAGCTTGCATGCTGCAGCTCTGCGAGGTTATATCAGGCCAAGGATTAATGAAAACTTAAACCATCCTCCCCCTTACCTGTTGAGCATCAGCCTTCTGTGTGTGTGTGTGTGTGTGTGTGTGTGTGTGTGTGTGTGCTATTTAGATAAGGCGGGTGAGTAACTGATGGACGTTTACTTTGCATCCGACTGTTTGAAATACTGGTAGTATGTGGTCTGCCAGGCCTTAAGAGTAAACTTTATTGCCCTCCTTATTTGTTTCCAAGTGGCCGAGGAGAATTGTGAAATAATCAAGAGGTTATCAGGAGAAAGTAAAGATGGTCATATCTTCCTTGGCTTCATAGAGAAGTCCTTAGGTTTGTACAGGTCTGCGCACAGAAAGTTACTTCTGCTCCTAGGTGAGGTGATATATATATATTTTTTAATCTTAGCAGAGGACCTGATTGTCTTGAACTATTTTTAAAAATTTCTTTGACAGAAAGAGAGAGAGAAAGAAAGGCAGATAGATAGATAGATAGATAGATAGATAGATAGATAGATAGATAGACAAAGAGAGAAAGGCAGAGAGAGAATGGATGTACCAGGGCCTCTAGCCACAGCAAATGAACTCCAGAAGCATGTGCCACCTTATGCATCTGACTTATGTGGGGCCCGGAGAATCAAGCCTGGGTCCTTGCTTTTCAGGCAGGTACCTTAGCCACTAAGCCACCTCTCCAGCCCTATCCTGAACTTTTTAAAAATTAATTTATTTATGAGACAGAGAGGCATGGACATGCCAGAGCATCTTGCTACTGCAAAGGAAGTTCAAATGCATGCACCCCTTTAAGCGTGTGGGTACTGGGAATTGAACCCAGCCCTGCAGTCTTTGCAAGCCATCTCCCAAGCCCTGGTTTGAACTTTTTGTTTTAATCTTCTCATTGTCAATTTATAAGAGTCAGGAGTATGAGAACCTTTATTTATTTAATTATTTATTCATTTATTTATTTACTCATGAGGGAGGAAGAGGGAGAGAGAGAGAGAGAGAGAGAGAGGAGAGAGAGTACACCTGGGCCTCTAGCCACTGTAAACAAACTGCAGACCCCTTAACCATCTTTTTTTTTTTGTATCTGGCTTTACACAGGTGTTTCAGTCTGGTTCGCATTGCTGCAGAAAACACCGTACCAAGAGCAGCTTATGGGAGAAAAGGGTTTATTCTGGCTTACAGGCTCGAGGGGAAGCTCCACGATGGCAGGGGAAATGATGGCATGAGCAGAGGGTGGACGTTCGCTTCCTGGCCAACACCAGATGTACAATAGCACAGGAGAGTGTGCCAAACACTGGCTTGGGGAAGCTGGCTATAATACCCATAAGCCCACCCCCAATAATACACTGCCTCCAGGAGGCTTCAAGTCCCAACTGCCATCAGCTTGGACGTAAGCATTCAGAACATGTAAGTTTATGGGGGACACTGAATCAAGCCACCACACACGAGTACTGGGAATCCAACCGGGGTCCTTAGGCTTCTCAGGCAAGCACCTTCACTGCTGGGCCATCTTTCCAGGCCCTGTTTTGGATTTTTGAGGAAATATGGCAGGTTAGTCCGAGAAGCAGATACCAAGGTGATATTTTTATACAAGAAGTCAGGGAGTGGCGGGGTCACCAGAGCCACGGCAACATGGAGACAAGGCTGCCTCGAGAGAGAGGGATGGAAAGCGAGTTCGGTGGCAGCACCTCAGCCCTCCCTGCTCTCGGCAATAAAGCCATGGGGAGTCCTTGCACTGATGCTGGCTGGAGGTAGAGTGCTGTGTCTCCCAGGGATGGGATGGCTTCAGTACGTGTCCGTTGGTGTGTGAGCCGGAAGCAAAGAGTGAGATGGATTTCAGGTTGTCATTTCTGGCTACTGGCTAATGACCCTCTCTGTCATTGAACTCTTCGGTGAGAGATGTACAATTCTATCAGACAAAATTAATTTTCATTAGGATGGAGAGTAACTGTAATCACACACCTATCATAAATCAAGGGGTTCTTTGGACAAAAATAGAGAGACTAGGCTGGGCATGGCGGTGCATGTCATTAATCCTAGCATTTGTGAGGCAGAGGTAGGAGGATCACCATGAGTTTGAGGTCAGCCTGAGACTACAGAGCGAATTCCAGATCAGCCTGGACTAGAGTGAGACTCCAACTTGAAGCCCCTACCCCCCCAAATAGAGACAATGTTTCTTAAAGGTATTTTCCCATCAACTCCAAATTTTCATACTGAGTAGTTTGAGCTCAAAGAAAGGTTAGAGGAGAAATTTCTTGTTTTTTTTTTTTTTTCATTGATTCTTAGCATCCATTCCCTATCTTTGTAGGTAGCTGTACCTTGATGTAGCTCTGGGCAAACCCTCTCCACATGTCAGTTCATGAGCCATTGAGGCAAGCAACCTACACCTGGCTGGTCTGTGCTTCCTACTGGTTCAAGGTTGCATCTGAGATCTGAAGGGGTTCTTTCAAAGCGTGGGTCTTTGATGGAAGCTGTTTGGAATGGAATGCACTGTCTCCCACTGGGATAGCCAACGACAACAGACATCAGCTGGTAGTAATGATAACTGTCCTTCCACAGGATACGAAAAGCTTGTCTAACACATAATGATGCCATTTAAGCACCTGGATCCACCCACCCCGAACCAAATGCCTGGACCCCTGGAATTCTTTCATGCAACCCAGCAAATATCCTTTCTCTACTGTTTTTCCTCTTTTTTTTATTTTACCAGTTGGATGGGATCTGGTATTTGAAATGAAGATGCTCATCGACTCAGAAGTTGAGAAATTTATAAGAGAAAATCCATGAAAAAAAAAAAAAAGAAGCCAAAGCCACGTGGAGAAGGATGAGCTTGGCTTTCTTTGCGGCCCCGGTCCCGAGGACCTTCCCTCTCTTCCACAGTGGCCACTGACTGGACAGCGCTTCCACGATAAAATGGAAGTTTCTTGGTCATGTTAGTTAACATTTTTTTAAATATTTTAATTTATTTTCAAGTAGAGTGAGAGAGAGAGAGAACATAGGCATGCCAGGGCCTGCAGCCACTGCAAACACTCTCCAGATGCATGCAGCATTTTGTGCACCTGGGTTATGTGGGCACTAGGGAATTGAACCCAGGGTGTCAGACTTTGCAGGTAAGCTCCTTAACCACTGAGCAACCTCGCTGGCCCACATTAGTCAATCTTGATGCCCAAGGATGGCTTGAGTTTTTCTGTGATTTCCTCTAATCTAGCCTAGAAGTTTTAACCGCTTATCAGACAGACATCAGTCAGCCAGACATCACTGCCAAATGGAATTTGTGACAACCTTGTGAATGGCCTGGTTTTCCTTGGGAGATAAGAGTGCGAAGAAGACCATTTTAAAAACAAGAAGGAAGGGAGAGACTGATGACCTTTTTGGTGGTTGTTTCTGGCAGATTTATAACGTAATAAAAAAATTTGTTCTGCAATCATTTAGCCCATGTGGTTGATATTAGACATTTCAGTTGGAGAGGTTCGTGTCTTCAGGGGGCTCTGAAGCTTTTCATTTAAGTGAAGGGTGCTGTGAAAATGTTGAGCTCAACATTCCCCCCCACCCCCTGAAAAAAAAAAAAGTTCTTTCAAGATGGTTGTTATGAATAGCTCGGTTTTAAGAAATTCCAGATGAATAGTGCAAACCAAGATGAAAGACGGGCCATCCCAGCAGCCATGCACAAGAACTATGCAAATTCAACCCCAGTGGTGATGGGAATGTTAACCTCATGTTTCAACATACTTAGAGCTTCCCTGGTCCCGCGATGTAACAGGAGACGCACAGGGGCCCTGGCTTGGAGAGTTAGGTAAAGAAGGCTGCTCGTCCCACACGACATGGGCTACTTGATCACTTCCTTGTTCAGTATGGTCTGCCTTAGAAATGGGCAGGTAATGACTTGTTCACATCGTGGGCACTAGTCATTAACTATAATCCTGCATCGTAGAATAAGGCCCAACAAAGCAGATTTATTATTTTTTAAGGTTTTTATTTTTTATTTGTTTGAGAGAGAGGAAGTGGCAGATAGAGAATGGGCATGCCACTGCAAATGAACTCCAGACACATGTGCCACCTTGTGCATCTGGTTTACATGGGTCCTGGAGAATAGAACCTGGGTTCTTTGGCTTTGCAGGCAAGTACCTTAACCACTAAGCCATCTCTCCAGCCCCAGATTTATTTTTATAGACATTGAATCCTTACACTTAAGGGACCTCCTGGCAATATTTGAATTTAGTGGCAAATACAAATCAGTCTTTCCTATGTTGAGATGGGACCAAAAGATGAAATATAAGCTGGGCATGGTGGAACATGTCTTTAATCCCAGCACTTGGGAGGCAGAAGTAAGAGGATCACTGTGAGTTCAAGGCCACCCTGAAACTACAGAGTGAATTTCAGGTCAGCCTGGGCTAGAGTGAGACCCTACCTTGACCCCCGCCCAAAAAAGATAAAATCTAAGTAACCTGAGTAAAATGGAAAAGCGAATGTTCTCAACTACGTCAAGTGATATACAGTGCATGTGAAATAACAATAGCCGTCACCAGTTGAAAACACTTTATAGCTACAATACTGTTAAAACTTCGGAAGATGCTCTGGGTCAGGTAACGGAGAGACTTCCTAAAGGTTTCAAAGATAGGAGGAGACAAGACAGGATCTTTCCAGGTCCTACTGGATAGCCTAGGTGTCCTCAGAACTCCTGAAACACCATGTATTTAAAGCCTTCAAAATCTATGCTTATTTTAAGAGCAACACAGTCCATTTTTATTAAGGGAGGAAAGTATTACAGTTATCCATGTCTTCCACCCCTAGATTTACTCCATCAATGCCTTTGGTTTGGAACTCCATGAAACCAACCCCTAAATTGCTACTTGGTCATGTTTGACACCCACACATCTGCCGTGACAGTCAAGAGAAGCTTGTCAGGAGGAGTCAATGCAGGTGTCATCTTTCTCAGAATTTCCAGCTTGTTTTGGCATCTTTGATGTGTCTTCTGATACTTGACCTGGCGTAATCTGTAGCTCCTGTCATCATGCTGACTTCCAGCGAGGAATCACCAGGATGACTTCGGGCTCATCCCCTTTAAAGACAAGAACCAAGAATCACACAGGGCGTATGTTCCCAGCTCTTCTACTTAAGTCGCATGGTGGCTGCACCCTCTTGTGTTGCTAAGCACTTAGGGCAGACAGTATTAATTGTTTTCCACTGTCCATTTTTACTTTCTCTTTCCCCAAGGGTAATAGAATGGGTTCCCTAAATTTTAGCTGACCAGTAGTTCTCAGGAAAAGCCTCCATTCCGCAGCCCTTGCTGTTGCAGTAGGATCTGTATTTCCCTTTGCTAGCCTGGCAAGTGGATCTGGGGCTGACTCTGAATGCATTCTGTCTGGCTCAACACTATACAGTTCCCGTAACACCCGACTACCTGCAAATTGTCTCAGGCCTCAGAAAGGCCCAGAAGAAACCCTGTGGGTGCTGGTGTCTGTCTGCTCATCATTACCATTCTAGGTTTAAAAAAAAAAAAGGAAGACGCTGAGGGCTGGAGAGATGACTTAGCGATTAAGGCACTTGCCTGCAATGCCAAAGGACCTAGGTTCGATTCCCCAGGACCCACCTAAGCCAGATGCACAAGGGGGCACATGCGTCTGAAGTTTGTTTACAGTGGCTGGAGGCCATCCTCTCTCTCTCTCTCTCTCTGTCTTTCTCTCTCAAATAAATAAAAATAAAATACTTTTTAAAACAGAGATTGAAAAATCCTGTCCTGGGTTGGAAAGTCATATGTTCATCCAAATGTTGAGTGTTTTTGAAGGAAAGGAAGAACTAGTGGAACACTGGCTGACACTGACACTCACCAAGACCCCAAATCAGAATATGTGATGCGACTAGAGTGGCATTCAGAGGTGACCTTTGTGTCCTTAAATATATATGTTCAGAAAACAAAAACAATAGAAAGGTAATAAATAACTCAGGCCTCCACTTAGAAAACACTGCAAGTGTCTCCAAGAACAGTAGAAAGAAGAAATGGTAAGAGGAAATATTGGTGAAGAGGAGATATAGAATCAAAATGGTGAAGGAAAATCAAGTCCAGCTGTGTGAGAAGAAGAGTAAAATGGACCAGGAGGACACACCTTTGATAAGGGTTAGAAACAAGAGAATAGGCGTGGCAAAAATATTGAGAAGAAAGGGGATTAATTAAATATAAAAAGGTGATTTAAAACAGGGCAATTGCACAGAATTTACTAACAACTCTGAGAGCATATATAGAACTGATATTCTCTGAGAAGACATAGATCACCAATGTGATATGAGTGGGAGAAAGGACACATGTACCTGTTTAAGCCCTCATTTCAGGAGTCAAGAATAAGCCCTTCCTTGTGTCTCTCTAAGCCCCCTTTGTAAACGTGGCCGAGATCATGGTCTTTACAAGTATATGTGTGTGTGTGTGGTGTGTATACATGCTCACATGTGCCTATGTGTGTGGTATGGAGTATGCATGCTCCTATGTGCATGTGTGTGTGGTGTATATGCATATTCCCATGTGTGTATAGCATGTATACATGTTCTCATGTGTATATGTGCATCATATATATGCATGTTCATATGTCTGGTGTGTATGTATGTTCACATGTGTGTGGTATGCATGCACGTTCACGTGTGTGGTGTGCATGAATGTTCCCATGTGTGTGGTGTGTAAACATGTTCACATGTGTGCTGTGTATGCATGTTCATGTGTGTGGTGTGTAGGAATGTTCCCATGTGTGTAATGTATATGCATGTTCATGTGTGTGGTGTGTAAACATGTTCACATGTGTGCTGTGTATGCATGTTCACGTGTGTGGTGTGTATGGATGTTACCATATGTGTGGTGTGTATACATGTTCACATGTATGTTGTGTATGCATGTTCACACATGTGTGGCTTGTATACATGTTCACGTGTGTGGCGTGTATGCATATTCACACGTGTGGTGTGTATATATGTTCACATGTATGTGGTGTGTATGCATGTTCCCATATGTGTGGTGTGTATGCATGTTCACATGTGTGGTGTGTAGACATGTTCACACATATGTGGTATGTATGCATGTTCCCATGTGTGTGGTTTGTATGCATGTTCCCATATGTGTGGTGTGTATGCATTTTCACATGTGCATGGTGTGTATGCATGTTAACATGTGTGTATTGTTATGAGGATGCATGTTCCCATGTGTGTATGTGTAGCGTGTACATATGTTTGCATGCGTATACATATGATGTGTATGCATGTTCCCATATTTGTATTGTGTTATGTGGATACATGTTCATATGTGTGTATGTGTGTGATATTTATACATGTTCTCATATGTGTGATTTAAATCACAAAGTGATTTAAGAATGCAAACAGATGACTATGAAGAAAGGGGCCTATTGATATTACTGTAATTTGTTTTCAAATATCTGGAAAAAAATTGCTTCTTAGATCTTAAACTTCATTGTAATTCTCAAGCACTTTGTACATCCGAACAAATTCAAAGAGAAATCAATAATTTTTAAAGGAATAAAGTTACTTGGGGCCTATGGGAGAAAACAGATGTCCTGTAGTGCTCAGCAGCACTTTCTGTACACTGAGTCTTACATTAGAACATTTTATCGATTTTTCTCATTTAAACTTCAACATAATGTGGCAGTATTAGTTAGTAAATTACCAATAAGAAGAGCAAAGAGTTGAGAAAAATAAGACTTGGGTGTGCAAGTAGGAGCAGAACGGTCCCAGGAGCATAATCCTTCTATGTTGCCTGGGTCCAAACACAAGCTAGGTTGGGATGAGGACTCGAGCCTGGCCCATGCGTTGCGGCGGCATGCTCAATGACTCGCCTCAGACTTGGTCTTCATGAGCCCATAATTTAACCAGTGACTGCTATGAACATGGTGCTATCAATGTCCTGGAGGAACACACTGTCCCTGTCATTTAGGAATCCAGCCTTTCATAGGAGATGGTGGAGGGGGTGATGGCAGTCACGACTGAACAATTGATGGCTCTGGAGGAAAGCTAAGCCTTAAAGCTGAGGTTATAATTCTCTTTTATGCATGCAGTCTAGGGTGAGTGTCTTGTTCAGGTGGTTAATATTTCTTTCTCTCTGCAGTGACAGAATCAAAACCTCCCAAGACATTTCCTATTGCATATGTTAAGGATGCTTGACAAGTGCATGGGAAATTCAGCTCACGCTACTCAATTGTCATATGGGGACTGTTTTATAAAGCATGGGTGTCAGCAGATATATTTTTGAGTTAGAACTGAGAATGAAAATCTTCCAGTTAGAGCACAGTGCTGTATCATTTAGTACCTTCCGTTTTTAGGGGAGAGTGAAAAATGTAGCTATTTGGACTTTTTGACAGCATGGACATTCTTTAAAACGACTTGACAATGAGTTTTCCTCTAGAATTATTCTTTGGTACCAGCAAAAGGAAAGAAGCACACACGCTGGTCACTTACATCTCCGCAGCTACAGCAGATGCTATGGGCCAGCTCCGCCCAGCGAGGTCAGCCCTCGTCAGGCTCGCGCCGGGCACTGGGGATGATGGCTTCTCTCCTCCTCTACTACACGGTTAGCTCTTGCCCCTGGCCACAGGGTGTTTCTCTGAGCCTCCTCTGAGCAAAGTCATTATCCGGGTTGCTCACAGGCCACTGCTTAGTTATGTCTCAAGTCAGGAAGTGACACCTCTCAGGGAACCTATGCCAATGCCTCATACCACATCCTAGATCAATGGTTCTCCCCAAACGTGATTTTCTTTATCCACGGACACAGGGCAAAGTTCACATGACATGTGCACAGGGATATTTCATTGTAGCGTAGCAGTGGAGAACTGATGGCAACTAGGGGGTGTGGCTCGATGCCCTAAAATGTGCAGGACACATGACCCAGAGCATTCAGTGCAAGTGTCAGCAGTGCTGAGAGAATGGATCCCATCCCCATGAGAAGACAAGCCCAGGGAAGCAATTTCCCCCTCTGTTAGCCTTGGTCAGCATCCATGGATACCTACACTGAGTTGGTCCCATGCCAACCCTAACACCCTCCACACCAACACCCTCAGTGCCCACGTCCATTGTATGAAATGGCATCATATTTGGGGACACCTATGTGATCGTCCCCTGTGCCTCATGTCATATCTAGGTTATCTTTCCTACCTAACACAATGAAAGTGACAGATCAATAACTGTCACACTGCGTCACTGAGAGAATCATGCCAAGAAGTAAGTTTGAGATGCACTGTTCCTTTCATTTAGAACATTGTGAGTCTGAGGAGGTTGAATACACATATGAGAAACCCAGAAGAAGGAGGTCCATATTGGCTTGAATGAGATGTCCCCCACAAAGCCCTGTTTCCAGCGCTTGGTCCCCAGCTAGCGGCAACTTGGGAGGTGGAGCCTTTGCCAGCAGGGAGCATGTGTCGCTGGGGGCCTGTCTGGAGTGTCATAGCCAGCTTTCCCCTTGCCGGAACTTAGCTCACTCTCCTGCTGCTGTTTTCCACCTACTGTGGCAAGAAGTGATGTCCAGCCAATGTCCTACCTTCGTTCCCTGCCATCATGGAGCTTCCCCTCCAGGCTGTAAGTCAAAATAAAACTCTGTCCACCCACAAGCTGCCTTTGGATGGGTGTTTTGTCCCAACAACGTGAAAGTAACTACAACAAAGGTGAACTGGACATAGAATACATAGATGTATTTAAATTTAAATTTAAGATTAAAGTTATATAGTCCAATACACTAGAAGCCCATGACAGTTTGGATATGTGGGAAGGGTGTTCCCAACTTTTTGACCATCCACGATGCTTCTCCTGCCATGAGGGTTAAACACAGAATCACCCCTCAGTCTCCTAGACCCTCACTCTCCCATTCCTTCACCCTTTTGTCACTGTGCAACGGCCCATTTAGCATTGCTTCGTGCAGAACTTTCCATGGTTGTGAGAACACTCTCCGTGTGCTTTCCAAAATGGCAGCCACCAGCTCACGTGGCTATTGTGTAGAGGAAGTGAGAATTCTTTAAATTTGAAAGTTAAATAATTTTTAATTAAAATTAAACTTTAATGGGGAAATAATGGAAGTTAAAAAGGCAAGTAACTTCATGTAGTCAGTTGCTAGCACATTGGACAAACATAGATTTCATATGCATTCACAGGCGTGTTTCTAGGCTGGACCTCGCCAGGCATAGAATCAAGTAACTTTTTATTACCTCCTGTATACTCAGGGTTCTCTAGAGGAATAGAACCAACAGGATGAATATGTCAGAAGGGGATTTATTAAATTAGTTCACAAGATTAGCTCACAGTCACAACAGCCACTGCAGATCAGGAAGCTGAGGAACCCAAAGACTGGGGACTGCCAAGGCCCGGGCTAAATGAGCCACACCAGCATTCACAGGCGAGCCATCAGAACCCAGGCTAAAAGCACGTCCAGTAAGGAACATGGACAGGGGAAGAAAGAAGAAAACCCCCGGCTTTCTCCTCTAAAGTCCCTAGCAGAAGGGCCTCCTGTTCTGGAAGGAGGACTTCCTCTCCCGTTAGTCTTACCTGGAAAGAACCTCACAGACACTCCTACTAGAAGAGTCTTAATCTGGTCAGGCTGGCAGCAGACTTAACCATCACACTTTTATCTGAGCTTTTGCAGAGAAATATGTGGGTCTTATGCAGGGGAAAATGGTCCCTATATGAGTTGGCCTCCAAAAATCTATAAATAAAAAATCCAGATACTTAAAAAAATTTTTTTTGTTTATTTTTCTTTATTTATTTGAAAGTGGCAGAGAGAGAAAGAGGGAGAGAGAGAGAGAGAGAATGGGCGCACCAGGGCCTCCAGCCACTGCAAACAAACTCCAGAAATGTGCGTCCCCTTGTGCATCTGGCTAACGTGGGTCCTGGGGAATCGAGCCTCAAACCCGGGTCCTTAGGCTTCACAGGCAAGTGCTTAACTGCTAAGCCATCTCTCCAGCACCCCCAAAAAACCCAGATACTTTAAGCTGCAAAAATTAGAGTCTTTGCAGTAATTATATGCACATACAATTGATTTCTAAGTATTTTTTTAATAAAACAGCGCCTCCATGACTTCATCCAAGATGTCAAGGGTTAAAGGGCTTAGTTTCCATCCACGCTGCCTTGTTGGAAAGACAGTCCCCTGTACTGTAGTTCCCTTCTTTCCTGGTTTCTCTACCCTGTGCCCTTCCCGCCCTAACTCTCCTGGCTGCTTTTCCCCTCTCTTCTCATGTCCCTTCTCTCCTCTCCTCCCCTCCCCTCCCTCCTATACTTCACTACCCTTGACCTTCTGGCATGTGATTATTTCTTCACCCTTAAAAAAATACATCTAGGCTGGAGGGAGGACTTAGCCATCAAGGTGCTTGCCTGCAGGGCCTAAAGACCTGGATTCAATTTCCCAGTACCACATAAAACCAGATGCACAGATTGGTGCACATATTTGGAGTTTCTTTGCAGCAGCTGGAGGCCCTAATAGCCCATTCATTCATTCATTTCCTCTCTCTCTCTCTCTCTCTCTCTCTCTCTGTCTGTCTGTCTTTCTGTGCTTGAAAATGTATTTTAAGGGCCAGAGAAATAGCCTAGTGGTTGAGCGCTTGCCTGTGAAGCCTAAGGATCCTAGTTTGAAGCTCAATTCCCCAGTACCCATTTAAGCCTGATGCACAAAGTGGCACGTGCATCTGGAGCTCATTTGCAATGGCTAGAGGCCTTGGTGCATCCATTCTCTCTATATATCTGCTTCTCTCTCTCTCTCTCTCTCTCTCTCTCTCGTAAATAAAAATATTTTAAAAAGAAAATAAATTTTAAAAGTATTTTTTTAAAATCCACCAGGCATTCTCTGGGGTTCCATGTATATGTCTAACTGGCAATTAGGAAGATTGTTTGTAACTGTGGCTTCTCCTTACCCAATAGAAGAACCATATGTAGTTATCTGATGTCATTTGTGTTGGCCCTCTGGGATGAAGACACCATGGCAACGTTAAACCTTAAACACATCACTGTGGCAAATACCCAAGAAGGAACGCGTGAGGAAGCCGCAATGGGACTGTACGTCTGACCTGTGAGGAGAGAGGGAAGGCCTCAGGGTGGGGAGCATGTAGACGACACTGCTTTCTTCAGCAAGGTCAATGGGAAGCACCCTCCAAGTTGCCTATCAGAAGAGCTCCTGTCTGCAAACAAGTGTGCCTTGGCGTTCATGTTGGACCTAGTCATAGCCTTGAACCCGTGGACGAATGTCCTCAGAGGCAATATGCCGTTGGGAGCTCGAAACCGTAACAGACGGCCACCTGTGCTCCGTGGAGTAGGAGAGTTTAGAAGCTTTGTTGCCAATGTCACTGCATCCGGATGACACCTTAACTGTCCCAAGCGGGCTTGAAATGGGACAGAGCCCATTACGCTGGGTGCTGTATCCAAGCGTTACCTCTGAATAACGAGGTGAAAGACTTCCTTTTGAGAGGGAGCCCCTTCCCAGGAGTGTGCGTTAGATCATTTCAGTTCTGCTCCAGCTCCAGGTTCTCACCCATATGTTCTTAAACATGCCTCCCTGAAGAGTCCAGTGCCACTATTTCCCAGAGCAGTTCTTTCAAATTTTACTTCCATCTCTCGCCACATGACGGTACCATGTGCCCCTTCACTGAGATGACCTCACATCTCTATGGGTTCGTTTTAGCTTATCATTCATCTTACTTCATCCTTGGCAGTTTAAAAAATGTTTTTAGGGCTGGAGAGATAGCTTAGCAGTTAAGATGCTTACCTGTGAAGCCTGAGGACCCAGATTTGATCCCCCAGTACTGACATAAGCCAGTTCACATGATAGCACGTGCATATGGAGTTCGTTTGCAGTGGCTAGAGGCACTGCTGTGTCCATTCTCTCTCTCTCTCTCTCTCTCTCTCTCCCCCCTCTCTCTCTCAAATCAATATAAATAAAATAAATAAAATCATAAGGGGAGAGAGAGGGAAAAGGAGAGAGATAGAGAGAATGGGCATGCCAGTACCTCTAGTCAGTGCAAACAAACTCTAGCTGCATGTGCCATTTTATGCATCTGGCTTTACATGGGTACGAGGGAATTGAACCAAAGTCTGTCAGCTTGGCAAGCCAGCACCCTTAACTCCTGAGCCATCTCCTCCAGCCTGATTCTTGGCATTTTAAAACTATCATTCTTTTTAATCCGGGTGTGGTGGCGCACACCTTTAATCCCAGCACTCAGGAGGCAGAGGTAAGAGGATCACCTTGAGCTCAAGGCCACCTTGAGACTACATAGTGAACAGTGAATTCCAGGTCAGCCTGGGCTAGAGTGAAACCCTACCTTGAAAAAACAACAACAACAACAACAAAATCATTCTTTTGACTACTAAATGCATAATCCAAGAACACATACCCATACTTCATGTGTCTTCAGAAACAGGCGCAGAGCTGATACATATGTCTTGTTTCTTTTTAGTTGAGAACTTTAATATATGAACATGCTGTAATTTGGTCATGTTACCATCCCATCACCCTGTTAGGTCCCCTCTCCCCCAACCCACCCCACCCCACCCTACTACTTCATTCCCAGTAGTTCCTTTTACACTGTCCACATTTTACAGGCGATAGAAGCAAACCCCAGAGAAGCAGAGGAACTTGCCCAGGTCAGGACCGTGGTAAGAGACAAAGGCAGCGTTTGAATTCAGGTTGATCCCCTCAGTGGAGTCTCTGTGTCCCACCGGTGGCCTCACTTTCTCCAGGCCTCCATGTCACAATACTTGTGTCCCTGAGTCACAGTGATTAGTTCAGAGATGGTGACATGACTCAAGTCAGTAGAGTTCAACCTTCCCGGGAGTTTTGATGCAGTCAGTGGAAAGCAAACGCCTTTTCTCAACGATGTTTACTTAGAAGGACAATGTCTGTCTTGCCCATGCTTCTTTTATCAAAGGAGGAAGAAAGCTGTAATCTGGAGGAGTCAGTGCTGAGGGAGGAAGACCGGCTGAGGATGTAATATTGATGGAGGTGCCTGGGAATATCTTTCTGTGTTTTCACTTTACTATGGTGAACCTTTTCAAGTGTGCGTGCCAGCTTACAGATAAGCACGATCACCTTGACCCTGTCTGTATTTCTCATGCAAGCTCAGCACTTACCAGTATGTACTGATAGCTCCCTTCTTCATCCTAAAGGGTTTTTCCCTGTGCTTTTCTCGCTAGAGTATTTTAAAGCAAAACTCAACATCATTTCATTTCTATATAAACACTATGGGTTGTATTTCTAACACATAAGGAATATTAAAAATAACTGTAGTTGGGGCTGGAGAGAGAGTTCAGCTGTTAAGGCATTTGTCTGCAAAGCCTGACAACCGAAGTTGGATTGCCCGGTATCCACATAAAGCCACATGCACAGAGTGGTACATGCATTTGGAGTTCATTTGTAGTGGCTAGAGGCCAGTGTGTGTGTGTTTGTGTGTGTGTGTGGGGGGGGGTGTATCTCTGCTTGCAAATAAACAAAATATACCTACAGTGTCATTGGCTAAACAGAGAGATTATGATCATCAAAAAAAAACTTCCAAATGACTTACTTTATCCCCTGTTATCCATGCTCCTGTTACTCTTGGCTGGAGAATCTGTGTTTTACAGACAGCAGAAAATAAAGAGGAGACAAAAGACCTATCCAAGCAACCAGGAAAGCCTAGCAGGAGAGGAGTCATCCTTATCACATCAGCGTTGGGGGGAGGGCGGGGAGACACTGCAGAGAATCAAATCTCATCAAGGCAGAAAACCAGAGGCTGCTGAGACTCATACAGGCCGTTCGTTGCTCAGGGAACATCGTGGAAGAGGGGGTGGTGAGAATGGAAGAGGCACAGGTGAGAAGGTGTCTCCCTGCCCCCTGTAGAGACTGGGGGATTTATGACCCCGCAGTGAATACCAATGACCTCACCGAGGGGGACCCTCAGTGGGGAAGGGGAAGAGGGACAGGGGACCTAAGAGTGGAATCTGATGGGTAGATGACCAAGTTGCAATATGTTCATTTATTAAAATTCTCAATAAAAATTTAAATAAAAACTACAGTGGGAGCCATGTGGAGGGCTCTTTGTTGGTAAGCACTTGCCATACAAGCATGCAGACTCGAGCAGATACCCAGCACCAAATTAAAGCTGGGCTTGGGGGTGTGTGCCTGCCACTTTGGGAGGTGGAGACCAGGAGCCCTGAGCTTGCTGGTGCCTAATCTAGCCAAATAAGTAATAATAAGCTCTGGGTTCAGTAAGTGATTCTGCCTCAAAAAGATAAAGTGGAGGGCTGGAGAGATGGCTTAGCACTAAACACACTTGCCTGCAAAGACAAAAGACCCAGGTTCAGTTCTCTAAGGACCCACATAAGCCAGATGCACAAGCTGATGCATGAGTCTAGAGTTCATTTGCAGCAGATGGAGGCCCTGACATAACCATTTCTCTCTCTCTCTCAAATAAATAAAAATTAAAATTTAAATTAAAAAGTAAGGTGCGGCTACAGAGATGGCTTAGTGGTTAAGTGATTGCCTGTGAAGCCTAAGGACCCCAGTTCGAGGCTTGATTCCCCAGGACCCACATAAGCCAGATGCACAAGGGGGCAAATGCATCTGGAGTTCATTTGCAGTGGCTGCAGGCCCTGACACACCCATTCTCTCTGTCTCTCTACCTGCCTCTTTCTCTCTCTCTCTCTGTCTGTCACTCTCAAATAAATAAATAAAAACAAACAAAAGATTAAAAAAACATAAGGTGGAGAATCATTGAGGAAGGCATCTGACATCTTTAGCCTCCACATGCATGTGTACAACACATGCACCCACATGCTTTTGAGCACACATAGACACACAAGCACACCACATACATGTGCCCATTCAAATCTACAATGATATTGTACAGATTACTTTCTCACTGCGGGGACAGAACGCCCAGCCAGAGCAGCTGATGGGAGGAATAGCTGCACCGTGGCAGAGAAAAACAACTGCTCACAGCATCACGTATCCACAGACCGACCGCGCTGAGCACGACCAAATCGATTCTGAACAATCAATGGGCTGGACTCAAGGTCCAACAGAGCTGGACTTGCTGGGGACTAAGTAAATGCTTGAGGTGATGGGGGCCAGTTACATTAAAACCACAGATATTTAAACTGGCAGTAATAAAAAGCATCAGAATTAATCAGGACAATTACATTACCCCAATGGTATCTTCTTGGCTACTGAAACTGACTCTGCTACAAGCCAATCAATTTCCTTTTTCTTTTCTTTTTATTTAATTTATCTTTTATTGACAACTTCCATAATTGGAGACAATAACCCATGGTAAGTCCCTCCCTCCCCCCACTTTCCCCTTTGCAACTCCACTCTCTATAATGTACCCTCCCCGTCTCAATTAGCCTCTTTTATTTTGATGTCATCATCTTTCCCTTCTAGTATAATGTCTTATGTTGGTAGTGTCAGGCACTGTGAGGTCATAGATATCCAGGCCATTTTGTGTCTGGAGGAGCACGTTGTAAGGAGTCCTACCCTTCCTTTGGCTCTTGCATTTTTTCCCACCACCTCTTCTGCAATGGACCCTGAATCATGAGAGGTGTGATAGAGTTATTGCAGTGCTGAGCACTCCTCTGTCACTTCTTCTTAGCACCATGGTGCCTTTTGGGTCATCCCAAAGTCACTGCCATCTGAAAAGAGAAGGTTCTCTAACCAAAAGTGAGAGTAGCATTAATAGATGGATATGAACATTAAGATAAGTGCTTACTGGGCAGTTTGGTGAGCATAGTATATACATTTAGCCAGACATCAGGAGATGTTACACCCTTAGGCCTCATGACTACCCTTGTTGTAGGTTTTCAGTATCAGGGATGTATTCACTCCCATGGAGCAGACCTCCAGTGAAATTAGAGAGCACTTGGTTTTCCCCATAACAGACATGCCATTATTGCACCCATTGGCTCATTTGGCCTGCCTGGCCAAATTTAAGGCTTGCAGTGTCCACTGTTGAGTATCTTCACTGGTGATTTTTCTCTCTCCCATTGAACTGCATGCAGCATGGCTTCTTCCAGTTTTCTGTCAGCTGATCTACATGGAGGAGGTTATCAGCTCACTCCAGCAGGATTTCTCAGTGATCCTGCATCCCAAGTATGTGGAGTCTTCAGCAATAGGGTCTTACCATCTGTTCCTGGTGGGAAACCAAGGGCCTCAGCAATGGCCTGTAATGTTTTGGTGGTATCAGGGACCTCCCTGGCCAACAACTCACTGGAAGGTATCCCATCCCTGGCAATGAAAATTTTCTATTAGCAATATATGGCTTCTGAGTATTCCATTGCCCAAAAAGTAGGTTTCCATATGACTTATTTATATCTTCTTAGGTATTGATTAGACCTCCCTCCACCTTTCCTTTACTCAATCTCTTCCCCTGACCTCACTTGTGGTCAAGGATCAAGTACTGTGGTGAATTAGATTGGGTGGTAAGGCTTTGAGTTATTTAGGAGTGCACACATTTTTTTCAGACCTACTTTGACAGTAGACATTAACATATAAGCAATGAGTGTACTAACTGAGAATCACTACATAAATAAATAATACTTTATAGTCCCATAATTCTGCATCGTCCACAGAATTCGTTTGCATGCAGTCTGCCCACAGCAGCTGCATGAGATGAAAGCTGCTGCCAGGCTCAGCTCAGGATTAAAGCTTCTGGGCTGGGGAGATGGCTCAGTGGTGAAGTGCATCTCCTGCCCAAGCAGGAGGGCCCGAGGGCACCCATGACCATCAGAGTTCAAATCTCCAAATACCATGTAAACAGCTGGACTTGGTCACATGTGCCTATAACCCCAGGCCCAAAGGGGAGCAGAGACCAGAAAATCACTGGATGTCAACAAGCTCTAGAATCAGCAAAGAGACTCCTGCTCAAAACAATCCTGGGAGGAAGAGGGATGGAGTGCGACACCTGATGTTCCACTCCAACCAATGCAGTCCAGTCACACCCCCACCCCACTGTAGGTGAGCATATGGGATGCCACACACACCGCCACCCCAACACACTCACCACATGTACAAGCAAAAAAAAAAAATGGCTGGTGCAATGGCTTACTGGTTAAGGTGTTTGCCTGCAAAGCCAAAGGATCTCGGTTTAATTCTCCAGGACCCACGTAAGCCAGATGCACAAGGGGGCGCATGCATCTGGAGTTCGTTTGCAGTGGCTACAGGCCCTGGTGTGCCCATTCTCTCTCTCCCTCTTTCTTTCTCTCAAATAAATAAATAAATAAATTATATATATATATATATATATACATATATATATATATATATATATATATAGGCTTCATTGATTGACTTCTCCAAAGTCAGAGAAAGATCTAAACCATAACCCTTATCATCTGACCACTAGCTCCTATTGGCCATTTCCTGTGATCCTCTATGTTCATGGGTTCTAGTTCACTGTGAGCATCTAACAAAAGATATAAGTAAATGGAGTGTATTAAGAATAATTCAACATGTGACATGGTGGTGCTTGTCAGTCCCCCCCAGTATTTAGGAGTTTGAAGTCAGCCTGGATGACACAGTGAATTCGAGGTCACCTTGGCCTACACAGGGTGATCCTGTGTCACAAAGGAAAACTCAACAACCACAGTAAGAAGAATTCCAGAGCGCATGGGTGGAAGCATGTGGAAGCATTGTGTAAGCATGTGTGTAAGCATGTGTAAGCATTGTGTAAGCATGTGTGTAAGCATGTGTGTAAGCATGTGTAAGCATTGTGGAAGCATGTGTGGAAGCATGTGTAAGCATTGTGTAAGCATGTGTGTAAGCATGTGTAAGCATTGTGTAAGCATGTTTGTAAGCATGTGTGTAAGCATGTGTAAGCATTGTGTAAGCATGTGTGTAAGCATGTGTGTAAGCATGTGTAAACATTGTGTAAGCATTGTGTAAGCATGTGTGTAAGCATGTGTGTAAGCATTGTGTAAGCATGTGTGTAAGCATTGTGCAAGCATTGTGTAAGCATTGTGTAAGCATGTGTGTAAGCATTGTGTAAGCATGTGTGTAAGCATTGTGTAAGCATGTGTGTAAGCATGTGTAAGCATTGTGTAAGCATGTGTGTAAGCATGTGTAAGCATGTGTGTAAGCATGTGTGTAAGCATGTATGTAAGCATGTGTAAGCATGTGTGTAAGCATGTGTGTAAGCATGTGTGTAAGCATTGTGTAAGCATGTGTGTAAGCATGTGTAAGCATTGTGTAAGCATGTGTAAGCATTGTGTAAGCATGTGTGTAAGCATGTGTAAGCATGTGTAAGCATTGTGTAAGCATGTGTAAGCATGTGTGTAAGCATTGTGTAAGCATTGTGTAAGCATTGTGTAAGCATGTGTGTAAGCATGTGTAAGCATTGTGTAAGCATGTGTAAGCATTGTGTAAGCATTGTGTAAGCATGTGTGTAAGCATGTGTGTAAGCATGTGTAAGCATTGTGTAAGCATTGTGTAAGCATGTGTAAGCATGTGTGTAAGCATGTGTGTAAGCATGTGTAAGCATTGTGTAAGCATGTGTAAGCATTGCATAAGCATGTGGAAGCATTGTGTAAGCATATGTGTAAGCATTTGTGTAAGCATGTGTGTAAGCATGTGTAAGCATTGTGTAAGCATGTGTGTAAGCATTGTGTAAGCATGTGTAAGCATTGTGTAAGCATGTGTGTAAGCATGTGTAAGCAATGTGTAAGCATGTGTATGCATTGTGTAAGCATGTTTGTAAGCATGTGTAAGATTGTGTAAGCATGTTTGTAAGCATGTGTGTAATCATGTGTGTAAGCATGTGTTTAAGCATGTGTAAGCATGTGTAAGCATGTGTGTAAGCATGTGTTTAAGCATGTGTAAGCAGTGTGTAAGCATGTGTATGCATTGTGTAAGCATGTGTAAGCAGTGTGTAAGCATGTGTAAGCTTTGTGTAAGCATGTGTACGCATTGTGTAAGCATGTGTACGCATTGTGTAAGCATGTGTAAGCATTGTGTAAGCATTGTGTAAGCATGTGTAAGCATGTGTAAGCATGTGTGTAAGCATGTGTATGCATTGTGTAAGCATGTGTAAGCATGTGTGTAAGCATTGTGTAAGCATGTGTAAGATTGTGTAAGCATGTTTGTAAGCATGTGTAAGCATGTGTAAGCAATGTGTAAGCATGTGTAAGCATGTGTAAGCATGTGTGTAAGCATTGTGTTAGCATGTGTAAGCATTGTGTAAGCATGTGTACGCATTGTGTAAGCATGTGTAAGCATGTGTAAGCAATGTGTAAGCATGTGTAAGATTGTGTAAGCATGTTTGTAAGCATGTGTGTAAGCATGTGTACGCATTGTGTAAGCATTGTGTAAGATGTGTGTAAGCATGTGTAAGATTGTGTAAGCATGTGTAAGCATGTGTGTAAGCATGTGTAAGCATGTGTAAGCATGTGTAAGCAGTGTGTAAGCATGTCTTACATACCTCTAGTTTTTGTGTGTCCCATTTAGATAAAATAACAAGTGAAGATAATTCAAAATATGTCAGATCTAGGCTATTTATACTTTATAACATATGTTGGTTCTATTTTCTCGTAGATTCAGTGATGACTTAAGGAACTGTGAGATGCTAAGAAAGCTTGGGGTAGTGGCTGGGGACATGGCTCAGTGGCTAGAGGTGCTTGCTTGCAAAGCTTGCCGGCCTGGGTTCAATTCTCCAGCCACCTATGTAAATCCGTGTGGTCATTCATTTGTAGTGGCAAGAGATCCCGATACACCTTTACACACATGCAAATAAATAAAAATTAATAAAACAAAGAAATCTTTGAACAGTAATCACTTGCTATGCCTTAGGATATATGGGCCCACAGCAGAGTCGTGTGGATTTGAGCCAGGGTCAGCTGCCAGGCTTGTTGTAGATGATGTGTCTAGTCTGTGGACATCTGGAAGATTGCTGGATGGGCTGGCCAAAGATGGCCTCTCTTATATATCCATCATTGCTTTAGGACACTGTAATGACTGGGGTGTTAGTCTTTTGTCTTCCAACAAACCATACTGAATTTGTGCCATAACTAGGGTTAAAATTCCAAAAGGTAAAACGTTTTAAGTCTTCTTGAAGCCTAGGCTTGGAGGTGGAGCAACTTAACTTCTGCATACTTGACTAGCCAAGCAAAACTCAGTGCCATTTCGGAGCGTATGCAGTGACTCCCACAATTCATTAGCACCCTCTCTCCCCACAGATTTCCCACTGAGTCTCCACTGTGCTGCAGCCTCCAACCTCAGGTCCCAAATCGCTACTAGAGTTATTTCTTACTTCATGTTGAATCCACCTACTAGAAGCTTCAGGAGGCTCTGTAATGATTCTTCAAGACACCCCTGTCCTGATCTTAGGACCTGTGACTGTCACATCATTGGCTAAAGAGATGCCATCACTATGCTTAAATTAAGGAGATTGAAATGAGGTTATCCTGGGACTGGGAAGAGAGTTCAGTTAATAAAGTGCTTGCCACATAAACATATAGACCTGAGCTTGGATTCCCAACACCCATGTAAATACCTGGCATGGTGTTGTGTGTCTGTAACCCCAGGGCTGGGAGGCAGAGAGGGGGACTCCCCAAGGCTTACTGGCTAGCTAGTGTAGCTGAATTGGTCAGCTCAGGGTCCAGTGAGAGATATGTTGTCTCATAAAAGAGGTTGTGGAGAGTGATACCCAATGTAGACCCTCTGGACTCCATATATAAACACATGTGCACACACACACACACACACACACACTACACATGCAAAAGTGATATTAATCTTTTATCATAGAGAAAAGGCTAATGAAAACCGTAAGTGCCTTTGCAAGAGAGAGGCAGAGATTTTCTAGAACAGAGGTGGAAGTCTCAGGTGGAGATGGAAGTGAGAATCTACACACTGGCTTTGGCAGCAGAGACAAAGAAGGACCCGACCATGCAACTCTCCATTGTGGCAACGTCAAGGGAGTGAATCCTTTCCGAGAGTGTTCAGACGAACTCCAGCTCAGATACCATCCCGATTTCTTCAGCCCATGGAAACTTTTGAACTAGAAGAGAATAAAAACAGGTTTTAAACCACCGTGTTTGTATTCAGTGGTCACAGAAGACATGGGAAGCAAAGGGAGAGGTTCAGTTGACTTTCCTAATCATACTTGCATTTCAACTGAGCCTTTCAATATGATCACATGACCTCCTGCAGCTACAGGGGAGTGTAAGGTAAAGACATAGTTTTCACTGGATGTCATGAGGAGCTCTTGAAGAGAACAAGCACGTACTGAGCACCGAGGACTGTTACGTATTCTGTGTGCACTGTTGGACAACATTAGACAACCTTCCCCACTTGTGTATCTCACATTGTGGAGGGGAAGAGACCAAACAAGCAGTGTGTGAAATGGTAGGTAATGATTTATGCTATGAAGGAAATGAAGCAAGGTCTGCTTTGTAGAGTCATGGAACACGGCTATTCTGGAAAGGATCTTAGGAAAGGTTGTCAGATGCAGCCTATTACTTCCTAAGAGGAACTAACTGGGCCTGTGGGTAACTAGACAGGACAGGCTGTGCCTTTGCCTCTCAAGATGGAACATGGAATAGGTTGGAGATAATTTCTGGAATGGCAATACGGGAGGCTCTGTGAATTCTTTGCCCTGTAGAGTAACCATAAGTGATTACATTTTTTTAAGTTAAGGATAATGTCTCTGGGCATTATCCTCGTGACATAAAGCAGAAGCAAGATCTACTTTAAAACAGTCCACTAAATCATGATAAGAGCAGAGAGAAAGCCAGGCCTGGGGGAACAGGCCTATAATCCCAGCTACTTGGGAGGCTCAGCCAAGCAGATCATAAGTTCAAGGTCTGCCTATGCAACAGAGCA
Organism: Dipus sagitta; assembly: GCA_036346955.1. Lineage (NCBI taxonomy): Eukaryota > Metazoa > Chordata > Mammalia > Rodentia > Dipodidae > Dipus > Dipus sagitta. Next base: position 74,119,803 of record CM070784.1, on the reverse strand, counting down.
AGTTCATCATCATATTTTTTTAAAGCACAACTTCCAACAGATATGGTCCAAAAGATGGGGATTCTCTTCTTGAAGGCCCAGCAAGGGCAGTACAGGAGAGGCATGCCCACCCTCTAAACTCCATGTCGCAGAGGTAGCTTCAGGCTAGGTGATGGGTAGGTCAGGGGCAGAGGCTATAACTCTAGTTGCAACTGGCTGAGAACATGGCAGCCTACAAACTCTCATGTCAGAACACTTGGAGGCAGAGCTGACATGACAGAAGCAATAAGTGAAGTGGACCAAAGGCTGCCACCCACACCCCTCGCCCCGCGCATGAAACAGGAATGTTCCTTCCAAAGCAGTGCTCTGTGCATCCACAACCCCAGCTCTGGAGCAACAGGCCAGATGTTTTCCCCAAGAAGAAAAGCAAAGGCTTGTGAACAAAGTATTCTAAAGTTCTCCTCAAAGGGACCCACTTTGTCTGCAAGAGCGTGAAGTCCCAGTCTCAGGATGCTGTAACAGTCACCATCTCGCTGCTGGGACAAAGCTCTCCAGAAGCAGCTTATGGAAGGACAGGGTTTATTTCCAGCTTCTGGCTTCAAGGGGAAGTTTCCTCGTGGCTGGGAAAGCGTGGCGGGAGCAGGGGCCAGGTGGGAGTCACAGTCACATCTCTCCACAGCAGCACGGAGGAAGCAGAGTGAGGGAGCCAGCCATGGACACCCAGCAGGGCTGGACCGATAATCCTCAAGGCCCACCCCCAGTGATGCACTCCTCCAGCAAGGCTTTGCCCCCCTCAAAAACTCCACCAGCTGAGAATTAAGGACAGTTTACACTCAAGCCACCCCAGGTGTTCCCAGAAACACAGGAATGCAGGTGGAGGCAACATGAAAATAAAAAGCCAAGCCACTGGCTTACCACAATCAGAGAAATGACAACCAAGAAACACCTCACTTGGGTCAAAATAAGCCTCAAAGGCTAATATTAAAGGGGCCCTTATTGTCCCTGGACACTGTCAAAAGTAATCATGCAATAAGTCAGTGCTTGCGATGGTTAAGTGAGTCAGTTTGAGGAGCGTACCAAACTGAGAGTTAATGAGAGAAGTATAGGGCTTACACAGTGAAAACAAAGCACTAGTGAAAGAAATGAAAGATGGCCTAAATCCACAAGAAGCCATCCCACATTCATGGACTATATGGCTAAACAATTGCTCAGATGTCAGCACTCTTCAGTGAAGTCCTCTGCAAAAGCCACGTGGGATATTATTGCAGATATTGACGAGATAGATCATCCTAATATTTATATGGGAATTCAAGAGACTTGGAGTAATCCAAAAACGCTAGAAGCAGAAAGATACTGAAAGACTCTCCTCACAGTCTAAAAACTTACAGTGAAGCCAGTACTCAAGACGAGGTGGTCCTGAAATAAGGAAAAACCATACCGAGTAATAAAACTGAACTGCGAATATAGAAATCAATTGTCACATCTACAGCCAATGTGTCTGCCATATTAACAGGACCGAATGGATATGGTTATAAGCTGCCTGGTGTAATGAAAGTGTTTACAAAGTACTAATTTCCACGCTTTCTCTTAAGTGACAGAAGACAAAGTCATAAGGCATAAGAAGCCGAAAGAGAGAATTTCCTCAAATTGACTAGCACAGGTCAAATTCTGTCTTACTACTGCTTATTACCATTTCCTTCTTTAAAAAAAATAGAAACTTACTGTGGGGCTAGAGAGATGGCTCAGCAGTTAAGGTGCTTGCCTGCAAAGCCTAAACCACCCAGGTTTGATTCCCCAGTACCCATGTAAAGCCAGATGCACAAAGTGGTGCATGTATCTGGAGTTTATTTGCAGCAGCTGGGGGCCCTGGTGTACCCATTTTCTCTCTCTATCTCACTCTGTTTGCAAACATACAAATAATTTTTTTTAAATCACTATGTCTGATCTCCCTATGTCCTGGGGAAGCCTAATTCACTTAGCACCTTCACATAACACTGTTTCATTTTATTTAAAGGAGAAAGGAAACCTTTTTTCTGTAAGTACCACCGCCATCTAAGTATCACGATTTGCTGCTTCAAGATTCCAAAATAAATTAAGTAACAAGAATAAATGTCAGAAAAGTACATGCTCAGACTAAATAAAATTTAGCTCTGGACCTAGAAGTGTTCTGATATAAAATGTGCATGGAATGTTGCACGTGTAGCAAGAACCTCCAAGGAGACCTAGAAGACGTTAGTTAGAGGAGGATGCAGAGCAAGAAGACCAACCTCTACCCAACTGGTTCTGAAAGGAGAGTTCACTAGGTCTGGTTCCTCCTACCTCTCCCCACCAAATGGTTTGAAACTGGCCTTTTTGAAGTTGGTCTTTTAAACAATCATTGGCTGTCTCTAAAAAAAAAAAAAAAAAAAAAAAGTTAAAATTGGCTGTCTCGGTAAAAGTGAAATCAATATTCTTTCAGCCTGGGCTTTTAGCAGATAATGTCTCCCCATAAATCACGGGGGATAATGACAGCAGAATAATTCATCACCTCATTACATTTACATATGATGCAGAGCTTTGTTCTGAAGCGAAGGTTATCTTCCCTGCCCGGGACTCCATCCAGAAACAAATAAAAGCCCCGGCAACCTGATTACTTCCTGGTCCATGGCTGTGGATCAGTTTTCCCTCTGTCAGCTACTTTTTTTTTTTTTTTTACAATCCTCCTGAGCGTACACTGTAGGGACGTATCTTCCTAGTTCAAGGCTTTCAATAACCTTTTAAAACTTTATTTGTTGGACCAGGTGCCTGTCTAGTCTAAAGATGTTCTCTATACTCTGAGCTTCTTTTTGTATCTGTGCCAATTCCAAGGTCTTTGGCAAATAGTCACATGTTAGGAATGACACTGGGAGATCTAAGAGATGAAGACACAGAGAGAAAAAAAATATATATATATATATTCTTGAGCTTACCATCACGTGGGGGGAGAATGGACAGAGAACTCCTTACAATTGGTCATGGTAGCTACAATTAAGGGAACCTCTGACCTGGCATGGTGGGGCATAGATTACAGAAGGCATCTCTGTTATAACTGGGTAAGACCTAGATGTTAGAAACAGCATTCTAACATTTAGTTACACAATGTTCAAAGCATTCTCTCTTAACGAATAAATGAACTAATTAACAATAAAGTGGAGGAATTTTTAAATAATCCAGATGATTCTCCCAGTGATGAGGAGCTATACTTTACCTGGGCAAGAAGGGCTGGGTTGGTGAACTGGGAATGGATGCTTAGGTAGACCTGCAGCTTGGTTCTCTTGGCCCAGCCTTTAGCCAGCTACACCGGCTGCTGTAATCCTGACTTGCACCATTGCACTGCAGACAAACAGACCTACGTGTGAATTTCAGAGTTGCCATGTATGGTTAACTTTGTCATGTTTTGTGAATCTGCTTTCTTCACACACACACACACACACACACACACACACACACACACACACACAGAGTAATAAGCCCTCTTATAGCCCCTGTGAAGATAAAAACAGACCATGTGGGACAAAGCAGGAAAACATGGAGGTGAAGAAGCTAGGCCAGGTTTCTCAGCAGATTGTGTTTAGATCCCTGCTGGGCTGTTACATAGTGTGTGGCCTTGCCCAAGTTGCAAATAGTTACACTTTAACACAACATATGTGTTCCTAAAAACCACCGTGCTATGCAAAATTGGGCAATTAAAAGCATAGAGCTTATGAGGAAAATGAACTTGGGGCACATCTCATGAAAACTTTATCAGAGGCACATGACAAAAATAAAATAGGGACCTACTTCATGGTAGACTGCTTCACATTTGTTAAATGGCTAAGAGATGCATACGTAGGGGCTGGGGAGATAGCTCTGTTGATAAAAATGTTTGCCTCACCTGCATGAGAACCTGAATTTGAGTTCCCAGAGTCATGTAAAACCACGGGCACGGTGGTGCATGTCTGTAATCCCAAGTACTGGGGAGGCAGGGACAGGAGGATCCCTGGAGCATTCTGACCGGTTAGTCTGGTCTAATCAGCTCCAAGCCAAAGACACAACTTGTCTCCAAGAAGGTAGATGATGGTCCTGGGCATTGAGACCCGACCTTGGCCTCTAGCCCGAAACATTTTCCCTGTGGAGATGTGAGCAGGTCTGTTCACCGTAGCTGGGGCACAGGGGGCAGACCAAAGTGTGATTACACCAAAACCTGTTGTGGCGAACCAATGAGTTTATTGGGGTTCATAACAGATCAGGGCGAGGGGTTGCTGACAGGAACAATGTATGTCTCAAAGCAGCCCCACCACCAAGATGTCTCCTATCCCATCCTGGATGAAGAAGTCCTCACAGGCATCAAAGACATGCACCCCGCCATATTTCATGAGCTGGGGCCAAGAGCCAAGACTGGGGTTATGGTTTCTATAGAAAGCACACTGTTTTTGTAGCATAGTAAAGTACAAAATTTACTATGAAAAAATTTTAAATGCTTTTTATATTTTATTTATTATTTGAGAGAGAGAGAGAGAGAGAGGAAGAAAGAATGGGCATGCCAGGGCCTCTAGCCACTGAAAACAAACTCCAGACACATGTGCCACCTTGTGATTCTGGCTTTTGCGGGTCCTGGGGGATTGAACCTGGGTCCTTTGGCTTTGCCAGTAAGCACCTTAACCACTAAGCCCTGCAATATAAATTTTTAAGTGTGAAATTTAACCAGAAACTGTTAATAGTCCCAGGTGGCCTAGGGTACAGTTCTATTCGTTTCCCTGGCATTTCTTGCTGTGAGAATTGAACGTAAGAAACTAGAAACTCACGAAATGAACACCCTGGCACTGTTGTTTCCTAATATACCAAGTTTGTTGTTGGAACAAATAAGCATTATAGGAAAACCAGATGTGCCGTCCCTGCTTCTGCCCTAGCCCCTTCTGCAGATGGGGAGGTTTTGGCACCTGTGCCCAAGACAGGTGTGCTCATGTTACACACCCTGGGTCCGTGTCAAGGGTTTAGTTCTGGGCCTCCAGGAGTAGAGGCGGAACATCTCCCCTGAGTAACTCACAGAGCGTGCTATGTCACATCTGACTGCTCCTTTCTACCAGAGCATACACAGCCCTTCCTGCTGTGTGAATCAGGCGCCTCATGGAGCCTGGCAGAGGTTCACATATGTCACAGTCATGGTGCATAAACAAGGGTGGCTACTCTTATTTCTCAAGCAGACCCCAGTGGGGTGGCTGAAGGCCTTATCTTCCCAGTGTAGAGGCAGGAAGGAGAAATGGCATGGGCCGTCTTTTGAACTCAAAGCAGTATGAGAACCTCAGGGTCAGTGAGCCCCAGTCCACCTGGAGGCAGAGTTCTCTAGTAAGCATGGCCTCCCATCCAGAAGCCCCAGCTCATGGTGCTGGGATGGGTCTCCCAAGCTCCCGGCAGATGCCACCCACTTCCTCATGACTCTCCAAACTAAACACAGATTCCAGAGCTTTCCCTCTCAATTGTCACTGTATTCTTGAAACCTAGAAAAGCAATCACATCTTTTAATCTCTCCCCTTTTGGGTATTGGCAGATGAAAATGGCTAAGAGCAGATGTAGGAGGGCCAGGGTATGACTCTTGGGTTTTGTGAGGCTGAGCTAGAGAACAAGGCATACAGACTTGCAGGAGGTATGAGGGAGTCCTTCTCAGGACGCTCAAGAGGCACTGGTGCAGGTGGCTGTGTGTAGGTTTCCATGAATTTCCACTGAAATTCTCCTGATCGTAAATCTCTTCAATTTCGTCCCTATCCATTTCTTCTCAGTCTGTACCTCCAGGACTGCCCCATGCTCAGAATGGCTGCTCCAACTTCCACTGTCCCACTCTCCTTCCAAGAGTGGACCTCAACACACCTCCAGCACCACTTGGTGGCCACACTCCCGCCCTGAACATAACTTCTACAGGTACCATTAGCCCCTGGACAATTTCATCCTATGTCTTAGGACTTCCAGCTCTCTTAGGCAACCTCTCTACTGTTGAGTTTCAGTCTGAGACTGGGGACCTGCAGTCTTCTTGTTGTCTTGCACTGTACCCAAATGTCCTCCTACACTGACCAGGACGGTGTTGCAGTGACTGTCTTTTTGCTAGCACAAAGCATGCCACCAAATGCAGCTCATGGGAGGAAAGTTGTTTATTTTGGCTTACAGTCTTGAGAAATTTCATGACAGCAGAGGAAAGCATGGCACGAGCAGAGGCTAGACATCACCTCTGCCACAGCAGGAGAGCTGAATGCTGCCTGCAACACCTCTAAGCCAGCCCCCACTAACACCAAACGTCCCCCAGCAAGGCTCCAGCTCCCAAACTGCCACCCTCTGGGAACCTCACTTTCAAAACTCAAGTTTTTGAAGGACATGGGATTCAAACCAGCATAGATGAGAAGGGTGTCATCCTTAGGCGCACAGACATTAAAGGTAGGCTGATGTGGCCTGGGATTCTGCTTGCTTTGCTTATAAAGGTTAAGATATGTGTCTAAGCTTTTGTTTTCATATCTGCAGAATGAAAAAGGACCTTTCCCTCCTTCAGGGTGTTCTGGGGATTAAATGAGAGAGTATCTTGAAAACACCCAGTGCATTGCCTGCGGGATTGCAGGCTCTATAAATGCAGCTGTCAGAATGTTGAATGATTCGACCTCAGTGTCCCTCGGATAGCTCAGCTGGTACAACAGAGGACTGGACCTGGCTCCCTCAAAAGAGACATCCTTAGAATGATTCAGTTTCTTTGAACAGTGGTGGTAGATTGACCAAGCAAAACCCATAGTAGTAGGGTATATGTGCATGTTTATAAAAGGAATGATTGTTTGCAATCAGCATTGACTGCTTTAGCCTACATATTTTAAATAAATGTTTCATTTATTCAATTTATTCTTAGAAGTTGGCCAGTATATACTGTGTTCAAATAAGAAAAGGGGAGATTAGAATAAATAGGACAGGGACTGGAGCGATGGCTTAGCATTAAAGGCTTTTGCCTGCAAAGCCAAAGGATCCCAGTTCGATTCTCCAGAACCCACATAAGCCAGATGCACAAGGTGGCACATGCATCTGGAGTTCATTTGCAGTGGCTGGAGGCCCTGGCAAGCTCATTCTCCCTCTCTCTCTCTCTCTCTCTCTCTCTCTCTCTCTCTCTGTCTCTCCTCCCTCTAATAAATAATAAATAAAATATATTTTTAAAAATTAGAATAAATTGAGCCAGGCATGGTGGTGCACGCCTTTAATCCCAGCACTTGGGAAACAGAGGTAGGAGGAGTGCCATGAGTTCGAGGCCACCCTGAGACTATATAGAGAATTCCAGGTCAGCCTGGGCCAGAGTGAGACCCTACCTTGTAAAACAACAACAACAACAAAAATTAGAATAAATAGGAGAGTCACTGCTCTCTTGGAGTTCAAATGCTGAAAAAGAAACAACAATTTAGGGAATTTCTGATTCTTAGTTTTTGGTTTTCAAGTTCTGCAACCTTGTCCTTGGAATGGATGGGCTCTGAAAATGTATTTTCAGCTGTGTGTGGAGATAAATAGAGACCTTCTCTACCAAAACGGTGCATGCCATGGACAGGATACGCATGGCGTAAGGGTCCGATGCCATCGCTGAAGCCTGGCTGCATCGCATAGGGTCGTTTCCCAGGCTGGTGCCAGTCCTGTGACCTGCAGAGGGTTTATGTGGCTTGTGGTCTGTAGGATTGTACTTGGGGACTTTGACCCTGTCTTTTACCATTTTGACTGGATTCCTCATGGAATGTAGCTATTCTGGAAACGCATGAATGGTTTCATGGTGAAGCAACGAGTGATGGGTTCATTGGGGATTTTTACAGCCTTGCTTCTCTGAGTATGGGTTCAAAGGAAGAGAACTTAGTATTGGGATTTCTACCAAAGTGTGTGTTATGCATGTGTGTACATGTCCATTTGTGTGGGGGTGCACACGTGTAGATGGGTGTGAATTCACGTGTGTATGCACATAAGTGAAGGCCAGAGGACAACCTTTGGTATTATCCTCAGCATTGCTGTGAACCTCTTTTTGAGACAAGGTCTCTTGCTGGCCTGCAGTTTATCGGTTAGGCTGGACGGGCTGACCAGTGAGCCCCAAGGGTCCCCCCTGTCTCCACCACCCTGGCACAGCACGGGGATCACAGTCACATGCCACCGCCCCTGGCTCTTTTTCATGTGGGCACAAGGGATCCAACTGAAGCTCTCATACTGGGGAGGCAAACACTATCCACCAAGCCATCTGCCCAGTCCCTGCTGAACGCTTGGTTTTGTTTATCACAAATGCTCCCATGTGATTCAGACTTCAGTCATATCTAGACCATGATTTGAGAACGAATGCATTAGAGAGCGTAGGTGGGTTTGGTGCTGAGAATCATTGCAATGTGGCCACACTACTGGGTGTGAGCGAGAACGACCGGGTGCTTCAGAGACGCAGGGAGTGAGCACTGGGGAAATGACGTTCAGCGCCAAGAGTCGGAGGTTTGAACTGCAGCCTGGTTTGCTCCACATTTATGTCTTCTTGGATCCAGAAGCAATCAAATCCCCTTTCCCAAGCTTTTGCCTGTATTAACTCGCCTATAGCCCCCAGGGGCCCCTATAGAACCATGTCAATGTGAATACTGAAAAAACAAACAAACAAAAACAACTATTAAAGACCTGACAGTTGGTTTGGTTGGTATAAGACCTTCAAATGCCAGCATTGCTTGGCAGGTTATTGTGGATATGAACACAAGGAGCAGCGGCAATTCGGAAGCGGAAGAGGTCTCGAGTCCAGCTTGTGGAGCTAGGGCCAGACCCTGGTGGAGGTGAGGGCCCAACCTGCCTGAGCTCTAAGAGGGATGAGGAATGTATCTGGCAAGAAGGAAAGAGCAGGACATCCTTGTGGGAACCTCAGCACGTGCTGAAGAGCGCCACCGTGACAATTTCTCTCCAAGCAAGCACGACAACCAGGACGGTCTTTGTACAGGGGGGTGACAATTGGGGCTGTGACAGTTAGGGGACATGATGGGCATTTAATAGGTGGAGACTGGGATGATTGTACGTCACAATGTGCAAGCTAGACATATAAAATGAGACATTGTCCTGAGTCCTGGATGACATTACAACATACTGCCGAACATTTGGTTGAAACCAACACATAATTATCTATATCACATAGAGTACAGGCTAGCAGAAGGAGATAGACAAGTGACTGATGATAGATAGATCTTCTTTTACACTAAAGAGAATAGGTTATCACTGATAATCTTTGGAATGTTACCAAGCATAGTTGACCATCCAGCAAATCATATCACCAAAAACAGTACTAGTCACGGACTGTTTCAATTTGTAGTTAATACCGCCATAGGACTTCTTCATGCATACTTACAGATGTGCTTGATCAGTTCTCATTGCACAATGTCAAATAGAAGCTAGAAGAAGAAACAACATCTCTTGACTATTCTAACTTTTTCACAGTGATTTCATGGAAGGCACGTTACTGTGTCTTCTAACGTAATCGTGCCGAGGCTTAACATTGTGAAATTTGTTTTTATTATGAATACAGTCTGTTTTATGTCTCCTCTATATTGTGCTCATCAGGTTAGTGCATTGCAAATTTTTAGTGATGCCCCCAAACAGTTGTAATAGAAAAGGCATGTGAAGGCTGATAAGCATGACTATCCCCAGGCTCAAGGCATGGCAGCTAAGACTTTCATCTGGATGTGTTTGGGCACCTTTGTTGCTCATTAGGGATAGGAAGGTGGGGGTGAAGTGGGGTGAGCCTCGCTCACCTATGGATCTCACCTCTATAGACCAAGGTTATTGTTTTGCTCAGAATCATCCATTTGTAGACGTTTATTTTGGCCAGAGATTGAGAGTCTTTGGAATCTTTTTTTTTTTTTTTTGCAGCACTTAAACGATTTGTACCTGAAATGAATGTTTAAGGAATAACAGATTTGGCCAAGGAATGGCTGTTGGATGGCTCCTTTATCATCATCCTCAAGCGCAGAGTCTTTTCCTCCTGCTCCTTAAACCTCCACATCAGAGCAGCTCCCTTGAGAAGGATTATCGGAATCAGCCACTGGGAAGTGATAAGACTGCATCCCAGCAGCCCCGCTCCCCTCCCCCACCCTCCACCCGGGTATGTGCTTCAACTCTCTGGAGCGATTTCTTTTTGTTCTCTTTACAAACTAAGCAAGCCCCCCCCCAACCCACCCCTACCAGATGGCTGATCTTTCCCAGAACACCAGACTGCTCCAGAAACTATGCTGCAGGCAAATCTGGGGTTCACTAAGCCAAACTTTGGCAAGAGGGAGAAACCTCATGTTTCTTCATATCCATAATGAGCCACCGAGGCGGGCACCCGGATGAAGCCGCTCATTCTCGGGCATTGTCGGGAGCAAAGTGGTGTTGGAGTCGATCTTAGCACTGGCTTTCCGATATTAAAGGGGGACAGCATGTGTCACAGGACGTGTAAGATTCTGCCAGGAGACAAAACAAGCATACTGCTTTTGCTTAGGAGATGAATATGTTCTTATATGTCAGCTGAAGAAACAGGAGAAGGAAGCTATAAAATCAACTGACTGGCTGCGGAAACTTGAACCGGCTGTTGCTGTGCGGTGTTGAATCACAGGACCATGCAGACCGAGCCCGAACCACGTTCCGTTATTCCTGGCAGTGGCTCCGTCCTCTTCCATGCTGTATTCTGCATCATGTGCATGTATATGAAACTGTAACTGCAGCGGTCACCTGGCCTGCTTACAGTCTTGGGGCCTGCCCTACCCCATTGTGAAAGGTTAATGTTGCAGAATTGACAAATAAAATTTATTCCAAGTGGTAGTGATGTGGCCTTGATGGGTCGGGGGAAAAAAAAAAAAAACAACCCTTGGCTTTTTTTTTTTTTTTTTTTTTTTTCAGGTAGGGTCTCACTCTAGCCCAGGCTGACCTGCAGCTCACTATATAGTCTCAGGGTGGCCTCGAACTCATGGAGATACTCCTACCTCTGCCAATATTCTCTGTCATGTGATACGTTCAGAAATTTGAGCCAAGAGTCACATTAGAATGGCAGTCTGCAGCCGAGCACATCAAATGGACCCACCCATTGTGTTGGGTTTGGGCTTTCCAAGAAGCTGTCTTGGCATCATGTAGATATTGGGTGCAAGTGACAATAGAGTGATATTTGACAATGTGTTTGAAATATTTGATTTGTGTTTGAAAGCTTGAGCTTTGCGCATTGACAGATTTCGGTTTGACACCAGGGGTTTGGCTCAGTAGCACCTTCAGGGAAACTACTCCAAGCTAAAGCAATAGCCGCAGAGAACTGTAAGATTGTTTCGTTTTTACTCTGTTACTGTGGGTGCGGGTGTGGGTGTGTGTGGTATGTTGTATATGTCTGTGTGTGGGGAGCACGAGTACGCGTGTGCCGAATCTTTCATTTTTACTTTGTCACTGTGTGTGTGTGTGTGTGTGTGATATGTTATGTACGTCTGTGTGTGGGGGAGCGTGACTACACATGTGCCAAATCTTTCATTTTTACTCTGTTATTGTGTGATTTTGTGATATGTTGTGTATGTGTGTGTGGGGGGGTGCGAATACGCGTGTGCCACCGTGCACACATGCAGGTGACAAGAACGTTTGCCCAGCCTGACCTTCACCTTTTGAAGGCGGGTGACGTCCTCACTGCTGTGCACAGCAGGCTAGCTGACTTACGAGCCTCGGGGATTCTCCTGTCTCTGTCTCCCGTCTTTCTGGAGGATTTCTGGAATTACAGATGACCATGGTCATGCCTCGCATCCCTGGGTTCTGGGAATCTGAATTCAGAGTCTCACACTTGCATGTCAAGCACCCCGTCCACTGAGCTGTCACTACATCATGCCAGGCCTATGTTATGAGAAATTTATATATATATAAATATATATAAGGCCTACATGAGACCCTATCTCAAAACAATAGCAATAGTGAAAAAGTTGCAACTGTTTTAAACAAGCTGCTTAACCGTGTTCTCGTCAGTAATGGCAATAATGACTCTCACACTGAGCAATTCTTGTAGGGATTCTCAAAGTAAGAATAGCATGTCTGACCGGCACATGACCCTTTGTCACAGAGAGTGGTATTTAGGAAATGCTTCAAAACATCTATAAAACTTTCATTTTAAAGATTTATTTTGTTATTTGTTTATTTATTTTTATTTATTAGAAATAAAGAGAGAGGGAGAGAGAAAGAGAGTAAGAATGTGGGCACCAAGGCTTCCAGCCACTGCAAACGAACTTCAGATACGGGCACCACCTTGTGCATCTGGCTTCTGTGGGGCCTGAAGAATCGAACCTGAACCCTTAGGCTTTGCAGGCATGTGCCTTAGCAGCTAAGCCATCTCTCTAGCCCTATAAAACTGTTTTAAAAATATTTTGTTTATTCATTTGAGAAAGAGAGAAAGAATGGGCACCCCGGGGCCTCTAGCCACTGCAAATGAACTCCAGATACATATGCCACCTTGTGCATCTGGCTTTACATGGCTTGGTGGGTAAAGGCCCTTGCTTGAAAAGCCTCAGAGCCTGGGTGTGATTCCCCAATACCCACAAAGTAGTCCACAAAGTGGCACATGTATCTGGAGTTCATTTGCAGTGGCAAGAGGTTCTGGCGTGCCTACGCTCCTCTCTCTTGCTCTCGCTTTCTCTCTCCTTACAAATAAGTAAGTACATGTTATTATTATTTTTTAATGTAAACCCGTACTGGGGTTAAACTCAATGGTAGAGTGTTTTACTAGTCTGCACAAGACCAAAAAAAAAAAAAAAAAAAGAAAGTAATCCTCCCACCCCCAAAATGTTGCAGGAATCCAGCACTTAGCTAATCAAGAGTGTCTCAAAGAACATTCCACATGGTTCTTGAAGACAAAAATTCCTGAGGGACATGAAAGTGTCCTTGAAGAGACAGTGGGTACAGTAACACAACACTGGGTAGCTAGGCAGCTTATCTGGAAGAAGCCATGTCCCTCTTCCTCAACTCTCCCCTGCCAGCAGGGCCAACTGACCTCAGAGGTAACAGTGGCCCTTCCATTTCCTGTGGCTATTGTCAGAGGCCTGCACAACAGTCAGGAAAACATTCTTTTGCTGCTAAAGATAGTTATTCTTGGATCAGACTGAACAGCGTTTTGCTGAGCTTTAGAATTCAGAGTGATTAATTTGCAGAAAGCTCTGGAGGGCCAATTAGATGCCCCCCGCCCTGTTTGGAAAGGTGGTGGGGGAAGATTAGTTTTGGAAAATGAAAATTGACTAGCTATCCACGCTGCTTTGCAGAGCAGCCCAAGGCCAGCCCAAACTAAACGATGCCAAAGAGAAAGGTGGTTCCACACTTGATTGACCCACCTGTGTCGCCATGGCCTTGAAGGACTCAGTGGGCATGGTAAATAAGGACGTAGCGTTTTTAAAATCCAAGATTTGTTTGGTTTTTATTTTCTTAAACATGTTGCTTATTTATTTACGTATTTGATAGAGAATGGATGTGCCAGGGCCTTCATTCTCTACAAAAGAACTCCAGATGCATGTGCAATGTTGTGCATCTGGCTTACATGGGTTCTGGGGTTTTTCAAGTTTAGAGACAAAAGCAAGTTCATTTAAAAAAAAATAGGGGGGGTGGTATCTTGTCCAACACATGCCTTTGGGTCTTTTGTTATTGTTTGTTTGTTTGTTTTTGAGGTAGTGTCTCACTCTGGTCCAGGCTGACCTGGAATTCACTATGTAGTCTCAGGGTGGCCTCGAACTCACAGCGACCCCTCTACCTCTGCCTCCCAAGCGCTGGGATTAAAGGGGTGCCACTGCACCTGGCTTAGGGTTTTAGTTCTTCATATGACCTTGTGTCGCTGTCACCTTCTCATGGCTGGGACAAACACCCAACCAGAAGCTGCCAATGGGCAGAAAGGGTTTCTTTCAGACCTACGGATTCGAGGGGAAGCTTCATCATGGTGGAGATAGCTGGCTCACTTCAGCATCCATAGGAGAGAGCGAGAGAGAGAAAGGGGGGGGGGAGGGAGAGGGAGAAGCCAGCACCCATTAGCACCAACATCCAGAGCTCAAATTGGTTCTGTGCACACCCTAGAGCTGGACTCAAGATTGGACCCCAGTGACCCACATCCTCCAGCAGGCTGTTGGAGATGGAAGTGGGGAGCCTAAGCCACGATACCTGAGTCTTTGGGGTCACACACACAGACCTCCACACCTTGAGCACGTTTCCCCTTTGGCTGCCTTGTGTACCTAACATAGAGAATGACTCTCTCCCACAATGCTGTTACAGGTAAAAAAGACAGCGCCGGTGGGTGTGTGCGCACTGACTTCACGTGCTAAGAAGACTTCTGTTTGCATTGTTATTGTTGCCATCAGTGTTTTCATGAGCTGGTGAGTGATATGATGTAAGTGGATGGAGAGATCTTTCTAATTGATGTTCTTGTTGCTGTGAACTTGGCCGACCAGACACGGATAATAAACTTGATGTGAAAATCTTAATCTCGTTTTCCCACAGTTTTCTCAAGCCAAACGGCTACCAATCCATGTCGAAAGCATACAGGCTGGAGAGATGGCTCAGTGGTTAAAGAGCTTGCTTGCAAACCCTGAAGACTCAGGTTCGATTCTCTAGTACTCACATGAAGCCAGATGCACTTTGGGCATCTGGAGTTACTTTGCAGTGGCAGGTCCAGGAGCATCTATTCTCTTTCCTCTGCTTGCAAATAAATAGCATATATATTTTTTTTCCTTGACATTCAACCCATTGATTCTTCATCTACCTTAAATAATCAGTCCAGGCTCTACCTGGTAGGAAGGGAGTTTTAAAACAACAATAAAATCTATTTCTTTGCATCTGATCCTAGCCCAGGGCCTTTTACTAAGTTTTCAGAAGTGCTGTGTTGGAAGGATGAACGAATGGAATCCATGTTCATTTTCCATTCTGCTGCTTTTCCTGAGGGAACAGACCATACGCCCTCCCCACCCCCTCCCGCTTATGTTTGTTTTGTCCACAAGGTTCTAAACAAAGCCCTCGGTTCTCCTCATGCAGCCCCCTCTTGATGTCAACCCAGTGCACTGCATGCCTTCTTTCAATGGAATTAAAGGGCGGGAGCATAGAATTTTAAGAAGCAACTTCATCAAGATTTTTTTAGTAAGAGCACAATATTGGCTCAACAAAGCACAATCTATGGTGAATAAATTTTAAAGTGTAATGAATTGAAAAGTTCTTTGAGGTGACTAGTTTAGAGAAATCCAAATGAATAATCAGGATTTGGGCTAACTTTTAGTAAATGATTGTCTCTCTCTGCCAATCTCTCTGTTTTTCTGTCTTTATTTCTCTCTTACACACACACACACACACACACACACACACACACACACTAGGAATGAACCCTAACCCTTGTGTATGCTCTTCCCTTTAACTGCTGAACCATCTCTCCAGCCCCTAATATTTTAATAAACCTTATATATTATATTTTATTGCAATTTAATATGTCAAGAACAATACTGAACAGATAATCCTTTATATCCATATTTTTCAGAATGTATCTTCATTACTTCTTTAACCATAAATAACTAGTCTCAGTGAGGTGAAAAATTTTAACTGAGATCATAGTTGGAAAGTCAAAAGTCAGCTCTGTATTCTGACCTTACTTTCCCAAGCTCTTAAGTTTACTGTTAAGAGCGGTTTGAGAATGATATTTTTTTTTGCCTGCATAGACATTCAGACAAACTTCTTAAATTTTATTTTATTGATTTTATTATTTATTTGACAGAGAGAAAGAGGCAGCAGAGAAAGAAAGAGAGAGAATAGGCACACCAGGGCTTCCAGCTACAGCAAACAAACTCCAGACACATGTGCTGCCTTGCACATCTGGCTTGCGTGGGTCCTAGGGAATCAAACCTGTGTCCTTTGGCTTTGCAGGTAAATACCTTAACCACTAAGCCACCTCTCTAGCCCCAGACAGACTTCTTAAATACATGAAAGAGTTACAGGTGTTCAACTTGATACTGCTTTACTGTCCACTGGCTGCGTCGGCAACAGGAACCCTAATGATCCATTACGTAAAAGTAACCTCGGGGGGGGGGGGGCGATGGCTCCGTAGTTAAATGTGCTTGCTTGCAAAGCCCGACGACTGAGACTGATTTCCCAGTACCCATGTAAAGCCAGATGCACAAAGTCGCACATGCATATGGAGTTTGTTTGCAAGGGCAGGAGGCCCTGGTACGCCCATTTTCTCTCTCTCTATCTCTGTCTCTCTCTCTCTGTGTGCATGCAAATAAATAGATTAAATAAATATTTTTTAAAGTAGTCGATGAAGGATCTCCTCCCCACAAACTTTAGCTATCCCCTACACCCATTTTCCTTCCCTTCCTCAGGTACACCTCAGTGTCATTTCCACATTCATAAACCCCGGAGATATTCCTTAGTCTTCATGTAAACTGACCTCTGACCAGCGCATGGTGAGTGGCCACTGTCCCCTCCCTTCCCTTGACCCCCTGGAAGGGGCTCTTTTGTCCGGGTACTTCCAGCCTTTCCTGGGTGGCCTGGCCTGCTCCTACCCAGCCCTTACCTGTTTGAGTGCTACGGCCCCACCTCCCCTTCTTCTCCCTTACCTCCCCCGGATCTCACCCCTCCCCCATCACGGCTTCATATCACAGCGTTTCCAGATGACTCACAGCTCTATCTTGTCTTCATCTCACCTCTTAATGCCAGGCCCGAAGATCAACTGTTTACTTACCATCTTTTAAAAGCCCAGAAGGTGCCTGACGCTGAGCAGATCCAAGGGTGAGCTCATCTGCTGCCCGGGGCCTGGTCTTCTTCCAGAGTCTCTCCGTGAATAGCACCAAGCATCTCCCGAGGAGCTGGTCGCCCCCTTAGCCCCGTATTCGTGACCAGCTCCTACTGAATTCACCCTCCACGGGTCCTCTTCTGACTCCATTGCTATGGGCCTAGTCCAAGGCACCGCCCGCTCTTCGCTGAAGCCTGCCGGTCACCTTCGGACAGGTCTACGTGCAGCTGTGCCCCTCTCCACGGTCTTCACTCCACCCTGCACACATGTGCTTGGGCTTTCCCCAAAACATACACTGCGGCAGGTCGCCCACATGCTTAGAAGCCTTCAACTACTGTTTGTTATGATTTTGCCACTTTTCTTTTTTTTAAATTTTTTTGTTATTTTTATTTATTTATTTGAGAGTGACAGAGAGAGAGAAAGAGGTAGATAGAGAGAGAGAATGGGCGCACCAGGGCCTCCAGCCACTGCAATCGAACTCAGACGCGTGCGCCCCCTTGTGCATCTGGCTAACGTGGGTCCTGGGGAATCGAGCCTTGAACCGGGGTCCTTAGACTTCACAGGCAAACGCTTAACTGCTAAGCCATCTCTGCAGCCCGATCTTGTCACTTTTCATTGACAACCTCCACACAGATAGACAATATGTCATGACCATAAACCCCGCCCACCACCTTCCCTTTCCCTTCTTTCCAACTAGTCTCTCTTCTACTTTGATGTCCCCATTTTCCCTCCCGTCACGCAGGTCTTGTGTAGGTAGTGTCAGCCACTGTGAAGTCTTGAACATCACTTTGTGTCTGGAGGACAGCATTGTAAGCCCTCCTCCCCTTCTTTTGGCTCTTACATTCTTTCTGCCACCTCTTCCTCAGTGACCCCTGATCGTTGGTTGGGTGTGGTAGAGATGTGTCACTTAATGCCAGACACTCCACTGTCACTTCTACTCAGCACCTTGGCCATTTTTGAGCCGCCCCAATGGCAGCCACCATCTGAAAAGAGAAGTCTCTCTAACGAAAAGTGAGAGTAGCATTAATATACTGGGTAAGAGCACAAGTATTTAGAGGCAAGTTGGGTGGGAATAATAGATCCATTTAGCCAGACAACAGTAGTAGTCATCGCACCCCCCCCCCCCGGGCTTATGCCCTCCAGCCACAGGCTTTTCATTAGGAATTCTCAGGGCCAGGCATGAACTCCCTCTCATGGAGCAGGCCTCAAGTCCACTCAGAGAGCAGTTGGTTTCCCCCACTACAGACATGCTACCATTGCATCAGTTGGCACATTTGGCCTGGCTGGGCAGCCATAGAACTTGCATAGTCCACTGCTGGGTGAGACTGTTGAAGACTTTCCTCCCCCAGCAGGCCGCATGGGCCTCTCCCACATTCTGAAGGTCAACAGGGAGGGAGTTTTAATAAATGAGCATTTTTTGTTTATTTATGTTTATTTGAGAGCCACAGACAGAGGGAAAGAGGCAGATAGAAAGAGAGAGAGAATGGGCGCCCCAGGGCCTCCAGCCACTGCAAATGAACTCCAGACGCGTGCGACCCCTTGTGCATCTGGCTAACATGGGTCCTGGGGAATCGAGCCTTGAACCCGGGTCCTTAGGCTTCACAGGCAAGCACTTAACCGCTAAGCCATCTCTCCAGCCTGGGCAGGAGGTTTTCACGCAGCTCCAGCTTGAGTTCTCAGTGACCTGCAGCCCCAGCATGTGGAGTCTGAGCAATAGGACTTTACCATCTAGTTGTGGTGGGCAACCAAGAGCCTTGGCAACAGCCTGTAATGTTTTGGGGGCCTTAGAGACTTCCATGACCTATAACTTGCTGAAAAAATACCACTCCTGGCCCTGAAATTACTCGTAACAATCTTATTCTTAAGACAAAGCCAATTATCCATTATATTGCCCACCAGGCACTCTAGTTTGGGATGGTAGTTCTTGAAGTACCAACCAGCAGAGTGTTTTGGAATATAAAATCTTGGATAGTGTGATGATTGTGTGTGTGTGTGTGTGTGTGTGTAGTGTGCCCACATGCTTGTCTGTGTGTGGGGGAGGCATGCCTCCAATGTTTGGAGCAGAATATCACATGTCCCACTCTATTGCTCTTCCACTCAGTTTTTTTTAAAAACATTTTATTTATTTATTTGAGGGGGGCAAAAAGAGAATGGGCATGGCTGGGCCTCTAGCCACTGCAAACGAACTCCAGATACATGCAGCCATCTTGTGTATCTGGCTTACCTGGGTACTGGGTAATCAAACCTGGGTCCTTAGGCTTCACAGGCAAGCACCTTAACTGCTGAGCCATCTCTCTGGCCACAGGTTTGTTTTGAGCTAGTGTTTTTACTGATTCTAGAGCTGACCCCGATGACTCTAGAATTTCTACTCTCCTGCAGGACTGGGGTTACAGGTGCACGAGGCCATGGCCACCTCTTTACATGGGATCTGGAGATCCAACACTGACAGTCTCGGGCCACCTCGGGCCCTTGTGCTTTCGCAGGAAATGCACTTAAGCACGGAACCACCTCTCCAGCCCTTGTTAGTTCTAAAGCCACCCATTCATTTATTCAGCAATTTGGAACACCTCGACAAACTGCACCACACCGTGGGCATGTGGATAAGTACGGAGCTTCTTGGAATTGACAGCCAAGTGGAGAGTGAGATATCAGTAGTCCACTGAGGGCAGACCTTACTCCAATGCTTGTAGCCAATGCAGAGAAACATCAGTCCTATGAAGGGAGAGCTTTACAGCCTTGAAGCCCATCTTTGGTATTCATGTAAAAGCCAGCAAGAGACTGGAGAGATTGCTTAGTGGTTAAGGCACTTTCCTATGAAGTCCAAGGACCCAGGTTCGATTCCCTAGGACCTACGTAAGCCAGATGCACAACACCTCCTAGTGCCTCCATACATGGCCTCGCTTACTGGTTTGAGGACTGTTCCTGGTTTCCCTAGTTCTTTGGGCAGCTCTGAGTTCTTCGCTACAGTGAGCACCTGGGGATAAGTTGCCTTTCATACAGTTTGAAAGCAATCCCTTTCTGGCTCATTTCTCAGGTTGACCCCTTGCATTATCTTTGAATAGCATTGAAATTCCCAGCATCGTTTGGTGCAGCGGAAATTGGAAGAATCCGAAGTTCTCCAGAGCAGGGCTTCTTTTACCAGGGAGGGGCCTGTGAGTTTCTCTGAGACTGCCTCTTTTTTCTTTAATTCTTTCTTTATTTATTTGTGAGAAGAGAGAGAGAGAAAAGTGTATGGGTGCACTAGGGCCTCTTGCTGCTGCAAACAAACTCCAAATGCAGGCAAATCTGACTTTACATGGGTACTGGGGAATTGAACCTGGGACAGCAGGCTTTGCAAGCAAGTGCCTTTGACAACAGAATCATCTCCCAGTCTCTCTTTTAAAAAAAAATTATTTATTTACTGTTTTGAGAGAAAGAGAGAGGAGAGGTGGGGGGGGGCATGAGAGACAGAATGGTCACACCAGGGCCTCCAGCCACTGAAAATGAACCCCAGATGCATGTGCCACCTTGTGCAACTGACTTACATGGGCACTGGGGAATTGAACCTAGATCCTTAGGCTTTGTAGGCTAATGCTTTAACCACTAAGCAATCTATCCAGCCCATCTCCCAGCCTCTTAATCAGCTCAACTGGTTGATTTCCAAAGAATACCTGGGTATTGTTTGACCTTCAAACATGGACTGCTGCAAAATCAAAATCTTGCTTGTTCCCACCCTGCTTAGGGAACAGAATTGAATCACCGTTTTTCACTCTCTGAGTTTTGAGGAGGGGAGACTGAGCTTGTGCTGGGATGGGTTTCCTTACTCTAGTCTCCTATCCGGTTGCTTTTCTCTTTGCAGAGAGAGCAGCCAAGCCTGTGCTGTCTCTAACCACCAATAAAACAGAGATGTGGAAAAACTGAGACGCAGCTTTGAGACTTAGCGGAAATGGCCCAGGTGACAAGGAGCAATAACAAGGCAGGTGGGCAGCTGAGGTCTGTGTCTTGGGTTTGGTCGCCCTCAACAGCAGGATGCCATGGGTTCGGGGACCTGAGGTCCCAGAGTGGCTCTTTTTTCTTTTTTCTTTTCTTCCGGCACTGGGGTCACCGCGAATCTTTTAGAACTTCGATTCCTGTGTTTTTGTTGAGGAGGGCACTCTCGCTAGTCTGGCATCCATGTTTTGCAGCTTGAATACTTGCCAGGGGTTGCAACTAGGTAGAAAACAATGGTTGCCCGGTTTGGGAATTAGGAAGACATAATTGCGGAGCACAGACCTTCCGTCTGCTGCTTGTTTGGCATCAGGTAAATTACTTAACCTCTCTGAGGCCCAGTTTCCTTAGGTCTAAAGTGAAGTTGATGATCCTTATTTTGGTACTTGTTGCTATTTAACAAAGTGTGTTTGAATGAGATTTTCATATGCATCTGACAATAAGAGGGATTTGAAGGCCAAATACACTTGGAAAGGTTACTAGACCATTTTCCTTTACCTTGGATTTATTCATACATGCTGTTAACTTGAAGACCATGAGACGTTCTGTGGGAAATAAAGCTGGTTAATTTTGTTGAAACCAAAGTGTCAAAACATATTAGAGTTCAAGAATCTTTTCCTTTTCCTGTATAGAAATCAGAGCCCATGTTTCATAAAATACTCTGACTTCATAGGATCGGAGTAAGGCTTGAAGGAGAATTTAAGACAAATGCTTCTTACAGTGTCTGTCATGTGTTATCATTGTGTGATTATAGATGAGGATTTTTTTGATCTTTAAAATGTTAAATTCTAGGGGCTGGGGAGATGGCTCAGTAGTTAAGGCGCTTGCCTGCAAAGCCTAATGACCGGGGTACAGAACCCACGTAAGAGCAGATGCACAAAGTGGCACATGCGTCTGGAGTTTGTTTGCAGTGGCTGGAGGCCTTGGAATATCCATTCTCTCTCTTTCTCTCTCTCTCTGTCTCTTTTGCCCTCCCTCTCTGTGTGTGTATCCCTCTCTGCTTATAAACAAATAAATATAATATTTTTTTAAATGTAAAATTCTAAATTTGATACCTGTGGATTTCAGTCACAGTCATTCCATCAACACTGCCAGTCAGTTTACAAGTTCTGCTATGAATGGTTAATGGAATGGCTTATTGAGTACCCACCATGTGCCAGGCCAGCCACAGCATATCTAAGATAGGGTCATTCATATGTTAATGGACCCAACTAGTTAACAAGGTAGAGATTGCTTTTCCATTAATAAATATAAATGTGGAAATTGTGGCTCCAAGATAAAGAGCCTTCTGTCCATGATTATGGAGACATTGAACTGTGGAGATGGGAAGTAAGTTAGCTCCTATGCACTGACCTGATGCCCTTTAATAGTCTCCAGGGGGATTCTATAAACTCTTCAAGGTTTGTAAGGTGACAGTGATCTGGAAGGTACTTACAATAACCCTGATTGAAATCAAACCCTTGACTAACTTGAGCCACGATCATGGGGCTAAGTATGTAGGGAAGGTCGTGTTCCATCCGTACCCAAAATCTTGCCCTTGAGGAATTCGCCACATTCTCTCATCTCAGAACCTGATCCAGATGTTCAGTTTGCTCAAGACATTCTTTCTGTGCCACCTGCCTTGTCTATCTCTCATTCATCCTGCATACCCCGTGACTGATGAGCTTCCTCAGGAAGCCATTCCCAACTCTGCAAGTTCATCCAAATGCATTATTATTTTTTTTAATTTGAAACAGAGACAGAGAAAAACAGATTGAGAGTAAGTGAGTATGGGCATACCAGAGCCTTTGCCACTGTAAACAAACTCCAGATTCATGCACCACTTTGTGCATCTGGCTTTACACAGGTACTGGGGAATTGAACCTGGGCTGTCGGGGTTTGCATGCAAGCCACTTTAACCACTGAGACATCTCACCAGACTATCACGTCCTAAAGCATCTTCTGCATGGTCCTTAGTACTTCTCACTTTCCTCTCCTCGGCCCTCACCTCTCCCCCTCAGACGCATCGCAGGTGTAATGCTCCCATCAAACGGCGAGCAGCCAGCAAGGCTGCCGAGCACGAGATGCCCTGAATGCCATAGACATTGACTGAGAAAGGAAGGCTGAAAGTCGGACCTATGGGGGAAAGGTATCCATGTCTTACATTGATAACGGGGAAGAAAATTCTTTAAGACAAGGCCATTCACATGTTTCATGTCCCCTGATACTAAACAAGGTGGGGTTTGCTTTTCCATTCATAGAAGCAAATGTGGAAATGGTTTCCCATCATGAAGGACTCCGTCCTCGGGAACTGGAATGGAAATGTGCACATTTCATACTCAAGAATTTCAAAGCATGGCTTTGTAAAATTTTTAGCAGAAAACACCCTACTGAAATCCCTGTATTACGTACCTCCTGTGGGCTGCTAAACGCTAGCGTGCTGTTGAAGTGGAGACTGGAGGCTGTTAACAGAGACAGCTGATTTGGGACTGAGTCTTCAGTGTGTCCAGAGAGAAACTGGTTCACAATCTCACTTTTACTCCGGCCTCTGGTTGGTGTTGTTTGTGACTGGATCTGAAAACCACGACCCCAGGTTTGTCTCGATATCTGTAGCCTCTGCCAATGAAATGCCTTATCTTGACTAAGCCATGTTCTGGACATTCTCCACAGGGTCTCTCCTTACGCTACATACTCCAAGTCCTTCTCAGCTCTCATATTGTGACTGAGGAATCACAGTCGCTAGGAAGCTTCGTAACTTACCAAACACACACAGTTACAGAGTGGGGAAGAATAAATTCAGATCTACGTCTGACTTCTAAGAAGTCCATGTTGCTCTGAGTAAACTCCCTCGTTAAGTAAGATGGATACATTTTTCTCCTCCGTGGCAACTTAAGTCTTTCTTACTAGATGTCGGTGAATCTGAAAACTCATCTTTGCAGCCACAGGATACACAGTGTGTGAGAAATGAAAATGAAGACAAATATTGGGGCTGAGACAGAGCCGCTGATAAAGTGTTTGCCTTGTTAGCATTACTATTGCATCAATTATTTTCTCAGCACTGGGGACAAAATACCTGACCAGAAGCAGGTTAAGGAAGGAAAGAGATTATTTTGACTTACAGTTCCAGTGGCTAGAGTCCATTTTGGTGGGGAAATTGGGGCAGGAGAAAGAAACCAGCATTGTATCATCGCATCAGCGGGGAGGACTCAGAGAACGACAACAGCAGGTAGGGCCTGAGCTGTTATACTTCAACACCCCAGTGACACACGTTCTTCCGGCAAGGCTCCACCCTCTAAACGTTGGACAACCTTCCCAAATAGCACCCACTGGCTGGGGAAACAAGTGTCCAAACACATGAGACTATGGGGGGCGCTGCATTCAAACTACCACAAGGGCCTGAGTTCATTCCTCAAAATCTGTATAATAAAATGCCAGGAACATGCTGATAACCTTAGTGCTGGGGAGATGGAGATGGATGGATCCTTGAAGCTGACTGGCCAATTAGTATAAGTCATCTTGTTCCAGTCTAGTGAAAGTCTGTCTCCAAATAGATGGATGAGTGTCTTTATACCTAAGAATGTTCACTGGCATCTCTATGCATGTGCATACATGTACACCTCTAACACACACAAACACACACACACACACAGAGAGAGAGAGAGAGAGAGAGAGAGAGAAAGAGAGGCAAATGTGGCTTCAAGGCTTATATACATCTACTGTGTCCTTTCACGGATGTATGCCAGGATCATTGTGTCAGCGACAGTGAGGATCAAGGCTTAGCATCAGAACACTGACTGCATGCCTTGGTTATTTCTGAATCCATCCTCTTTTTGTGCCTTTCCTTTCACTGTCGGAACATGTATGACTGTCCTAGGTCAACATTAGTATTGGTTTTGTAAGCAAGGCATCTGCCTGGTTTTAAAGGAGATGCCCACTCAAAGGTTCCTGAATTATTTCCTGCCAAAGTTTCCATAGATAAGTTATTTAATGCATGTTATTTGAGCTGATCTATATCATGGCATATCGGGAAGGTGTGGAGGGAGTGGGAAATGGCTTCCCATGGGTATCTTCTCAAAAAGTGGCCTGTTTTTAATGATATGTTATGGCAATATGTTGATCAAAGAGGTGTTTACATCAGAATGACAAGGCACTGGGGGAACAGTGCTGAGGCCATCAGCAAGTCTGTTCAGTACGTGGTTGTGACATCCACGACCATCTGATGGGAAGCTAGAAACGTACATCAGTGACGTACAGTACTCAGCACAAACGTCGTAGGTGCCCCTCCTCACTGTGCACCCTGGTGTCGGAACCTGATGATGTGGCCTACCTGGTGCCAACCACTGCTTGTGACAGTCTGGGGAGCTAATGGGTACCAATTACTGACACACACAATAAGGGGTGATTTTCTGTCTACTTCAGTTTCACCAGATGATCTATTCCAATTTGGCTTCTCAGGGTTTAATGGACTGCTCTGTGATCCTTTGTTAACTGCACCCAGCTCCTAAGGGGAGGTCATTCCCAAGGCCCATTTATAAACGAAAGCAACTTGCTTTTCCATCATATGGTTTCTCAGTATTTTGTTGAAGGGCCACCTGCATGAGATTCATCTCAGTTACTTGAATTGCAGTGTCCACGTCTCTCACCTATAACACCTGCATTTTAGTTTTGAAACAACCAATTACAAGATAGCAGGGATCAGAGAAGAAAGAGAGACGCTAAGGAGGCCAGTTAGTTAGAGCCCATCACTTGACAGGTGGAAACCAGGGCACACAGAAGTACCACAATGGTCAGGAGAGCACTGACAGAATTATCACAATCTTTGGATCTTTCCAGACCCCATCATCAACAGTTATTCTGCTACACAGTAGTCGACCTTCCTTTTTTTCTGTCCTGGAACCAGGGTTTGGGTGAGTTTTATAAACCTGTGTTAGATGGAAGACATTATTGTGATTTGCAGTTATCCCAGGAGCACGGTTCAAACAGGTTAGATCCTCGTCTATGATGGCCTCTCCTCTGCAAAGCCCCAGTGCTCCTCTCCTCTATTTCTTCTTCCAACGTTGCACTCTGCTTTCCAGACATTCTCATGTCATGTGCAGATCACCAAAGAAGTTGGATTCCCCTCCTGCCAGATGTTAGCTTAGGCATTATCTATAAACTGATTTCCCCCCAGTAAATCTGTCCTCATTTTCAGGTTTAGCTATCAGGTCCCATTCTCACCCTCCCCGGGGATCTTTCTCTCAAATGTGGGTCACAGACATTTCCAAGTGTTTGTCTTATACCCTGTGGAACCATTTTCAAGTTGTTTGACATTATTTCAGTACCTTTGTTCCGAACATATTTCGTGGTCTTAAGGATAGAGACCGTTTAGTGTTGAAGGATACATCATACACAATGCCTGCTAGCTAGGAGACACACGCAAGTCCTACAGTAGTCTCCTGGCATCTATGGGTTTGCCCTTGGAAATCTCCGTTCTGGTCAAAGCCTCAGGCAGAACCTTGTTACTGTATCTGCACCAACATCTTCAACTCAGATCCAAGCCGTCCATGATTGACCCCCATCCACCTCTCCTCCTGCCACTCGACAATGCTAACATCAGTCATAGGCAGAATATCATTATCTCCTTGAAATTTTGGTATGTGAACCTTGACATTTTCCTGAAACTGACCACTACGCATGACGGGAGAATTGTTGGGAATGGTTACGACAGGCTCTAGACCATGGCTGTGCACACGGTTATCTTCTCCTTAGAACTGCCTAGCATGACACATACGACGACCCTCTAGGGCAAAGAGAACTCCACCAATCAATTTCCCAAAGTACTGAGAGCCAGTAAGCTGCAAACTGGGCTACATGACTTCTGAATTCTCTTCCCTTCCAAGAAAAAGTCCATGAAAATGTGACTGTTAGCCAGTATCGGCCAGATTGCTTTACACTGATCTCCCATAGCCAGTCATGGAAACCTCAGCAAGTAGAGAGAGGACAAGGGGAAGTGACTGTGCACGGTTCCGCAGCGCCACCCATCCGGGCACCGCCAGCTCCGTGGCCCTTCCCTGTCATCCAAGGAACCTCTCTGAACTGAGAAGAAATTTGAATTGTATCATTTTGTGACACTTCAAATAAAGTAGGGCTGGAGAGATGGCTTAGCAGTTAAGCGCTTGCCTGTGAAGCCTAAGGACCCCGGTTCAAGGCTCGATTCCCCAGGACCCACGTTAGCCAGATGCATAAGGGGGCGCACGCGGCTGGAGTTCGTTTGCAGTGGCTGGAGGCCCTGGTGTGCCCATTCTCTCTCTCACTCTCTCTGCCTCTTCCTCTCTCTGTCACTCTCAAATAAATAAATAAAAATGAACAACAACAAAAAAAATTTAAAACTATATTTAAAAAAAAATACAGTACTTATTGAGGTTCTGCCACTGAGCTGTGCGCCCAGCCCCCCGTATTCTCCTATTTCTAGATGAGGAAGAGGCAGTAACGATAGCGTGTTTCTCACACGATCCATTTGGGATTCTGCACGAATGGGAGAAGTGTGTCCTTTTTACTGTTGACAGTTTTGCGTTTTCCAGGATCTAGAAGCATTTTTGGTTTTCACAAAGTGCTTCTGGTATCTAGTGAACACAGGCCAGTAATGGTGCTAAAAGCCTGTAGCACTGGAGACAAGCCGTCGGGAAGATTTCTCCAGAACAAAGCAGGGGCACCTTCAGGCTCAGGCAACCATGAGGCATACCTCAGAAAACACCTGGGATACGGGAATATGGGCCCATGTGACACCCGGATGAAAAGATATATGGGGTATTGACTAAAATAATTCAGAATTCATCCAAATGTTTTGAGGTCATGAAAATTACATTTCCATTGCTTGGCTGGTGTGTGGCAGATCCTTTGTTGGGATCTTCACGGAACTGGACTTGCATGACTGTAAAACTCTGTTTCTCTCATTTTCAGCCTCTTGCCATGCAACGCCACTTTGGGGAAAGGGAAGTTTATTTGTTTTTATGTATTTTTTTGAAACTTAAAAGCATCTTGAATTATTAAACCAGTTATTTTCCAGGCCCGCAAATGTTTTCAGCATGTTGCCCCAAGTTTCCCTGAGTCAGCACATGGTATGGCATTTTGGAAGACCTCAGTCAGAACCACTTCCCTCACATGCTGCTATATTTTTTTTTTTGTTTGTTTTAATGGATTGATATTTGGAGTGTTCACTCCAATCAAAGAAACGTATGTTTCTCCCAGACCCCTACATAAGAACTCAGCTCAGGATAAAGAGGTATGCCCTATAATTTCAAACTAATGAAGAGAACAAAGGGGGAAAATATCCAAGTGGTCATTTAATATTTTCCCCGGATGTGTTGTGCTCTTACTGCCGTCTAGCCGGGAGCAAAACCATGAGGTCAATCCTGCAGTCCATGTTTTATGGGAGACAATAAGAGAGGACTTTGAATTACAACTCAAAAATTCTTTTTCTGTTTCAGAGCCAAATGTTTTTAGAAGAAACGAGGAGAAAAAAAAAAAAAAGAAAGAAAAGAAAAAAAGAAAAACCAGCCGAGTCAAATTGATGAAAGCCAGTCAAAATATGGCCTTGTTGTGGCTGATATACTCCTCCTGGCTGGTCCCAAAGCCCAGAGGGCGCTTGCAGGCATCACTCTCAATGCTGATTGAACTAGATTTCTGTGTCAAGTGCTTAGAAGCTTCAGTCCTGCATCCCCCATTTCCTGAGTATATTATTGAAGATTATCAGACCTGTTTTGTTCATTACTGGGAAGCTGAAAAATGACTTCCAAAAAAAAAAAAAAAAGAAGTAGAAGGCTGGAAGGTTTTCCAGTGCGCACAAGCTGGCTTTTAAGCAGACATCCTCAGTGCCCTGAGTCCATCACGGAGGGGCTTAAGCCTTAGGGAACTAGTTATCATTCATAATAACTCCATGGAAATTTCTAATGAAATTCACCAGCCCCTAGAGGATGGATGACTTCCCATCCACATCTGCTTGCTTAGGAAGCATTCAAGGCATACGGTTTGCTCTCAAGGAGTAAATGTGTTAATTATTATTATTTGTTATTGTGATCATTATTATGTTAGCATGTGTATGTGAGTTCCTATGTATACAGGAACTCGTGTGTGTACATGTGTGTGTGCACGTGTGTGTGTATGGGCACTTGTGTGTGCATGTGCATGTGGAGGCACTCATGTGTGTGTGCGTGCATGCATGTGCATATGTGTGTGCGTGTGTTTGTGTACATGTATGCAGGCCACAGACTGATGTCAGGTGTCTTCCTCAGTCACTCTCTACCTTATCTTTTAATTTTTATTTATTTATCATTTTCAAGAAGAGAGAGAGATAGAGAATGGGTACACCAGGGCCTCTAGCCCCTGTAAAAAAAACAACTCCAGATGCATGCACCACCTTGTGCATCTGGCTTCTGCCTTACTTTTTAAGACAGGGTCTCTCACTGAACATACAGGTCACTGATTCTCCATTAGCTAAGCTCTGCCTCCCCATTGCTGGGATTATAGGTGTGGACTACTGATCCTATCTTTTACATGGGTGCTCAGGATTTGAACTTGTGTTCTCATTCTTAGGCAACAAGCTGTTTACCCACTCAGGAATCCTCCCTTTTGCCCAATTTTTCTCTTTATGTCAAGAAATCTGAATTACGAAGATGGCAATCCTGACATTATGCCCTACCTGCGAGAACTGAGCAGAACAAACTCATTATGCAACTCATATTTACAGATCCAAAGAGCCTGTAAGATATTCCAACTAAGCAAGCCTGCATGGGGCTTAAGCGACCCTGGCCAGGGGCTGCGGGGTCTGCAGCGTATGTGGCAGCTGAGCTGTCACTGATGTTGACGGCTCTCTTTATTGTCTCCACCTAAGACTGGACTACCCGGCCCTTACTTCTCCAGTGACTCCTAACACTTCATTAATAACTCTTGTCCCCTACTCCCCTCTCTGACTTTGAAGAGCCTGCATTCATTTAGGCTTTCATTAGTGGTAATTATTTACCTGTCAGACCCCAGCTGGATAGCATTGCAGAAGTGAGTCACATGGCTTTGCTTCCAAACAATTAAATCAGAGACGCACCTGTGTAAATATGTAATAGTTGGTGATAAGAAAGTGATTAGGCAATAGATCCTGAGCTGAACTAAAGGGGAAAAAATCTTTCTCTCTGGGGGCTTTTCGTACATTCATTGAAGTGGCTCTGGTCTCTAGAACAAGGTCAGGCTCTTCCCACCCCTCCTATATCTTGTTTGTTTGGAAAATTTGGCTAAGCTGCTGTCACTGGATTGGGCTTGTTGGTGAACATTAAAGTTTTAAGGGAATTATTTCATGGGTTAGCTGAAAGAGAAGTTGAAACAGGGTAAAATTGTAATGAGCCATTTTCTTTGCTGAGACTAAAACATCTATCTCAACAAACTCACAAATGAAATTCATCTGCCCTTGTTTATATTTAGGATGTCTGTGAAGATTTTTTAAATATTTTTATTTATTTATTTATTTGACAGAGAAAGAGGGAGAAAGAGAGAGAGAATAATGGGCACACCAGGGCCTCCAGCCACTGCAAACGTACTCTAGACACATGCGCCCCCCCTTGTGCGGCTGGCCAACATGGGTCCTAGGGAATCGAACCTGGGTCCTTTGGCTTTGTAGGCAAATGTCTTAACCGCTAAGTCATCCCTCCAGCCCTGTCTGTGAAGTTTTGCATGTGTATGTGTATGTGTCTGTGTGTGTGTGTGTGTCTGCGTACATTTTTATACGCATGAGGTTGGCATTGGGTTTCTTTCTTAATCACGCCCTCCTATTGTTTGAGCTAGGGCCTCTCACTGAATCCAGAGCTCATCAACCTGGCTAGATGCATCAGCCAGCAACCCCCAAGTATCCTCCTCCCCAGCTATGGGGATCAAAGACATGTGGCACCATGCCAGCATTTTAAGTGGACTCTGGGGTTCTGAACTCAGTACCTCCTGTTTACATTGAAAGCACTTTGCCCACTGAGCCATCTTCCCATCCCTATTATTACGATATTTGAATAGTGAAAGGGAGAAGGGCTTTGGGTCTGTGTGATACCCAACACAGTTTGAAGGTCACCCAGCTAAATCAGTTGGCAGGACATGAGACTCTTCATACAGTTTGAGCCTCAAGTTCCAAGTCTGTGAAAAGGGCTTAATCCCTAATTGTATTTGTCATGTCATATCACATACATAGTATCAAGCTCCCTGCCTGCTGGGCCAACATTCAGCTGACAATAGACCAGAAAAACCATCATTTTTGGCCAGCTCCCCATTTAGTAAGCAGAGTCTGAAATTGTTACTGAATTTTTCAAGCTCATTTCTGGTGAATAACACTTGTTAACATTATATGAGCTTCGACCAGAAAGTGATTGTAAAGTTTCCTTCTTTCTCAAAATGCCTCTGTCCTCTTTGATGGTCTTGTTTCTTCTGTAACATTGACTTCCGTGGGTTAACCAGCAAAAAGACCTTTTCACTCCTGTGGGTGGGCATTAAAATCTATTGATCTTTCTGTACATCAAAAATTGGCTTGAGAGGACAGAGAGAAGGCCAAGTGGTTAAAGGCACTGGCTTTCAAAGCCTGACGGCCCAGGTTCAATTCCTCAGTACCCATGTGAAGCCAAATGCACACAGTGGTGCTTGTGTCAGAAGTTGGTGTGCAGAAGTGGAAGCCCTGGTTCACTGGTTCATCTTCTCTCTCTCTCTTAAAATAAGTAAGTAAGTAAATAAATACAGTTTTTTAAAATGGTTTTTGCTTTCAACCTGATGGCTATTTTTAACTGAAGGACACCTACAAATTCTACTTTGGGTGACCACTGTCTTTTAAATATTAATTAATTTTTTTATTTGAGAAAGAGAGAGGGAGAGGCATATATATAGAGAGGATGGGCACACCAGGGCCTCTACTCTAGCCGCTGCAGACAAACTCCAGATGCATGCGCCACCTTGTGCATCGGGCTTAAGTGGGTCCTGGGGAATTGAACCTCTGTGCTTAGGCTTCGCAGGCAAATACCTTAACTGCTAAGTCATCTCTCTAGCCCTTGGTGACCACTCTTAACCTCTTTCCCGTTGCATGTGAAGCTCAGACCCCCCTACTTCTTCTCTGTGACCTTGAGCAAGGTCACTCCCCTTCCGCTCCATTCAGAGCAGTTGCGACATGTCTGACTTGACCAAAGGAAAGGGTCATAAAGGGTGAGTGAGTGGTCATTGTGCTTCCTGCTGTGAAGGTCTAGGGGTTCAGGATTATTTTCTCCATCAATTTAAAGAATTAAGGGACAGGAAGGAAGTTTCAAAGGTAAAACTGAGTGAAGTTTACTCAGAAGCAGAAGTGAAGAGGCAGAGAGACAGGCTCCCTGTTAGAGGAGGGGTCCCAAATCTGTCAGCAGTCCCAGAGGAGTAGGCGAAGCCCTCCTGCCCAGACTCTGTGATTGGTCAGTTTCAGAGGACAAAGGCGCTGTTTGGTCCGTGATGCATCCATCACTATGCAGGTCCCAGGAAGCAGGAAAATCCCCTTACTTGGGCAAGAACAAGTAGGAAGTGAGGTGCCCTCACCGTCATCGTCTGTCACCATTTTGGAATCCTTCAGAATATAGCCACCTGCCCAAGGGTCCTTTGCCCAGTCTACGTAACCACGGAAATTATTCACCTATCACCTATGGACTTTCACTCTTCGTGTCACAGGACGTTCAACCCCTGGTCAAGTCCTCTCAAGTCAGACAGGTCGCTGGTGAAAATGGCGCTCTCAGGGCTGGAGCGATAGGTCAGTGGTTAAAGGCACTTGTGTGCAAAGCCTGATGAGCCAGGCTTGATTCCCCAGGACCCATGTGAAGCTAGACACGCAAAGTGGCACATGTCTGGAGTTCATTTCTAGTGACAAGAGGCTCTATCATGCTCATACTTACTCTATCTCAAAAATAAATAAAAATATTTTTAATATAGAATAAAAATGGCATTGTCTTCCATAAAAGTCGCACTCAATTTTGTTTAGGTTTAATATAGTGTGGTTTGGAATAAGATGATGTAAATCGAGACAGCCTTCCTGGCCAGGTTAGTAAATTATTTCTGTAGGCAGGTTCAATTGCATTTGAACCTTGAGTCTAAAATTAAATAGTCATGAGTTTTAAAATTCACAAGATTTACTCTCTAACTTCACGTTGATATATTTGTAAGGGTAGGCAAGACGGTATACACCGAGTGTTTGCAAAATAATCAAGGTTTATTTAGTCCCAGGTTGAAACAGCAGTATGAGACATGAGTATGTAGTTGTATTGTTTTCTTCAGAGCTAAACATCCAAGTTGCCCAATTACCTGATCATGTTATACTTTTTGATGGTACTTTCCATGCTTAGTGACCCCACTCGCTTGATTTTATGTTGTGCCACTATAAAATATAAACACCCCTAGAGTCCGGTATTTCCCAAGCCAAAAGACAGAGACTGAAGTCAAGACACCAGATAGAATGCAGGTGCCTGGGAGGCTGTGAACAGAGCTTTAAATACAAGAGTTACAGATGAGAAGGATCATTCTACTTGTCCGAGGCTTTTAACTTCCTAATTCTTGACACAAACTGATCATTATTGAATGACAAGATGTGCCGGTGATGGTTTGCTTCGGAACAGAAAAGCAGTCTTCACGATTAAGCTTCCTGCGTATTTAAAAAATAAATTAATTCCCTAGGAAAAGCGGCCTCCTTGTCTTAACAACTAGGACTTCCCAATGGTGTTAAGGACTCATTGTGCCAGAGCAGAGGCTTCTTCCCCCACATCTTAGCACTTCTGTGGTCTGTTGATTCACTTTGCCCATCAGTTTACCACGGTCCAATTGAGGAGGGTTTGGGCATGATAAACAGGGCGGCAGTAACCCCACATGTCCTAAGCATAGAAACAGATCACGTATGGATGATTGAATTTTCAACATGTATTTTTCTCTCCTGCTCTTTTTTGTTTGTCTGTTTGTTTTTGAGGTAGTGTCTTGTCCTAGCTCAGGCTGACCTGGGATTCACTGTGTAGTCTCAGGGTGGCCTCGAACTCATGGTGATCCTCCTACCTGGGATGAAAGGTGGGGCCCCACCATGCCCGGCTTCTTCTGCTCTTTCAAAGCCACAGTTTAAACACCCTAGTGGCCTTTCCATGAATTTGCCAATATATGGTTCTTTATATTTGTGACACTTTCATAAATGTCAGTTAAATTTTTCTAGAAAAATTGAAAAAGTTATTACTCTACTTACACTCTTTGGACACTTAATAATTAAGCTTAATATTTTTCATCTGGTTTAGATATTCTGCCAGCACCTCTTACTCTGACTTCCTGGTCAATTCCCACTTACAGGCCCTGCAGCTGCGACTTCCCTGACAGCTATTGATTCAAATTCGCCTTGCTGAAGGTTAGTAACTTCGTCCAAGTAATGCTATAAATTACATTGGTGAGATTCTCAGACCCCTTGTTTCCAGATCATAATGTGCTTTTGGTTTCAGGTCATCTAGTGTGTGGACGTTCATACGTTTTTGCCCATCATTCTACAAAGTCTAAATAGACATAAATTATTCCTGGATATTATTGCTAAATTAACACATCTTCCAGCTTCTAGATCATGAGCTTAAACCCAAAGTGATAGATGACAGATAGATACAGACAGATGATATATAGATATATGGATGTTATATTGACATATAGATGATATATAGACATATTGATGATAGATAGATACAAGAATCTATATTCTTCAGCCCAAAGGGGCTTTCAAATGGTCAAATTTCAGCAAGATTTACTGAGTTTTAATCAGTCCATCCTTCTGCCTCCTTTCACTAAATGCCAGCATCCAGGAACATAGACCTGAGATAGCTAACATTCCTGTTCAGCAGTTCAAGAGTGGAATTGTTAAAGTTTTTTGTTGTTGTTTTGGTTTTTTGGCATGCCAGGGCCTCCAGCCACTGCAGCTGAACTCCAGACACATGTGCTATCTTGGCGCATGTGTGACCTTGTGCGCTGTTGTCACTTTGTGTGTCTGGCTGACGTGAGACCTAGAGAGTTGAATGTGGGTCCTCAGGCTTTGCGGGCAAGCGCCTTAACCACTAAGCCATCTCTCCCAGCCCTCGTTAAAGATCTTCATATGAATAGTTGATTCCTTGATGCATTGAGGCATTAGTATTCCCTAAGACTGTAGACCCCTGTGTCTTGTGGGTTTGCCAGCTGTGGCCTTGCTCTAGGAAAACTCTGGAGTTTTCTCTTTGTGCAGTGGGGATTTTGTAGTCATGACGACAGTTATCAGTTATCTTGATCTGTGTTTGCCGTACAGCGTTGGTGACAGCAGGGCTGAAACTTAGCAGAAGTGGGCAAAGAGAGTCCTTGCAGAATATCATAACCCTAAAACAAACAAAAATGAAAAAGAATCAGGTTACCAAAGACGCGTAAGTAAAAGCCCAGCAGGAATGTCCCTAGATATGTGGAAATACACATCAACACGCACTCCTGCAAAGTCAGTTTCATTTGAGCCTAATTTACATAGTTCAGGACGAATGCAGTTACCAGAAAGCACACTTCAATGCATATTTTAAATTGTTACAGTGTTCAAAATAATGGGTCTCCTGATGACGTTTTCATATGCAGGTTTTGTACTCTGCTAGTAGTTGCCCAGTCATTACTCTTTCATTCTCACTGGTTTTCTTCCCTCCCCGTCTGCTTTCATGTTATATGTTATATGTTTGCATGTGTGTGTTCATTTAGTTAAAGCTAGACTGCATTTGAGAGAACTTTTGCAATATTTTGTCTTTCTTCCCTTCATTGCCCTCTCTTTTTCTCCTCTCCTATTCAGCCCCCTATGCCAGGGCTATTTGATGTGTGACGCCACTTGTCAAGTCTTAGAATTATTTGTTGCATCTCAATGAGTTTTGATATATGGATGGATACATGTAACTGTCACTCAAATAAAGATTCAGAAATTTTCCAATGCCCTAAGCTGTTGCTTCAGCCCATTCTCAGATAACATACCACAGAAAATCTGGCTGTCACTACATTTTAAAATCGATATGAGAATCTGGGGTATACCTAACCACTGTAAACTTTCAGACAATCGAAGTCATGGAGTATGCACTGTTCTGTAAGGCTGTTTTGACTCAGTGAAAACTTTCCGTGGTCATTCATATCATGTGTTTCAGCAAACATTTGTTAGAATAAAATATTTATTTATTTATTCATTAAGGAGATGAGAACAGGAAGAGACAGAGAGTGAGCATGGGTGCACCAGGGTCTCCAGCCATTACAGACAAACTCCAGATGCATGCATCACTTTGTGCATCTGGCTTTACTTGTGGACTGGGGAATTGAACCCAGGCTGTCATGTTTTGCAAGTAAATGCCTTTAACCACAGAACCATCTCTCCAGCCCAAGTTAATAAAGTTGTATAGCATTAGGTTTTATGTTTAGTTTTTTTAATCTATTTTTATTTATTTATTAGGGGAGAAAGAAAGAACGGGCATGCCAGGGCCTCTAGCTACTGCAAAAAAAAAAAAAAAAATCTAAACAAATGCATCATTTTGTGCATCTGGCTTTATGGAGATTCTAGGCAATTGAACCTAGGCTGTCAGGCTTTGCAAACAGGGGTCTCTAAAACTTAGCAACCTCCCCAATCCCTCTGTACATATTTCTTTTGCTCTCTGTCTACACAACTCCTTCCTTTCCAATTACCTGCCTTATAAATTCCAGTGGTCACTTCAGCTTCCTTAACCTTTGACCTCTGTCTCTTCTACTTAGGAAGGCTTCATTCACACCTAGGTTTCTCTTTCTAGTGTGACAGCAAAGAAAATATCTCTAGGTAAAAAATAATAAGAAGGACTCTTCTAAGCCATTCCTCACACTCTTTCTCACAGACTATAGTCGTGTGCTATCTGTTGCCTGACAAGCCTGGCTTCACATATTTTACCAAGTTTTTAATTGTTTATCATAGGCAATTTTTCAACAAATACTTGCTCACGTTCCCAGAAGCAGAGCTTATGTAATTTTTGGTAGCACAGTTAAAGAAGTTACATTATTCCAAGGAGGGTGATGTATAATGCTAAAGGGATCCCAGGGAAATGATGTGAGCATTTCTTTTTTAAAAAAATTATTTATTTAAGCCGGGCGTGGTGGCGCACGCCTTTAATCCCAGCACTCGGGAGGCAGAGGTAGGAGGATTGCCGTGAGTTCGAGGCCACCCTGAGACTCCATAGTGAATTCCAGGTCAGCCTGGGGCTAGAGACCCTACCTCGAAAAACCAAAAAAAAAAAAAAAATATTTATTTGCAAGCAGAGAGAGAAATAGAGAAAGGAGGCAAAGAAAGAGAGAGAGAGAGAGAGAATGGGCATGCCAGGGTCTCTAGCCTATGCAAACAAACTCCAGATGCTTGCGCTACTTTGTGTATCTGGATTTATGTGGGTACTTGGGAATCAAACTCAAGACATGGGGCTTTGCAAGCAAATGCCTTTAACCACTGAGCCATCTCCCCAGCCCAAGGTCAGGTTGAAAGATGCATGTCATGAACATTGTCAGACATGATTATTTCCCAAACAGCAGTTCCTTTTGTCCCACATTGGCAATTTTTTCCTACATGTGTGTTCTATTTGCATCATAAGTAAAATGTTGCCTTTTGCTTAACTTGCTTGTAACAAAAATTATTTGAAAAATTAAAATTTTCAATA
The DNA here is from genome assembly GCA_036346955.1 of Dipus sagitta. NCBI lineage: Eukaryota > Metazoa > Chordata > Mammalia > Rodentia > Dipodidae > Dipus > Dipus sagitta. The sequence continues at coordinate 74,082,453 of CM070784.1, read as the reverse complement.
TTACTATAATTGGAGTTGAGATAGTAAGCATTAAAATAAATAACTTGGCTGGAAAGATGGCTCAGTGGTTAAAGTTGCTTGCTTGTGAAACCTGACAGCCCAGGTTTGAATCCCCAGTACCCACGTCAAGCCAAATGTACCAAGTGGCACATGCATCGGAATTTTTTAATGGTGGCAGGAGGCCCTGGCATGCCCACATTCACTTTCTCTGCCTCTTTCTCTCTATCTCTCTCAAATAAATAAATAAATTAAATAACTCCTTATGAAGAAACAGCACAGCTTTGGACAAACGAAGCCACATTATATTTCTCAGGACTATTTTTCTACACCTGGCTATGCTAAAATAGCTTGCATATGACTGAATGAAGATGTGAGATGAATGATAGAGATAAAAAATAGAGTGGCCACTTTTCCTTTGTGGTTTCTGAGAGAGCCATCAACATTTTAAACTAGAGTGAACATAGAAAATATCCATCCCAGAGCCTCACAAGTACGCAGAACATTTGGGGAGGCTGGATTACCACCGACACAAACCCTGGCCTTCTTGGAGCTTTTGTTCCAGTGAATCATGAGCCCCTTCCGCTGGTTTCATGTGCAGGCGCATCTTGCATCTTACCCAATGGCTCCCGGAGCTTGCCGAATCTTGTCCCTCTCACCCTTAGAAATGAAGGCTTTTCTCCACATGAAAAACCAATCCATTCCATAATCGTCTCGGTCTAACCCACCCGACATACCCCAGCACCTCATGCTTCCTGACGTGGCCACTTCTCTTGCTTTAGGAATTAGTTCCAAGGGGAGGGGGGTGCTCTTTACTTTTATTCCTGCCTATGACTCATCGCAATTGAGCAACCCGGATCTTTCTAGAATGTAACATACATGAATGCCTGTGGACAGGGTCTACTGGCTTTTAATTTTTTTTAATTTTATTTGAGAGAGAGAGAAGCAGACAGAGAGAGAGAAAGGGAGAGAATGGGTCCACTAGGGCCTTTAGCCACTGTAAACAAAACTCCAGACGCATGCGCTACCTTGTACAGCTGACTTATGTGGGTCCTGGGGAATTGAACCTGGATCCTTTGGTTTTGCAGACAAGCACCTTAACCACTAAGCCATCTTTCCAGACCTCTGTTAGCTTTTTGTCTCATGTAGCCTGGTCATCATGTTCCTACTCATTTTTTTTTTTATTAATTTTGGTCTCATGACATACAGCTTTCCCAAGACATCTGTGCTGCATATCTGTATCTGTCTATATTCTCTTTATCCTGACTCAGTCTCATCCAGACCCCGCAACTCTTAGCAACCAAACCCTTCTGGGCTGAGGAAAAGAGGACATTCCTGTCTTGAAAGGTGACTCTGTCCCTCGATGAGTTTTACAGGTACAGCCACCACAGAGACGGCAAGGGTAGGCTGGAGGGGAAAAAATCATCAGACCAGAGTTTGGGCACACACTTGACTCCCCTCTTCTTGTAAACTTTAGATCAGTGTAATCTGTGAAAATTGCTATGAACTCATGAAATGTTCAGCCTTGGCAACTGATGCCTGCAAATTATCTTTGAAGAATACTCACTTTTCAATATGTGTTTTTCCTTAGAGAAAGGGAAAAAACAGAGTGGGTCTTGTTTGAGGGACAAATGAGACTTGAGGATAACTCTTTTTTATTGAAAATGTTATTATATGAATATATTACATATTGGTTATGTTCCCACTGGCTTATACTCATAAGTTCCCTCCCTCCTGCCTCTGGGTTTCTGTCAGTCCCTGAGGGGTGGGGGCGCAGACAATGACTCAGAGTACACCTCCCCGCCTTGTGGCTCTTACATTCTTTCTGCCCCTCTTCCACAATGTTCTCTGAGTCTTGAAGGACATTAGTCTCTTTTCATGTTGAGCTCTCAGCAGCCTCTGATTTTCTGCTTTGTTGATTTTTAAAATATTTTATTTTTATTCATTTATTATAGAGACAGAAAGAGAAAGAGAAAGAGAAAGAGAGAGAATAGGTATGCCAGGGCTTTTGCATCACTGCAAAGAAACTCCAGATGCATGTGCCACCATGTACATCTGGCTTAACATGGGTACTGGGGAATTGAACCTGGGTTCTTAGGCTTCACAGGCAAGCACCTTAACTGCTAGGTCACCTCTCCAGCCCTGCTTTCATCAGTTTTGAGTCTCCTCAGTGTTTACTGCCAACTTGGACTCATGGGCTTCTCTGACCAACAGCTCACTGTGAGGGGTAACCCAGTTCTGGCACCAGGATTTACCAGCCTGTGGTTTTAGGGTAAAACTTTCTCCACCTCTGCATGGTGGCTCTGTACAAACTAACCTCCTTCTCCCTATTCCTCTCTTTCTCTCATTAAGGAGTCATAACTTTTAATTAGCTAGCTAATTCTAATCAATTGGATATTAGTTCCTTTTTAAGTTTAATTAATTAATTAATTTATTTATTTATTTTGCTTTTGAGGTAGGGTCTCACTGTAGACCCAGCTGGCCTGGAATTCACTATGTAGTCTCAGTCTGGCCTCAAACTACCCCAGCTCACAGATTTCTGGGACTAAAGGTATGACTGGGAGAAAGAGAGAGAGAGAGAGAGAGAGAGGGAGAGAGGGAAACAATGGGCTCACCAGGGCCTCTAGCTTCTGCAAATGAACTCCAGACACAGGTGCCACTGTGCCATCTGTCTTTACAGGGGTACTGGGGAATTGAACTTGGGTGGCTAGGCTTTATGGGCAAGTGCCTTAACCGCTGAGCCATCTCTTCAGCCCCTTATTAGGGGTTTTCTAGGCATCATGTATTCCAAGCATGATGCTATAATCACTCTTGACCTTCAAAACAATCTCCGAACAAATGAGCTACATGTCAGTTCATGTTACAAGTGAGAATATAGTGCACCAGTGACCACGTTGTATCCCTGACATCAAACTGCCTGACTCAAGATCCAATTCTATTTGATGCCAGTAAAACTTTTCTAGACTGTAACTCTTTAATATTAGTGCTGAGATAAAAAATATTGAATACAAAAATATGTAGAAATATTAAATGTGGGCTTTTTCCTTATTCATTCATTTTATATCTTAGCAGATTGATGTAGAATCTATGGGATTTGCCTCAAATTTAATGAGAGATGGTGTGAATGAGTATCTTAGTTCTTTGAAATTTTCCTTAGGAGGAAAATACTATTCATTCTTGGGTTGGGTAAGACAGTTTGATTGTTAAATTAAAACTTGAGAAATTGATTATTACAACTGAAGGGAATCTTAAGAGCAGAGTGATAACAGTGGGGTTATAAAATTATTCAATACAATTAAATTGAACAAATGTTTATTTAAATATTGAATAACTATGTTATGCCTCTTGCTGCATAGATACCCCAATTAAACTTCACCATTGCTAGACCAAAATAAAGATTTAAAATGCCCTTTAAAATTCAAGGACTTGTTCTTGTTCTGTCTAGATTAAGTATCTCACCCAGGAAGATGTACTGATGGTTACCAGGCAAAAATACAATAGAAAATGTTTCTTTCATCAAAGTGTGCTGTTAAAATGTGCCATTTGAAAGAAAAAAAAAAATTTAGTCTAATTGGAGCCACATAGTCATAAAGACAAGCTCGTTTCAGTCACTGTTGCTGCAAAAGCAATTACGGCCAAGTCCCATGAGTCTCTGCTAATGGGAGGAGGGTGTAACACGCATGGCTGACGAGGGCAGCTAATCCCGGTAACCGATTTTCAATGTCTCCCTCTACTCAACCTACTTACCAGAGTTCCTAGCCGGTAATGGCCCTGATTCGTGTTTCCTTCCTCTTCCCACACCACAGTGCCTCCAACTCCGGCCACCCCCTGATGGAGAAGTTAGTGAGCTCTGAGATGGCCAAATGTTGTGGAAGGAGCAGGAAAGAAGCAAAGTTAAACAAACCTTGAATAAATAAGAGGCATTGTTATGTCGTGCAAAGTAGAAGTGGAAAGTCTGCATGCGTTGAATATTAATTTGGTCAACATTTTAACCACACATGCACGACAAGCATATTTCAAATATAATTTTATTAAATTTCTATGTATCAGTAAAAAAGGCAACTCTTGTTTAAAAATATATAACAGGGGCTGGAGAGATTGCTCAGTGGTTAAGGCACTTGTCTGCAAAGCCTAACCATTCAGGTTCAATTCCCCAGTACCCATGTAAAGCCAGATGCACAAAGTGGCACATGTGTCTGCAGTTTGCAGTGGCTGGAGGCCCTGGCACACCCATTTTCTCTGTCTGTCTTTCTTCTCTCTCTCTGCTTGAAAATTATAACTATCTATCATCTATCTATCTATCTATCTATATCTGTAAATCTATGTTTATCTGTCAATCTATCTATATATATATATATATCTGTACATCTATGTTTATATTTCTCTCTCTCTCTCTCTCTCTCTATATATATATATATATATCTGTAAACCTATGTATATGTATATATATATATGTACATCTGTTTATATTTCTATCTATCTACATATATCTATAAATCTATGTCTATCTATCTATCACAGATCTAGTTTGACTTTGACCCTCAATCTCATACCTGCTTCTTCTTCAGCAGGAACTGTACCACCTTACACCTTACACCTTTTACACCTTACACCTTACACCTTATACCTTACACTTTTTACGCCTTACACCGTACACCTTACACCTTTTACACCTTACACCTTACACCTTATACCTTATACCTTATACCTTACACCTTACACCTTTTACACCTTACACCTTATACCTTATATCTTACACCTTATACCTTTTACACCTTACACCTTACACCTTTTACACCTTACACCTTTTACACCTTACACCTTATACCTTATACCTTACACCTTATACCTTATACTTTATACATTACACCTTACACCTTGCACCTTGCACTTTTGACACCTTACACCTTACACCTTATACCTTATACCTTACACCTTACACCTTTTACACCTTACACCTTATACCTTACACCTTTTACACCTTACACCTTTTACACCTTACACCTTATACCTTATACCTTACACCTTATACCTTATACTTTATACATTACACCTTACACCTTGCACCTTGCACTTTTGACACCTTACACCTTACACCTTATACCTTATACCTTACACCTTACACCTTTTACACCTTACACCTTACACCTTACACCTTTTACACCTTACACCTTTTACACCTTACACCTTATACCTTATACCTTACACCTTATACCTTATACTTTATACATTACACCTTACACCTTGCACCTTGCACTTTTGACACCTTACACCTTACACCTTATACCTTATACTTTATACATTACACCTTACACCTTGCACTTTTGACACCTTACACCTTATACCTTACACCTTACACATTTTACACTTTACACCTTTTACACCTTACACCTTACACCTTTACACCTTACACCTTATACCTTACACCTTACACCTTACACCTTTTACACCTTACAGCTTTTACACCTTTTATACTTTTTACAGCTTTTACACCTTATACCTTACACCCTACACCTTTATTTTCATTATGACAAATGTTCAGGGTTTAATGGAGTTTTTCTGTGCAATTGCATAGAAATTTAGTCAGAGGAAATGTAATTTTGTGTTTACCATAATGATGGCCCACCTGTATTATTTGGCAATGAGGTCAAAACCTTCATGTATGGCTTAAGTTTTCCTATAATGAGGAGCTCACCTGTTTACCTGGAAATGCTTGCAGATGGTGGTTTTCTGCCACGAGCCCCCCAGGCATCTCCTAGCTGTTCTGAACCATCTCAACCCTTCCAGAGTCAGGCAGTGTCCAGTCACTGATGGGGTGACATTTGATATCCATGTACTCATTCTTGGGCACATTCCTTATAATTCGATGAATACCTTGCCATGTTGGCACAGACTCAGAATACTTACCTTAGCCCCAGAGCTCCTCCTGGGTTGCCTAAACCTACTGCTGGTCCTAAATCACAACTTTTCTCCCTCTGCCAAATCCTGCTTCCTGAGATGTTGATGCCAATGATATCCCCAGCAAACATCCCAACAGTCAGCTTCATCTCATATCTGTTTCCAAGGAAACCATCCTCTGGTATAACACCTGATTGTTTTTTCACCCAGTGGAATGTCTTGGAAGGCCCATTCGTTAAGAAATACTGGTCTAGGGATGGAGAGATGGCTCAGCAGTTCAATTCTTCAGTACCCACATAAAGCCAGTTGCACAATGTGGTACATTCCCTCTGGAGTTCAGTTATAGCCACTAGAGGCCCTGGTGTGCTTATTCTCTCTCTCTCTCTCCTTGCAAATAAATAAATAATGTTCTTTTTATAAAGAAAATGCTATTCTAGCTCATTCTTTTAATACTGAGGGAGTTTTGGATCAGGACTGGGTGGCTGTCCATCAGCCTTGTGACTCAGTTACATAATTCTGTTCCATGGACTGTGACAAAAAGTGAGGGTGACACTCCCTGACCTGATCTATTAAATGCTGATGAAGTTCCTGTGTTCTTTCTCATCTTCTGTTCACCAGCTATACCCAGAGAGTATAAAAGAAGGTTCTCAAGTCTTGGGTAAGTACAAAGCCAGAGCATAGAAAGAGAGATCAGTGACTTGCAGTGCAAGTTGTCAGTCTGTTTGAACATCCATTCACTCATGTATTTTAATGTTGCTGGGGCCTTGCATGTGCTAGGCAAGTGTTACTATCTCCTTAAAGTTGACAGAGCTCTTGTTGCTGTGTGTATCTGTTACAAATAGTCTCTGGTATGAAGAATGTATGCACACCTCCTCAGCTAAAAATGCTTCTTGAATGTAAACACAGAGAAGCGGAATTGATAAGCCTTGAGATAACTTAGCTTTGAAATTCAATAAATATTTTTGTGCCATTTTCCAAAGTGGTTATACTAATTTATATTTCCTCTAGGAGTATAGAAAAGTACCTCTCTCATCTTTTAAAAAGATGGCTTATGCTAGGCACAGAGCTATATATTTTACTTGTGTTAATTTGTTTGAGCCTTGCTGTTGCCCTGGTATGTTGCTTTTTGTTATTAATTCAGCTCTGCTTTTTCTGATGAGTAAATTGGAGTCAAGTCAATTTAATTTATAGACGAAAGACCTATGATATGTGCCTAAGGTGTAGGGTTATCTCTCTTTTCAGTTATGCTATGTTGCTGACAGAACTCATTGAAAGCCAAAATGTTTTAGATAACTCATTTCATTGTAATTATATGACTTCCTAGTTGTCTATGGGGATGGTAAGTAGGTGGTCTTTGTAAATATACCAGGTATATTTTCATGGACAGAACAACATACAAGAAAGTAAGTCTTCTATCTTGGCCTTGAGTCCTAAAAGCAAAGGATTTCATAAATCATTTACAAGCAATACATGCAACAAAAGCAACAGTAAAATTTTCACTCTGGCTGACTTCTTCCGAGGCAGCTGTGATCCCCTGGCCAGGTCGCATCTTGATTTGCTCAGTGTCCTTTGTGAACGTCCTTTGTCCTTGGGTTGAACACAGTGCTGGGTAGGTCTGTGTGGCTCTCATATAAGATGGGATTTAGTCCGGCTGGCTTCCAAAGGTCACACTAACATCTCACAAGGCACAGAAGGTTGCTGTGAACGTTTCTGAACTTTTCTGTCCTGCAAGACACATGGTGCGGGTGAGATTGGTGACATGAATCTTCACAACATGACAAAAACATTTTGGACTGATACATGCAGCAGGACATAGCTGACTTCCTGAATTTCATCCATTTTTGTGGTTTTTGAGGTTGTACTAGAATTTAAACCTCTCTGGGTGCAAGTTCATGGAGTCTTGACAAACTATGTTTTGATTTAAAAAAAAAAAAACTAAGGCAATTTGATGAAATATAGTTTTTACCAACTCTAAATGAATTAAGATTAGATTCCTGGTAATGTACACAGGGGGCAAAAATCTGGGAATGAGACATAAGCAACAAACCAATGCAGGGTTGCCTCAGCATTGCCACAATGGAAAATTCCAAATTCCAGTAAATCTCAAACTTGAGAAGGGGGCAAGAGGGCAGAGGAAACAAAAAAGCGGAGAGGTTACGTGGGTAAGGTGGCTAACCATTGCGCAGAGGACTTTTGCGCCACTTCCAAGCTGCCATCCTCCGCTCTGGCTGCCTTGATACGCACGGCTTTGTTTACCAGCTCCACGGAAAGTGAGTCAGCTGCTGCACAGAGGAGGGAAGACAACGCGAAACGCTTCAGTCAACAATCCATCAGCAAGTCTGTCTAAACAAAGCTACTCCAGTGAAGACAGACAGGAGAATATTCCAGAGAAGAGTGCAAAAGAAGGCCCATGTAGATGAGGTTCTCCAGGGACATGAGCGTGCAGAGACGTGTGCTAGCAACAAATGCTCCTCGGACTTCTGATGAGATCCTCTGAGATGCAGGAGGCCTGGGGCGACCACATTCTATCTCTGTGACACAGGAAGAGGATGGAGAGAGAGTTATAGACCAGATGACCCCAGACAATGGTACATTACTGGAGAGTTTTATTTAGTTGTTCGTTTATGTATATTTATTTATTTACTTGAGAAAGAGAGAGAATGTTTCTACCCACTGCAAATGAACTCCAGATGCACGCACCACCTTGTGCATCTGGCTTTAAGTGGGTACTGCAGAATGAAACCCAGGTCCTTGGGCTTTGCTTGCAAGCACGTTAACTGCTCAGCCATCTCTCCAGCCCCACTGAGAAGTCTTAAGCAGAGAGGTGACATGGTTTGACTTGCTTTTCAGAACCACCCTTCCAACCGCTATGCCCATACTCCATTGAGAGAAGAAAAGATGAAGCAGGACTGCGGGGCAGGGAGCTAGGTAGAAACAGAGGGTGAGCTGTTGGGAAAATGTAATGACTAAAGTGCAGAAGGGCAGAGGAGAAAAAGTGGGATGTATTTATTGATCTGTTCCCTCATCATTGGCTGACCTCATCTGTAACTCTGTCAAAACTGACATGAATGTGAGATGTCTGGATGGAACACGGATTCCATTAGGCAAGCTCGGTAAATAACAGGCAAGCTGGAAGGCCGTGATTGCAATTTAGCTTTGGAAATAGTTCACGACCACGAGAATCCAAAGTATCTCTGTATGCGATTATTCGGATATGCAAAATATTTGAATTTCTGAGGTGTGGCCAGTGTTTTCGTTAATGCTACAAGCTACCATGATCCTGAGCTCCTGGGGCAAGGGTGTTAGGAGGTGGACTTGACCTGGCCCCTTTCCCTTTCCTTGACAGGAGGCCAAAAGGCGAAGGCAGAGAATAGCAAGTCTAATGAGTTTCTCGTTGTTCTGAGGCTGTGTTCACAGAATATTTTAAAAGTGAATTTTGGTTTTTGAGTCAAGGACACATCCTAGAGCAGATTGACCCGGAACTCACTCTGTAGCTTCAGGCTGGTCTCAAATTCACAGCAGTCCTCCTACCTCAGCCTCCTGCTTGGATTTCTGGGGTGAACCACTGCGCCTGGCTTCTACTGGAGACTACCAACTGGCTCTCCACATTCCAGATATGTGTGAACACTTTTAAAAACTGTATTGTGCCAACTTCTGTTTTTAATATCTCATTGTCTACACAAGATGCCTGTGGAATTTCTAAGATCTATTCATGAACTAGCTATTTAGGAGAAAGAAAGAAATCCAAAATCCCTTACAGTCCCCAGTCCCAACAGCCTTGCCAGGTGCTATGGGACCTACCACTTGAGATCAATGGCTGCGAGTTTCAAGTGATGCCACTTGGAGCTTTGAAACAGTTGTGATCTCAGGCAATATCACTGATAATAATTCTGTTTAATTTCTTTCCTTTGATATCTGTGTGTAGGTGTTTCACTGAGCAATAGTCATTAACGAAGCATGTGTTACCAGACAAACACTGTGTGAGCAGAATCCTTAGCTAAGGGAAGAAGAATGATAGAAGGGAAGAAAGAACTTGGGAGAGGACTGGAGAGATGGCTCAGAGGTTAAAGTGCTTGTTGGTAAAGCCTAACAACCCAAGTTTGATTCCCCAGTACCCACGTGAAGCCCAATGCACAAAGTGGAGCATGCATCTGGAGCTAATCTGCAGCAGCTAGAGGACTCCATGCACCCATTCTCTCTTTCTATGTCTCTGTCTCTCTTCTGACTCTCTCTCTCTCTTTCCCTCTCTCTCTCTCCCTTTCTTTCTCTCTCTCTGTGCTTGCAAATAAATAAATATTTAAAAAGTAAAACAAAATCCTTGTGAATTTCCAGAAGGGCTAAAATTATTTACAAAAAAAAAAAAACTTCACAAAAACAAAAACAGGAGAGATCAAAATAACAAAGGATACAAAATTAAAACTTCCTTCCTCTTCCCTTTCTAGTTTGTCCGTTTGGGTTTATGCAACCAAAAATGGAGCCTTCAATCCATGTCATTCTTACCCTTTCTATTTCAGAAGGCTTCATTCAACTTCAGAGTTCTCACTGGTCCTTGAGGGAAAGATGTAATCAAAGAGCCAATGACGGTGCATATTTCTTTCTTACATCATGTATTTCCAAAACAGCTAGTCTTCAAAGATTTGGGTATCATATTTAATAGGCAACCACAGCAAATAACTTCAATAAAGTTCCCTTTAGATGTTGAGCACTTGCTAAAGTTTTCAGGTCCCAAAGAACATTAATACAAAAAAAAAAAAAAAATACTGCTCAGCTGGTTTAATGCTCTGAATTCTTGGTATTTTTCCCAAAAGACTAGAGTTAGAATTTTGAGGCTTTATAGATTTATTTTTGTGTATGTGTGTGTTGAGTTGTACACATGAGTGATGTCTCTTTCTGGTATCATTTTTTAATTAATTAATTTATTTATTTGCAAGCAGAGTGAGAGAGAGATAGAGAGGAGAGAGAGAGAGAATGGGAGCACCAGGGCCCAAATGAACTCCAGATACATGCCTGGCTTTAAGTGGGTACTGTGGAATCACACCCTAGTCATTACGCTTAGCAGGCAAATGTCTTAACTGTTGAGCCATCTCTGCAGCCCTCTGGTAACAATTTTTTGACACCAGAATTATGAAACATTTGTAACAGTGGAATCAAATCTCAACTTCACATGCTTTTACTTGGTCCATTCCCAAGTCTCCATGTCAACATAATCGTCCAACAATGCTAATATAGTCAGGTGTAGCCGATCTCCCAGGAGGCTGAGCAGTGGATCACAATATTCAGTGCCATTCCAGCAAACTTCCAGCTGGCTTTCAGATCTGTCCACCCTTGGGTGTCAATAACATCCTGCTTTGCTGCAGGCCCAGAAACAAGATGGACAACTTGAATGGAAACCTCCAAAACAAACCTTTCCGCTTTTTAACTATATCAAGTATTTTGTCACAGTACCAGAAAATTGGCTAGTACATTACTGAAGTTGAGAAAACCACCCCTTTGGCCCCATAACTAAATATGTCAATTTCTTGTGATTGTAAATATGCTAAAGAAAAAGAGATAAAAAAATTAAGTTAGTTTTTTTTAACATGGTACACCAATAGTATTCTTTTGAGCTTTTCATATCAAGCGAATGGATCTATTTAAAATGAGACTTGTTTCATATATATGATATTTTCCAGTGTATAAAACAGATTTAAGTATGTTACTGTATGTAGACATGGCAACAACACTGTTAAAGAGTTTCTCTTGGCATCATAATCATTTTATAGAAAGGAAATTATTTTCACATGCTGTTTCTGGAAATGGCTTTTTGTCTTGTTTATTGGGGAATGGGTTGCCCATAGATCTGTCACATGTTAAGCATTTCTTGAAGGAAATATAAAGAATCTGAGCTTCTCACGCTTGTTTTCTACTGGCCTTGAGTTAAGCACATAGCAAGGAGGAAATGGAATTTTAAGGCCACCTTGCAAGTGGCACATTATAAGCTACGTCACAATTGTCCCACATACATGACTTATAAAAATGTATGCTTTGGGGAGGTAAAAATGATATTGGGAGTGACTTTCTTCATTGACTTGTCTTATTTTATTTTTTGCATGTGTGACTGTATGTGTATGCATGTCTGTGTGTGCAGGAGTGCATGCAGGTAGGTGTACGTGTATGCAGAGGCCAGAACACAACTTGGTATACTTTCTCAGGAATGTTATCCATCTCCTGGGAGACAGGGTCTCTCATTGGTCTTTATCTCATCAATTAGGCTAGACTGTCTGGCCAGTTTGCCCCAGGGATCTGCCTGTTTCCATCTCCTCAGCACGGGGATGACAGGTATAATTTCCACCTTGGGTCTGCTCTCTCCATGGTCTTTACCTCGCTGTGAGCCACAGAGCAGAACTTGAAAATTTACTCGAGAAAAGATGAGGGAAATTGAAAGCTGAGCCATTGTTGGGCTCCTGGGGAAGTTAAGAGATGTGCCTACAATTGTGTGGGCGTTCACTACACGCTCAAAGGACATCTTTTCACATTGGAAATGTCTTAAAGGCAGTCCCTACTGAGGGTTCACCAAGCTAGAGACACAGAGATAGAAAAGTCTTTGCTGTGAAACAGTTTGTGCCTTAGGATATTACTGAGGATGTGGCCTTGGAGCCTAGGCTTTAGCAGACAGAAGACATGGGGAGAGATGCTGCTTTGACCACTCACCAACTTTGGGAAATTATAGAAGTTACTCAGTAGTGCTCACCTGCTCAATGGAGATGGTATTCCTTGACACAACAGTAAAAAATATGGATGTGATCATATACATACATACATACATGTATACATATATACATACACATACATCACATATATATGTATATGTATGTATGGCTTACATTGTGACAGGTCCACAGGAAGCACCAAATGACAGCACATCCTGAAAGGGGCTGTTAAATTCCGATGCTAGCCATTCTTGCTGGAATGATCTTATTTGGTCAGACAACCTTGATGCATACATATATTCACTCTATCCCACATATAGTGCATCATTGTACTGAATCATTTCCTGGAAATACTTTTCAAACATCCTATAGGTAAAATCATACCTCCCTTTTACTTAAAATCTTCTCAAAGAATCTAACTTGCCTAAAGCAGACTTTATTCTATCTGTTCCGTAATGGCTGACCTGCCTGGGGCGGGGGGCAGTGGTGGGGAAATCTCTCCATATCCTACTGTTTTCCTCATTTTCCTTGATGGTTGTATTTTAATAAATATAGTATTTAGCTATCTCATAGCACCATTATTCATAATGGCCAAAAGGTGGAAACAGTCTAAATGTTCATCCATAGATGACTAGGTAAACAAAAAGGCATATTCATGCAAGAGAATGTTATTCAGAATAAAAAAGTCAAAATTTGGGGGTTGGAGAGATGGCTTGGAGGTTAAGATGATTGTCTGCAAAGCCTAAGGACCCAGATTCAGCTCTCTAGAAGCCATGTAATCCAGATGCACAAGGTCACACATGTGCACAAGGTGATGCAAGCATCAGGAGTTCAATTGCAGTGGCTTGAGGTCCTGGCATGCCAAATTCTCTCTCTCTCTCTCTCTCTCTCTCTCTCTCTCTCTCATAAAATAAAAATAATAATTAAAATTTTTTTCAAAGTCAAAATTTTTGACACATGCTATGAAAAGCATGATCCTTAAAAACATTATACCAACTGAAATAAACCAGACACAAAAGAACAAATATTTCATGATTCTGCTTTTCCAGTGTACCTAGAATAGGCAAATTCCCAGGGACAGAACCTTGATACCAGGAGTGGGGAGCAAAGATAGGGTTGAGTTATTGTGCACAGAGTGTCAGTTTAGGACAACAAGAAGGTTCTAGAAATGAATGGTGGCAAGGGCTGTACAGCAATATGAATGTCCTTATGCCATGGAACTGTGCATTTTAAGTGGTAAATATTATGTTACCAATACCTTACCCTACAACAAACAAGTTTTAAGCAAATGTTATAACATATTAAACTTTCTAAAATGATGCTTATGCATAAAAGTAGTTTGTGCATAGTTTTATTTATTGACTGTTTTATATGCCAATATGCCAATATGTGCTAAATACATGAATATCTGTAATTGATTCAATCTTTTCAGTAATCAATTCTTAACTTTAATTTATTATTAAGTATTCAAGCACTCCTACAAATCAGTACTATTGTTATTCCCACTAAGTAATATGGTCACCCAAGTTTATACCACCAGGAAGTAGCAGAATGGAGATTAAATGCAGATATCAAGTTCCAGTTTCTTTTTGTTGTTTTTCTTAAGGTAGGGTCTCACACTGGCCCAGGCTGTCCTGGACCTCACTTTATAGTCCGAGGCTGGCCTCGAATTTATAGCGACTCTCCTACCTCTGCCTCCCATGCCGGCTTTTAATTAGCATGCTTCCTCCTTCCTCCGTCTTCCATCCCCCAGTCCTGTATGACAATGGCTGTCACACCTGCAGTCTGTAACCCTGACCTTAAAACAATGATGATGATGCTTTATGAGCATCATATTTTCAGCCTCTGAAAAAGAGTTCTCATCATGTTGATTTAAAGATGAAAAGTCTACGGGCTGGAGAGATGGCTTAGCAGTTAAGTGCTTGCTTGTGAAGCCTAAGGACCCCGGGTCGAGGCTCGATTCCCCCAGGACCCATGTTAGCCAGATGCACAAGTGGGCGCACGCGTCTGGAGTTTGTTTGCAGTGGCTGGAGGCTCTGGCACACCCATTCTCTCTCTCTATCTCTGCCTCTTTCTCTCTCTGTCTGTTGCTCTCAAATAAATAAAATAACAAAAAAATTAAAAATAAATAAATAAATAAAAATAAAGATGAAAAGTCTAAAGCACAGGGAGGCTGAGTGACTTGTTTGTGCTCCGTCCTCCTTAGCAGAGCTAGGCTGGAACCCAGTGTAGATCCCAGTCTTAATATAACTGTCACTGTGAGCCCTCCCCCACCCTACTCTAAGGGAACATTTTTTCATGTTTTAAAGTCTTATAGCCGAGGACATATCTTACTTTATCAATACAGTACTCTCCCTGCATCCCAATAGTAATTTGATCGCTACCATCAGGACATGGAGGATTTATCAGATTGCCTCCAAGGCTTAGAATATAGAATAAGTATATGGTCTGAGGTTGCAGAACCTGCCTGAGGAGGAGGCAAAGCTGCCTCTTACATATTCATGTACAGGCAAGAGAAGGATCTCCCGTGAGAAGAGTAAGCATGCGCAGGAATCCTCAGACAGCCTTCCGTGAGATGTTCCTAACGCCAGTAATCCATGGACATCCCCAAACTGGATCTATATGCCTATTAAATGCATGAAATATGGTTTTAGTTAGGCTTAGACACTATGCTTACATAATTTTAGAAAGCTAAAATCTTTCTACCTACATTTTAGTCATCCTCTTACTGATAATTTTCATACGACCCTTGCTTCTTTTGGGGCCCTCTTTGCCCTGATCTGAGCCCTGAAGCCCCCATGACCCTGGGTCTTTGCATGCACAGCATCGTTTGCTCCCACTCGCCAACCTTCCTCCATGGCCAGTTTTACAATTGCCTGCAGATATTTCAGAAAATGGAACTGAGTAACTTGGAGCCAAGTCACAATTTCCAGCACATAAGTCCCTTATCCCTGTGGAGATTCTATGGACTAAAAACTACCCCTGTGAACCAAATCTGCCTTGTTTTGTGAATTCTCAAACAACTTTGACTCAGTGATCATCATAGGACAGGGCCAGTTTCTCACTGCAAAACCAGCTGGTATTATTATTTTTGTGAACAGGGTCTCATGTAGTCCAGGCTGGCTTTGAAGTGAACATGTAGCTGAGGATGACCTTGAACTTCTGATCCTCCTGCCTCTACCTCCCACGCACCATGGTTAAAGGCCCCACATGCCCCACTTATGCAGTGCTGAGGAAACCCAGGGTTCATACACGCTGGGCAGCACTCCATCCAGTGAGTTTGATGCCCCACAAAGCCAGCTTTCCTTCCAAGCAAGAGTGTCCTCAATGCCATGAACAGAAATACTTGAATGATCTGAATGCAACTTTCTAACAAAGAAAGTAACCCAAAACGTCCTTAGCTTGTTCTTTCCCTCCTTCCTTCTCTTCTTCCTTCTTTCCTTCCTTCCTCCCTCCCTTTCTTCCTTCCTTCCTTCTGCTCTTTCTTTCTTCATTTATTTCTGCCTTCCTTTTTTCCTTTCTTTCTCCTTCCTCCCTCCCTCCCTTCCTTCCTTTTTGTCCTTCCTCCCTTTCTTCTTTCTTTCCTTCCTTCCTCCTCCTTCCCATTCTGCTTTCCTTCTTTCTTTCCTAGAGACTATCTTACATGCTAAGTCTTGGAAATCAAAATAGTTGAACAGTGTGACATTGACAGAAAACACAATCACTAGGACCATATTGTGCGTGCGTGTGTATGTGTGTGTGTGTGTGATGCTACTGGGGAGCAAGTGCTTGGTCAGTGAGCTGTATCTCCAATCCTCCCACAGAATTTTGTTGTTGTTGTTGAAAACATCTAAGTAAATCTCCAAGGCAGAACCAAGTTTTGGATGGCTATCTTCAAACACCCTCAAAGTTTCCAAGTTGTTTCTTATGAATCTGAAGTGCAGCTGACATGTCCAGGCCAGCCACGCTGCCCTGGTGCGGAGAGGAGGACGGGGCGCCTGCGTTCGCACGAGGCCCACGGTGCTCTCGTCACCTAACATGCATGCCACGAAACTCCGCAAAATGCTGTTTCCCAAATAAATGTCAAGAGACTAGATGGCATTCAGTGAACGGTCCCAAGATGAGTGCAGTGTTTCCTTAATTAAAAGCAAGCAAAAGTGGTAGCTAATTAAATGTCATCGTGTGGAAGATTGTGTAGGAGAAATCCTGTGCGTGCTCAAGGGAAACCATGTCACAGAATAGGGTGCAGGGCTGGGGAGATGACTCACAGGTTAAAGTTAGATGGTTAAAGGCCAGGCTTACAAAGCCTGACAGCCTAGGTTCAATTCCCCAGTGCCCGTATAAAGCCATATTCACAAGGTGGTACATGCATCCGGCTTTTGTGTGCAGTGGCAGGAGGCCCTGTAGAGCCCATACCCACTCTCTGTCTGCTTTTCTCTCAAATAAATAAATAAATACTTTTTAAGAAGAATATGGTGCAGATTATGACATGAGACTACATGAGAAGCTAGGAGCAACGTCCTTAATATCTGCAGATAAAGGTTCGAATAGTGCCAGGTACTAAATCATAATCCTACTTTTGGTCACAATTGTTACGTTTACATTACATTACATAACAGGAGGGACAGGTCTTTTCAGCATTCATAAATTCTCAAGCTTTGGCCCCAGCTGCTGTGTCTCTACCATGGCTTGGTTCAGTCACTGCTGTCAGGCACTTCCACGGCAGAGAGAGCGAGAGCACCGACACATAGCTTTGCACTAGGGTAGACGCGGGGCTCCCTCACACCCTAACCATGCTCTGAGCCCCAGGCCTGTCCGTCCTGGGTACAGGGGCTGCTGCAGACCGCCGAGCTCTTGCTCGGTGAGCTTTGTGCCTCGTGCTCAGGCCAAGATGCTTCTCCCAGGGTGGAAACACGCAGCCCACTTCCAGGCGTCTGCCTCAGGTTTCCTGAATGCCAACTGGTGTGTTTGTCTGACTCAGGGGAGGCTATAGATTTCGATGTTTGACTGAGGCTTGAACAAGCCGTGCTCTGAGCCCTGGCTGGAGAGCTTGCCCAAGCGTCAGGTCAAATCATCCACAGTTTGAGACTCATTACTGCTATGCATCACGGGTCCTTCATCAGATAACCAGAAAAGCAACCCCAGAAAGTGGACAAGGGCGCTGTTGCCACATTAACACTCATCTACATCTGTCTACCTCTGTCTATCTGTCTCACCCATGCAGGAAGTGGGAAGCGTTCAGTGAATCCCACATGGGAAAGCACCTGGGAGGCTTGTTAAAACCCGAATTCCCACACCACAGCCTCTGAGAAGCAAACTCTAAACAGCAGGGGGTTGCCGAGGACCCAGTGGTTCTAACCAAACATGCCTGGGCCCATCATTCGGATGAGCTGGTTTGTAGATCTGAATGGGAGGAACTGGGGAAGACCTGGCATCGGAAGAGCTCCTGTTTGCTTCGGCAACGTGGGGAGCTAAGTAAATGATCAAGGTGAGTCTCTGGACCCACTGTTCTCAAATGTTACCAAAAAAGCTTTTTTAAGATCAATTATAGATAATTATATATACTATGAGAAAGAGAGCAAGCACAGTCCAGGGTCTCCTACCACTGCAAACAAACTCCAGACACATGACTGAGAAAGACACCGGCTTTGGATGGATGGCTGGCTTCCACCCCCCTCAACCGTCCCCCCGACACAGCGCATTCAATCCATTAGTACTACTTCGTTTTGGATGGAACATCTAGAGATACTCACACGCGTGCCACAGCAGGTCCATTCAAATGGACACTTGAACATCTCTAAGGATCTTGCTGACAGTGAGATGGAGACGGGGAAGAGGGGTTATAAGAGGATAACAGGAGGAGAATAGGACCAACATGCAATTTGTTCATATAGTAAAGTTCATAATTACAATTGATGAAAAATTCTTTAAAAGTCTTTCAATTTTTTTTTCCAGGCGAGCCTACATTATTCTAAAGCATGTTGTAGGAGTCTTAAGCTGTTTCTTGAAGGAGGAAAGAAGAGTCAGAATGAAGGGCTCTGTTTTTCTTTTTGGGAGGAGTCACAGCAAATCACACCAGACAACGCCAGATGACAGCATCAGTTTTGGTAGGTCCTCATGAACATGAAAGTGCTGCCAAAAAGTCACGTCGCGTCCCAGTGGCAGAAGGGAGCAGTAGTGGGGACTGATAATTGTCTCAATTATTTGCCTTTCCTCACACAGATAAATTTTAGCTTGGCACCAATTTAGCTTCCCACCAAGGAAAGGTGATTGAATTGAGCACTATGCCAGATCTGTCCTCAAAAGTTGGAGAAACAGCAAAAAGCACACATTATTTCAAGTCTGGAAAAGCTGAACATATACATCTATCTATCTATAATCTCTCTCTGTGTGTATATACATATATACATATCCATTGTCTGACATTTTCTTGTTCTGGCCCAAACAGAAAGCCACTTTTTATATCCTTCTCAACATGTTTCTGGGGAGGAAAGTCGCCTTCCAAGTGGAAGCAGGAACAAAATAAATGCATGTTGCTCTTGGACCAGAGTCTTCATCTGAATTTTGCTCCTCGGCTGGAGTTTACATTACTGTCACGTAAGAGACTATCTGGAAGCTTAGAGAAAGGAAAGGAGGCTGCTTGATGCTTCATCCTCTGTGTTTAATCAACCTACCCTTTAAGACAGCTTCATCTGTGGGACAACCCCTTTGACTGAGTGTTTACACTCCGTTATTCGTAACGGAAATCGGGGTCCCATAAAGAACCCCTGCACATGTTGATGAGCATGTGAGTGTGCATGTAAATTACCCCTTCATTCTCTGTTTATTTTGCAAAGTCATGGAGATGCCATTCTTAAGACTTTCTACACATTCCTCTGTTTATTTCTTAGAGCCCATTTGTCTTGCTTCTTCCAGGACAGAAAATACACTGAAAAGGAAGAAAAATCATGTTTTCTACACGAGTGCTAACAGCTCCAGCCATCAGTGATCCCTGAGTTCTCTGAGGCCATTTTGCAAAGGCTTGGAACTCAGCCCCTCATATTTTCAATAAACAATATTTTATTTATTCATTTGTGAGGGAAGAGAAAAAGAGAGAGAGAGAGAGAGAGAACACAGGCTACCAGGGACTCTTGCCATTAATCCAACCCAAGACAACAAGCTGTGCAAGCAAGCGTCTTTAACTGCTGAGCCACTTCCGTAACCCTCCTTAGCTTTATTAGGACTTGTTACTTCCTATAAATTAAAGAAAGAAGCCACTGTGCACCCACCATACCATCAGATGTGAATAGGTAGAAACGTTATGTGGAGCCAGCCAATTTGCATTGCACCGCTGAAGAAAGCTGTGAGGGAAACCCTATCTTGTTCTATGAGTATAGAAGCAAGAGGATTATTTTACGGCAGCATTTTCTCAGATGGTAGTGCGTGGTCAGTTACCTGCCATAGTAATGCCATGGTATATATACTCTGGGAAAGTCACCATGTATGTTCAACAATTACCTGCGACAATGTGTTCCTTCATTTCAATCAGCTTTTCCCAAAGTCACCAACTCCTACTGTGCGGCCCACCTGTCTTTCAGCATGTCTACTAGCAATTGCGGGCTTCCCGCTGAGAAAGCCATGGAAACTCACTGGCCCCTTCCATTAGCCTCTGCGCAGCCCTTCTTTTCTTTAGGCTGTGGTTGAGGTGAAGATGAGCTCTGTATATGATCCCCTGAAGATTTTCCAATACTTTGTGCTGCCGTGTGAGTGTGGACTGACTGTCCCCACGGCGTGTGATGTTCGAGATCAGGCCTCATACTTGGTCCCCAGCCGGGGAGGCTGCTTGGGGTGGTTTGTGAAAGCTCTGGAGGAGGTGTGTCCCTGAGAGCAAGCCCTGAGGGGTTCCAGCCCAACCCCAGGCGCTGTGTTCACCAGGCTCCCACTTCGTCCCTGCTGATACGAAAATGAAGATGCGTCACCGGCTGTCACCTTGCTCACCCATAAAGGAAACGTCCCTTCAAAGCTATGAGGCGGGAAAACAAAACAAAAAAAACCTTTCCTGCCACCCGCTGCTCATGGTCAGGAGTTTTTTCCAGCAACGAGAAGTTAACTGCTACACTTTGTAAGTTATGGCACACGTCGACAAGCACAACAGGGGACTGCAGGAAGGGCTTAGTGGTTAAGGTGCTTGCCTGCAAAGCCTAAGGACCCAGGTTCGATTCCCCAGTACCCATGTAAACCAGATGCACATGGTGGAGCATGCGTCTGGGGTTCATTTGCAGTGGCTAGAGGCCCTGGCACGCCCATTCTCTCTGTCTGTCTCTCCTCTCTCTCTCTCTCTCCCTCTTTGCAAATACACAAGTAAATAAATAAACATTTTTTAAAAAAATAAAGCATAATGGGGACCTGGGTGACAGCTCATTTGGTAAAGTGTTTATCTCACAAGAATGAGGACCTGATTTCAATCCCAAGTATCCAGATAAAAATTCTGGACCTGCCTTTAATCCCAGAGCTGGGGAAGTTGAGATAGATAGAATTGGCATCCCAAGGGATCACTGGCTACCAGTCTACACCAGTGAGCAAAAAGCCAATGAGGAACTGATCTCAAAGAAGGTGATGGTGGCCCTGAAGATGGCACTCATGGATGACCTCTGGCCTCCACACACACGTGCATAAGCACACTATAGCCATGTATACACACACACACATGCATGAGTGCCTATAGCCATGTGCACACACACACACACGCACATATGAATGTCCTATAGCCACGTGAACACACACATGCATGAGTGCCCTGTGGCCACATGCCCCCCCCACACACACACATGCATGAATGTCCTATAGCCTTGTGCTCATGCACACACAGCACACGTATACACTTATGCACACACAATTACATGCATATAAAGAAAAGTATAATAAAAATGAGAACAGTTGCATGTTCCATAGATACATGTTTATTGACACATTCTTTCTACTGTTTTTAGAAAGAGAGATAGACAGAGAAAGAGAATTGGCATGCCAGGCCCTCAGCAACTGCAAATGAACTGCAGATGCTTGCACCATCTAGTGGTTATGTGAGACCTTGCACTTACCTCACCTTTGTGTGTCTGGCTAACATGGGATCTGGAGAGTGGAACATGGGTCCTTAGGCTTCACAGGTAAGTGCCTTAACTGCTAAGCCATCTCTCCAGCACTGTACATGTTTTTAAAATATTTTATTTTTATTTATTTATCTTTAGAGAGAGAGATCAGGAGCGCCAGGGCCTCTAGCCACTGGAAACAAACTCCAGATGCATGTGCCATCATGTGCATCTGGTTTATGTGTGTTCTGGGGAATCGAACATGGGTCCTTAGGCTTCACAGGCCAGCACCCTTAACCCCTAAGCAATCTCTCAGGCCCTCTGTACATATATTTTAAAAATTATAATTTTTTAAATTTTACTTGTTTTACCTGGCATGAAATACCCTCTGACTTCTATAAACTTGTCAGAAGTGCTGGTGGTCTGGAGGTGAGATGACCATCTCTAAGGCCAGATGGATCAGTCCTATGGGGAAAGCCATGTTCCCAGCTTGCCAGGCAGGAAATTTCAGTCAGACAAGTAAAATGTGTGTAGAAAGTGATCCCAAATCATCTCCTGAGGACTTTTGTGCACTGACTATGGAGGCCTATGCACTGGCCCAACACATAGTGTCTGCTGGTGCTTCCTCATACCAGGCTGTGAAATCGGATGCAAACACTGGTATTAGCCCCTTTCCTTGCTGTACAGCCCCAAATCAACCCATTTATAGGGCATGAGTGCTGTATAATGGGAATCTCCCTTGTCTTTTGAAATGCCCAGTCCACTCTGCAACACTTGGAGGGTCTTCATTTCCTTCCACTTAGGGTAGACTGTTCTGTGAGGGTGTTCTATAGACACCCTGCCCCTCACAGTCATACTTCTACTTAGTGTAGAGTATTCTGTGAGGGTTTTCTATAGACACCCTGCCCCTCACAGCCATACTTCTACTTAGGGTAGACTGTTCTGTGAGGGTTTTCTATAGACACCCCTGCCCCTCACAGCCATACTTCTACTTAGGGTAGACTGTTCTGTGAGGGTTTTCTATAGACACCCCTGCCCCTCACAGCCATACTTCTACTTAGGGTAGACTGTTCTGTGAGGGTGTTCTATAGACACCCTGCCCCTCACAGCCGTACTTCTACTTAGGGTAGACTGTTCTGTGAGGGTTTTCTATAGACACCCCTGTCCCTCTCATCCATACTTCCTAGCAAGCAGCTGAATGGGATTTTGCTGCCAGATGTTTCCCCTGGGTAAAGTGTTTGCAGTACACACAGGAGGACCTGAGTGTTGATTCCTCGATCCCATGTCAAACTCCACCAAGCATGTCACACAGCTGTAATTCCAGCACTGGGGAGGTGGGGGACGGGGATCCCTGGGGCTCACTGGCTAGCTTGTCTAACAACATGGGTGAGCAGCTGTAAGTAAGATTCCTTGTCTCAAAGAATAAAAATGTCCCTTTTTTGGCTCTTCTATTTCTCAGGTGCATTTTAACTTCCTCTGGTGTATGCGCTCCCATCTCTCACACATACTCTCAACTTTTCCTTTTCTGCCTCTCCCCAGTACAATGCAATCTTAGGTCCAAAACGCGAAAGTGGAGAGCCATTGAGTAGGACACCCAATGTCTGCCAATGCACACATGTGCCCACACCCCTACAAGCATATGAGAATCACACACATGCAGATGTATATGCACATGCATACACACCACACATACATACACGTGCAAAAAAAAAAAGAAAGAAAAGGGAGAATTCAGTATCACTCCTAGATGTAAATAGTTAAGGCACCAACTTCGCTCCTCCCCCAGTGTACGTCCTGACACAAAACGTCCTCCATCTTTCAAAGTGGACAGGACTCTTGGTCAGGCCTATTACTCCTAACTGAGAAGGTGTCAGAGGGTGAGAAGCCATGGTAACTCGGTGACTCACTGCCCCCGTGGCCCATCCTGTTTCCTGTGGATGGTGCCACCTTCACACGAAAGCACTCAGTACACCCCACATTGGCAAGGAGATGAGCCGCCCGGGCTGCCCGTTCTCGTGTGTAACTTCACATTAACTGCATTGGAAGGGGCACGAGGGGCCTCCTGCAAGCCTGTAGTGCACAACACACAGTGACGCAGCTCCTCCATGGACAGGTGCCCGCTTCCTGTCAGTGATCGTGACGGACTCTTTTCTCTCCCAGCCCCGCAACTGGTGATGCTAAGGTCTTTTTTATGAAAAAAGAAAAAACAAAAGATATCACTGAATGTCATTATGAGGTTATTTAGATGGCATTTAGCTAATACTGCCATAGATTCTATTTGAGATGTTATTTATTTTGACAGAGAAAAAGACAGAGAGAGAATGGGCACACCAGGGCCTCCAGCCACTGCAAACAAACTCCAGATGCTTGCACCCCCTTGTGCATCTGGCTAACGTGGGTCCTGGGGAATTGAACCAAGGTCCTTTGGCTTTGCAGGTAAATGCCTTAACCACTAAGCCATCCCTCCAGCCCACTATTTGAGATATTATAACTGGATATGTACCAGACTGTTTACCATATGATTTGTATGTGGAGACGGAAATATTTAGCCACAAAATGCTTGGTGTTCCTCCACTGACAGGTGACTCTCGGAGCCCCTTCCCTGAGTCTAAGTGAGCATTGGAACTGCTTGGAGCAAGAGGTGAAAGAAGACGTGATGCGGTTCCTTTACTAGCTTTTGCTCCCACCGTCACGGAACACTTACTGAAGAGTAAAGGAGCTGCAGAGCAAGCGGCTCTAAACCTCTGTGCACGGGTTATCGCGAAGCCCACATGGATCACGAGGAACAGACAGACCTTGCTGACCACAACGTGCCTATTTGAGCCCGCTCTTCCCAGGCACCAGGCACGTGGGCAAAGAAACCTTCAACTGGTGCCCCTTTGCATCAGTGTCCAGGATTCTGAGGAAGGAACACCTCATGAACCATGTCAACCCTCATAACAGCAAAGACTCACTACGAATTGCTGTCTTAGGCCATTATGGTTGGAGTGGTATGTATGCATCAATAGCAAACAAGATCATGCACCGCCTGATTGAGGTTTGATTGAATCTCTTAAAGGCAGAGACGACTATGTTAATGTAAACATGTGACAGCTACTTTTCAGACAGGTTCTCTGTACCAATGTAGCATCATTGTGATACCCATCAACAGGGAAAAGATAGATGAGGCCAACTCATTTATGGCTAAAGACAAATTGAATTTTTGGTTACATTGTGTTTGAGGTGCTGTATTCCTAGAAATTTGAAGTGAATTGTAGGGTGGGTGAAAATCCTAAGTGTTTATATTTGGTGTTGTAGTTACCTTGGTATGCTGGAATAAAGCATCCAACCAAAAGCAGCTGATGGGCAGAAAGGGTTTGTTTCAGCTGACAGACTGGAGGGGAGCTCCAAGATGGCAGGGGAGAGCATGGCACGAGCAGAGGCTGAACATCACCTCTGCTACAGCAGGTGGGAAACAGTGACAGGAGAGTGACACAAACAAACACCGGCAAGCGAGGGGCCAACAAACCATAAGGAACCCTCAGCAACACACCTCCTCCAGCAAAGCTCCACCTCTGGGGTAGTCAGAGAACACCTGGCCAAGAGCAGCTGCTGGGAGAAAAAGGTTTACCTTGGCTTGCAGACTGCAGGGGAAACTCCACGATGGCAAGGGAAACGATACATGAGCAGAAAGGTGGACATCACCTCCTGGCCAACCTCAGGTGGAGAGCAGCAACAGGACAGTGTGCCAAACACTGACAAAGGGAAGCTGTCTGTAACACCCATAGGCCTGCCACCAACAATACACAGCCTCCAGGAGGCTCCAATTCCCAAACTGACACCAGCTGGGGACCTACCATTCAAAACATGTAAGCTTATGGGGGACACCTGAATAAAACCACCACTACCTGCCAAATTGTCATCAGCTGAGGATCAAGTATTCAGAACACATTAGTTTTCAGGGGACATCTAGTTAAAGCCACCACATTTGGGCACCAGTGGACATAGTGTCCTTCTGCGGGGGAAGGTCCTGCACTGGGTGGTGAGGAGCATAAGAGAACCAGACCTATAGAGGGACAGGGGAGATGTGTGACATACAACTTGAAGAAACCCTCTCCCAGGAAGTTCCAATATGTATCTCCATGGAAAAGTATCAACTTTGTGTCCCTCATAAAAATAAAGTAAAACATAATAAAATTGGAGAGTGCTATTTGAAAATACAGGCCATTGTTTGTGGGAATAGAGTGGTATTTTGGTGTTTTCCCAGAATAAACGTCATTTGAGAAATTATCTCTTCCTGTATCTTTTAATGTTCTGTAAAGGACCTGTCTGTCCAATGCGGCCCTATGGCTAGTACCTCATTTCCTTCCATGGCGCTCCTGAGACACTCTGTTCTAGCCATCCGGAGCTTTTTGTCTGCCCTGTGAAAAGACCAGGCTCTTTTCCATTTGGGAGCTATGCTGGTTAATACTGTCAACTTGAAAAGATCTACAATCACCTAGGAGACAAATCTCTGGGCATGTCTGTGAGTTTCTAGACTAGATCAATTGGGGTGGAAAAAAGCCTACCCTAATTGTGAGTGGCTCCATTCCAGGGCTGGGATCCCAGACAGGATATAAAGGAGAAAGCAAATGGACACCCCACTCATCGCTCTCGGCTTCGATCATGGACTAAGGTGACCACCTGCCTCCCACTCCTGCCACCGCGTTTCCCCTGCATCTCCTACAACCACACCCGAAGTAAACTTCCCCCACTAAGTTGCTTCTGGACACAGTTTGTCACAGCAACGAGGAAAGTGAATACAGAGACATTTATATCTAGTCTTGCCAGCACATAATGGTGCACGCCTTTAATCCCAGCACTGGGGAGGCAGAGAGGTAGGTGGATCGCCATGCATGAGTTCAAAGCCAGCCTGAGACTATAAGGTGAGTTCCAAGTCAGCTTGGTCTAGAGTGAGACTACCTTGAAAACAACAAAAATAAAATGAATTAAGTCTTGATAGTTATGATCTCTTCTTTCCCTAGATCATCTCAGAGTGCCACTGCCCTCAAACTTAAGAATCAACCCCAAACCCACCTATCATCTTCTCAGAGAGGTGATGTCTACACATCATAGTCTATATATAACATAAGAAAATGCTCTGTCTTCCCTTCTTTTGAGCATCTATTGAACCCTAAAACTAAAAAGAAAACATGTAGCAGTACAATGACCTCTGCAATGATGTGATTGTTTAAATTCAAATTCCTTAAACCAAATTAGTATATAGGAAGTGTCCAATAAATGACTTTTCTCAAAGCTCCTCATATGATTATTTTTGGGCATCGCAGTAAAAACCTCATCCTTATGTGTTACTAAAACTGAACTCATCTCTTCTTGGGCCTCTTGCAGCATCTCTATTCAATTAATTCTTGGGGGCTGGAGAGATGGCTCAGTAGTTAAGGTGCTTGCCTGGGAAGCCTAAGGACCCAGGTTAGATTCCCTAGTACCCACATAAGCCAGATGCATAAGGTGGCACATGCGTCTGGAGTTCGTTTGCAGTGACTGGAGGCCCTAGCAAGCTCATTCTCTTTCTATCTACCTCTTTCTCTCTTTCTCTCTCTCTCTCTCTCTCAAATAAATAATTAAAATAAAATAAATTTAAAAAGTGAATTTGGGAGACTAATAGTATTCAAGCAGGGTTTATCATTAATAACGTCCCCTAAAATACTTCATGTAGGAAGAGATCTAGACAGCTGGTGTTTACCTTAAGTATCAAATCCCCATTGCCTGGTGGGAATGTTTTGGTTTATGAGGAAGAAGTACAGGGAGCTCTTGTTGGAGGGTGAGTTAGGGAGGCATGGCACATGAGCCGAATCCAGAAGTTTCCACATTAGCTTCTTTCTTAGACATTGCATATTAAAATAGGATAAGAAAGTAACTTAACGGTCCTCCCGGGAATTGGAGAAGGTTTTGACATTTTAAAGGTCACATCTGGAACCCCAAGGGAAGTGTATAGGAAAATGAGAGCAGGTTTATTCCCTGAGCCCCTCTCTTGAGGAATTTGAGAAAGGTACCAATGTAGTCGATGGACGTTGTGAAACAAAGTAGGCGTATTGAGAGAGAGAGAAAAAAATTAAAGCAGCAGAAAATCTTTATTTTTTTTGTCCCCTCAAAGGAAATCAGACTATAATCCCAGTTTCTATAACTGATCAAAGCATGGCAGCTCTGTTTGAAGTGGGGTTTGTAGCCTGGAGGCCCAGCTCAGTGCAGGCGACCTCACACCATCCCGATCCCCAGGTGACCGCGGGTGACTGAAACCCAGGACTCAGCCAAGCGTGATCTGAACAACACAGTCCCGCATGATGCTCTTCGGCGTGGTGATGACAACTCTCTCCTGGCTTGGAAAACCTGCTGTAAGAGAACTTAAACCAAGGGCCTGCTGATAAAGCAGGAGTCTCATTTCTTTGCTTTCCGCCTTGACCATGACTGAGACTAAGCAGCTTGGACCCCTGCTGGTGACGTGTCAGTGAGTTCAGGCATCTCCTGGCGCTTGGTTATAACGCTGATTCAGTGGGTCTGGGATCTACATTTCTGATAAGCTCCAAAGTGCTGCAGCAGTTTTGAATCCCAGAGTTTCAAATGGATGCATCAGAATCTTCTGCAAAGCTTCCTGATTGCAAGGCAGGTTTGAGGCTCCACCCTGAAGTGTCTGGACACCGTCCACTGGGCAGAGGTCTGGAAGTGGACATTTTTCTCCTGTTCCCCAGATTTTGTTGTGCTTCACTATGTTTGAGAATAGTGTCCTTTTTTGGGAAAAAAAAACCTAGTTATGAGAGAGAAAGAGAGAGATTGGGAAAAGCTATAGGGGTGCCAGGCCTCCTGCCACTGAAACAAAACTCTAGATGTGTGCACCGCTTTGTGCATCTGACTTTATGTGGGTACTGGGAATTGAAACTGGGCAATCAGGCTTTACAAGAAACCACCTTTAGGGCTGGAGGGATGGCTTAGCAGTTAAGGTGTTTGCCTGCAATGCCAAAGGACTCTTGTTTGATTTCCCAGGACCCACTTTAGCCAGATGCACATGGGGCACATGCTTCTGGAGTTCGTTTGCAGTGGCTGGAGGCCCTGACATGCCCATTCTCTCTCTCTCTCTCTCTTTTTGTCCCTCTTCCTCTTTCTCTGTCAAATAAAAAGAAAGCACCTTTAGCCACTGAGGCATTTCTCTAGCACTTGAGAACACTGTTCCAGCAAATGTTCATCTACAGGGCATCCTTCAAGAACCCCAGGAAGTAATCTGAGACTCAACAGATCCTGGGATTGCAGAAGGGTATGTTGCTGTGTAGGAAATTCCTCTGAATTGAAATACTTCCTCCTGAAGCAATGAGGGAGGCTCAGGAGATAAGTCTGGGAGAGCTGAAACTTAGAAGTTCACAAGACCACTCCCAAAGCTTACAGGAGTGGTAAACTGCTGCCGACGTGCAAACCGTGGCCAGAAGTATAGCAATTTTCTCTGAATTGAAATGTCCCTTCTTGGGAGGACGAGGGAGTCCTGGGAGACTCATGAGGTCTATAAGTCTGGGGAAAATGTTTTGTTACCCCTCCTTGAGGTTATGTAACAGTAAGCAACTGCTTGGGAAGAGACTCTCCCAGCTGCAGAGCTGTCTGCAAGCCATGCCGTGAGCTCCAGAGATTTGCTTCCACAAGTCATCACTTCTGGTGGAATGGGCTTTTTGGTGACGCAGATGCCTTTTCGTCATCCATGCTCCTATAAACAACCCCTCACCTTGTTCCGGATAAAAATTTCACACGACACGGTACCCAAACCAGGACACAAGTCTTGGCACCCAACATGGAACTACAATTTTACTCATGGTCTAGAAAACACAGGCTTCAAAGGCATCATGAACTCCCTTCAGAAGCAGTAGACACCAGGATAGATGCATCTTGTTTCCCAAGCCCTACTTTATCCTAGGACACAATGCCCTTCCTTTGTCATCTCTTTTCTGATTGTGCTTTTGTAAGGTCTTTGGCTATATTCCCAAAGCCTAATACAGTGTCTGGCCCAGGGAAGGTGTTAATATCACAGTTGTGTCTTCATATAATATTTGCACCTAAACAATTATTTTTAAAAGTTCTTACTAATAGTCCCAAGTGAGAAAATTGAAAACTGATGGCCCCGCTACAAAATGTCAAAGTTCTCTTAAGAGTCTAAACATATTAGGCATTAAGAGCATGGTCCATGGGGAGCAGACGAGGTACACTAGAGTCTACTGTTGAATACAGCATTTACTTGGGTGAAATACTGGAAATCTTACTCAACTGCCTTTGAGGCTCCATTTTCTCAGGTATAAATTGTAGATTTGATATATCCTGTATTGTGAGGTCTTGTGAATATTTAACTGGTTAATATGAAAGCTTTATCTCCATTCCTGGTGTGGTGGTTTGCATGTGAACGTATGTCCCCCATAGGTTGAGGTGTTTTTGATTGAGTAACTGGAGTCTCCAGGAGCTGGGCTGGAGGAGGCGTCACTGGGGGCAGATCTTGGAGTCCAGCCCTAAGGTGTGGAGAGCAGTTAGTCTGGCTGTTTGGTGTTTGTGGCTGTTTGGTGGCGTCTCTCTGTTTGCATGCATGGAAATGAGCCAGCTTCTCCCGCCACCAATGGTGCTCCCCTGGAACCTGTGAGTCTGAAATGAACCCTTTCCTCCCGTCAGCGGCTTCTGGTCGGTGCTTGTCCACCAACGGGAAGGTGACTGCCACACCTGGTGCACAGTAAGTGTTGAACCCAGAAGTACCCCATGGACGACAGGAGCATGACAATGTTTTTCAAGCAACAGCACGAACTACCACATTGGGAGTCCCTCACTGTAAGTGCTGCAGGAGGGTCAGCTCTTTGGTGCTGGTAGATGACAGCTTTGCACAGCTTCCGGGAAAGCCTCTCTAAGGCAGAGGCTATCACGCCAGCAGGGCTAAGGGGTTATGAGATGGTGACAAATGAAGTCACCGAGGTGGGTAAGGTTCAGACACTAAGGAGGCATGAGGGGGTGTGCGGACTGAGCTCTTCATGGAATTCCCACTCCAGGGTCTAAAATATCGACTTGTCAGCTTAGAGCCTGCTGCAGATAATGTGGACAAAGAGTGCGAGGCACTGCGTTTCAATCATGGGCCAGAGAGCGGAGGCACACTATTTCTAGCCTGACTACTAAATGGAAGAATGCACATTTGAAATGCATTCCCCGAGAGCTCACTTGGGTAACCAGGCCTATGTGCTTTCTTTGCAAGGCCATGCCTTGCAGGATCCTTGTGTCTAACCAGCTGCACTCAGCTGGTAGAGAAGTTGCTGGGAAAATATGGCCACAATAGGTCAACACAGATATCCACTGAATCTTTTTTTAACAGACCTTGTGTGCATGAGGTGTATATGTACAATCATGTGTGTAAGCATAGGTGCATATGTCACTGCACATGTGTGGGGTTCAGGAAACAATCCTGGGTGTCAGCCCTCGTCCCTACCTTGTTTGAGGAAGCTTCTCTTGTATTTGCCATTGCACATGGCAAACAGCTTTTGTGGATCATCCTGTCTGCCTCCCGTCTTACCAAAGGTGTGCTGGGATTATAGACATGCACTACCGTATCCAGCACTGACATGGGTTCTGGGCATTCAAACTCAGGTTGCCACGCTCGCATGGCAAACGCTTTCACTCACACAGCCCTGTCCCCCAATGCTCCCCCATTAGAAATCCTTGATGTGCAGGTTGGAGAGATGGCTTAGTGGTTAAGGAACTTGCCTGCAAAACCTAAGGATCCCAGGTTCAATTTCCCAGTACCCACATAAGCCAGATGCCCAAGGTGGCACATTGGTGTACCCATTCTCTCTCTCTATCTGCCTGTCTCTCCCTCCTCTCTCTCAAACAAATAGAAAACTATTTTATAAAAAAAAATCTTTGATGTAGGGTTGAAGAGACGGTTCATCAGTTAAAGTGCTTGCCTGCAAATCCTAAGGATCCAAGTTTAATTCCCCAGTACCCATGTAACTCCAGATGTACAAGATGACCCATGCATCTGAAGATCATTTGCAGTGGCTGAAGGCCCCAACATACCCATTCTCCCTCTTTCGATCTCTTTCTCTATCTATCTATCTATCTATCTATCTATCTATCTATCTATCTATCTCAAATGAATAAATAAATTCTTGATATGTTGAGGTAAAAAGCATTACATACTAGCATCAATTCCCCTGTATCTCAGATAAAATTACATTTTCTTTTCAGTTGCAAGTGACTGAAAGTTACTCATACTAGCTTAGACAAAAAGGGAAATTTTCAAGGTTCATAACGGAAAAATCCAGGAGTGCATACACAGCTAAAGATTCTTAAATAATGAGCCAGCCAAGAGCTCTCTCCTTACTTCCTTAGTGACTTCCCGCTGTTTTGGTTTTACTCTCCTGGTAACTCCTCTTTGAACGTCCCTAGCAGACCTTAGCGTACACCCTACCAGTGTAGTATCCATAAGGAAATAAAGATAAAACTTTCTGAATCATTTCATCAGAATGTCTGAAAACCTGGGCTATTTGCTTCTCCCATGGCATCATCAGTCCAGGGACGGATATGAACCACATGGACTGAAAGCTTCCCCTAAACAGCATGAGCTTTGGATATCTGTTATGGTTTGAACACGAAGTGTCGCCTACAGGCTCGTGAATTGAATACACGGCTCCCAGTGTGGTGCTGTTTGGGTGGTTATGGAACCGTTAGAAAGTACAGACTATCCATAAACACAGGGGTGGGCACTGCGAGCGACGGCTCAGCCCTACTTCTAGGCCCATCACTGCTTTAGGAGCTTCCAAGGTGGGAACAAGCCAGTCTTTCTTCCATGCCTTCTGTTACAGCTTGCCTTCTCGTGCCCGGGATGAAACACCTGACCAGAGGCAGCTGATGAGAGGTAAGGCAGTATTATTATTACTATGGCTTATAGTCTCAAAGGGAAGTTTCATGACGGCAGAGGAAAGCATGGCATGAGCAGAGGATGGGCATCACGTCTGCCACAGCAGGTGGACAACAGCAACAGGAGAGCGAGCCACGGCCTGGCAATGTGGCGCTGGCTATAACGGCTCTATACCCACCCACAACAACGCACTTCCTCCAGCAAGGCTCTGCCTCCCAGACTGCCATCAGCTAGGAACCAAGCATTGGAACCCATGAGCTTCTGGGGGACACCTGATAAAAACCGCCACAGTGAACTAATTACCTGAGAGTTTTTGGGTGAAAATCTCTGCCCTTATGTGAAATGGCTTTGTCAAGTGAGAGTCCATATGAATCTGAGCACGTTAAGATTCTCATGCAGACAGATGGTGGAGGAACTCTACAATTACCCAGCATTTGGTGCATAGCTGAAGAGCAGAGGGCTTAGCAAGTGTCTTAAGATGAAAGCAGGAATATTTCAATGGGGTATCTATTTTTAAATTTAGTACAGAGCATTAAGCCTCCTTGAGGACTGATTGAAAAAAAGAGAGAGGAATTTTCAAACTGTTTGCTAAGCAACTGGAACTCCTGCATTTACTCTCCCACTTGGCAGGGAAGGTGCTACTATGATTCCCATTTTGTAGTTAAGAAAATTGAGACACTGTAAGATAACTAACTGAGCTAGACTGGGAGAAGGTTCAGGTCATTGTAATCAACACCCCAGGCTCTAGCATGCTAGGAAGGTTTAATATTTTAGCTTTTCTGAGGATATCCATGAACCTGTCCATTTTTACATTTTTATTTATTTATGAGAGAGAGAGAGAGAGAGAGAGAGAGAGAGAGAGAGAGAGCACACCAGGTCC
Source organism: Dipus sagitta (assembly GCA_036346955.1). NCBI lineage: Eukaryota > Metazoa > Chordata > Mammalia > Rodentia > Dipodidae > Dipus > Dipus sagitta. Next base: position 74,049,045 of record CM070784.1, on the reverse strand, counting down.
TCTAGCTGCTGCAAACAAACTCCAGATGCAAGGGCCACCTTATGAATCTGGCTCATGTGGGTCTTGGGGAAATGAACCTGGGTCCTTTGGCTTTGCAGGCAAGTGGCTGCCTTAACTGCTAAGCCATCTCTCCAGCTTGATTCCATCGATCTGTATATTACCCTGGAAAGTTTCAAGAAACTTCCACACTGTGCCTGAGGTGGAAAGCAACGACGCCTGGAGCCTGCTGCGCACGTGGCGGGGTGCCTTCATCTCCCGGAGTGTCAGGCATGAGCGCTCGCTGGTTTGCACATCTTCCTGTCCTGTTACCCCATTTTTCCCCTTCTCCCCATCCAGACAGTCCTTCCTCTGGTTTGTTGTCTCCATTCCTTCTGTCCTCCTCTGTCCTCTATGTCAAAATGATAATATGCTCAGAACATTAGGTCTTGTATTCTCTATTTCTTTAATTTTTGAGATTTCATATTTTTCATTGTTTTAAATTTTAATTTCTATATTTCAACAGGATATACTCTTTTACCCCTTCCTCCTGCTCCCGTTTCCCTGGGGTCTCTCCTCAGTGAGGTTACGGTATTTACTCTGGGCTTCTTCTAAAATGTTTTTCAATTTGTTTCTTTGAGGCAGGGTCTCGCTCTAGCCCAGGCTGACCTGGGATTCACTCTATAGTCCCAGGCTGACCTTGAACTCGCAGTGATCTTCCTACCTTTTCCTCCAAAATGCTGAGATTAAAGGTGTGTGCCAGCAAGTCTGGCTTTTTGTTTGTTTTTTTTTTAAATTTATTTATCTATTTATTTATATTTTGGGTCTACATTCTTATTAAGAAAGAAAGCATTTTGTCAGGCGTCTCCAAGAAAACTTTGCATCATGGGCCACAGTTATGTTACCTGCCGCATCACGCCTGCACAGAAGGGGCGGAGCAGCGAGGGAAGAGGGGAGGCCGCAGGGCAGACGTGCCTGACTCATGGAGCCCATACTTCCTGCTGTGTGCGTCACCGCGTGACGCCTCTGAAGCACCCTTATCCGTGTCTCTAAGAGTGCGGTGTCCACCTCGCGCTCCTGTGAACTTGCTGGTTTCTTGGGGTGGCGTCCTCGTAAGGGCTAAAGCTTCCCCGAGGGAGACAGTGGACTGAAAAGCGGGGGAAGGAGCTCTTCTCACAGTCTGGAGCTGGCCAGCATCGCCAAAGCCGCTGCCTGGAGCACCCTTAGACTGGGCAGCAGTTGTGACTGAAACCTGTGACTCTTAAAGCTCCGTGTGGGTGCTCACTTATGTGCTATAGACAGTGCTGGCTGTGTGGTTGGGAGGCTCAGAGCAAGATAAAAACACAGGGTTTCTTTTCTTAAAGTTTGTTTATTTTTATGTATTTATTTGAGAGTGACAGACAGAGAGAAGGAGGGAGGGAGAGAGAGATAGAAAGGGTGCACCAGGGCTTCCAGCCACTGCAAATGAACTCCAGATGAGTGTTCCCTCTTGTGCATCTGGCTAACGTGGGTTTTGGGGAATCAAGCCTTGAACCGGGGTCCTTAGGCTTCACAGGCAAGTGCTTAACTGCTAAGCCAACTCTCCAGCCCAACACAGAGTTCCTTGTTAGAAATTATCAAGAGTTTCAGGCCAATAGGCTCCAAGCACAAAGCCATGTGCAAACGGCTCTTGTTCTAAGCCGTAAAGGTGATATAGCAAGGGGGCCTGTGGCCTGCTTAGACTTGTGGAAGGGTTGGAGGATTATCGCAGGGAGAAAGACCACAGCAGTGGGGTCAACGCTAGAAAGGTAAGACATGGTGACCAAGAGCTCATGGCTTTAAAAAGACCCATTCTGAATTCTATTCCCAATTCTACTTAATCACACAGTGACTTTGGAAATGGGTTTTAGTCTTTCAAAGATTCTCTTTTCTCTCTTATAAAGGATGGTCTACAGATAGGGGTATAGATCCGTGGCAGAGTTTTTGCCAAGCATGCACATGCACTAGGTTTGATCCCATACCTAATGAATGAAGGAAGGAAGGAATTGATGGTCTCAACGTATCTGTCATATATTAGTGAGAATAGAAAATTAACAAATAGCTGCTGTCTTTCTTGTAGCATATTCCTAGCAGATCCTACACTCTGCCTTCTGTCCAAGGTTGCTCTGTGAATTTTGCTGATTCAGAAGTTCAGTTTGACTGTGTTGGATAGAGGATTTTAGCTTCTAGATAACAGATATCTACACACTAAGTTTGCAAGAGGATGACGTTAGGATCCACTTTGAGAAATGTTGCTTAGATCGGTAGGCTGTTTTCTCAACATAAAAGCATTATTTTTTACAAATCTCTGTGCCCAGAGGTTGCTCATGACAGAGTCTGAAAATGCTTTGAATTCACGCAGTTTCCACGGTGTTAATTTCTTTATCAGCTATTGTAGTTACTTTGTCGTCGCTGGCACAAAGCACCCGGTCAAAAGCAGCTGATGGGAGGAAAGTTGCTTCTTTTGGCTCACAGTCTAGAGGCTTCTCTTCTGTGATGGAGGAGCAAGCACGGTACAAGCAGAGGCTGGACAACGCCTCTGCCACAGCAGGGGAGCTGAACTCTGGCAAGGGGAACCTGGCTGTAACACCCCCTGAGCCCACCCCCAACAACACACCTTCAGCAAGCCTCCACCTCCTAAATTGCCACCAGCTTGGAACCAAGCATGCAGAACACATGAGTGTATGGGGGACACCTGAATCAAACCCCCACATAAGCTCTTTGAGTTTCAAAAGGTTTCCCAAACTTATCTAAACCCATGTTACAGGCTAATGTTACAGGTGAATTTTCTCTAGTTAATATTCGACATAAGCAGGATAGTGTTTGTATGTGAGGACTTGCATGTATAAATTAGTATCAGCCTACCCAGGAATTAGATAGCGTGTGAAGCTCAGTCAGAAGGAATCTAGCCTTTCATATCGTTACCCGGACAATTTGCAAGTTGCTATTATAAAATAGACTCTGTGA